>JAUMJJ010000300.1:729375-1458750 GCA_033556795.1 Tapera naevia | reverse complement strand
AGAAGAGAGGATTAAAGAAATGCAGAGGTTTTTCCACCTGACTGTCACTGGAAAATTAAATGCAGAAACAGAAGAAACAATTAAACAGCCCAGATGTGGAGTTCCTGATAAAGCAGATTACAAAACATTTCTTGGAAGTCCAAGATGGAAAAAGACACATTTGACTTATAGGTTAGTGCTGTTTCAGGATTTACAGGGTAATGAGTTGATTTGCATTGAACTATGTGGGCTTGCCTTGTGCCGCATTGAACTATGTGGGTTTGCCTTGTGCCTTAAATGACATTACTCTGTTTCCTTTTGCTTCCAGGATTGTCAATTATACACCTGATCTACCTCGCAGAAACGTGGATAAAGCAATTAGAAGGGCTTTTATGGTATGGAGTGATGTGACTCCACTGCAGTTCCAAAGAGTATACAGGAAAAATGCAGACATTAATATTGAATTTGCACGTCGTGGTGAGAATACTTGTAATTTTTAAAATGCAATGATCCATATGTGACTCAAAGTATGTGTTTTTATAGCCACAGCTTTAAGAAAAAAACAAAGAATTTAGAATTATGCTAAGCCCGCATAAATTTTATCTTCTCTTTATCCAATTACCAAATTTATATATTATGAATTATGCTAAGCCCGCATAAATTTTATCTTCTCTTTATCCAATTACCAAATTTATATATTATGAATTACTGCTATGACACCATCAGAAAATCCTTTCAGAGTGACAGCTGTGAAATTCAGCTCCAGAGTGAGGCATCTAAATGTAGATGTTCGAGGCTCTATCTGCCTTGATAAATAATGCAAACTAATGGGAACAGATCTGTAGATCAAAACAGCTGATTCTGAAGATCCAGCCTCCACAAGATGGATTCAGGCAGGTTCAGGAATGTTTACTTTAGTCTAAATCTAGTCTGGTTCCCTGGACTGAACAGTCTTTAGCAGCTGGGGTGCACTAGATTCGGCCACAGAGAGGATCTTCTTGTTGATTTTCTTCTAGAAGGAATTCCACTGGTGCGTACTAAGATTGCACCAAGGTGCAAGCAAAGCACAGTAGATGTGGATGACCAGTAGAGTCACTTTTGATGCTCATTTGTAATCCAGACTAATATACAAACGTAGACATATCTTTTCCTTGTACCTTGAACTCAACTTAGCCAAACTAAATGCCTACTTTAAGACTAACTGACTCATCCTGTAGATCTTTTGACAATACTTACTAGATGTCCATTAACTGTAAATGAAGAACAGATACACCTGGCTTACAGGTAAATGATTGCATATAAACACCAAAATGTCCCAAACTCCTGCTTCACTGATGAAAGATTTCACTAATGGGGCAGTCAAAGTAAGAAAGGATCCTAGGAGCTGGAATGGGTTTTTATCCCTCATCATGTGCCAGGACTAGGACTCTTCCGCTTGTAGGAACATGGTTACCTATTCAAATCATTGTCTTCCACTGAAATAAGTACAAACGAGAAAGTCTACAACTAATGTTGCCCAGCAGTTTCCAGCATGGAGAACATTCAGGTGCTTATAATGTTGATAGCCTTTAAGTATTTATTCTGCAATAATTCCTGATTGCTACCTCAGGAACACGTTTTTGACAAAGGCTCAGAAAAAAAAATGTTCAGATTTTTCTGAAACTTTCAGCAGCTTGATTTATTGAATACAAGATTTGAACTTAAGTGATGAATATGGAGAGTGTTTCCTAAGCCTTGCTCCTTGTTTTTACAACCTTGTTGCTATCATAGGACTTCTTTCAAGTATCGGTAATGAACAAAACTAGCACCAACAAGCAACATGCTTCAATTTGCTGAATATAAAAATTACAGCCAATATGATCTGATGACATTTATTTCTTTCAAATGCAGAGCATGGTGATGGATATCCTTTTGACGGAAGAGGCAACACACTAGCTCATGCGTTTGCACCTGCAGAAGGGATTGGTGGAGATGCTCATTTTGATGAAGATGAGAGGTGGTCAGAGACCAATCAAGGTAAAATCCACGTGTGTATGAAGGGGAAAGATAAATATTGCACATGATGGAAGAACACAGCTGTAGGAAATGCTTTCCATAACTCTCATGCTTTGGTACCATTTCAGTGCCAACATTTATGTTCTTTTCAATAACTTTTCAAAGTATTCATTCTTCACTACCATTAGCAGCTACATGATACCCTTTCTGTCATATTTTAAAGCACTTGTCACAGCCAGAGCAAGGACTATAAGCCACTGTTCTCTACCTAAATTTTGAAAAGATAAAATGACTTGCTTGTAGGAATAAAGTTGATAACAGTGAAGTTTGAAAAAGACTCAGTCTCTAGATGTGTATGCAAGGGATCAGTAATGTTTTTATTAAAATATTGCAGTCACATAAGAAAGTTCAGTAATAAATTATCAAAACTCTGAGGTTTCATTCCAGGGGAATGAAAGATATAAATTCTCCCGCTACTTTGATTCTTGAATGTTAAAAAGAAATATCATATCTTTAACAAACTTCTCTGTGCTTCTGTGTTGCAGAAGTTAATTTGTTCCTTGTTGCTGCGCATGAATTTGGCCATTCTTTGGGACTTGCTCATTCAAATGTCCGTGAAGCTCTGATGTACCCTATTTATAAATATGTGAACCCAGCAACCTTCAGACTTTCAGATGACGATAAGCGACGAATTCAGAAGTTATACGGTAAATTCATTATGAGATTTGATTTTCAAAATAAAACCTACTGGGGTATAGGTTTCATTACTGCCCCTGATTGCAAGGACCTCATGATATAACCAAAAATAAAGTGAACAAACTTGGGAAAAATACATTCCTGTATACTCCTTCCACTATGTTCTTTCTGTAACATATCCCCACTGCAACCAAGAAGAGGTGGAGCAACAGTGCAGCAGCCTGACGCCTTGGTTTCATGCACACCTACATATTGCCAAACAAATCCTGTAGACCTTGCTCTGCAAATGAGCTATTTAGAGAGTGGGACTGCTGGCAGGGAAATGGGAGATATTGTGCCACTTACCAAGTCAGTGGGACTGTTCAATGAAGGCAGAAACTACTCAGCAGTAGGAGTTGAGCACAACCAGAATAGACCCCATGGGATAAACTTTGCCAGATTTGCTTTTCTTTAGGCACAGTCTTCCTCGGGGCATGCTAGAAGAACACTAAGGATAAAACACAGTTGTCTGTATTGTCCATTCCTAGTGCAGTCTCTAAGTTCTGTGCTTCTTTCCCACAGGGAAAAAATCACCAAACTCTTGAAGAAGTGTTTCAAAAAGACCAAAGAATTCACATCTTGTTGTTTTGGTGTTCCGTAACAATTTTAATCATTAGCTAAATGAAGTGGTAAACTCTGGACTGCACTTTCTCACCTTGGAATTTTACACTGATTTATTAGCACTTTATACAGTTTCACTTAGCAATTAAATAAAACTCCAAACTTGTATACTCTGTTGTCTAATGTGTTTGGGTTTTTTATTTCTTGTGTTTCACTAAGGGATTAAATAACTCCTGCATGTATGATAGACAGACAGACAAATGTCTTTCTGAATAGAGTGGCAGATAACTAAAGAGCCTGCGTGCATTTAATGATGGAGTTGCAAAACACCGTTCCAAGCTTGCTTTAGGTTCCCATATGTGCCCTGGTCCTTCACAATACCTACCACTGCCTCCTCAGAACCACACTGAGATTCTCATATAGCTCACAGACAGAGGAGATGATCTCCACAATGCTTCCTCCAGCATGGGCTAGGATGTTTTCCCAAAGGAAACAGCTTTTCAACTACATGTCCTCCCTAGCTTGTCAAAGAAGCAGGTTTGAGAAGTCAACTAAGAGTCCTATTGTCCACTGTGGTATTCAAATACCTCCCAGAAATTTTGAAATTAAAGTAAACAAACAAGAATTCTCCTTCCCTCCTTCAGAAGACTAATCCCATATTGCCAACATCAAAAAAAAAAAAACCCAAACACAGACAGGCATAACCCTGGAAACGCAAGACAGATCTCCTTGTTGCTGGAGCTCAACAGTTGTCCTGGGGTCCTGAGCTGCTCTTTGCTGCAGGGTGTGATGCCCGTCTTCCTGCCATAACTGAGAAGTTGAAATGACACAGGAAAACACATGCATGTTTCTCAATCCCAGAAGAAAATAGCTGTACCTCCCTGGATCCCTGAGCAAAGCATCATCTAAGAAACTTCAAAACCTTCACTGGGAGAAGTTGCGAAGGATGTGATGAGAATAGCTTACTTTGTACACATGTACTGGGGTACAAACATTAGAGCTTTTTCACATATTTAGCAGGATAAACTCTTACAAGACAAATGGTTTCTCCATTAGGAGTTTTTTATGCTCCCTGATTGGGAGAGAAGGCTTCTTCTACCTCAACATATTTGCCAAATGTGCATAAAGTTCTAGTCTCTCAAAAGCTTGGTAGTATTTCCCAGCCTTTATCCAAAGACCTTTTCCAGTTCAAGAGCTGCTGCCTGGTGATGCAAGGGCACTGAGTCCACATACAACTGGGAAAGACTTTTTCTCATCTCATGGTTTGGTGTGGGACACCCGCGAGAAGGAAGTCTGCTCATGGGCAATGTGGGACACATGAAAGTGGCAGTATTTTTTGCAATTCAAGGGCTGAATGGAAAGAAGGAGAGGCATTTTTAACCTACCTGTACTCAGAAAGCTTGTGTCACCAACCATAAACTTTTCCTAGGATAGCATCTACACATTAATACACTTCTCAAGGAAGACCTAATTGCCCATCAGCCTTCTGAGTACGCACTGATCTCTGGGGTTTGCTCCTTCTGGCTCTCTGGAGCTAGAAGCGATGTGAAACAAGTTGTAAGGAATGAAGGTCAGTTCCTCTCTGTCATGTTGGGAAATTTCCTGCTTTCCTTCTGACCTTTTCTGATCACTTTCTTCCCACCTGACAGTTTACCTTCAAGGTATTGCATCGGAAAAGGGATCTTCGCCATCCATGGGATCTCCACCTTGGAAGTGCCTCCAGTAGTGACAAGGAAGCAACCCTACAGCCACCACCTCCATACGGAGAAGGAGCAACCAGTTGAAAAGGGAAGGAGAGAGAATAAGAGCTCCAGATCTTCCAGATGGACAGCAGTTTATTCCACGAGAATTCCTTTTAGTCCAGTTCATCTAACCTAGTAATATCTGCTGCAAGAAGCATCACCAGATGGTAGGATGGCTGAAATAACTCGCTGACAGTGATATCCAAAGTGTCAAGGGTAGGAAGCACACTTCCTTCAAGTACTTCCCCCTCAGAAAGGTTTATTACCTATGATAAGACGGAATTTTGAAAACATTCCCATCAGTTACTAGCTATTTCTTCCACATGAAGCTCAAGGATGAAGTAGCTTGTCCTAAGTGGATATTATTCCAAGGACACAGTTGTCTCACTAGTCCTTCTTAAAATGGAAACAGACAAAGAATACAGATGTCATCAGAAAGAACCCATTTGTAAGGACATATGGTACAATCCATGCACCATGCTGGAAGAGGCACTGTACTGACAGGAAGGCATAAAATCATTGAATTGCCTGGTTGGAAAAGACCTTTGAGATCATTGAATCCAACCATACCTGCCCACTACTAAAACAGATCCCTGAGAAACTCCTCTACCCAGCTTTTAATTGCCTCCAGGGTGGTGATTCAACCACCTCCCTGGGCAGCCTCTGGCAGTGCCTGAGAACCCTTTCAGTGAAGAAATTTTCACTAATGTCTAATCTGAACCTCCCCTGGTGCAACTTGTGGCCATTACATCTCATCCTATCACCTGTCAAACATAGGAGAACAAACACTTGACTGAAAGTGACAGATCTGTTTTCTAGTGTACAATTAATTTCTGTACGAACTGAGATGAATGGGATAAAACTCCAGAGGTTTATTCCTAGGAACACTGTCCTGATAACTGAACACATATGGGAGACAGGTTCTAGTGAGCACATGAGCTGACTGGCCTGCAGCAGGGCCAGCACAACGTGGGAATGAGGCACCTTTGTGCCTTGAAGCAGGCATCTCCATGAGGCAGCAATGCTCAGCTAGCAACTCCACAGCATGTGAAATACAGTAGGAGCCAGGGTTTTTGTCCTCAGAGAGGGAAAAGGTACCACTAATGAGCTGTCAGCAGCATCCTACCACTTGCGGACTTCCTGTTTTCATTCCTTTCACATATACGACCTGTCCTTTGGGGAAAACAGCTGCCACTGGCACACCTCATCCTGCTTACCAGGTATGAACTATGCAATATTTGCCTCCATCTAGTGGTACAGCTCAGCAGATTGCTTTACACCCTGTTGTAAAGTGCATCTTACCCATCCACAAGCCCATTGCAGTCACCATTAGGGGAAATTAGGAAAAAGAGTGAATTCAGCAAGGGTGCTGCAGCCTCTTCCTTCTTCACTTTATTCTGATACATTCTCTGAAGTTTTTACATGCTCCTTCTGGTACATACCTGAGGACATCTAAGTGCATTTTGTCATTTAAATAGCATCTGTTCCCTCCTCTTCCTTATGGAAGAAGAAATGGGTAGTCACATAGTATTTTGTTTTGGTAGGGCTTTGGTATTTTTTTTGCTTTTCCTAATGATTTTTTAAACAGAAATATATTTAAATGCAGCTTTGCTGTTACAGGTAGACGGTGCAGTCAGCAGCTGATTAACTCTCAGATGTGTCGACGTTTTTGGTGGGCCCTTTGCCCATCCATATATAAAGGATAAAATTTATTTCTGTTTTTAGAGTCACGATTACTGTGCTAGAGAAGCTAACACTGGAATTTACCCAGTCATTCAGTTATCCTGAGCCTACTTCATCAAATACAGATATGATATTCTGAGAGTTTAAAGTTGATATATGTGTGAATAAATTATGCACAAAATGTAGAAAAATATTAGTTTTAATTTACACTGCCCTATTGATTCTATTTCATTTGTTGTCTAATAAAATTTTAAGACAAAACACATATGATTGGATAATTCTAATTTTAAAAATCATTAATGTTTTCACAGTATCACAGTATCACAAGGTTGGAAAGGACCTCTGAGATCATCAAGTCCAACCTATAACCCAACACTAACACCAACACTAACACCAACCATCATCTAAACCATGGCACTCAGTGCCTCATCCAGTCTCCCCTTAAACACCTCCAGGGTCGGTGACTCCACCACCTCCCTGGGCAGCCCATTCCAATGGCCAATCACCCTTTCAGTGAAGAACTTTTTCCTCACATCAAGCCTAAACTTTCCCTGACGAAGCTTAAGTCCATGCCCTCTGGTTCTGCCACTGGTCACCTGAGAGAAGAGACCAATCCCTGCCCGACTACAACCTCCTTTTAGGTAGTTGTAGAGAGCAATGAGGTCTCCCCTGAGCCTCCTCTTCTCTAGACTAAACAGCCCCAGCTCCCTCAGTCGCTCCTCGTAGGGCTTGTGCTCCAGCCCCTTCACCATCTTCCTTGCCCTCCTCTGAACACACTCCAGCATCCTGACATCTTTCCCAAACTGGGGAGGCCCAGAACTGCACACAGTATTCAAGGTGAGGCCTGACCAGTGCCGAGTACAGGGGGACGATAACTTCTCTGGTCCTGCTCACCACACTATTCCTGATGCAGGCCAGAATGCCATTGGCCTTCTTGGCCACCTGGGCACACTGCTGGCTCATGTTGAGCTTCCTGTCAACCAGCACTCCCAGGTCCTTTTCTGCCTGACTACTCTCCAGCCACTCTGTCCCCAGTCTGTAGCTCTGCATGGGATTGTTGTGTCCAAAATGAAATACCCGACATTTGGACTTATTAAACATCATCCCATTAGAATCGGCCCAATATTTTACTCAAAGCACTAGCAATTTCTACAATTTAAATAGACACCATTTCTAGGTGAGTAGGGAGTACTTACCAAATCCGCTTTCCTAGTCTTAAGTTACTGCTTTTTCCTTTCACATTAATCTTATTACATAACATCACTCCTTCTTTTTAGATATTTTTAGGTATTTTTTTAATTACCGTGTCTGCATTGTCTTCTGTTCTCCTTGGTGATTGTAATAGTGTTTGGCTGTGCTGGGGTAAAAATACTTATTCTAATATTACCTCAGCCCTTTCTTTCAATCTACCATTTCTCCCACCCAACAAGAAAGTATCATCTTTAATCCAGAGCTTCTCTGTGAAATTCATGGCTTGACATCCTCGGGATTAGTTTCTTCTACAATCCCAGAAACATTTAATTATATAAAGAAAGCCAGGATGAAAGTTACACTGGGCATAAAACCACTTTCATCTATCTTTTAATTTATTCATTACCTCAACAAATATTCTACCAAAAAGAAACACAAAAGTAAAAAAATAAGAAGAATGAAGTGAGATGGTCGTTTTGACATTATGAGGATGGACAAAGAGTACGAGATTAAAACATTTCAAGGTGAGAAACACACCTTTGAGTTCTCACCTACGGAAAAATGGTCCTCCAACACATGAAGTGACAGCAAGTCCAGCTCTGATGTTTATATAGCAGCCTGTATCTCTTTGTTTCCTGTATCTCCGGGTTTGAGATCAAAGAAATAAAGAATAGTGGTCATGCCATGAACAGTACGTGCACCCAGAGCTTTGTTTTGTTTTGAAGTGAGGTATTTCTGTTAACAGTGACATTCAGTGGAGCTTGTCTTATTTCACCGAATGGGAATCCACACCTACTGCTGCAATATTTGTAACCTCTTACTTCCAAAAGGGCCATGATTCTTGAGAAAATTCCTTTTATTTTATAATCTGAGTACTTAAAGTTTTCATGGTTCAAATGCCGTCAGGAAAAATTAATGAAGAAAAAAATTTATTAAATGATTCCTCATGAGTCCTTACCTCATGGATTTCCTGACCTACAAATTACTAAAAGCTAATTCTTGGGAATTACTACTATACGTTTTTCTGTTATTATATTCTTGGTTAGGTGGTCCCTACGGGGGACCAAACACTGAACTACACAGGTCTTTTTTGATCCAGTGTAGCCACCCTTATGTTTGACTTTTTTTTTTTGTTTCTATATGGTATAGCCTCAAATCTAACTTACTTTTCCAAGCTTTGCAATCTGCCCAAGTGCTCTCCCTTACACTTCTTTTACAAGGTAACTTTGCCAACCTTATCCTCATCTGACTATTTAATAACTGTCTGTCTCACTGCTTTGTGAATATTTCTCCATTTTCTTTCTCAATATTTCTCCATTTATATACAGCTCTATCCAGGGCCCTTTTTCCTTCTCAAATGAATAATAAAAATACGTATTTGCCTTTACTGACTGCTGTTCCTAAGAGAAAACAAGGGTACTGCCCTCAGCACCCTGTCACCTGTGATGGGTTCATATCCAGTGAAACCCCTGCCATAAGGAGACTGAGCTCCCACCACAGCTCGGTGCAGGAACTTGGCTTTGCACAACGGTTTTAGCTTTTAATTCTGTCGTGGGTCTTAAGTGTTACATACTCTAGATGAGGGTCAGCAATACCTGGTATTAACAGGGGACTAAGGTCTCTGAAGAATTAATTTAATGACATCAGCAGCAATTTCAGCCTTAGTAATGTATATTAAATCTACCACAGGTAAAAATCTCATAGATATAGGATGGGAAAGACATCATAAGTTACCAAAGTATAAAATTTGGCCTGTCAGAGCACCGACCTCTTAGCTTTTCCTTGATGGTGTTAATGGGAAACTTAATCTAATTTGAAGATGCTTCTCTTTCCCTTCCTGTTTTTATAAAATTATATCTTCAACAAAACCCACCTCAAACAGGATGTTTTCATCAGTATCATAATTATGTTTTCAGTTTCAGCAATGTCAATCTGAAGTGGCCCTATTGACATCAATGGAATTATTTTGGATTTATCTATGAGAGTAAAAATGTTAGCAAAGGACTAGAGAAAATGTTATCTGTTTTGATTATAGTTACAGCAAGAATCACCATGAGCCAGAGAAATACAGATAATCACTGTTTATTGGAAAAGAACGAGGAAAATTTTTTGGGGGTGGAAATTGTTACTGCTTTCTGTCAGCCTAAAAATAAAGTTCATAGGCAATAAAACAAGAAGCACAAAGAAAAGCAGGCTGATGCTCAGGGATATATAAGAAAATATAGAAACTCATCCATTCAAAAAACACGAAAGGTCTTCAGCTTGGTCACATGGAGGGATCTAACAGAGCTGATATACTGAGTGTAGTGAGATATTCATTATTTCTTCCAACTCAAGAAGTAAAGTACGCTCAATTACATGTTATAGGAGATTTTAAACAAAGAAAGAGGCACTTTTTATCCACAGCAAGTAACCCAGTTGTGGAATTCACTGAGGATATTCACTGATGGTGGAGACATAAATTCATAAATAGAGTCTGGAAGGTTTAGATACATTCCAGTAGCCTGACAGCTATTAAACACAAGGGCATGGTGGCAGATGATGGCTTGTTATCATGCTGAATACCAAAGGTAGGAGCAATCTAAATTTCCCCAGTTTTGCTAAATTTGCAAATCTTGATATTGGCAAAAGGAAATACTTTGTCTGCAAAGCCAGGAACAATTAACTTAGCAGTTTAATCAAAGAAATACTATTGTTCCAGATTTAATTATTGTTACATCAGATTTAATTACTATAGGAAAAAAACAAAAGGTGGGGGTAGAAAAGAATACTAGCACAGCGAAAGTCTTAATAATGATATAGCCAAAATTATTAGCACACTTCCTATTATTTACCCCTTTCTCTGCTGATGTGCTCACCCTTCCCCAGCGCTTCCACATGCCACAATTCTTAGCATCAGTCCGAGGGGAGTTTTACAGTGCTGATTATGCTGCTGTTGATGGTTTCTTTCCCTTCACTCTAGAGATCACATTTGTTGCGTTAAAAAAACACATAATATTTTCAATAAACATTGCAGTTTTCTACTCAATCTGCTGCCCTCTCCCATTCATCAACAACCTTTTTACCTTGTAGGCCCCAGAAATTTATATATTCCAGCAGTCATTTATAAAGAAAAATAAAAAGGTGGAAAAAAACCCACAGATGAGCCCCATCACACAACTCCCTGGCCTCTCTCTCAGAAATCCTTACATGTTTATTGCACTAAACATTTTAGTTACTGCCTCACTGAAAGATCATATGCAACTAATTATCTACCAAGACTTCTAAGTTCTTTTCAGAATCGCTGTGCCACTATCCAAGGACACCATCCTGTCCTAAAGGCTATGTCAGGATGAAAGGGATCTGTGGTATTACTATGGGCTTTCTCTAGATGGAGCTTTGCACTCAAAGCAGAGAAAGCAGCCTGATGTAGAGGAAGATGGTCCTGACCATGGCAGGGGAGTTGGAAGCAGAAGATCTTTAAGCTCCCTTCCAACCCAAACCATTCTATGATTCTACGATTCTACATCTAGGAGCAAAGTGCTGAAAAAATTTGCATTCAACATCAACCTACCCAGTTCAGAATACAGTAGATTACTAAAAGCTTTTGCCCATTTCATTAACTGTTCTTTGTGCAGAAATTCTGAAAATAAATTGGAGTCTTGTTAAATGTATTTTATTTTCAACTACAGGACAGTGTCACGGTGGCATTTCTGATTATATACTGCTTCTCACAGATGATCACTCAGAGTTCAACCATTACTCTGAAATCACTGGTTACCTGATAAAGAAAAAAATTATTCTTTACAAAAAGGAGCATTGAAAAAGATAAAACACAATATTTGTGTCATTTGTGATTGGATGCAGGATCAGGAAGAGCCTGAATCAGGACTGTCCTGTCTTCCCTTGAAGGGAATCAGCCAAATGATATAAAATCTTGAAATTACTAGAGATAGGGCTTGATATCATCATCATCATTACAACAACAACAATAAAAAAATTAGAATAAACAGAAGGGTGCATTTAAAGAAAGAAACTAAGGATGCACCCTTCCTCTATTTTATACTTTCCAGAACAGTTAATATCATCCTAATGCAGAGGTTCAGCAGAAATCAGAAAACTCTACGCTAAAAATGTCCATTTCTCTCCATCATCTAGGAAGACAATCCACTTTAACTTGAGCTCAGATGCCGATTACTGACATCTATAAATAATTTAAATGAATTCCACCCTTCCAGTCCCAGAATTTTAAGTAGACTCTTGGATTCAACGCACGCTGCATAGTCATCTTCAGGTCTAAAATCTCTTTCTTCTACCCCAAAAAGACTGGATTTAGGTTGTTCCTTAGTGTTTCTCATGCTGACTTGTTTTGCTGAGGCCCTGCTCTCCTTTGTCCACTTGGCTGACCTTATACTCTTGTACTTGCTCCGTGTGTAGTCTCACATTCTTCACAAATTTCAATACTCAACATTTATAGAGCAAAGTGGAAATAATTCACAACTGGGTCAAGCTGGGATATATCAATGTATGTAACATAAGGACACAGTAAAATGGTAATTCCCATCTTTCCCTTTTGAAGTGATAGGAACAACTCTGCAGTCTCCCCATAACCTTTTTCCATAGAACTACTAGTGGTTAAAAATGTAGAGAATGAAACTGTTGGAATATAGTAGGATGGGAAGTGAGAGGGTAGAGAGGAAGACACGGAAATTTCATACTGTCCATATGGAAAGAATAACCTAGATTTATGATCAAGAGCTCCAATAAAAAGGAGCCTGGAAATTGTCACTCCTTTAGATGAGAAGTGCCATGGCTAAAGAGAGGCATGGCATCACCAGGGATAATGTGAACCACAAAGGAACAACAAAGAACATCACCCCAGGAAATTGTCTATCACAACCTAAAGTTAATAAGCGCCAGTAACACAAGATCTCTTTCATCCTATTAGACAAGAAAGCTTAGAAATCCTGGTCCTGCCAAGTGTCAGATGGGAAATCCTGCAACTAGACAGAAAAAAAAGAAAAAAAGCTGCTGCTGAAAACATACATTCAAAGTTTTCTCATTATAACCACAACCTTTATGTCTAGCAAAGTGTTTCTTTCTCATGATTGTTACAACACAGAGCAGTTAAGGATGAAAGGGAAAATTATTGCAAAATACATTAAGAGACTGTCTAGCATAACTTTAATGTTCCCAGTGATGTTCTATTTTTTAATAGTTGGAGCAAAATGCAGTATGAACCGACATTGCTTAAAAAAATTAACAGTAAGAAAATATAAAGGAACGGTGGTTTTGTTGTTAATTGAGCTTATCAGAAATATTTTTGCCTCAAGATTCATTTAATATTATTTAGCAGTGAGTAGAGTATCATATTACAATAAGGAAGATCTCATTTTTTCTAAGAAGTCACAATGACAAAGGATGGAATCACTCCTCTTACTTGTGTAACAGTGAATGTGACATTATTCCCTATATGTACTTAAGTTCTAGGCTATGCCTACGAAACACAGAAAAAATACCATTTTTGTAATTACTTCAAATTTAATGTCATGTATCATACGAAATATATTATAGATCCCTAAATCTTTACCAACTTCAGTGTGCATTCAGAAGCTGATGTGCACTCATGTACAGCCACTGATTGTTCAAGGTGTACCTGTTGCAGCATGGACTTATCCACAGACACTTCAAGTTACATCTGCTCTACTGTAGGTTCATCCATAGCCACAGACACTTCACATTGTCGTGCTCCCATGTGGGCACATCCACAGGTCAGAGTCTCTTCAACTTGAGTTCACATTGGAGTTACAACCTGTCCAGTACAGCAGCACAGGAACAGCAGCGACTCCCTGGCCATCAGCCAGCCCAGGTGTACTGCCATTGCCGTTACCAGAATGTTCCCAGGCACAGCAGAGTAAGACAATAAGCAACACAGTAGTGGAGCAAGCAGCAAAAGAAGCAATCATGAGACTCTAATGTGCCACAAAGAAAGCAAGCCCTGTGGCAAGCAAAACAGCTGTAGCTAAACAGCAATAACAGCTATAAATTCAATCATCTAGCACATACCAATCAAATTTGACATTATCTCAAAAACTTTGACCCCCATGTCGGATGCCAAAAAAAGACTGCTGGCATTTAACTTCAGAGGATTCCCAGGAATTTGCAAATTAAAAAAGGCAAATTAAGAGAAGATGGATGTACATTGAAAATTCCAGGTAGTTGGAAAAGCTTTCTTAAAGTATTGAGAGTTACTGATGGAAAACAGTTTCTATGATAACGGTTTCTGCCTTCTTGAGCCTTGCAGCACATTTTTTCAGTTTTTACCCTCGCTGATCTTCTCCAAACTAAACAACTCCAGTTCCCTCAGCTACAGCTCCTATCACTTGTGCTTCAGACCCTCCACCAGCTTTGTTGCCCTTCTCTGGATGTGCTCCAGTAGCTCAATGCCTTTCTTGTAGTGAGGGGCCCAAAACTCAAGACAATATTTGAGATGCAGCCTCACCAGTGCCACGTACATGGGCACAAACACTTCCCTACACCTGCTGGCCACATTATTTCTGATCCAAGCCAGGATGCTGCTGACCTTCTTGGCCACCTGGACACAGTGCTGGCTCATGTTCACCCAGTGGTGACCCAACATCCTCAGGTCCTTTTACACTGCCTTTCCAACCATTCTGGAAATTACGGAGTTTTGTTGGTTGGTTTAAGGTTTTTTTTACTATTTCCTGGGTTACACCATTACAAGCATTTGTGATGTCACCTCTGTAAGGTGGCTGCATTGCACTCAGTCAACAAACTCCTCTTTCTGTCACAGCCCAACAGTTAGAGGTTAGCTATTTTGCTGAGCATCTTAAACTTCCACTCACTAAAGTATCTGTGCACTTTCACTGGAAACTGAACAGTCAAAATGTTCAATACACCTAATTTTCATAAAGTGTTTTGATCTGTGTGGGAAAACTGCTGCATAAAAGGAAAGCGCTCTATTTTTATGAATTAAATTATCCATTCAAATCAAGTCAATTAGAACTGGAAGTTTTTTTCTTCAACTACATTTTATAAGAAGCAGATAGGTGTTGCAGTCAGCTTCTTATTCATCAGAGTGCAAGACAACAAGAAGCAAAAGAAGCTAAGGACTAAGCAGGGTACACTTCCCACATTCCTGACATCCATACTACTGGCTCCTGAGTACCCTACATGGCAGGTTCCATGCTTTAACAGATCCCAGGTTGAAAAGGTGCATGCCTCAAGACCTGCAAGCAAAACTATGTGCCAGGCACAACATCCACAGAAACACAACACTATTCAGTTTTATTCACTGTAGGAGTGAGTATCACAGAGTTTGTGGAACAGAAAAGCCATCAGGAGGTTCATGCTTACAGTAAGTACAACACAGTGATAAAAACTCTGGTGGTATGGTCATAAAATGTAAAGCTGTCCAGGAACAGAAAGTTCATAGAGTTAAAGGCTTTTCAAACAATGATAGATCCAGAACTTTCTGACTGAAATACATGAATTATGTTGATTTTCGTTACAGTTGTTCACTTCTGGGCCAACACTGAGCTCAAGGAAATGCCAGTATTCATTCATAAGATGTTGATGCTTCATGCAGGCACTGTTGCTTAACAAATATGGCCAATCCTAGTAGTGCCAATATAATTTGGATCTCAATTCCTCACTTTTCATAAAGGATGCATGAAGAAACCCAAACAAATGCAGATATGAAGATGTCTCCAATGAAGCAGATTGCCAGTTTGGTCAACCTTGGTTCTTATCTCATCTTCTATAGAGCACAGGTGTTAATTTTGCATTGCCAAGAAGCATGAATTAAAGCTACCCTTGCCAGTATTTCAGCAAAACCTGTTGCACATTCTTCTATTTTCCTGATTAGAAACACTTTGCTGTTAGCTAGCAGCTGATGTCTAAGAATACAAAAATGACAAGATTTTTAAAGTGAGGTGCCATCTATTACACATCTGGAACAAGACACTTCGGTGTGGGGAATAGAAACTCTTTTACAAGTCGGATCCATGCAGAGCAGCCATCAAGCTAAGTACAGGCTGGGAATGACTGTTCCAGGTGCAACCTAAATGAACATTCCTCAAATACCTTGAGAGAAGAAGACAACTGGTCAAGTACGTCAATAGTAGAGATGGAAACTTACATTAGTGAACTTCTGTAGGACAGGAATGGGTTAATAGTTGGTGGGTTGGTTGGTGGGTTGATGTGCATGGCAAACTATAATGGTCATAAAACTCTAACTGTGCAAATACTGAGTCCACTGTTTCAATACTGAGTCAAATCTGTACTTATGGTTCCCAGGTTTGCCTTTGTAGGTCTTTTCTGATGATCAGGTTTCAGATGTGAATAAAGAGAGTCTTCCTTGTTTCAGCTAGGTGTTTCTGTTTTTTATTGACCATCTTTGTAAGTTAACACTGCCCTGGAGCCGTTCAATAAAAAGAGTCTTGTTCACTCAAACTGAGTGTTTCTGGTTTTTATTGATTATGTTTATGAGTTAACCCTTCCCTGGAGATGTTTGGCTTCACCTGCACCATCTCCACAAAGCCATTTCCACACCTCTTGGACAAGCTACCCTCACCTATTGACTGTTTTTCCTGGAGGTACTTCAGACTGACAAAGGTGGTAACCTTCTATCCTGTCCTTGGATTGACATTGGACCTATGCCATAGCCTTGTTTCTGAGCCATCTTGCGCTGTTCCCTCAGAGGTGGACTCCCTGTATCAGGCTCATCACCCTTCTCCAGTGGACCCTGCCACTATCACCACCCTGCCTCCCTCAGGTCCTGTGGGGCTACCTGTGGTCACCCTCAGCACCCAGATCATTTTAACTGTAAGGTTGCCCCATTCTTGCTGCTCCTGACAATGAATATCATGTACAAAATTAGGAAAAAAATAAAAAAAAACCCTCATCAATCCTAATTTTAAATTGGACTCTATATGGGAAATCATTAATTACACCACATACCAAAACGAGATTATAACTTCCACTGAATTTCCCCAGAATGTTTCCTTCACAGCCTACAAACAGCTCCCAGCCAACTCCAGATACACTGTCAGAAATTAACCTCCCACAGAAAAATAAACACCAAATGGAACAAGATCTCTCCAAAGCAGTCAACACAAGACCTTTCAACACCTCTGCCTTTACGCAGTAGAGCCTGTAGTATGTTGCAATGCATCTCAGTTCCTGTTAACTCATCTCCTTGATGAGAGTTATGTAGTTGTCTCCCACAAGTTTATGACTTCTCTTTGTTCCCTGTGTTTTAACTACTGTTTTCCTGCAGATACACAAGGTGAGCAATGTTAATTAGGCTATTCCACAATAAATTGCTTCCAGACTGTTCTAAGCCTGATATTCACAGGAGTTTTGCAAGAGCAGGACTTATATAATGAATATCTTTATCCTCTAAATATATTTTACTTTAATAAAAAATATTTTTTCTCACTACAAACTTTACCTCTATAACAAAACAGAGGCTTTTATACTTAGTAACATGTGGATTACTGGTATTTCTAACCTTTACTGGAGTTAGGCTGGCTGTAGATGCTACTCCTACTGCCTTCATAAAGAAAAGCTTTGGAGGATCATCTCAGAAAATTCACAGAAAAAGATGCACGTTGGTCTTCAGGTACCTTAGTTACAAGAACAGTACAGGAAGCAATGCAGGACAAAGGCATAAGAAGATGGCAGAAGTATAATCCCTACACCTGTTTTCACCAAAGGCAAACTATGGAGCATAATTAGGCTAGAATAAACAAAAAAAACCCAAAAAAGCCTGGGTTGGGTGGGGCTTTGAGCAGTCTGGTCTAGTGGGAGGTGACCCTGCCCATGGCTAGGGATTGAATCTAGATGATCTTTAAGGTCCCTTCCAACACAAACCATTCTATGATTCTATGAGAACACTGATAACTGGGTACTATTCAGATATCAACAAGGAAGTTAAATCCTCACTGTTGGAGCTCTGGTGGGAGACACTAAGTTTGCAGATGACACCAAGTTGGGCAGAAGTGTTGATCTCAAGGGTAGAAATACTCTGTAAAGGGATCTGGACAGACTGGATCAATCGACTGTGGTCAATTGCATGAGATTAAACAAGACCAAGTGCTGGGTTCTGCACTTTGGTCACAACAAACCCATGCAATGCTACAGGCTTGGAAAAGAGTGGATGAAAAGCTGCTGGCTGGAAAAAGACCTAGGTATTATAGTCAAAAGTCATCTGAACATGAGCCATCAGTGTGCACAGGAGGTCAAGAAGGCCAAGAGCATCCTGGTTTGTATTAAAAACGGCTTGGCCAGCAGGAATAGGGAAGTACACCTATATTTGGCACTGGTAAGGCCTCACCTTGAATTCTACATTCTAGTTTTGGTCCACAAGGAGGATATTGAACTGCAGAAGCATGTCTAGAGAAGGGCAACGAAGCTGGTGAAAGGGCTGGAGAACAAGTCTTATGAGAGGTGGCTGAGGAAATGAGGTTGTTCAGCCTGGAGGAGAGAAGGCTGAGGGGAGACCTTACTGCTCTCTACAACTGCCTGATAGGAAGTTGTAGTGAGGTGGGTGTTGGTCTCTTCCCCCAAGTCACAGGTCATAGGATAAGAGGAAATTGCCTCAAATTGCCTTTTTTTTTAAAAAAAAAAAAAAAAGCATGCTATAGAAAAAAACATGCTATCAGAGGGACATCCTGCCGGACTTTCAAAAACACAGTTACTTAGAATGATAGAATCATAGAATGGTTTGGGTTAGAATAGACCTTAAAAATCATGCAGTTCCACTCCCTATGCCATGGGCAGGGACACCTCCCTCTACACCATGCTGCTCAAGTCCCCATAAACATGACCTCGAACACTTCCACAGAGGGATCATCCACAACATCCCTTGGCAACTTGTGCCACTGTCTAACCACCCTCATCATGAAGAATTTCTTTCTAATATCTAATCACAAAGCCTATTCCACTGTTCCCTTCCCTCGGTAGCAGATACCAACAGATGATGTTCCTCCTCTAGGCAGGGGAGATTCAGATTACACATCAGGAAAAATTTCTTCAATGAAAGTGTTTTCAAGCACTGGCAGAGGCTGCCCAGAGAGGTGGCTGAGATCCCATCCCTGGAGATATTCAAAAGATGGATAGATGAAGTGCCCATGGATATGATTTAGTAGTGGACAGGCATGGTTGGACTCGATCTCAAAGGTCTTTTCCAACCAAGTGATTCTGTGATTCCGTGATCCAACCTGGCCTTGAACACTTCCACAGACATAATTTCTCAAAGAACAGTGTCTGGAAAAGCATTGAAAAGAACCCTTGCTATAAAAACCCCCATGCTACCAGAGGGACAGTCTATCTTTCCAAAAATGAAGTTACTTTGAATGATAGGATCATAGAATGGTTTAGGTTGGAACGGACCTTAAAGATCACCCAGTTACAACTCCACTGCTATAGGCAGGGACAAGTTTTGCTAGACCAGACTGCTCAAGACCCCACCCAACCTGGCCTTCAACATTGATTCTATGATCCAACCTGACCTTGAACACTCTCAGTGACATCATTTCTCAAACAACAGTATCTAGAAAAACACTGTTTAAAAAAAACCCCACACTATTTTAAAAAGCTATTAAAAATGCTATACAAATACTTCTAAAAAACCTGATGTGAAAAAAATGCTATAGAAAACATGCTTTAAAAAAACTGCTATAAAAAATGCTATAAACACCATGGTATAAAAAAATGCTATAAAAACCCCATGCTATCAGAGGGACATTCTGTATAACTTTCAAAAAATACAGTTACTTAGGCGAAACTTAACTCAACTTTAGCTTAAATCAAAATATTCCACTTTTTATAACAGCAACTACTCCTTCTACGACTCCAGCGAGAGACAAATCCGTGCAAAACCCGTGGGAGAGAACTCTGCCCCTCTCGGGGGAGGGGTCGCGGCCGCCACCGCCCCACGGGTGGGTCCCCCGGTAGCCACCTCCCCCCGCCCCGTCCCGCCCCATCCTTTCCCGTCCTGGCGGTCTCTGCGGGCCTCTCGGCTGCCGACTCTGCCATGCTCCTCCGCACCGGCGCGTGGTGCGTGCTGCGGGCGGCAGCGCTGCTGCTGCTCGCCCCGGGCTCCCGTAAGTACCGGCTGCGGGGGGTGGGGGGAGAGGGAGTGGGGCTGGAGGGGGCTCCTCCCTTCACGTCCCTGCTCTGTGCCCTGGGACCTTGCAGGGGCTGGGGGACATCTCTGATCATGCCTCGCATCCCCTCCCCGAGTCCCGCGTCGCCTCCCCGAGTCCCGCGTCGCCTCCCCGAGTCCCGCGTCGCCTCCCCGAGTCCCGCGTCGCCTCCCCGAGTCCCGCGTCGCCTCCCCGAGTCCCGCTCGCCCTTGCAGGTGAGAAGGTTGATGGAAGAGAGAAGCCACGAGAGAACTTGGAGGTGTTTGGGCTTCCCTGTTGCATACAATTATTCACGCACACCCCAAACCCAAAACGGTCTTTGGTTTTGTTTTTTTAATTATAGTTTCTACTTCAAAGCCGTTCTGAATATGAGTCCTCTGACCCGTTCTTTCTCTTAGGGGTCTGCTCTGGAGAAACCGGCCGTGTGCGCTGTGCAACCTCAGCTCTTGTTTGAAGGAAAACCGAAACAAACCACCACATTTCCCCTTACCCAGATACTCCAAGCTCTACTGTGGCTCTTCTCTTTCATCAACCTTTGCGGATGCAAGAGGGACATGAGGAGAAGATGAGAGGCACGGCTGGAGGTGTTTCCCTGCAATCATTCCAGGGCACAGAGCAAGGACTTTACCCATGTCGGTGTCAGGAAGAGCCAGGGAAGCCCCTCCAGCCGCACTCCTCTGTGCCCCGACACTTGCAGGTTTGCGGAACATTTGCGGCCGTGCATCGCATCTCCTCGCTGTGTCCTACTTGCATGCACAAAAGTTGATCGAAGAGAGGAGCCACCAGAGAGCTTAGGCTGTCTGGCTGTGAGGAAATTCTGTGGTTTGCTGTTTTTATTTTTCTCACTCTCTCAAACAAGAGCTGCAGTTGCACCGTGCACGTGGCCAGTTTCTCCAGAGTAGCCTTGTAAAAGAAGCAGAAGGTCAGATGCTTTGTATTCACAATGGTTTTGAAGTAGAAACTACAATTAAAAAAAAAAGAGCATTTTGGGTTTGGGTGTGTGCATGTGTATATGCTTGCACACAACAGGGAGGCACAAATACCTCTAAGCTCTCCTGTGGCTCCTCTGTCCATCAACCTGCTTGCCTGCAAGGGTGAGCAGGATGCCAGCTGATGTTCCCCGAACCTGCAAGTGTCCCAGGGCACAGAGGAGCATGACTGGAATGTCCTTGCTCTGCCCTGGGACACTTACAGGACCTGGGAGACATCTCAGTCTGTGCCTCTCATCTCCTCCTCATGTCCCTCTTGCATCCCCAAAGGTTGATGGAAGAGAGGAGCCCCAGGAGGGCTTGGGGTGTTCCGGCTGTGAGGAAATTCGGTGATTTGCTGATTTTCTTTCTTCGCACTCTCTCAAACGAGCTGATGTTGCACAGCGCACATGGCTGGTTTCTCCAGAGCAGATCCGTAACAGAAACAGGGGCCCAGAAGCTTTGTATTCTGGATGGTTTTGAAGTAGAAACAATAATTAAAAATCAAAATCAAGGACTGGTTTGGGTTTGGGGGGTGTGTGTGAATGCTTGCACACAACAGGGAGGCACAAACACCCCCAAGTTCCCCCATGGCTCCTCTCTTCCATCAACCTTCTCATCTGCAAGGTTGAGCAGGACTTGGGGAGGAGGTGCAAGCACAGCTAGAGATGTTCCCCAAAGCTGTAAGTGTCCCTGGACACACAGCAAAGACCTTGCTCTGGTCAGTGTCCAGAAGAGCCATGGAAGCTGTGGCATTCCAGAGAGCGCTAGACTGGAAGGAAACAGTTTCCTTACCCTTCTTGATGTTGTTTTCTCCGAGGCATGCTGTAACTGTGGCTTTTAGTAGCTTTGGGGTTGTCATGGCTTTGCTGTTGGGGCAGGTGGTGCACTTTGTTGTGTTTCTGTCAGGTCCGTGCAGCAATGCCTCTTTTTAATGACAGTTTCTAGTGAATACACAGTGACCTGTTTTCCCGTACTTTTAACTCATGTGGTGGAAGTCCAGATGCAGGGGGACGACATCGACTTGCACTCAAATAAAATGAGGCATAGAAAAGCCAGATTTGACTTTTTTTCAGAAGACTGAAATGCCCCACACAGTGTCACAGAATTTTCCAAAGTAAAAGAGCGGGAAGATTGGCACCAAAATTAATGTGCCGTAAATAATGTTGAGCAATATCAGTCAGTCCAGCAGTGTTGTTAAATCTGGTGAAGCTATAATATAAATTGATTTTTAAGAAGTAAAATGGGGAAACTAAACAGCATTACTGTTTTTCCAGAAAAATCAGGCTCTTTTTGGAGATGTTTGTTGCTAACCTGTTTACTGCTTTGCTAAGATATGGCCTCCATTTTACAACAATTGACTGCCATTTCATTTGATATAAGATTGGTCTGATCTGTCTTTTATCTTGCTGCATGCATATACTGGTTTAACTTGATGTACAGTCAGTGCTGCCTCCTGGGGCAGGGATAATCCTATCTAACTTTTGATAGTCAAATATCATCCTTCCTCTATACATGAATTTATTGACTAGAGTCTGTTTATAATATGTTGAGAGAAGTTGTGCCCTTTTAAAGCTCAGCCTAGCGTATCTATTAAAGTATTTTTTCTGCCCAGTTACTCAGAAACTTCCAGAAACTACTGCTGAGATTTGTGTTGGTTTCAGCAAATGTTAGTGCTTCACTAATGAACACTACAGGAGAAAGTGTGAAACCCATCAAATACTATAATTTGAAAAAAGTGAAAGTGGCAGTAGATTTGTCCTCACTCCAGTTAAGATTTTGGGGCAGGCTGGTTATTTCAGTGTAATTCTGTTCTTTTACTCTGCTGGAAAGTTTATTTCTGTGTGTCAGTATAAGTCAGTGGAAGAAACATCAGCAAAATGTTATGGCTTAGGAAAAATCCTTCTCGCTGTTAATGTAAAATCCAACTGGCTTCCTTATATCTGAGCAAGTAAGGGGAATCCATGCTCCCTGGCAGGAAGCTGCCCCCCTGCTTCCTGCTCTGTTCAGCAAAGATACCTAGCAACATCTTGCAAGAGCTTACCTATATACCGATCTCCTTGCAGTAGAAAAACTCCAATGAGCAACAGTAGCCTCCAGACCTGAAAAAACAAGCCTGGCATTTTGATATCAATGTATCTCCCTACCTCTCTCAGATTTTTGAATGATGGCAAAAGAATTAGTATTTTTTCATTCTCAAATTGATCAGGGTTTGGAATCGGTTATGTGATTCCATGTTATTTCCTTAAGCATCCATGTAATAGTGTTCATGCTTTCCTTTGCAAGACTATGCAAGGAGGTAGATTTCACAATGTTAAGGCTTGAGGACATGTCCAAAAATTTGCTGAGATAATCCTGCATGACCTCTGTCTCAGGATGAAGCAATAACCTTGTTGGTAGCTAAAAAATACTGCTTAAAAATAGATATCAGAAGACCTTGTTGAGTCAAAGGGAAAAGAAATATAAAGTTTCTAGATAGCAAGATCTTGAATTTTTAGTCTGTCAAAATTGCCTGGCAAATTTACAATAGTTTTGGGATCGGGGGGTTGTTTTTGTTTTAATCTGCAGAATCTGAGTTTCATCCATTTCAGTGAGTCTCCTGAAGGTGGAGAGTGTCTAGGGGATGGTTATATTCTTGTTGCTGCTTTAACTTTCCTGCTTTCACCATTCCAGCACCTCAGCTGTCACACATTTGGAGTTACTGTGCAAGGTGGAGATCTTTCTGATGGACTGTGCGTTGTCAGTGCCTCTGTATTTTTGTTTTTTAAGCCAATAAAAGCAGAATGACTTGGGCATAAAACTCACCTACTTATCTGCTGTGCATAAAACTTGAAAAGAGAAGATGTCCAGGCAGAATTTTTATATGATTTTTGAAATGTCCTCAAAATGAATGTGTAAAACTGTGCTTAGTAAAAATGTGAGTTTATATACCAACATCTTTCAGCAGCCTGAGGCTTAGTTAGACTAGACATAAAACCTGTGAGTCCTTAGAAATGTGCTTATCTTAAATGTGAATGTGGGAGTGGTCAAATTGACCTTTGTTGCGTGCAGGGAATTCAATGATTAGTGCCACTCTTTTTGTATGGCCCTTCTACTAGGCTTCATCCACAGAGAATAGTAATTTGTCTGAACTGGAGACTACAGGTTCCTAACATTAAAGGTTGATTTTTACAGGATCTGGCAAAATCATGTCCATTTAAAATCTTGTCCTGTTTGTTTTCTGCAAGTATTTGAGTTATCCCTCTCACCCTGCATCTGTGTATGTATTTAGCATAAAAATGCATCTTCAGCTCCTATGTCAGAATGCCACTTCTGGAAGCTGAATGACAGCTATAAAGCTGGAATAACTAGCCTGATTTTGCCCTTTTGAAGGTTTGCTTATCCAAATTATCTCCAACTCATGACTTCTTACTCACAAGAGCAACAAAACCGCAAGAGGCCCTGGAAGCACTCGTCAAGCCATGCTGTGCAGTAGCGTTGCACAGGAAGCACACTTGCCTTCAGATACACCCCAGCCAGCCACAAACTGTTGTTTTGAGCTGCATCTGCACCTGACCTTAAACAGAGGAAAACAAGAGATGTGTGACAAAAATGTTGTTGATCCCCTTTCCCTGTCCCCTTCCAACATGTGGTGCTCTGGTGTATTGAAAAAAGTTAAAAAATGTTAAAAATGTTTAAACACCTTAAAAAGTTGGGTATTTTCTTGGTTTGGTTCTAATTCGGCATGAAAAATGAATACAGAGGTCCTTTTTATAGCTTTCCCCCTTTCCTCTGGGTCACACTGGGACAAGCATCAGCACAGTGTCTCTAGTCAAGATTTGGAAGGAGAAAGATTTAAATTAGACATTAAGAATAAATTCTTCATGATGAGGGTGGTGAGACACTGACACAGGTTGCCCAGGGAAGTTGTGGATGCCGCCTCTCTGGAAGTGTTCAAGGCCAGATTGGGTGGGACATTGAGCAGCCTGGTCTGGTGAGAGGTTTCCCTGCGCATGCCAGGGGAGTTGAACTGAATGGGCTTTTAAGGTCTCTTCCAACCCAAACCATTCTATGATTGTATGATTTGTAGAACTAGTACTGCAACTAGTCGTGTGTCCCAAAGAGCTTTGCCTCTGCTTGTGTGCAGGACCTTCCACACTACAGCTGGCTGTCGGCTTTCTCCACCCTTCCTTTCTGTACTCACGCGTATGCCTGGGTCAGTGCAGACCTCTTGCCCTTGCACTTGTTCTCTCTGGAGAAGGCCAGAAACTGTTTTGCTTTGGGCCAGCTGCACTGGGTAATCTGTGCTCTCGAATGGGAGTCCCCAGTTGTTGTCAGAACTGCATAGAAGTGTGTTCTGTTTTTTCCTTTGCCTTAACTCTGGACATCCTTCCTTGCCTTCCTGGCCAAAGTCTTCTGCTGTCCCAACAGTGGTACATGTGACTTTGAATCCAAAGCCACAGTCTGAGAATAGAGAACAGTTTGGGAATAATGTAATTTTAAGATTTTCTTTTTCTCACCTGTCCATGTGTTCGGATGTTCCGCTTCTGCAGTAATCCGTATTAGAATCATAGAATGGTTTGGGTTAGAAGGGACCTTAAGGATCATCTAGTTCTAACCCCTCTGCCATGAGGACGGGCACTTTCCACTAGATAAGGCTGTTCAAACCTCATCCCGTCTGGCCTTGAACACCTCCAGAGGTGGGTCATTCACAGCTTCTGGGCAACCAGAGATAGGACATCCACAGCTTCTGGGCAACCTGTTCCAGTGCCTCACCACCCTCGCAGTAAAAAATTCCTTCCCAATATCTAATTTAAATCTTCCTAATATCTAATCTAAATCTTCCCAAATCTCCACAGTATTAGGTTGCATTTGTATTCTGGAGCACCTGCTTTTCATCCAAATTAAGAAATGCAGCAATGTTTGCAAGTTTTTTTGAGGGGGAAGATAAAGATGTTTTCTCTTTTAAGCTAGGTGAGTCCTTGACATCTTTCAAAGTGTACAGTGCAAGCTGTTCTGAACTAGGAGTAGTACGGTCCTGTCTTCCCTTCCACCTCTAGTTCATGCCCCTGTCTTTCATCTAATCATACAGGGAGCCCATTCTGCTGGTTGAGGCAACAAAAACCATTGTGTGCTGGTTGGGAGGGGGTAATGTCAGTGTTCTGTTGGCTTAGCTTCCTCAATCAGATCATTGTTAAATGGGGAAGGAGGGGACTAGCTGTCATGTAAACCACTTTATGCAGGATCAGGCCATTCCTAGGGGCGCTTAGTTTAGTTGTGTCCCATCCTGCTTTTTTTGGTTTTGTATTTTTTTTTCCCTAAGCTCCTTAATTAAGCAGTCTAGAATATCTTGCAGAGTACTGCCCTCGATCTTGGTATGACAGAGGTCAGATACAGTGAATGGTTTATTGTTTGTGTTGCAAACTTTACCATTCTGAGATCTTCGCTAAGGTTTTGTAACTACTAGCAAGATGCCCTATTTCTGTGGTACTGAGTTATTTGCTTGCCTTTAGCAGAATATTCTTAGAAGCAATCAGAACTAAACTCTACTTTGCAAAGGCAGAATCCATAACTGATCCTCTTGCGTGCATGTGAATGCCAGACTTTTCATTCTGTGTGTTTTATCTTTGAATTTTGTGACATTGCTAGACGAAGACTGAGGACAGAGTAATTGGGCCTCTATTAGTCTTTAGGGTATGATGATATTTTATCTAAGGTGTGATCCTTCCCTGTCCCACTCTCCATCTGCCAAATGCACACTGGATGCAGCGAAGTGCTGTTAGTCCCAAACTAAGCAATGCAGTTTCTTAATGGACCTTGATGTCTCACCAGGCTGTCCACGTAGGGGCAAAACAAGCACTCATCTGCCTGAAGAGGCCTTGCAGACCACGGAGGACAAGATTTATGTGAAAAGTTAACAGAAGTTTAGACACCACTTGGAGTATTCTGTCCAGTTCTAGAATCCCCAGCATAAGAAGGATATCAAACTGTTGGAATGGGTCCAGGGGAGGCTACAAAGATGGCTGGAGTACCTCAGTTATGAGGACAGGCTGAGTGAGCTGGGCTTGTTCAGCCTGGAAAAGAGAAGGCTTCAGGGAGACCTTAGAGTAGTCTCCCAGTACCTGAAGGGGGCTACAAGAAAGCTGGGGAGGGACTTTTTAGAAGGGTGTGTAGTGATAGGATGAGGGGGAATGGCTTTAAATTGGAAGGGGGAAGATTTAAATTAGGCATTAGAAGACATTCATTATGCTGAGGGTGGTGAGACACTGGCCCGGGTTGCCCAGGGAAGTTGTGGATGTCCCATCCTTGGAGGTGTTCCTGGAGGCTGGATGGGGCCTTAAGCAGCCTCTCCTAAGTGGGAGACGTCCCTCTCCATGGCAGGGGGCTTCGAACTGGATGATCTTTACAGTCCCTTCCAACCCAAACCATTCTGTGCTTCTATGAAGTTCTTTCTGCTGTAGGTTGTAGGTGTCGTATGTTAGTTCTGAGTGAAGGTGCCTGATTTTCTGCTTCTTGCTTATTTCAGTCTCCTTTCATCTCAAGGAAGAAGGGAAGTTGGATGGTGGTGATGAGGAGGATAAAACTGAGGGTGGGATGGAATTCCAATCCATGTGATGGTTGCATAGTGCAGATGTCATTTCTAATGTACTAAGAGCAGGTTGTTGTGGTATCATGCTTATACATCATCTCCTGTCTATGGTAATTTAGTTATTTATATGCCTAAAGCATGTGACAGGTCCTATACAAACTTTCTTTATTTTGCTTCTTAGTAACCAAGTTCCTAAAACTGCCTTATCCTTGTTTTTTATGTAGGAAGTGAAGAAATAAACAACTCAAGCAGTACTACACCCTTTACTACAATTCCAACCTCTAAGTTTCAAGGTAACACTCTTGGCATTTCTGTTGTTGTTCCTCAGTAACATTAAAAAATCAGACTGTTTTATTTTATGCCATAAACTGTCATGTAATAGTTTGTCCTTTATTTTGTTGAATTGTGCATAGCTGGAGAGCAGGAGGGAGGTACTTCAGTTGTCCCCTGTGTTCCAGGACAACTAAAGATTTTTAAAAGGTACTGATAAACAGTAGAATTCAACTCAATCCTCATATCCTTAAGTACCCCAGAGCAACAGAGAAAGGAGAAATGGAATTGAAACATTTTATGTATATAACTAGAAATACCTGCCAACATCAATTTACATTTAAAAAGAGAAGCACTGGCTCAAGAACTCTGCTAGGCTAGACTTCAGTGCTCTTGAGAAAAAGGCAAGGCACTTTTTAATTTGATTTCAAATGTCAAACTGGATTCTAGGTAAACCATGCTTGAGCTTATTTCTAAAATACATGTTTATTTCATAACGTAATCTCATTTTTGACTATGTTAAGCTGTACACCTGTAAACATGTGCCATGCAAAGGGCATATTCCTTGAGTCATTTTTGTCCTGTACTACTTCACTCATCTCATTTGCTGTTAGCCAACAAGTGGGATATATAGCAAATATTATTCTCATTGACTCACTCTATCTTCTGTTAGTTTCCTCAGTGACTCACACCCAAATTCCAGGCAGTGCACATGGCTTCTTTTCACATGTATGAGCCTGCAGTCCACATCAGATGTGTTCCCAGGGTTGCAGAAATAAGCACTCCGAGCTTAGGGGAAACGCAAAGCTGTGTTCTGGTTACTGTATTGAGCCAGCATGGGAAGGGTTTAGCCCCAGGCATATTCATGGCTTGCACTGGTATAAAAGTCAACAGTACTCAGTGGTGAGGCTGATTGTATATGATTATATCAAAAGAAAATGTGAAGCAATTTGCTCTGTATTTTTTTTACTTGTGTTTCGCAGGTGGCATCAAGGTGTAAATGTGTTGCATTTGTTTTTTAAACCTCAGCTTGCAAAGAGGGTAAACAAAACTGTTTGAGACTAGACTTACCCAGTGATAAGAACAGCACATCCATTCAGAGGAAATACACCTGCTTCTAGATAATGGCAGCTGCGTTGCTCTTGTCATCTCTGAGGTTATGCACTCAGTTTTACAACTGTGCCGAAAAATGATAGAGCTACTGTGAGTTACGTAGCACTAGTGATGCACTTTAAAAGATCAGTTACTTCACAGAAAAGAGTAATCACAGAATGGGTGTAGACAACACTGCAGAATGAGGAAAGGGAAGTATGTGTGGGCATTGCCGAACAGCCCAGTATATCTTTGACAGGAGAAAGAGACTGTTAATGTAAGAAACGTTGAAGAAGGATGTAGCTAGCAATGAGGACAGAAGTGAGAGTGGAAGGATGCCTGAGAATCATAGAAACATAGAATGGTTTGGGTTAGAAGTGACCTTAAAGATCATCCAGTTCCAACCCCCCTTCCATGGGCAGGGACACCTCTCACCAGACCAGGCTGCTAAAGGCCCTGGCCAACCTGGCCTTGAACAATTCCAGGGAGGAGGCACCCACAACTTCTCTGGGCAACAAGCAATTTGAGTAGGAAGGAGAAAAAAAGAGAACTGTAGAAGTAGAAGTGAAAGAAAGGAGGGAAGGACAAAACTGTTAAGGCTTAAACATGGTTTATATTTTAAGTCTTTGGAAACAGGTACGTTCTTAGGACTCCTTTTGTATAGAGACAGCATCAACCCACAAAAAGATGTTTCATGGCGTATGCGTCTGTCTCTACTTGACATGACTACAGTATTTTCCATGTGTGAGCCCTGTTCGTAACAGAGATGCACCAAAATGAAAGAAAAGATTGAAGGACAGGAAATAGAACTGAAATAGACGAATAAAAATAAAACTCAGAAAAAAAGCCCCACAGTGCTTAAATAGGTTAAGCAACTCAGTGAAAGTATGGCTGAAACAGTCAGTGGAATAGAGCATGGCCTAGAAGTAGAAGAGAGCAAAAAGAGGAGATGTGAAGAATTCAGATGCAGACCATTTGGGGCATTGCTGTGCATGCAGTCTAAATATGTTCTTGCTGCACTGAGATCTGGAAACATTTTGCAGAGCGATAAAACCATCCATTTTGGAATGGAATATCCTGCTCTATTCCCACTTGTAGTCTGCAAACATAGATATCCTGAGGAGAATATTGTGTTGTAGGTACATTAATTATAGTACTTTAAAATGAAAATGAATAGTATTTCTTTTCTTGTTTTCTTTTTTCCATGAAGGCAGTAGCAGTTCATCCAATCTTACTGATTCATCATCCACACAATCTACAGCAACATCTACATTAGGTATGTATCTATTAATTTGTCCATTGCTATAAGTATAGCAGGTAGCTCCATACCTACTCCAGAGAATACCAAATTCCAAAGAAATATCTATCAAAAGTGGGTATTTGAGAGAGACATTATAATTTTAGCACTGGGAAGCAACTCTGAAGCGAAGCTATACTGGTTTTCAGGTCTAGGTAGCATCCTTCATTTGTAGAAACAAAGACATTTGTGATGCCATTGAAAAACAGAAATCAAAATAAATCTTCAAGGAAGAAATGAAAGAAATTGGTCTTTTCCATGTTTCTTTGTCTCTAAGCAAACCTTCCATTTTCATGGAGTAAAAATAAATAGATTGTTATGCAAAAGGTAAATGTGTGTTTAGTGTTATTTCACTATGAGTAGATTTAGGGTGTAATGGAAGTCCTGGGGATTTGAGTTTCAAGAGTAAAACTCCATTTTCTTCTAGTTAAGATTCATGGTGCCTTATACCATAGAAAATAGTCCTTATAGAGCTAATAGCACAAAACAATGGAGTTTGAGACATCTGTCATCGATACTTTTGCATTGTTACAGCGCTTTCCTTCACGACTTGGCAAAAGAGCTGTAGGTAAGAATGACTTCCCAAGGCAGCAGTGTTGCAGTCATGATGCTCCAACATAAGTCACGTGTTTACAAAACACAGCTTTATAGGAAGAAGAAATAGCTGTATTAGGTTAACTAGTAGACTTTGAAAGCGGATATTCAACCTGGGACGCAAACAAACAGTTCATTCACTTGTATTTGCAGTGTTCCAGCTGTTGGCTGTGTCAATGTGAGACTATTAAAAAAGGAAATTAAAATTTTATTTTTTGGAAGAACTTGCGTAGGCATGTTTCACCACATCAGTGAAGACTGGATAAGAGTTAATGTCGTGCATTTGTTCAGTCTGTGATGCACATATAAAAGGTTACATCTCAGAGAAGCAAAGAAAAGCTAGTTCCATGTGTTAACTGCATCCCCTTTGTGCCAAGAGCCATCTGAAAGCAGGGCAGAAATATTGTGCCTACCCAAAGATACTTAGTGTATTTGTGGAAATCTACACTAATCCCAGCTATGCCATTCTATATCCAGTACAAGACTCACTTCGTGCCTCTGTAGTCTCCAGATAACCTGAGCTACCACAATCAGAAATTTCTTTTTATTCTTTTAAGAATAAAATGCTCACCAGGGGAAAAAAACCTAGTCACTGCAAAGACTTTTTGATAGCTGGAAGTGGTGTGTTTTCTCATTCCATTGCCTGCAGCGTACATGTTTAATCATGTCTGACTTCAAAAATGGAGAATTTTTTATAATCCCCTTGTTGCCTTAGGGCCTTCCCCATGTATCAAGTCATTGTTAACCACAGGTGTTTCACCCACCCTGTGCTCCAGCCCTTCCGCCCTCTGCTCCAACCCTGACTATGGGTTTCTTTCAGAGGTCTAAGCTTTACTATGTCTAGATAATAATAGTAAAAATAGGCCTGAGCCCTTTACGGATAGGCACAGTACAAATCTCACAGACAGCTACACCTTGTTTCACATGATTTATGATTCACATCCTGCTCTTTTTGGTGGGTTTTTTTTTGTTAGAAACTTCATAGATTTTAAGACAATGTTCATCCATTTTGATTATCTGTTTCAACCTCTTCAGAATAAAGGCTACTGGATATATGTACTTAATTTTGCTTAAAATATCTGCCTTCTTTTTCTTGGCAGCTTTTCATGGCAGGAACAAAAGTCTGTTTCATTCAAGCATTACCTGTGCAAAGGAGAGTATTTATTTATTTTAGGAAGAGCATTCAATAATAATTACTTTGTATGTTAGCGTGGTGCTGAGGCAGTTTGGGTAGTTGTGTTCATTCTTGTTGAGTTAGAACACTAAGGGAGTAGTACAAGCTGCTAAGAATTATTGTCTTTATGCTATATGTATAGTTTGATTGATGGTTATGCCATAGCTATTTAATTTTTAAAGACAGGTAGCATACAAAGTAAAATACCCATCTCTTTTAAAAATAAAACATCTTAAATATGTACTGTGTTGCTGGCATGCATCTCTCTTGAATATCAAAAATTAACTCAGGCAGCCTGGGTTTGTTTAGCATGATCTTCAGTGAAGCCCAGCTCTCTTCAGGGGGAAAAGTAATTAGGGAAATAAAACACAAAAGGAAAATGTTGCTAGCAAATGTTCTTTCACCTTAACTCTGTTGGTAAAATAGTACCAGTAAAATTTTGCAAAGATACAGAGACACAAAGACACAGGTGCCCAGTTCATGTTAGCTTCCCAAATTCTCCAGCTGCCTCAGATAGCTTCCCACTGATGTTTTGAAATGATTAATGCTAAATACATCATGAAAGATAAAGCTGTAGGAGAATTCCAGGTTTGCTGGAATTCCTCATAATAGCTGCTTAGATATTTTTTGTGCTGACACGGGTTTACTGTGGGGTAATTTAATGCCTGTGGAATAAGTACCATCTTTGTGTAACATCGTTTAATAATGTTATGTGTGGAACAATTAACCATTGTATTGCTCAGAAACACAAGCCAGTTTGACACTCAGAAATCATGGCTCAGAAAAAAAACCACCAAACCCAGAAAACTGTGCCTGTTGACATTTGCATTCAGATTTGTCTTTCTTCCCTTTTGGTATCTTTTACACTAGGAATGGAGCAGTTATGTGTGGTTTCATGTCATATAACTGTAGATAGCTTCCATATAGACATTTTCTTGCTTAGTTTCTTATAATGAGGAAACATTTGGTATTTATGTAGATCATTGTGGCTTTGGGGAGTTTACCTGTCAGTGTTAAAATGTGTCCTGAATTTTATCTGATGTATTTTACACATGCTTCATAAAGGAACTGAATTTCCTAATTGTAAGGTAAGCACGAGTGTAGTACTCCAACTGTTCCATCTCAATGAATGCTCATTTCAAAATGTTTCCTAGGTTTATGGCAAAATACAATGATAACATCAAAGAACAGGAAAATAAATAACATTTACTATGGGGACTGTATGGGGCTGTTTCAGTAGTTTTAGTGTTAAATGTCTCAGAAAATGTGTAGGCCAGTTCCTTTCTGAATACTTACAGTATTGTATTTTGGGGGCATTTTAAGTTTTTGATGTTCACATCCTTACTGGAAGCAGTGATACTTAAGTCTTACTAAGGACATTTTTCTGTTTGTGGCTACTCACGTTTTCAACCACACTTACAGGAACATTATCCTACAGAAGTATTTTAGATGTTGTACCAAAAAAAAACCAGAAATTGAAGATCAAGTTTGCTATGGAATTGAGATGAAACGACCTGTTCTTCAGTTATTCTAGTTTTAGGCAATTCAAGAAAACACAGGTCTAATTAGGCATTTGGATGTCCATAATGAAAAGCTTTTGTGGTGTTTAAAATTAACCCAGTTTGTGTTAAATTATAGAAACAGAAATAGACAGATGTCTAGTTAGTTCCTTCTTAGAAAAAATAATTTTTCTTAAGATCATTCTAGCTGGCTGCCTTCTACTAAGTTTCTAAGGATTTTGCTATAAATATCAATCTTTATTGTTCCTGAATTTTACTTCATGATATTTTTATTCTGAACAGTTCATTACTGCTTTCTGAAGAGGGAAGAGCAAGTGTTAGGTAAAAGCAGAGTAAAAGTTAGATGTTGGGAGTCAGCTAAACTTATGAAACAGTATTGCAATCTTTTTAACCTTGGCAAGACAGCTTGCTACTAAATAAATGTTAGAAGCCATCAGATTTATATTAGTCGAACTTTTATAATGCATGGAAAACCTTTTGAACTTTAATATAGATAAAGAATTCTCACTGGTAAGTTTAATATGTGTTAGTAAAGCCAGTGTTTCATTCAAAAGTAAATTAAAAATTAAAGCATTAGTAAAATGGGGGTGTGTGTGCATTTTCATGCAAATCCATTCTTACGAGAAAAACTTATCTGAAAATTTGGGCTCTTCAAATGGAAAGTTACTCTTGATCCAGAGTTTTACCACATCTTAACATATTGTAAAGCCTGATTCTATTGAATTGGATAGTGTTGTAAAAAAAAAAAAATTACCTTTCTAAAAGTTACCAGATATTATCCAGGGTTTATTTACAGCCTTTCCTTTAAAACATGACCCTGAGCCCCAGAAATCAGAAGTGAGGCATTTCCAAACGAAACACATGGGGGAAGAGTTGGTGTGCAAGCCTGGGTATCCATGCAGTGGCATTTTCGTTGTTACTCTGTCATTTTATTTAGGCATGAAAACTGCTATCTTATTCAATGAGTATACAGTTCGTTATTTTTATGTATTTTTCTGTGTGATATCACAAAAATTTCCCAGGTGTGTCCACTAGTACTACTCATCTGACCAGTGCCAGTCAGCCCATCAACACCACTGTGTCTGTCACCCCAACTCAGCCCACGAAAACCAGCCAGACAAGAAGCTCTACCACAGCTTCATCAGTCACATCATCACTACTCAATATTACAGTGGTTACCACTTCCAAGATTTCTTTCACTTCTGTAACAGGTGAGTTCACATTTCAGGAAGCTCATAAAGGCCTGTATACCTGTTGACACATGTTGTGCAATTGTAGAATTGTTAGTTTTACGGTATTATAACAAAGAAAGAAGGTAGTTGCATGCTGCAAAATGAGAGTAAGGTGGGGTTTTTTATTAAATTTGCTGTAATAATGTTGCTCTGAGCACTCCACTTACTTTAATAAGGTTTTGCTTAACCTGAGAGACTTGATGTGCTTAGGGAAAAAAAAAGTAAAGTGTGAATGGTCTGAACCAACAGCCACCAGGGAGGAAATTAATAATGTTAGGAGAAAGCCTGGCTTTTGAATGCAATTTCTGTATTTGTTCATCTCTCCCTGCTACAGCTTGCTTGAACTGATCTATAACACTTCTGTTTTCACAGCTGACCTGTAGCTCAAAGTATGTCTGCTGGCTTGGTAGAAAGGCTTAAGTTCTGTTAGCAGTAGTTGTAGCGAATTTTATCCCTGATGGAGGACAGAGTTGTTAAATACAGTTTGACAGTACCCTTAAATATAAAAATAGTAAATGTAAAATTATTTCCTTGCAGTTAGCTGCTCATTTACACCAGTTTGTGCTTACACTTCTAAACAAGTTGATCACAAATTGCTGAAGTTATTGGGTTGGTGAAGCTGTCACCGTCAGAACTTTTAGTTGGCCATGTAACAATCCCTTGTGACAGGTAAAGTGATGGCCACAAACTGGATCTTTGGTGGTAATTTGTAGCAGATAAAAAAAGTTTTCACATGGAGACTGCCATGGCTTATCTGAGGTCATGTTATCTGTGTCAACATTTGTGTTGAGCTGCAGAGCAAATCTCAGCTGGAGAGAGAGTATAATTCCAAGACACAAAGTAAAGCAATCCAACAGCTCATCACCACCAGAAGTGTTTTACTCCCACCACATAACTATACTGGTGTTTTGGTAGTTGTTGGACCCCTCTGCAGGCTGATTTGGTATGCTCATGTGATTAAAAGCAACTTCCTTTTCTGCTTGGGTTAATTTCAGGCCATTTTAGCTCATGAAGAGTGTGGAAAACACTAGAACTGGCCTAAGAAGGGCAGGAGCTGCACATGTAGAAGGAGAGAGCAGGACAGAAAAAGGGCAAGAGAAAGTGGAAGATGGAGAGAAGGGGAAATAAGTCTTTCAGACACAGCAAGAAGTTGCATCAGCTGCTTCTGCATTAACAGAATCTAGTACTTAAAAACAGCTCTGAATTTCAGTGTGCTTGGCCAGTATCTTACCAGATGATCTATGTTAGATTTGTGTAATTAGGTCTTTAGATTATCTGTCAATGGGAAGGGCAAGTTATAGGGTAATCCCTTGAAACACAATTTTGGAAGCTGTGTAAAAAGTGCCTTTTGTTTTCTTCTTTTCAGCCACATCAAAATCTGAGGCTGTTGCCAAAACCTCCAGATTTGATTTAGGCAGTTTTGTAGGTGGCATTGTGCTGACACTTGGAGTCCTTGTTATTGTCTACATCGGATGCAAAACTTATCACTCTAGAAGAGGCATTCAGTACAGAACCATGTAAGTTCCCCAAGGGATTGTCCCTTGTCAGTTTATTTGTTTATTGAGGGAAACAAGGAGAAGGAACTCTAATACATACATTTATTTAATCTACATAATATTAAGAGATGAAACGGGGATATTTTGGCTTTCACTACTTCAGCTATTCCTCATTATTGTTATGCCCGTTTTCTGTGGGGTTTTTTCTCTCATCTATATAAAATCATGTTGGAATTTTAAGGGATCCTTGTCCTTTAGCTATTCCATAAATAGCCAATGTTTCTTTGAAAACATTTACCTGAAATATTTGCTGCAATTGGCAAGACTTCTAGTTCTTCTTTCATGTACTTTCTTTCATTCACCTTTCATGTATCAAGTCTAGTTTGAGCAGCCAGTTTGAGATCCAGACATCTAATATTCCATATTCTTAAGCCATCACTGTTGAATTGATTCCTTCATTTATTGTCACAGAAAAAAATTCAGAAAGCAATATAGCCCTTATTCACACTTTTTAAAGCACAATATTTGATTGTTATCAATATATGAACTCAAACTTTTACCCCACCTTGCAATATAGGCAGGGCCAAGCAGTTGATTGATATCTAGTTTTCTGTGTTACCTTGTTCTCATCTCCAGAAACCAGCAAATTGGCCTATGTTCACAAAATTAAACCTTCTTAGCAGCAACTGGGTGGTTGTTTCTCATGTTGATTGTTGCTTGTACTTCAGAACATTAATTACTGTGTTTCTGTTACAGTGATGAACACGATGCCATCATTTAAAGAGACTTCAAGGGAAGACAGTTTGGAAACCCACCCTGTCACAACTGTTGTAACTTAATTCTGAGTGAGTTCCTTTTATAAAGATGATCACAGTCTCTAAACCAATCCTGGGTGTGATCCTGCAAAATGTTTACACATCCTCATTTTTTTTGCATTGGCATTTGTAAGAAGAGGAACTCAGCACTTTGTAGAGGCAGTGTTTTTGTTTTCCAGTATTTGTAACCAAATTTAGAGAAACACACCTATTGAGTCATTTTAAGGTACACACACAAGTTTCAGAAATAGCTAATTACTAGCACAATGAATTGTATCATTGCAATTTTAAGTCAGTTCAATTATTTCTCAGATATCGCATAAATCCAGTATGTTCCATAATGGATACAGTAGGTTAAATAGGATCACTTTGACATCATAGTTTCTTGCAAGTAATTTTTTTTCCTAAAATTTTGCATTAAATTGTATTTATTTTGAAGTTCAATGTGAATTTTAGTTTAGAAATTTTTGATTTTGAACAATTGGGTTAGTTAATTTTTATTAGGCTATAAAGGGACAGGTTTTGACTGTATACAAGGTGATAATGACGACTTAAATTTCAGTCATGAGCTCACCAGTGATCTGCAGAGACTTTCCTTAACAGGCCATACAATGAGACTTGGTGCAGGAAGCTTGAATAGACTGGAGATATCAATCCGCAACCCTTTTCTCTAAGTGGATCCTTATAAGAGAATAGACTATGAGATCCGTAACTTCTTTTTTCCATCATATCCTCATGAAGCATGTGCAATTGAAGATAAAGAGAAGAAAAAAGTAAATGTGCCATCATAAATATGATAAAATATGAAATTTGCTTCTAAAAATTGGCTTTTAAGTGGAATGTAGCAATGACTTTTGTTTTTTTATTGTTATGAAGCTGTTTGCAATGTTTTAACAGCATTTGATAAGCACTGAATATTACACAGAGAAGTGGAAAATCTGTAAGGCAGCTTTTTAGAAGAGTATATTCTGCATTTTTACAATTATTTTCAGAACTGCTGCACATGTGTACAGAGGTCTGGTCAAAAGCCCTCTGAAGGCAATGGGGCATGTCCCAGAAGGCCTTTAGATTAAGGCCCAATTACACTGGGTATTCTGTGCAAGATGTCTGATGCTACTTCTGTATAACTTCTGCATTTACACTGAGGTAAACCTGCTGACTTCATTAGATGGGCTCCTGATTTACACTGGTGTAAGGAATACTAGAGCAAGGGGCAAGAAACACAGGTCTGCATCTCCTTATGTCACTGAATAATCATTCATTCCCACTCAGACTCGGCTTGCAGAACTCTCCCTGGTGAAGAGGATTGGCGTGGTGGGATTTGACCATCCTAGTTACTGCTGGCACTAGAACATAGACTCACAGAATGGTTTGGGTTGGATGCCTTGGGTTTGGGTGCCTTAAAGATCATCCAGTTCCAACCCCACTGCCATGGTCAGGGACACCTCCCACCGGACCAGGCTGCTCAAGGCCCCATCCAACCTGCCCTTCAGTACCACCAGGGAGGGGGCATCCACAGCTTCCCTGGGCAACCTGTGCCAGTGTCTCACCACGCTCAGAGTGTTTAATCTAAATCTTCCCCTTCCAGTTTAAAGCCATTCCCCCTCATCCTATCACTACAGGCCCTTGAAAAAGTCCCTCTCCGGCTTTCCTGTAGCCCCCTTCAGGTACTGGAAAGCGCTCTAAGTTGTCCCTGGAGCCTTCTCCAGGCTGAAGAACCCCAGCTCTTTCAGCCTGTCCTCATAGCAAAGGGGCTCCAGCCCTCTGATCATCCTCATAGCCCTCCCCTGGACCCATTCCAACAGTTCCATATTGTGCAAATGTGGGGGATTCCAGAACTGGACACTGTACTCCAGCTGGGGTCGCACAAGAGCAGAGTAGAGGGAGAGAACCACCTCCCTCGCCCTGCTGGCCACACTTCTTTCGTTGCAGCCCATCATGCAGGCCCAGAGGGAACATGGTGACAGCTGAAGAAGGTCACAGGATGAACTGCACATAGGTTGTCAGGGGGCTGGGGTACAGCACATCTGCGGAAATAAGACAACAGCTCTGGCACAAGTTTGGGTTTTTTTGTTGATCTATAGTTTATTTTGAAATGCAGTGTAAAATGGGCTGTGTTGACATTTTTTTCCTTTTCACATGGAGTAGTAAAACCCTTGTGTTTGACACACAGCTGACTCCAGCAAACAAAGGCTAATGAGTAATCTTAATAGCACCAGCCACACATGTGAAACAGGTGTATCAGGGCTGTTTTTTACTGTGGCTGAGGTACAAGAGGAAGAATGATTTAAAGTAACTTTTGTGATTTTTCTTAATTGCATTGTTTAGTGGAAAACTCCAGGTTTTGACTTCAAGAGTTTGGAAACAATTGTTCCATAGAACTGCAGTTCTTTACTTTGTAGAAATTAAGTGCAAGTCAATTACTGGGATTGTCTCACCTTTGTTGTACAGATGAATAAATAAAATTAAATCTTCAGAGTTATTGTATCAGTTACTGTTGGATTTTTATTAGGCAATTTTATAAAACCCTCAACCCCTTCCACAGTCACAACCACTGAATAAGAAGTATTCACTGTATATGCTTTCAAATGGTAGAATACCAGACCTGGAGCATTTTTGCCCAGCTCAATCATTTGTAATGTATTTGGTAATCTCATTACTACAATAAAGCAAAATTATTTGCTTAATATTTAAGAGGTGCCAGTGTCAATATAAAACCTGACCTCCTGAAGGAGGTGATCCTTAGGAATTCTACTCACCGAGTGCTATTTTTTGCTTTTGCCAGCTTTGGGGAATCCTCATCCCCTGGGATGTTCCTCCCACCGGGGAACTCCCTCCCAGTGCCCCGAGGGAGGGGTGCAGGGATTGAGTGTTCACTTTGAGCCCATGCCAGGCAGCTGGAGTGTTCAGCAAAATGTACCTGGGTGATGCTGGCTCTAATGGAGCCGGGAGAACACTTGGTGCTGCCTCAGTATGCCCCACCCCCCGACAGCATCCCCCCAGCATCACCCTCCCTGCCCAGCATGCGCTGACCCTGAGATGCTCTCCCAGTACCCTCTGAGCCCCAGACCAGCTACACCCCAGCAATCTTCCCTCCTCAAGCATCCCCTGAGCTGGCTATGGTCAACCACAGCATCTCTCTCCCAGCATCACCTGAGCCTGAGCTGTTCCCCCACCTGTATCTCAACCCCTATCCACTCAGCTTCACTCACCACCCCCATCCCCTAGCAGGGAGGCCCTTGCCTCCAGGCATTTCCCCAGCATCCTGCCCTCCAGCATTTCTCCCTCCAGGCTTCCCCAGAGCTCTGGGCTGGTGTGTCCTCCTCCAGCACTCCGCAATCCCCAAGCAACCTCCCTGCATTCCCCCAGCCCTATGTCCCCATCTCCCTTAAATCACCTCAACTGCAGCCTTGTGCATATCCACCCTGTGTGTGTGGCTGCTGGGGGGCATCTTCACGTCCACAGGGATCAGCTATTCCTTGGCTCCTGACAGGAGCTCTAGAGGGGGTTGCTTGCCAAGGACAGGCCCTGGCTTAGCCAGCAGCCCCTCCAAAGTGTTGGGAATGAATACGGGTGCATTACATGTAGATGGTCACCACCAGTACCACCTTCCTGACAGTACTGACCTGTGGGAAGGGCTTGCAGTGTTCCAGGGAAGGTGAGCTGTCCCCCAACAGAGATGTCTGGGAGGTTTCCACAGAGTCCTGGGAGACTGGTGGGGCACAGCAGCATCTGGAGAAACACTTCAGGCAGCTGCTGAGCTTCTTGCAGCCCTTCTGGAAGCACCATCCTACCATGCAGAGCTCTGGGTCTTCTTGGCCACTCGCCTTGTTTGTGGACACTGGCTGCTGGCGATGCATCTCGGTTGGGGTGCCCATGTGTCCTGGGGTTCCCACCTCTGCTGGAGTACCTGAGCCTGCAGCAGCAGGGATGCTCCAGCCTGTGTCCATGGACCTGCTTCCTTCCAGCTCCAGGCAGCTGCTCCTGTCGAGATCCAAAGGGCTTCTCCTGCCTGACTCCATGGAGCTGCTGCTTTCTCACTCCATGGAGCTGCTTCCCTCTGCTGCCATGGTCCTGCCTTCCTGCTCGTCTGTGCTTCTCTGGGCGATCGAGGTCCAGGTCACTGAGCACTGTCAGCCCCACCCGCGTTCCACCACGGCCCTCCTCGTCACTGTCATAGGACTCTGCAGTGCATTTCCTTGCAGCTGAGCAGAAACATCTTGTGGGCTCCTTGATGCACCACAGAGCAGCTGCCCCAATGCACGGGCCCAGCTGAATAAAGACAAAGTTCATAAGCAGAGCATGGGTTTCTGCTTCAGCCATGATGGGATTCCAGCACTGCTGGTGGGGAGAGGCTGAGACTGCAGCCTGTCCCGGGTAGTGCCAGCTCTGGGGACACACGCAGCCCTCTTGTAGCCTGGCGGGCAGAGCTCCCCTTTGAGACATCCCAGAGCAGGCAGAGCCCCCCTTCCTGACACCCAGCAGCCCCACACACCCTTCCCGAGCTGGTGCGGGTGGATGCGAGGGGCTCAGGAAGGTCTGAAACATCTCCCTGGAAATCAGGGCCAGCAGCTGATGGAAGGGGATGTTCTGAAGGATGGGGAACCCTGGGGGGACTTCAGAGTGTGGGGAAATGGAAGGGAGAGGAGGAGAGGAGGGAGAGAAGGAGAAGAAGAAGGAAAGGATCCCCACCGCCAGCCCTCCAGCCAGCAGCAGCACAGGACTACTGAGCTTGTGGAGTTCAAGAGGATCCCCTTGCTGCTGAGCCCATATCCTGCCCAATCCCAACCCAGGTCCCTCCCTGCGGATTCCAGTCCTTGGCTGCTTGAGCCCAGCTCCCCACAGGTGCTCACTCCTCCCCAGCAGGATGGGGGAAATCAGAGGGCAAATACAAGGTTGACACATTTCATAAATAGTTTATGAATTTCTTGGCAGGCATTGCTCCGTTTTTCCCCTCAGTGGCTCTGCTGCGGAACAGCTCAGCTAAGCTGGTCAGGAGATTCTCTTTTTCTCTTGTTTGAATCCTGGGTGCTAAGACTTGGTCTCCAAGTGGTCAACAAATATGAAGTGCTGGAAGAACTGAATTGAAGTGGCCTGTGTTACTGGAATGAACAAAACCAAAAGAATCTGGAAGTGTTCTGGAGCAGTTTCTGTCTGTCTGTCTGTCTCTCCCCAAATCTGAGGCATTGGTGGTGTTTAGATACAAGACAAAGTGAAGTGCAATTGGTAAATCTTAACTTTAACCTTACATTTCCTTACATTTCCTTTCCAAGAATAAGGAAAAACTCAGCTTTAAATTACACACGTATAAAGTGGGATGAACAGGACAGCTTTTCAGTGCATCATACCACCTCTACGTACATATTTAGGCCTCAGTCCCTGAAGTCACTCTACAGCATCAGAACATGCAGTGGACCTGAATTTAGCAATGCTTCAGACACGTAAAGGGGCTGACTGTGTTAAATGACTGAAATAGTAATTTAACATTCAAAAACCCTGATTATGTTAACTAAACTTTGGCACTTAGTTTCTGCAAGGAAAGACTATTTGAAAAGGTTTGCCACAGGAGTCTACCAAATTTTAGACCAATACAAGGTATAAAGCTGAAGTAGCAGCACAAGACAGAAGATGGTCTTCTGTCTCATAGACTGAAGCCTAGCACTATCCCAAGCAATTGGAGAGGAGAATATCGGATAGCTGGAAGGGACTTGCAGTGATTATCTAATCCATTTGCCTGACCACTTCAGGGCTGACGAAATGTATTATCCAAATGCCTCTTAAAGGCATCAACCACCTCTCTAGGAAGCCTGTTCCAATGTTTGACTATCCTCTCTGTAAAGAAATGTTTCCTAAATATAAACCTTTTTATCTTCAAAGTCACTTCTCTGGTGACTCTCTTATTCTAAATTTGGTTATAAGTTTATGATGTGTTTATATTCATTTTACGCAACAAATTTTTAATAGATATAGCTCCTCCCCTTCTCTAAGTGTACTTGTGCTACAGTCAGTCTTTCTGCTATTACTTAACTGAGTTTATTAATAGTTTAAAGATGATTCAACTGTTTGCAATTCATTCTCTAAACAGGACTGCATAACTGTTTTCTTACTAGTACTCAAGTCATGCTCTTATTAGCCACTCAGCTCATAGCTCTTCCTTGGTTAGGAACCCCTCTGGTGACACATCCCAGAACTGCAAATACAGTATCATGCCTTAAGCTCATCATTGGAATTCAATTGATTATTACAGCTCTTTGACACAATCCTTATACTCATTTTCAACCCTTAATATTCATGGGTTCGTGCTTCCTATTAAAATTTCTTTCACTTAATACTACAGACTTGGGAAGTCAACCAGTGGCTACAGAACACAGCCGCCTTAGGTCAGACATCATGAATGTTCTTTTTGCCCTTCAGAGTTGTCAAAAATCAACCACATAGCTGCATCTCAGGACTGCAACATTCTGCCTTCATCCCACAGGTCTTTCCTTTTTATGATACTCTCCTTTAGCCTGTATTCTGGTACCAAATCATAGCCCTTCCATTGTTTTGATGGGACATTGCATCAAAGGCTTCAAAGCAGCCCAGAAATGCTGCTGTGCCGACTTGGTTTCTTTATTAAAAAAACTATGAAAGCAAGGTCATATTACTGTGACAATAATCAGTAACTTCAATATTATCCCTTTGCAAATCTGCTTTCATACCTTTCCTTTTTGTTCAGTGACTGTAAAATTTCTTACATATTCATGCCACTCTTATTCTTTGCCCTGAAGACATACATAGCATTCTTAACGTTCTTTACTGAAAAATGATATAAGCAACAAAATGACAACATTGGCAAAAGCAAAGTGGACCAGCATCAGAAACTGACAATTGATAACTCAAGATGTTAAGAATTTAGTTCTGATATGGAAGCAAATAGAGTTAGAATGGACCTATGCAGAAGGTAAATGAGTTCTCTAGACAACACTGACAGAGTCCTGATGATTAGTGTATGACCAAGACAGCAGTCTTAAAAACAAGAAAATTAAATGAATTTAGGAATCTGCATTTGACAGCTCTCACGCACACAGGGACTGCCAATTCCTGATGTTGATCCTGCAGTGTCTAAGCCTTAGCTTGCATTAGAATTTACTGTTTGCTTCACTATGAAAGCACTACTTTGAAGACCAGGTCTATGATTAACTTTATACTTCAATGTGAGGCCATCTCTGCACTTCAAAACATCCAATGTGATAACTCTGAGAAGTGAAAGAACGAAACAGACTCTAAGTTGTGAAGGTTCTTAAGTGTCCTTTTAGGAGACCAAGAGGAAATATATTATCACTCTGATATTCAAAATTTGGAGTTTGTGTATTGTTTGTTCTGCCTTTCTCCACACCAAGGTTAAAGCAGTTTAGAAACCAGGGTGTTGTACCTGGCCAGCACTGAGGAGATGGATGCTTCTAAAGTGTTAGACAAAAAACTACGTAACTCAGTTTCCTTGGCAAAGTTCATTAAAAGAAATCAAGTGTCTGTAAAAATTAGGTGCTTTCTTCTTTTATTGTTGCATATATGACTTAATCTTTTCTAAAGATTTTATTCTTCCCTTAGAAGATGTTTTCCATTGGGAAAAATCACAACTCTAATACCCTATACACTGAAAGTACTGAGTATTTCACTTCTCTGCCTGCCAAAATAAAATAGCATCATTAAGTCAAGTTATACAGATACAAAAGGAAGATTTTTTTTTGTTCTGACTGAGTCTACACCCTCTAACATGTGAGCTTAGAAAGATTTGGCAAATTTTATTTTTTTCTAAACACATGAATTTTAAATTCAAACAATAGCCGTATGTTACAGTGACCCCAGAGGCAATATACATAAACAGGTTCTGTTAAGGTCACTTTCCCTTACAATTGCTGCTACAGTAGATTGCAGCCACAGCTGAAAATCACGTATGGCACAGGATGAACTATAGTTACCATATTGATTAACGTTAAGTAAAAGAAGTGACAGTCTCCACCCTGTGATTGGTGACGAGCCTTGAGAAGTCTGACTTTGCCCTTGCTGTAGTCAGCATTAGTGGACGATCTTTGAATCCTCGTTAAATCTTACTACTTTGTCTGCTTTTGTTAGCAAACGACTCTCATGAAATCTTACCCTGAGAGACATCCCATCTCAGGAGGAGATGCTGGCCACAGTGCACTGCGATCCAAGAGAGCTCAAAGGGTCTCACTTAGGATCACTATTTATAGGATCACGAGATGATTGACTTAGATCAGTGTTTTTCCATTCTGGCCACAACTCATGTTGGGTAACCATGGTTCTTTCTACCAGCTGTACAATTCTAGCATCCAGACTCTACAGTTCATAGAATCTTAAAATCCTAGAATGATAGAATGGGTTGGGTTGGAAAGGACCTTAAAGATCATCCAGTTCCAACCCCCATGACATGGACAGGGACACCTCCCACCAGACCAGGCTGCTCAAGACCCCATCCAATCTGGCCTTGAATACTTCCAGGGAGGGTGCATCCACAACTTCCATGGGCAACGTGCTTCATGCAGCAAGAGTTTCAGGTGCAGTCAGGGAGCACCTAACTATACCAGCTCTGTCCCAGCTCACTGCACTTGTAACCAAGACACAAACACAATGGGATTTTTCTCCCAAGACATGCACAGCTTCTCCTGAGATCAAGAGTCGCCCAGAGAGGGAGGGCCAGCACCACCAAAACTAGTAACCTCCAGAGCAAGAGTGACAACAATCGCATGTGAAGTAGTTCAACAGAAGACAGAATACCTTTTTGTGTCCAAAATACATCTCCTGCCTGAATTCACATACCTGAGGTGGGTCCCTTTAGGAATAACTTAACAGCAAGAAAACTGAATCTGTAAGTTCAGTCCATCTGTGACGTTAAACATGATACTACATATCCCAGCCTCACTACATTACAATCACCATGAGACAGAATTAAAAGCACACAAATATGCTGTTTACAATTTTATGTGCTTCCCTCCTTCTGAAATCTTGTGAAGAATACAGCAAAGAATCAAGTTCTGAAAGCATGGCACTAAGGAGTTACTAAAAAACATCTAACACCCCCAGTCACAAAAATCAGTAATATAAGAATTTTTCTTTTATGATGGAGTTCCTAGACATTCACTTCAGCATATAAGAGCACAAGCTTTATGAGGAGCAATTGAGGGATCTCCAGTTTTTTTAGCCTGGAGGAAAGGAGACTGAGGGGAGACCTTATCGCTCTCTAAAACTACCTGAAAGGAGACCTTATCGCTCTCTACAACTACCTGAAAGGAGCTTGTAGTGAGGTGAGTGTTGGTCTCTTCTCTCTGGTAGCTAGTGACAGGACAAAGGAAAATGGCCTAAAGATGCACCAGGAGAGATTTAGGTTGGATATTCAGAGGAATTTCTTTACTGAAAAGTGCTGTCAAGCATTGAAATAGGCTGTCCTTGGAGATAGTTGAGTCACCATCCTTGGAGGTACTTAAAAGACAAAGAGATGTCATACTTGGGGACATGGTCTAGGGATGGACTTAGCAGGGTTTGACTGATATTTGGACTCGATGCTCTTAAAGGTCTTTTCCAGCCTAAGCCATTCTGTAATTCTGTTATAGTGACTGGTGGCAGCCTGATCATTTGTGTATACCAGGCCTACATGCTGTCTTCAATTTGAAGATTTCTGGGCTTCCTTGTCAGTGCTCAAAAGCAAACAGAAGAGAAAGATAAGCATTTGGTTAGAAAAACCACACACACACAAAAAAAAAATGCAAGAAACTGCTAGAAAACTACAAGAAAGCTTCACGGCACTTGCTTCACAAAACATACAACTGCAACGTGGGAAGTTGCTGTTTCTTGCAGCATCTCAAACCAGTATCAGAAACTGCAACTGCTCCCTTGCAGACAGAATAAGTTTATTCAAGTAAAGAAATTACTCATTTATAGAAGCTGGGAATATTGTCTTCTTATCCTCATCTTACAGCAAGTCCAACCACTGAACTCCAATGATACCAAATCTTCCCCTCCTCTAAGCCATGCAAATGCTCTGCCAGCTAAAGACAATTGATAGATGTGAAACGCTGACATCGAGAACATGAACTGCTTGATCATCAGAGCTGCACAGGAAACTGGAGCGCGGGGGCTGTTTATTGTTGTTTAACCCAGTCAAAGCTCTGGAAAAGTGCTTTCAAACAAGGAAGTGGACAGAGAACAAATGTGAGCATGGTCAGATGGCTCACAAGTGACAGAAGTCACTTGATCCTCTCCAAACATCACACTATGCAGACAGCCTCCTCTGTGGTTTAACATTTTGCTACGGTTCTGTTTGTGAAGTGCTACAGGCAGTGGGTTCTATTATAGTACTGAGAATATAACTGCTCACACATGGAGCGTTATAGATCAGGGCAACAACAATCATTGTGGTGGGGAGTAGTGAAAAGCCATAACCTAGATTAGACTTCCTGCCAAAACTAGGTCAAATAATTTTACCCAAGTTTCGAGATCAAGTTCTTCCATTACTCAGAAAGTGGTTCAAGATGCAGTGCTATTTGTTGTTCTCCAGGACGCTCAAAACACTCACGAAACAGGGCTGACAGCTTAGCTGCAAGTCCCAAGATACACTCAGGCATCACAAATTGAACAACTGAATCATTCAGTTTTAAAGCCCTCTATATCCTGTCATCTGATTTGTATGTAGTTAATTACAGTGTCTGGAAAAAGTCCATATGATTGTAAAAAAAAAAAAAATGCATTGCTTAAAAAGACTGCCTGCTACTATATTTTTTCCTATCCTCTTCAAAGAATCACAGGATCACTTGGTTGGAAAAGACCTTTGAGATAAAGTCCAACCATACTTGTCCACTACTAAATCATATTCCTGAGCATCTCTTCTACCCATCTTTTAAATACCTCCAGGGATGGGACCTCAACCACCTCTCCGGGTAGCCTCTGCCAGTGCCCAACAACCCTTTTGGTGAAGAAATTTTTCCTGATGTTTTATCTGAATGTCCCCTGGTGCAACTTAAGGCCATTTCCTCTCATCCTGTCACTTAGGAGAGACCAACACTCACCTTGCTACAACTTTCTCTCAGACAGTTGTAGACAGTGATGAGGTCTCCCCTCAGCCTTCCTTTCTCCAGGCTAAATAATCCCAGTTCCCTCAGCCCCCTCCCCATCTTTGTCACCCTTCTCTGGATGTGCTCCAGCCCCTCAATGCCCTTCTTGTAGTGAGGGGCCCAGAACTGAACACCACATTTGAGACGTGGCCTCACCAATGCCAAGTTCAGGGGCACAATCACTTCCCTGGTCCTGCTAACCACACTGCTTCTGATACAGGCCAAGATGCCATTGGCCTTCTTGGCCACCTGGGCACACTGCTGGCTCATATCCAGCTGGTTATCAACCAACACCCCCAGGTCCTTCTCCACCAGGCAGCTCTCCAGCCAGTCTTCCCCAAGCCTGTAACACTGCATGGGGTTGTTGTGCCTCAAGTGCTGTACTCGGCCCTTGGCCTTATTGAACCTCATCCCATTGGTTGTAGCCCATTGATAGAGCCTGTTCAGATCCCTCTGTAGAAGTCTCCAGCTCCCTGATCAGAAATATGGCTTCAGAGGTGGCTGGAAGATCCTATTATTTTATTGCACAGTCACTATAAAGTTCTTATAAATTTCCATACACCAAAAAGTAGCTTTTACACTTTAATCCCTAGCATAAGAGCCGTAATGGTATATAGCTACCCTCTGCCTCATCTCTAAGGTCATGAGAGCCATTTCTGGCCAGGATTTCTTTTCTTTGAAAAAAATCAAGAGAGAAGGAAGTACCACAGGCTGTTAGGATTTTGAGGGGGATTGTTTGGGTTTGGTTTTATTTGTTTTTTTTTTTTTTAAGGATAAAAATCTGAACCTCTTTTACCAGAGGGAACCACCAAGCAGCATAGAAGCTCACTTTCCTGTTCAGAGAAACAAAACTAAATTCTGTGTGTCTTTAAGTATTATACTTTTATAGTCAAACAAACAACCTGAAACTTTTGATAGGAAAAGACTGCTTTCTAGCCTGTGCAGCCTACAGAAAAAAGCCAACACTGGGAATGGAGTAGACAATCACTCTTTTGAGAAGTACAAATATTTTAATTCAGTCTTCATATAAACTATTATTAACACACATTACGCAAATATCTGTACACGAACAAAAGTTAAAAGAAGTCCTGCTGTTCCTGCAACAGCCTCTTTTTTCCTCCTCAAGACCACCAGAAAGCCAAACCAGAACTAAAACAGTAGTTGAAAGTTAATATTAATTATTATTAAGCAATCTTGATGTACATGGAGGAAAATCCATGAGAAGTTATGCCAAGCTCCATTTTAGGAACTTGAGAAAGTTGTTTATTCAAACTGACAAAAGGGAATACAAGTAAAACTGCTTTCCTTGCTCAGAAAGAAAAGCTACAAAACTACAAAATCCACACTTTAGTATTGAGTTAAATAGTCTTTGGCAAGGAAGACGTAGTATATTCATAACGGTGATACGGCTTACTATTACCCAACTGTGCTAAGTAGTTGATTAATCATCCTCTGTAGCACAATTTTCCATTCTTAAGACACTGCTGGCTTACGCTTCAGCAGCTGGAGGATGACAGAAACAAAGACGTTTTGCAAGTTTCCCTCTTTACGAAAGAAATGTACGAACTGTACCCTTTATCGTCCCCCTGCAAATAGGGCATTTCCTAAGGGATGGTGCACATTCTTTGCATACCACTAAGTGACCACAGGGAATAAAAACAATAGAAACTTCTTTGTCCATGCAAACTTTACATGTTCTTTCCTCTTGCAATCTTCTTAATTGTTCTTCCATAGGCAGACCTGGAAAAAATATTTTAAAACTTTTCTAATTAGCTGGAATATTCTAATTCAAATACAGCCATATTCCATTTCACCAGTTATTTCCCCATCTGTATTCACTAAATATAGAGGGCAGAATACAGACAGCAAATAAATTTTCCAGAGCTCAGAAAGTGACACGCAAATAACTAGTCTATAATTTCCTCTTCTGTGAGACAAGAAACACCTTAGGGATTGGAGGCCAACTGTAGTTCTTGAGACCAACCCCTGTTTAAATTTTAGCACATGCTGTATTTTCCTTGCTTTGATATATCGGAAGCCCGGAACACAGCCTGATTGGTAGAAGTGAGCTATATTCAGGTTTGCATATTTTTCTGCAGTCAATTAATATATTAAGCTACAGGACTAAACCAGAACAAACTCGATCCCATGTCTTTTATCTATCCAGCTGCTGGTCAAGCTAGATCTTAGGACAGTTTGGAAAAGCAGAGATGATGATACCTGCTGCGCAGTGCTAACCCACTATTCACTGTCCAGTGTTTGCCAAATGCTTGAGTGAGAGCTTGTACCAAGATCAAGTCCAGCACGTGCTTGAAATGTTGAGCTCCAGAAAGCTCTACCTTCTTTGGTGCAAAAGCACATGCAAGGCAGAGGATACAGGCTACAGCACAGACTTGCTTGCAAGCCTGCACAGGCATTTAATTTTTTCAGGTAAGTCCACCTTAGCAAAAATTAGGGAAGAGAAAGCATAAAACCTATTTCTTAACCAAAGTAATTTCCTTTTTTATGATGTTAGCTGTCTATCCCACAATACCATTTAAAGTAAGAAGGTAGTTTAATATACCTGAAACATCTTCCGTGGGAACATACTTTAAGTTCTTCTCAACTAAAATAAAAGAAAAAAGAATCCTAGTCATTTGACTAATCTATATTCAAACAGCATCTGATTTTTTGTATCTTTAGGCAGCTATGACAGCACTGCTTAAGACTTATATAACCTTACATCTTTCAAAAAAATAAAAAACATACAAAATAAACAACATACCAAATAAATCTTTGTACAGTTCAGGATCACAATCTCGTAGACAGTTTCTGAATATACTGGCTGCTTCATTTCCTTTCACTAAAACTGTATCTATCAGTTCCCCTGCTTGCAGGGGTGTTTGAGTCTTTTGCTTAATAACATCATGCTCAATTTCAGTGATCACTTTTGCTGACAATAAACTCCCAAGGATTGGAAGCACACATGTTAAACGCTGGAATAAAGCCATTCGATTCTTCCGGATTAAGGACAAATCATCTGGAATGCAAAAGGGATTAGATGTTTGTTAGGAATACACTGCTCCAAGCTGCATTACTGCTTAACAGTAATTGATACATTCTTCAAACTCTACATATCATTACTACATATCATTAATAGAGACCTCAGTAAGCTGTAGTCATAACTGGAAGAATAAACTTAAGAAAACCACATACAAGCAGCTTTTGAGCCGAAGCTTTTTCACCCATGAAACTCCCTGCTCCTATCTCTCGGCTAAATTATTTGAAGGGATCTGGTCTAACTTCATGCTAGCAAGACTTACTGCAAAGAAAACACCAGCACTACCTCACTGACAACCAACAAGATGACTTTAATCAATGGCAGTCAAAACCATGACTGAGATGCAGACAGAAACAAGGTTTTCTAAGAGGCGTCCAACAGAATTGTGTGCAAGAAAATCAGAAGTACCAGACTTGGGAGATTATTTATCTCAAGCAAACAAAAAAAAAAATCATTTACATTATAGATTTAATGGTTGAATCCATCTCTGCTTCTTCTGACAGAACATGCAAATAGGAAATAAGGAGTCTCAATTCATAACTGAGAAGTTTCAGTATTGCTTCAAAGTCTCAAAAAATGGAAGGGTTGTTTCAGGCTTCATAACTTAAATGGTATTAAAATAATAAGGGAATGTCAACAACACATCAAAAATCCACTGATAAATAGCTGACCTACATGGTCAAGTCAGACACAGAAAAGCAGACCTTTAGCCATCTAAAATAATCTAAATTTGTACAAGTTAATTGGCTTCTTCTAGGATATGGTGGCTTAAACAATTCAAGTAGCTTAAAGAACAGGTAAATTTGGAAAAAAAAAATAGCTGTGTGCTAAGTAATGCATTTTGGTTCCATTTATTTTATTAACAGCAATATAAAGGCACACAAATAAAAAAAAAATATGACTCTGTTCCTGTGGAGAGAATCAGGTGATTCTGAACCTTTTGACACCTGTATGAACCATCCTCTTGAAAGGCAATGAAACAATTCCCAGACTGCTAATTCCATACAGATAGCCTGACAATGCTTTTACAGAAGCTGATCCTAATAACAATTAAATCACTTAGTGAATAAAACTAAACAATTACAAAAACTAAACATAATACAAACCACTTCTGCTTTCACTTCTATTTATGTTTTACACGTACCTGATGCCACTTCTTCAAATTGCTTCTCTTTCTCTTCTTCTCTCTTCTCATCTTCAGCAGTGAGCAGATCAGACACAAGATCGTTAATAGTCTTGTAGTTTTCTCCAGTGGCCAAGATTTTACTTTGCACTGTTTGCTTTATTAGCTTTCTACTGAATCCCATCTCCAAGGCAGCTTTAACCACAGGCGTGTTCATCATGATTGCATCTTCCGAACGACTCTCTCCAGGTTCAAAATGAATAACTAATCAAAGAAGAAAAATCACCGTGTATAACAAAGAATAAAATACATATACAAACCACAAGCCAGACACATTTGCCTTACTTAGATACATATGCAAGAAGATCTATCATTAAATAGTTTTTTTAAAAAAATGCAGATTTTCCATTAAGTAGTTAGTTTTAAAACTGGGAGCCAGTTACTTAGATTCAATTAGATTGAATCCATGACAAACTTCCATCCATGTCAGGCCTTCACTAAAATCTTGGATAATCCAGAGAACCCACAGAGAACCACTGTGTCTTAGCAACTTTTTTTCTACTAAGTCACTTCTAACTTCAGCCTTCAAAAATGCCTTGGGGTGCAGAGGGATGAGAAATCAAAATTCAGAGTTTGTGGTACAAACAATTGCTCTATCTTAGTTCTTGATCAGTACTTTCCATTCAACTTACTAAGCACCAGGCACGTGGAACTCTGACTCTTTGTCCTCAACCACCAGGGACTATGATAGGAAAACCCACTCACCCTCTGGGAGGAGTTTTATTGCCACCATAACTAGAGTCCAACTCAGGAAGACTTCATCTTCTCAGCTTGTCCTACCCTCTCCTTGACCACTGCTGCTCAAATCAGAGCATCTACCTACCTATGTGCCTAAAAATCGAGTTGTGTAATTGCATAGTCATGACACCCTCTAGTAACTATTCCAAAGGTCAGCACCATAGGTCAATTTAACAGATACCAAATTATCTTGTTTGGTTTAACACAACCACAAAAGTAAGTACTACAAAAGCAGCAGATACCAGTCATTGAAAATCAAAAATCTTAATGAGGAACTAGCATGAAAATAAGGGCAACTAAAAGCAAGATCTTTTAAAGGTGCTTCCTTGAATTTTGTCTGTATAAGCTACTTAACCTCTAGCTTTAGTTAAAAAATCCTAACAACAATATTGTTTCCATGAAAATCTAAGAATTATTAAGCAAGTTAGCTTTGGATAGCCAGTCATTAAGTTTGTAAAATGCTTTAAATACATGCTTTAATATACATACTTGGGGGATCAATGTTTTCATCTACAGCTGTATCAGAGGTTGACAAAAGCTGTGGAACACAACAGAACTACATTAGTATCAAAGTATTGCTCTTCCACCCTCATACATTTCTAACACATTCTTTCCTCATCGACCATGCTAAGGTTTCTTTCCCAATGGCACCCACTAAGTATTTTACCTGTGGTTACACAACTCTGCAAAATTGTGCAACTATATTAAGTCAGTGCTGACCAATTACATGAAGAGAAGTTTGGCTTACTCTTGCAGAAGAGTTATGGATAGAAGTAATTCAGGCTGTCCATGACTAATTTATGAAATAACAATTGCTGATCTGCATCATTCATCGAAACTTACATAATTAGATTTCGCTCCTCCCAACAGGAAGGAGCTCACTGCCTCATAAAACACCTTCCATCAGTAATCCATACGGGTTAAATTCTACCAGTCACAGTCCATTAGCTGTGGTTCACCACTAGTTTAATTTTTGTACTTGTGAAGAGCATTTATTGTGTTACAAACTTAGTAGAAAAACACGCAGAAATGAGGCAGAAGGATGGACCAAACTCCCAAACAGAACATAGCACTCTTCAACAAGGGAAAACCAAAGCTACAGAACGGACAAGCTTACCTGTTCAAGAAGATGAGGGAATCTGGCCTGAATTTGACTTACAAACTCTCCTCCTTTTACACGAAGCAGATACTCACACCTGAAACGTTGACAGAAGTGACTATGTTATCCCTTCTACTTGCCAAAGAAAAAAATACAGAAGAATGAAACAATTTACAATAACATAGCATAACTTAAATACATGTTTCTCTTCCCTCAGAGGGGAAAGAGCTCTCTTAATTGTAAGGTTGATGTAGCCTAGTGTCTGGTGACACTCTGATAAAGCTTTTCCATGATGTTAAGGAGTCAGGTAGGCTTACGTATATAAATGCGGCAGCTTTACATTCTACTACCACTCTCAAAATGGCACGTGGTGAGAAATGATACCCTGTCAGCCTCGCTACAAAGTGTGGCAACCACTCTTTCTAACTCACACATCACCATTCTTATCTCCTACTCAAATCATTCAACAGAAGTTAACAAAATATAACACTGTTACCAAACCCAGATCTGCTTCCTTAATGAAGAGTTATATCTAAGTATATTTACTGACAGGCTTAACACAGAAAGAAAAAAAGGTGTCACTTAACCCTACATATATCGTGTAGTCTAACAGCAGCTAATAAATTGCCTATGAAAGACTATTTGAAGATTGACCATGTGAATTTCAGAAAAGCTAATCATAATTCTTAAGTGCAGCTTAGCTTCCATCATTAATGTAGGAGGACATTTCCACAGGCAAAGACAGTATTTAGGCATGCAATTGCCATTTAATTATGGGGGACATATTAAAAAGTTATTTCTGTCACTTTTCCAATAGAGATATATTAAACAGTTGCTGAAACTGTCTTCAAAAGCCTTTCTACACATAAGAAATTAAACTATAGCTGAAACTAAACAAGCTGAAGAACTGCTTCAAGCACATTCAGCAGAGGCACAGAATTACACCAAGGGAGTGATGTTCCCTCTACTTCCTTCTCAGCAGCTTTTGCTCTTCTCAGTCTGCTTTCTGACTACTTCTCTTAGATAAGCATGCTCATTAACAACACAGTCTCACTTGCTAGTCGTTATCTGGGGATGCATGCAGCTATTAATTATCAAGTGGAAAGCATTAAACATCATGTCTAATGAAGAAACATTTTAATGAAGGCCACCTTAGCACTCCATAGCTTTTCAGCAGATCTAAATGAAAGAGTGGATTTGTATATCAAACAGTGCAGTTAAACAAAACTATTAAATGCAGTACATAGCTGCCAAAATTACAAGTATTTAAGGATGTGAACAAATTATGATAAAGATTTTGCAAGTCACCTTGGAAACCACTTTGCATGCTCAATCCATGGATCATCTCCAGATTCCCAGCACCTTAACCCACCATCACAGCAAAAACACTTGACATCATCATTGCGACCTTTGAAAAGAAAAACAAGGCAAAATATCTAGCAAACACTCACACAAATTACTTCAAAGTAAATGCTGGCATAGTGATCTGAATAAAATTTCAAAAATCTATTTTTCTTACCTACATAGTAAAAGCCAGCATCCGCAAGCTGTTCAGGTTGAACTGGAATTCTAGCTGGCCAATTTATGAATGTTTTAACACGTGCTTCATGGGTTTGCATGCTCACATTAGAAACATTGAAACTTAGCTGGTCTCGGGTAAGGTTTTCCACAAAAAGACAGTTTGGAAAGTGTCTCCGATGCTCTGACACAGCGTTATCTTTTGGTTCCCAGTTACTCAGCTGGCCGCCACAGCTAAAACAAGCAACTTTGTCTGCTGTCCCTAAGTAATAAAGGCCAGCCTTTGCCAGATCAGTGGGTGAGAGAAACGTCAATGGCCATGAGTGAAAAGTGCACAGTCTAGCATCTTCAGTACTCATAGACGGATTGTGAGGTTTAGGTCTCATGATTGAAAGGTCTTCAACTGCCCTAGTAGTTATTGGGTCTTGAGGGAAACTGGAAAAAGAGCCACTGAAATATCCAACTTGTTCAAAACTTGGAGAAAGGGATACAGAATGTAGAGACGGTGGCAGATTGTTTGCGACCAGAGGCGAAAATGCAGAACGAGAGGACAATCCAAGGTTGTTAACTGAAAGCATGTTTTGAACAAAACTGCAGGTAGGATACAGCTGTTTATGTTTTTCCATAGCATTATCTCCTGGTTGCCAGCTGTCTATGGTTAAGCCACAACTGAAGCATTTAACTTTATCTTGTTCACCCGTGTAATAAAACCCAGCCCGGGCAAGACTCCGTTCAGACACTGGCACGTTAACGGGGAAAGTAGAAAACGTCGATATTCTGTAGAGTTCACAGGATAAGTCATATTCCAGTTTACCACAAAAAGCACTCTGCTTCATGATGCTAGCCAAGAAAGGGCTATTTTCCATTATGTTCATAATGGACAATTTTGGAAGAATGGGACAAGTCTTCCTCTGGGAGGTAGTTGTGTGCATTAGAGGTAATTCAGAACAACCCCTGCCTGTACAAAAGTAAGAACCTGAAAATTGAATACTTTAATGTGCAAGTGAATAGAATTAGCTTCATGACTAACAGCCTTTAAACATCTGGGAAGTTCCTGTACTTCAGATACGCAACTGCTTTCAGTGCAAAAGCTGCCCCATCCTATTTTGAAGGATGCACATCAAAAACAGACTTTCCCTTAGGCACATAGGCATCACTTGCTTTCCTTATAATGTATATCTGGGAAAGCAGTATCAGTTTGTCAGGCTAGTGGAGGTGGTATCCAGAGAGGAAAAACCTCAAACGTGTTTATGAAAACCATTTGTCAATAAAGAAACTAAAATGGGGGGCAACTAAAACAACATCATTTTCAACAAGAACACACATTAAGTGATTTAAGAATTACTTCACCCTAGATAGGCGAAAAATATGCAGCTTATACGTATGTAAAAATTTTGGTTAGTAAGCCTCATTAAGAGGCTGAAAATAATGGTTTATCAAGCTCAAAAGGCATACGAAAAAAGAGCCCCTGGACTGACATTACTGAACTGAACTGGTGTCTTTGCTACTACTAGACTTCCAAAAAAACCCTCAACTTCTGCAAATTGTTGTATTAAGACTAAGGAAGTTAGTTTACGCTCAACTTCACATATATCAAGTACTCAGCTACGATAAAAACAAATCCTATACACTATCTCTGACAGGGATGAACTGTCTTAATTAACAAGCCTGGAAGAGCCTCAGGCTTTCCTGCCTATAACACTGTCAGCACAGACTGAACCAAGCATTTCATTTTTAGCCTGGTGCCTTAGTTACAAGTAAACAGTTATCAAATTTAACATAAATTAATTTCCTTGTGTTGGGACATTCTAATGCTTTATACTGTTGAAATAAGTTTTTCCTGTATGCCATGTTTATGGCATACAGAAGTAAACAGAATCCTCAAATTAATAAAAAAAAATTTTAAGCCTTAGTTTCTTTATTTTTGCACAGAACTACCTCCCAGAGTTCAGACTGAAGTCCCTTCTAAGGTGCCTACGCCTCCATATTGATGCTGACTGTTCACAAGAAGAAACTGGAATTATCTGTAGTTTCAATCATTTAATTCTTTTAGGTGGAACAAAACCTGTAAGAATGAAAAAGAGGTGCATGTAATCTCTACATAAGCAGAAACTACACAAACTGAAACACTAAAATCTCAAATTAATCGTTTTTGTAGCATTAGCTAGGAAGTTTCAGGAATTCCAGTTTACATACTATCATCTGGAGTGGACTTTACCCTAAATTTCCCCAATATTGATGCACATGCAAAACTGTTCAATCTACAAACAGACCTTTTTTTGGTAGATGGATGAATTGGGCTGCTTGACCACAACATAATCTTATATTTATATATTCATATATATATATCAGTCTGTTCTACAGCATCAGTTCCTAAAAAGCTCTTCCAAGAAAGACTCAAACCAAAAACACTTGTCATGATGAAACAGCCCTACAAAAATCACCTACTGGAAAACAGTAGATCTTTTCGTACTCATGTCAGCACTTCTTACAAGGTTTGTTCTTAATATGGCCACAGTAATATTATGACTAGCTTCTTAACCTTTAAGGTCATGAGTTACAAATGCCTTACATCAATCCTTTGATGCAGATGGTGGGATTAAGCTATCAACATACATGAACAATACTAGTCCGAGAAACCAAGCCAGTTTCCATACTGGAAAAAGTCATATTACTCAGAGGAAATGCTACAAATATCAGAGCAAACTGAGACCCTGATAATCCTAAAACATTCAGGATTGCTTAAACCTGAGACCCTGCAGTCATTTAGTCTTCTAAAATTATCCTCTACTATAGCCCAGAATATCCTTGATTTCCAGGCACCCAACTGCTCTGAATTTCACGTTTCCTTCTTCCGTCACCCCACAGCAGCACCAGGAAGTTACTTAAACAGAAAGAAGCAATATTTCCTTTAAAGAGCTCCAAACTCAAAACTCAATTCAACATCCTTCTGCTCTTGTGTTAAAAACCCAGCACCTAGTTTACACAGCTTGAGCACCGAAATCCAACTGGCAGGCTTCGTGCAGCCTCAGCGACAGCGCCATGCCCTCCTCACACCTCACCAACCCCCCGCCTTGACAGCTCTCCTCTTGCTCCTCACCAGACCCCCCGGCCTTGACAGCTCCCCCCTTGCCCTTCGCCAGTCCCCCAGCCTTGACAGCTCCCCCCTTGCCCTTCGCCAGTCCCCCAGCCTTGACAGCTCCCCCCTTGCCCCTCGCCAGCCCCCCCAGCCTTGACAGCTCCCCCCTTGCCCTTCGCCAGTCCCCCAGCCTTGACAGCTCCCCCCTTGCCCCTCGCCAGCCCCCCCAGCCTTGACAGCTCCCCCCTTGCCCCTCGCCAGCCCCCCCAGCCTTGACGGCTCCCCCCTTGCCCCTCGCCAGCCCCCCCAGCCTTGACGGCTCCCCCCTTGCCCCTCGCCAGCCCCCCCAGCCTTGACGGCTCCCCCCTTGCCCCTCGCCAGCCCCCCCAGCCTTGACGGCTCCCCCCTTGCCCCTCGCCAGCCCCCCCAGCCTTGACGGCTCCCCCCTTGCCCTTCGCCAGCCCCCCCAGCCTTGACGGCTCCCCCCTTGCCCCTCGCCAGCCCCCCCAGCCTTGACGGCTCCCCCCTTGCCCCTCGCCAGCCCCCCCAGCCTTGACAGCTTCCCCCTTGCCCCTCGCCAGCCCCCCCAGCCTTGACAGCTTCCCCCTTGCCCCTCGCCAGCCCCCCCAGCCTTGACAGCTTCCCCCTTGCCCCTCGCCAGCCCCCCCGAGCCTTGACAGCTCCCCCCTTGCCCCTTCTCTTCGCCAGCCCCCTTGTCCTTGCCCCTTGCCTGCGCCCTCCTTGCCCCTCGCCAGCCGCCCCTCTTTGCCAGCTCCCTCCGTGTCGGACCCCCCCCTTGACCCTCGCCAGCTCCCTCCTTGCCAGACACAAACCCCCTCTTTGCTGGCTCCCCCGACCCCCGCCAGCCCCCTCTTTGCCCCTCATCAGCCCCCTTGCCCCGTACTCACGGGCTCCGGTCGCTCCCCCCGCCGCTGCTGCCCACCCCTCCCTATATACGATGCCCGGCAAAGCGGGCGCAGGGCGGGGGGGAACAAGATGTGACCCCCGTCCGGCACCGCCCCTGCCCTGGAAACTCCACGGGCTGCGCACCGGGAAAGCCCCGGCGGCGGCGGGCGCATGCGTGGAGGGGCGGGAGAGAGCGATCTTCCCTCCCCTCCCCTTCCCTTCCGTTTCTTGTCTTTCCGTGCTTTCTCCGCGCAGCCGCTCCCTTCTGTCCTTCGCTGCCTTCGAGGAGGCTGAGGCGCGGGGTTGTCTCTCCCGCATGGGAGCAGGTTCCCCGTGGGCTGCCCGTGCCCCGCCGCCCTCTTGCTCGTCACAGTTGACTCAAGAAGTGGTTGCTATCATAAGCTGTGGAGTGTTTGTTACTTAAGCTAAAGTAGAGTTAAGTTTCGTCTAAGTCGAGATCGAGGGAGGTGATTCTCCCCCTCCTCTCTCGTGAGACGCCGCTTGGACTCCTATGTCCGGTTCTGGAATCGCCAAGATAAGAAGGTTATGGTACTGTTGGGAGTGGGTCCAGAGGAGGCCACGAAGATTATCCAAGGACTGGAGCAGCTCTGCTCTGAGGACAGGCAGATAGAGCTGGGGTTGTTCAGCCTGGAGAAGTCTCCGAGTAGACCTTATAGCAGCCTTCTTCTGCTGAAGGGAGGCTACAAGAAAGCTGAGGAGGGACTTTTTACAAGGGCTTGTAGTGATAGGATGAGGGGGAATAGCTTTAAATTGGAAGAGGGAACGATTTAGATTAGACATTAGGAAGAAATCGCTCATGGTGAGGGTGGTGAGACACTAGCACAAGTTGTCCAAAATGAGCCTTAGAGAGCTTATTTGCTGACATTTTTAGTATCACAGCGATGTGCTGCAGGGAGGGGAGGAAGAGGAAGGGGAAGGGAGGCCTGGCCGAGGTCAGCAGGGACATTAGGTACTTTCCTCCTGGGAGGGGAAACCCACCAGCAGAGCCTGCTTCCTGGGGATTTCCAGCGCAGTGGGGGTGGCTTTGTGCTCCCAGCCACTGGGAATCATAGAATGCCAGGTTGGAAGGGACCTCAGGGATCATCTGGTCCAAAGTTTTTTGGTGAGACATAGTTTAAATGAGATGAGTCAGCACCTTGACAAGCTGAGCCTTACGTGTATCCAGTGTAGAGGAATCTACCAGTTCCCTGGGGAGATTATTCCAATGTTTACATGTTTTCATGGTGAAAAATTTTCTGGAATCCGATTGGAATCTCCCCAGGAATAATTTATACCTACTTATACCCACTACCTCTTGTCTTTTCTATTTGAATCCTCATAAAAAGGGTGTCTCCATCCTCTTGGTAGACACTCTTAAGTATTGGTATGTGGCAATAAGATCTCCCCTAAGCCTTCTCCTCTGAAGGCTGAACAAACCCTATTCTCTCAGCCTTAACTTCACATGATAGGTTTCCTAGTCCTCTGATCGTTTTAGTAGCCCTTCTCTGGACCCTCTCCCTAGCCTGTCTGCATTGTTTTTGTACAGCAGGGACCAAAATTGGACACTGTACTGCAGGTGCAGCCTGACAAGCACTGAATAGGGAGTGGCTGAGAATGAAAGGGCAGTGGCCCAAACCCACAGCCTGGTCTAGTGGATCTGGTGCTGGTGCTATGGGGAGCCAGCACGGCTGCTTGCAGAGATGGTCACCTCAGGTGCCTGGGATGGCAGCTTGTCTCTTGCCGGCACCAGGCTCCCCACAGCAATCAGCTACAGACACAGCCTGCTCCTACACTTCTGCTGTGCTGAGGGGGTGGTAAGGACAGGGCTGGCTGCAGACCCCATAGTTTTACCTTTTCCCAATGTAAAGCACGGTTGTTTGGCTGCCAGTCCTCAACATAGGAAGGACATGGATCTGTTGGAGTCAGTACAGAGGAGGGCCACGAAGATGATCAGAGGGCTGGAGCAGCTCTTCTATGAGGACAGGCTGAGAGAGTTGGGATTGTTCAGCCTGGAGAAGAGAAGGCTCAGGAAGACTTTACAGAAGCCTTTCAGTACTTAAAGGGGCCTATAGGAAAGGTGGAGAGGAGCTCTTTATCAGGGAGTGCAGTGATAGGACGAGGGGTAATGATTTTAAGCTGAAAGAAGGGAGATTTAGATTAGATGTTAGGAAGAAATCATTTACTGTGACGGTGGTGAGACACTGGAAGATATTGCCCAGAGAAGCTGGGGATGTCCCATCCCTAAAGGTATTTAGTACCAGGTTAGATGGGGCTTTAAGCAACCTGATCTAGTGGAGGGCGTCCCTGACCATGGCAGGGGGATTGGAACTGAATGATCTTTAAGGGCCCTTCCAACCCAAACCATTCTATGATTCTATGATTTCCTAATATAGGCAGCTCTGCAGACTGCAGGAGGGAAGACAAAACTGACAAAAGAATTCAGTCACTGAAAGTCACAGGGGAAGAACAGAAGTAAGACAAAATAGAGCACAAATTTCCACTGGTGAGGTTTAAGGCAGTGTGTCTGCACATAGAAGTCTGAAAAACTTCCACAGCAGGTACCAGAACACTGACCGAAGCTCAAAATCTCCCAGCACAGTCATGATCTGGCATTTCCTTTAAAGAAACAGCAGATACAAGATTTTTAAAAAGCCACATTTTGTGATGACAGAATGATGGTAGGGTGTTTACATAACTGAGAACTGAAGAATAAAAATAAAGGAAGCATAACTGAATTGGGGCATTATGACACTAGTGGGTAATTTTCTGTATCAGAGTTCCAGTAAGATGAATTTGCAAGAGACTCATTCATATCTTTTCTAAAACTATTTCAAATTTCCTGTCGTGTGATGACATTTATCATATAGAACAATACAATTTCAAACATCTGGCTACTGTGGCAGGTAGTATCATGTAGCTGCTACTGTAACACTGTTTCACTTTGCATAATTATAGAAACAGTTGCTGTACCAGCAGCTGCAAAAAAAAAAAGAAAACCATTTAGGTTTAAAATAATTTTAAGTTTAAAATGATTATCAGATCACTGATGTGTCATTTTCATTTTTAGGAAGCTGCTGACATGGAGAACCCAAAACTACAGGTTCAAAAATTGAGTCAGCCCTCCAGATACCGTATATGAAGAGTGATGGGGTGTGGGATTTAGAGTTTTATTGAACATAGAGAACTGTTTAATGTCACATAAGGAACCAAGCTTTCGGTATGTACACATGTATGTCTAACTGCAACTACTTAAAGATGTACTTTCATAGAGCAACCTGAGGATGTTCCCAGTTTGTGGACTTCAAGCGGAAGTCCCCAGATGAAGTTAGATTGAATCTATTGTTGCAGATTCTTGACTTTTTTTTACCATACATTCTCCCACAGCTAATTAATCCAGTGTTGCTCCTTAACTCTCTTCAGCCTGCATTTCTTCCTCCCTCCCTTGTGCCACTCCAGCTACACATCTGCTCTTTGCCCCACTCTGCCGTTCTGCCTCCTTCCAGTCTGACAATATAAGTTGCTCTTTCCTCCCCTCTCAGGCCTTAAGACAAGCAGTTTCAAGCTCTCCCCTTCTGCTTGGCAAGCCTGATGCCACAGCAAAGTGAGGAGGAGGAAGGGAGGAACAAAAAAGCAGGCTAAAATGCTTGTATCAGCAGAAAAAGAGGTGTAGCCACCCTGAGCTGCCAGACTATTTTCTGCTTGCTACTTGTATAGTAGCAGCTCCCCCAGTCCTCCCATTCCCAGCAATTCTTTTGCTTTCAAGCTGTTGCACTTCACAGTGGGACTGATTCTTATTCCACTTCTTTCACCTGCTGCAGCAAGCTTCAATGATCACAATCCTGACCTAAAAACCAGTAGGATTGATAAACTGAAACAAGGCACTCTCTTCTTGACTCTGGAGAGGGAGGAAAAAAACAGCATTCAGATAAAGCTGTCCTCAACCAAAGGAAACCTCTTTCCTAAAGAGTCACATCTAATCACAGAGGTGAAATTGCTAATCAAACTGACTGCCATGTTACCAGTGTTCATGAAAACAAACCTAATGGCAGCATTGACTGAAACAGGAAAAGTGATACAGGAAATTTCTGGGGGTGGAAGATAGAACCATGCAGCATGAGTGCCAACATCAAGTAGCACAGAGAGCCCCTGAAGTACCTGGTATAACCACATATCCAGAAGTCTTCTCTGAGAGGGCTGATGAACATGTCTCCCAGCGCTGTCATCCATCTTCCATCTGTGTCTGTCTTCCACAGCATGAAAACATTTGGATTTAATGAAACACATCCTTAAGCATCTAAGAAGGGGAAAGAGGGAGAAAAGGAATTTTTACTTGCCTTGTTGTTCTCTCCCATGAATTAAGGAATACATACAATTACCGCATCAGAAGTGACTGTCAGAATATGTCACTAGGATTTCAACCTTACCAGTACTCACTTATGCACAAATGTTAACCATGACATTTATCTCAGATGTTTTCTGGAGATATAACCATCTCAAAGTGGCAAATTCGTCAGTGCTACCAAGGATGAAATACAACATAATCTACAGTTTCAGTAATACTGCTCTGGTCCTTAATCCTAGCCAAGAGTGTAAAAAGCATTCAGTGAGATAAAGAAAAAACACTTCCTAGAACATTAAATGTATTACTTAACTGATCTGTACCCTGTCTGGCTGTTCAAATATAGAATTTACAGAAACTATTTTAATTCCTGGCTGCTTTTGGGGGAGAAACAAGGTATTTCTTCAAGGTCTTGCAAGGCTTCATTGAGGAACCATGTGACTCACCCAGTAAACTGAGAGATGGAAGATTTCTGTTCCCACTCTCCTACAAATCTAAACCCACATATAAAACCTGCATTTAAAAAAAAAAAAAAAAACAGATATTGCTGGCTAGTGCCCACATATTTTAGCTCCCCAAAGCTATCAAATGCCTCCATGGAGCATGATCTTTGGAGCATAGACTTTGCTGTGAGCACAACCCCTTTTCCAGCAGGAAAGAAGGAAGAGTTCCTCTGTCAAAATGATTTAACATGGAAATTAGCATTCCACAAAAAACTACTGACCAGTTTGTTTTGAAAGGTGCAACTCATCTACTCTTTCAGGACATAAGAGGAGGGTAATGATGAGAGAAATAGGAAAGAGATAGATATTAAGGAGAACTTCAGAAAAGCCTAGTAGAGACAGAAAGTAGTAACTGTGGATAAAGTTGCGCTATATCTATTTGATTTATAAATGAAGTCAAGTCCCAAGGGCAGAGTAGTTCTGACATCCTGTAAACATGGGATCAGACAAACTGTGTTTTGATAATCTAGGTGGATGCAAACTGCTTTCCACCTTGTTTTGACTAAACACATCAACAGGGCACCTATGTTTTGTCCAGCAGCAACATATCATTTTTCTTTTCCATACATGAAACTTTTTAAATTGCATGAGGGCATATAATAAAAAGCAGGTAGATAGTTCACAAGACACAAATATTGTATCTAGACATTAAGGGAACTTATGACTCATTGTAATTTTTGTTGAACTCAAATGTTCAACAAAACGCAGAGCGTACATCTTGCTCCTCCCTTACTGAAAGTCAGTGCATTCACAATCTGGAAAGTTTCCATTCCCTTTGCACCCAGACAGAGTTTTGTTTTTCACATCCTCCTACACAAAGATCACAAGTAGAAATGTTAAAGTTTACCTACATCAGTTGTGGGTTTTCTTTTCTCACATTTAGTGCTCAGATAGACTCTCCCATAAGCCATAAATAGTCTCTAGAATATATCAAAGCAACACTGAATTAAGTAGAGGCTTTAAAATTTATCAGAAACTCTCTTTCATTATTTACTTGCAGGATAAAAAAAACCAGTTGGAGTGAGTTGCAGTAAGATCTTGATAATGTTGAGTTCAGTTCCCTTTTTGGATTTGAGAATGCTCACTTTTCTAAGTCTTATTCTCTGATTCTAGGAAGAAAATTTTGGTCTCCTGGTGGTATAATAAACTTTGCATTCAGCGGGAGATAGGAACATGAAGAATCCCAAAACAGAGATGACTGTGCTAAAATAAACCACGTTTAGGTGGGAAGAGAACCACCAATGTATCAAGGAAATCAAAAGGCTGCTGTTCAGCTGCGTCAAATTGTTTAAATTCAGAGCTCCGCATTCCTGGTTCTCCCAAAGGAGCTGTCTATCTAAACAGCAGGTTGTCTACTTTAACTCCAGGTTGCTTTCTGCTGTCATAGTAAGAAAATTTCCCTAGGACTTATTTCCCTCATTTATTCCCCATTATCTCTGAAAATTTTAGCTCCTTCCTTAGTTTGCTTTGGTTGAACTAGCTGTCGCTATTCACATTCTTGAGGAATCTTTTATGTCAATACTTGTTTGATTGAAAGGGAATCAGATGTGGCACTGTTTGATCTTCCGAGGATTCACTGAAGTTTTACTGCTAAGACTACTATTAGGTTCAGGAAGATACACGTGGTTTGTGAATGATGCTAAATGTGATTGCATCACACTTTACCTAGGAACTGGGTCATTGTGGTGGTGAAGCATTCCATTTAAAAGGCAAGCTATCTCAGAAATTAAATCAACCATTCAGAGGTTACAGGTAGAAAGTGAAGTTTCCCAAATTATCTGCAACACAGTTTCAAATGTCACATAAGCATATAGGAATTCACCAACTTCCAAAAACTGGCATGCGAAGAGGAGCTTAAGTCTTATATTGTCACATGCAAAAGAAGGTCCTAATTTCAGAAGCAAAACCAGATGTCTGAGCTTTGTACCCGAGTTCCCAATGCAGCTAACGGGGAACTGATGTGTGGTTTACTGCAAAACCAAAAAAACCCACCCTGAGCACAAACTGAACACGTCATCAATCAGCTCCACTGAAACAACAATGGCACATACATTTGTAGCAGACTTGGGATTCAATGACAGGAGTGGGGGCTGCTTAGGTTAATCCCGCTGACGAATGGTAGTAAAACCGCAGCCTGGGAGAAGCTTGATTTTGCCTTTTAGTGTTTTGCTGTGCAATACTGTGTTTGTTAAGGATATTTTGATAAATAAGAGGATCCCTTTGTCTTTTTAGTGCTTACAGGAGTAAATAAAGGCAAAGTGATCTAACATGCACTGCTGAAAAAAAAGTACTTTAGAATTTATGTTAAATTTTTAATATTTTCAGGACAGTATATGAGAAAAGAAAAATAGTTAAAATGAACAGAAGGGTGATGAGCCTTTGAGGAGATGCTAAGCTAGTGTTTTTTTGGCTAGCAGCAACAAATTGAATACTAACCACATACCAATACCCACTGGATATTCATAAGAAGGGGAGAGAGGAAGAATCAACAAGTCCTAATTGAGTGGATATAAATAGCTGTTTATCTAAAAGGATAGAAGACTGTGTTTCCAGAAGCTAGAGTTTCTGACAACTTTTGTCAAATTTACTATTAGATGAGCCAAACAATTTATATGTTATTGGAGTAGAGTGGACAGGCAGAAACATTCATATGCAAAAAGTGATGGCAGAAATATGATGCCAAAATCAGACTAAAACCACACAGAATGGATGTCATGCTGAATATTCACTACTTTTTTTTTTTAAGTGGAGTGGGAAGGAAAATCACTCTGTTCCTGGTGCGCTCATTCAGAAGGACCACCTCAGACTCAGAAAACAAAGAACATACTGACAGGGCTTAATTTATCATCAGCCGGTGGCTGCACTGACCTAAAATCCATCTATCTCAGTATCAGCCAGTACCAGACATTCCAGGCAGCAGATAATCTGTTTAAGAAATGGAAGCCATTTGGACCTCTAATACAATAATCTAGGCCGGAATTTCAATGTTATTTTACTAATCCAATAGGTCACTAAAGTCCTTATTTTATGAATAGAGTTCATGAAAAAAGGTCTTCGTCCAAATAGAAACATTCTTGGGCCAGAAATCCAGAGTGCCAGCGAGTGCAGCTGGCTCAGGAGGTAGGAGCTAGATATGGAGTTTATCATTACCTCATAGAATCATAGAATCTTCCGGTTGGAAAAGACCTTTGAGATCATCGAGTCCAACCGCACCCATCTTCTGCTAAACCATGTCCTTCAAAAACTCGTCTACCCATTTTCTAAACACCTCTAGGGATGATGACTCAACCACCTCCCTGGGCAGCTGTTCTAGTGCCTGACCACCCTTTCGGTAAAGAAATTCTTCCTAATATCTAGTCTGAACCTCCCCTGGCACAACTTATGGCCATTTCCTCTTGTCCTGTCACCTGTCACTTGTGAGAAGAGATCAACACTTGTTCTCCCACAACCTCCTTTCAGGCAGCCATAGACAAGAATGAAGTCTCCCCTCGGCCTCCTCTTCTCCAAGCTGAACAACATCAGTTCCCTCAGCTGCCCCTCACAGGACTTGTTTTCCAGCTCCTTAAGCAGCCTTGTCACCCTGTTCTGGATGTACTCCAACACCTCAATGTCTTTCTTATAGTGAGAACTGAGCTAAACACAGTAGTCGAGGTGTGGCCTCCCCAGTGCCGAGTACAGGAGCACAATCATTTCCCTTGTCCTGCTGGTCATACTGTTTCTGATACAGGCCAAGATGCCATTGGCCCTCTTGGCCACCTGGGCACACTGCTGGCTCATGTTCAACCGGCTGTCAACCAACAGCCCCAGGTCATTCTCTGCCAGGCAGCTCTCCAGCCACTTTTCCCCAAGCCTGGAACGCTGCATGGGGTTGTTGTGTCCCAAGTGAAGGACTCAGCATTTGGTCTTGTTAAACCTCATTACATTGGTCTCAGCCCATCGATCCAGCCTGTCCAGATCTCTTTGCAGAGCCTCCATTTCTTCAAGCAGATCAACACTGCCAACCAGCTTGGTGTCATCTGCAAACTTGCTAAGGGTGCACTCAATCTCTTCGTCGAGATCATTAATAAAGATATTGAACACGACTGGGCCCAGCACTGGACCCCGGGGAACACCACGCGTGACTGGTTTCCAGCTGGATTTAACTCCATTTACCACCACCTTCTGGCCCCGGCCATCCAGCCAGTTTTTTTACCCAGCAGAGGGTGTGCCTGTCCAGGCCAATGGCAGCCAGTTTCTCAATCAAAATACTGTAAGAAGTAGTATCAAAGGCTTTACAAAATCCAGGTACACCAATGCACAGCCTTGCCCTCATCTATTCACAGGGTAACCTTGTCATAGGAGATCAGGTTGGTCTGACAGGACCTGCCTTTCATAAACCCATGTTGACGGGGTCTGATCACCTGGCTGTCCTGCATGTGCTATGTGACAGCATTCAATATGATCTGCTCCATGATCTTCCCCAGTACCGAGGTCAAGCTGACAGGACTATAATTCCCTGGCTCCTCTTTCTGACCCTTGTAAATGGGAGTTACGTTTTCCAGTCTCCAGTCAAGCAGCACTTCCCCAGTCAGCCAGGACTGTTGATAGATGAGGGAAGGGGTTTGACAAGGACCTCTGCCAGCTCCCTTAATACCCTTGGGTGTTTCCCATCCAGCCCCCATAGACTTGTGGATGTCTAATTGGCTGAGCAGGTCTATAACCAAGTCTTCTTGGAACATTGAGAGTTCACCTTTGCAGTCTTCTGGCTCAGGAGGCTTGGAGCCCAGAGAACATCTTACCTTAATATTAAAGACTGAAGCAAAGAAGGCATTAAGTACATCTGCCTTGCCCTCATCCTTTGTTACTACCATTCCTCTTGCATCGAGTAAAGAAGGGAGATTCTCCTTGGTCCTCTTGTTGTTGTTAATATTCTTGAAGAAACATTCCTTATTGCCTTTCACCAAACTGGCCAGTTGAAGTTCCAATTGGGCTTTAGTCCTTCTGATTTTTTTGCCTACGTGATCTCACCTGCTTCTTGTAGTCCTCCTGGGATGCCTGTCCCCTCTTCCAAAGCTCATATAGTTTCCTCTTTTTCCTGAGACCAACACAGAGCTCTCTGTTAAGCCAAGCTGGGCTTCTTCCCTGTGACTCATTTTGTGGCACACGGGGATGTCCTGCTCTTACACCACCAGATTTTCCTTCTTGAGGAGCATCCAGCCCCATTGGGCTCCTTTGTCATTTAGAACTGTCTCCCACTGGACTTTACCAACCAGTGATCACCTCGTTATCACTGAGCCCCAGGCATCCTCCAACAGTCACCTCCCCCTCAGGGCCCTCCCTGTTTACAAACAGCAGATCCAGTGGAGCACCTTCCCTAGTCGGTTCTCTCACCAGTTGTGTTAGGAAGTTATCTTCCATACACTCGATGAACCTCCTAGACTCTTTCCTTTCTGTTGTGTTATACTTCAGCAGACCTCTGGAAGGTTGAATTCTCCCACAAGAACGAGGGCCAGCAATCGTGAGACTTCTCCCAGTTGATTGTAGAAGAGCTCATCAGTTTCCTCGTCCTGGCTGGGCAGCCAATAACAGACTCCCACAACTGTGTCTGACCTACTGTGGGTTCCACTGATTTTAACCCATAAGCACTCAACCCTATCATTAGCATATTTTAGTTCTACACAATCAAAACTTTCTCTAACATAGAGGGCAACCCCACCACCTCTCTTTCCCAGCCTGTCCCGCCTGAAAAGTTTATAGCCACCCATGTTTATAGCCACTCCAGTTGTGCGAATCGTCCCACCATGTTTCCATGATGGTAATTACATCATAGTTTTCTAGCCTAGCAATGGCTTCCAGCTCCCTTTGTTTGTTGCTCATGCTGCGTGCATTAGTGTAAATGCACTTCAGTTTCCACCCCTTTCCTAAGTGGAATAGGCTCAAGTCCTGATTGTCTGCTAGCAGTGATGCTGCCATGGTGCTGCCAAGACAGAAGATACAGCAGCCTTCGAGGAGCAAAGGGTCCTTTGTTACTGTGTTGAGTAATTTCAGCAGAGAGAGACCATTTTAATCTGGAAAAGGACTGTCCTAAAAATCACTGGGATCAAAGAACATGAAGAGAAGGGACAAAGAGTCTCCTGTCCTTCCATTATGCGAGATGGAAGAAACAAAATTAAACACTCCATTGCTAGCACACAGAAGAACTGAGTGTGTTTTCAACAAAAAAGCAAAACCTGGTAAAATATCCTTGTAGAGCATCTGGCAGATGAAGCCCCTGAGGCTTTAAGGATTCATTACTTTAGAAGACTTTAGTGTTGTAAGTAGACATAAGACAGATTTTGTTCTACTCTGAAAGTAAGGCACATATTTATAAAAGACAAGACCACCAGTTCTGAGATTCAAGGTGCTGTATTCTCTTCAGGCTCTGGTAATAGCCGAGATTAAATTACTGACTAAGGGCTGGCACAGAGGAAGTCAATATCAAATGTTTTGAAGTGTTAAACACACAACAACATTTCTAGTACCATCTGCATGTTGAAAAGTTCAAATGCAAGGGTCTGAATAAATTGCCATCAAGTTTGGGTTTGATACTGGCCTTCTTGCCACTTCCATATGTCTTCTTTGATTTTATTTTAGACAAAGTTAACTTTCATCCAATCTTTTAAGCTGTTCTTAATACAGCTTTGAATGGTTATCTAACTGTGAACCTGGTTTGTATCAGAAGTTTGCCAAACATATGCTGTAGGTCTCCAAGAATGCTGTAGGTCTCCAGAATGCTCTCTCCTTCCCTTGGCCACTCAGTTATTAGCATAAAATAAACTACTATGAGAAAATATCCAAAATGAAGCAGGTTATCTTCCTCTGAAAGAGTATACAACAGTTTGGCATCAGCCCAGAGCTGCAGGAGCTTTTCTGTTTTCTGTGGATCTGTTTTTCTTGCTTGGAAACAATAGTGGTATTCATCCTAGACAGTTCATGAGGTTACTGCTTCTGAAGCTGCATTTCTCAGTATGCAGCGATCACCATAAAAGATACAGCTTCCTTCAGACCTTAACACGCTCAGTGTTACCACAGTGAGTTCCCTTTTGCTGGCTTTTGTGGAGTAATTAAAAAAATTAATTTGTTTTGAAGTGAAATGTTGCATGGACATAGGAAGACACAACTGTGGGCAAAGGCTATGTAGGTGGAAATACATAGATAGTGTTATTCTTTTGTTTCTGGCCTTTCAAATCTCTTTTTCTCCCTCCAGTCAGTTCCTTTTTAGCCAACGCCAATCTTCTGCACACAGAAAATGAGCACATTTGTACAAATATCCTGTTTCTCAAATGTTGTTTATACCTTTAGTTATTACACACAAGCATTCCTCAGCTGACCAGTTGTCAGCTACATGGTTTACAGGTTGCCAGGCCTCCCACATTACAGTGTATTTGTCCAGCTCCAGCAAGAAACATTATAGCTTTTTTGTAGACAAAAATAAGATACAAAATTCATTGTAAACCAATTTATTCTGTTCAATAAATAGTAGAACAAAAGACGAGCCTCTGCAAAGCAATACGTGTTTGTCTTCTGTAAAATGATACTCTGACAGGCACTATGGAAAGCTATAGAAGGCAGGCATGCTACAGCAGCTCTGAAAACAAAAAGAGCTGCTAACTAGCAAAACTCTTATGAAACATCAAAAACGGGTGCAGAATTTGAATGTCAGGCAAGAGAAGGACAAAGATTACAATGGTGCAATTGGCAAGAGAGCACAATCTAGTAAAATGCAGAAGAGCTGTAGGATAGATACACATATCTAGGCTGTCTGTCTTTATCCTTGAATGAGAAGAAAAAGGTGCTATTAGGATGTGTTTTTTATTAAATGCTGACATAGACATTTAAAATTTAAAAACCTTTCTCTCTGTTAATTGCTAAGGAGGTGAGAGTTTAGTTGCTAATGAGCCTGCTCTGAGGCTGTCTGGACAGATAACAGAAAACAAATTGATTTTAGCCTTCCATTTCTGTAACATCATAGGAGGCTGATGTAATTAAACTCGGGGGCAAGGGGAAATGATAAGTAAGTCAATGATTTCTCTAGAACTGCAAGCTTTTCAGAGTGTGGTTTATGCATCAAGGCAGGAACCAAACCGTTGTTCCCACAGGTCCCACTGGACCTGTGGTTTGGCTGGGGCTCTCTGCTGCTGTTTGTAGACCAGCAGAAGGTACAAGCAATTCTACAGCAGGAAGTTATAAGTAAATAGAGCAGACCTTCAAATATGTTGTTTCTGTCCTGTTTCACTTTCATTTCATCAAGAATTCAATGGACCTACAGAGAAATGAAACTGAAATATTCCCTTTGGGGGCAGGGGGGCAGAACCCATTGAGCTTTTTCTTTTTTAAAAGATGCACTGCTTAAAGGTGGGGGGTCTTAGATAATAATCAGGATAGGTTCATTGTTTTACTGGCATAATTGCACAGAATGAGTTATGACAATAACATATTCCTAGTAGGACCCTAAAAACTACCTGTAGATGTCCATTCAAGAGGCTTAAGCTCGTAAAACACCAGCTCAGAAAGTCCTCGCTGAGTGGACACATACACTGGTCCCAGAGAGTCTCTTTTCTGCAGCGGGTGCTTTCTCTTGGGTTGGGCTGCTCCTACCTGCAGCTCAGGGCACTGCTGTCATCACTGCTGCTTCCAAGTGTGAAAATCCAGATATCCACCAGTTGTGGCAGCTGCATCTCGAGCATTAGCAGCAGTTCTGCCATGTCCTACTCATTCTGTATGTCCAACAAGTAAAATGCAGTAGGTGACTGCTATTTGGGTGGTCGGAGTGGAAGAGAGTGCACAGTGATAAATTGTTCATCGGGAGGGTGGTCCTGCAGAAGAGCACAACAGCATTTTTCCCACATCAGGATGTTGGAAAGCTGAGCAGTTTACAGGTGGGTTCAGGCACATAGAAACTTTTAACTTTCAACACATTTGCAAAGTGTGGCATAGTGCCAAATTTTACAAGACAAGTAGTCGAGTTCATCTAAGTTGATCTGGCTGTTCCTACCAAGGAGCAAATGCAAGCTGCGTTTTTCCAGGGTATGATCTATCATTCAGCATGACAGTGGGATTTTATTGCCAAAGAGGCTTCAGTGGAATCCTCAGTGAGGTTTCAGGTTGGTTTCTGGGAAACGAGCTTTCCAGGGGAGCAGGAAATTTGGCAGGATTGCCCTCAAAATTTGTAGGAATATCTTTGAGGCTGAAGGGATGTGAGAGTTCAGGGACTGAAGATGAATGTCCCCAGCTCATGGAGCCAAGTACTCAGAGAAGAGAGGAACACCAGTGCTGCAGAACCAGACTATTTCTGTGCTTTTACAGCAGAAATGTATTCGTCAGGGAAAGTCCATCCCTGGGGTTCCTGGGGGTAGCTGCAGTCATCATTTGTTCTACAGACCACACACCTCTATAGAAAACTGCTGTGAAGAGAAAGCAGCAACACAGCCAGACTCTCGCTCCTTTGCCTTCCCTTTGGCATTCCCCTTATCCCCAAAGCTCTCATGCCATCACCTCCTGCACCCAGTCCCTGTGGAGCCCACAAAGCCATGAGTTCCCCATCTGTGCCCTGAAGTCATAAACAGCCATCTCTTTCACAGAAAAAAAAGTTAGTGTCTTCTTGACTCGCAGCACAGGAGAAGCCAGGATTCAAGTAAATCTGTATTTCCAGAGCAGCCTGTGAACTGGAAGAGGTGCAGCCCTGGCAGAGCACAGGCACTGCCTGACTCACTGTCACCCACACGCATCCGGCGTGTCACCTGCTGCAGAGAACAACCTGGTCATGTTCCTGGCATGTGGCCACACTCCTGGAGGATGAGCTGATTCTTGGGCTCTTTGCACAGAGTTTAAACAGTTGAGAAGTCTGTCCACATGAGCAAGTCTTATGACCTGCTATATATTAGGCCATTAACTCCTGACACTGCTTCTCATCACAGGAAGTTACTAAAGTGAAAACTGCTGTGAAGAAGGAGAGCAAAATAAAGCATCATCTATCAAGATTTAACTGCCTCCGTGCCAGTGAGTGCTGAGAAGGCATGGATTTTTTTTCATACAACCAGAGTTCAGAGATACTATCACAACTGTCCACACAGAATTATGTTACAAGAATGAATACAATAAATGTAATCACATCACACGCTATATAGGTTTTTCTCACCAATTTTGACTTGAGAGAATCCTCCTTTTTAGACATACTGAGCCACCTGACATTTTGTGAATGTTGACTCTGAGAATTAGGGTTAGGAAACATTTCTGGCTGTTCAAATCTTCTTGCTGTGTGCCAATCAACATGGGACAGGCTCTGTGCTGGATGCTGAGGCTTGGGCTCATTTCACATATTAGCCCACACATTAGTTTAAAAGAAATTGAACCTGGAGAGAGTTGTGTGTCACAGATTAAACTTTGGGTTTTTTCACTCATCTTTCTCAAATCAGTCAGTTAACAAAAAAAAAATATTTTTCCCGCAAGCTTTGCTTAGCAGTGTCATTTCTTCTCTGTCATTTCTTCTTTTCTTTTTGAAAACAGAAGTATTTTTGATAGTGATGTTACTCCAAATTCTCTCTAAAAGCAACACAGAATTCCAAATTAATTAAATTATAATCAGCATTAGAGATCATGGGCTTGCTAATCTCTTCCTATATAATTAGGCATGACCATTCTTTTGTGTTGCTTATCTCTATTCCACTGGAAATAGCACCAGGATTCGAAGCAACGACCCAGGGAATTAATTAGTTTTCCTGGCTATTGGATTTGCAGAGGTGTTTTTTTTTTAAAGTGGTGACTTGAACATCCCCAAAGTGTGTAGGCACTCTGCCTGACACATAGAAGGAAGGATGCCAAAAAAGGGCTGGTGTTGTTTTAGCACCACCGAGTGGACAAATAAGGGAAAAAAAAAAAAGTGCATTTTTGAGACTCAGGATGCACTGGGCAGGAAATGGCCCCACCGTCGGGCTGGAGCCCCAAGCAATGCCCCACCCTCGCCCATGTTCTTCTTATCGACAAGTATATTAGAAAGCTTTCACACACCTTGTCTTCAAATCAGGCTTTTTTGTTACAATGTATGTGGTCCTGGAGTCTGGAAAGTTACTGCAGAAAATACTAGCTCTATAAATACAAACACAACATCTGTAATAAATATAACTGTAACAAAAAAAAACATCCAAACAAAATTTATGATTTGTAAAACAGAATTTCAGTTGCTTCAGAAATAGCTCAGACACTTGTCAGTATTTTCTGCCAGTTCTGTGCCTCCCTTGAAATCAATGCCCCGTTAGGTAAATGAGTGGGGGGGTGTCATTCCTTAAGTCACAGATAAAAAGAACCTTAATGTAATCTTTCAAAGTGTTTCTTAGACCCCAACTGTTCTGTGGGGCTTTGGACTGCAACTCTTGTGGGTGGCTATCATTGGACAGCTTGTAATGCTGTTCATGGAAGATATATGAAGAGGTGTAGCAGCTGTAGCTATGTAAGAACTGGTTTTCCCTGGCACCAGATAAGATAGTTTGTTGAATTAGATAAAAGTGCACTCACTCCCCACCCATACACTCTTGGCATACTTCTGCCTAAAGCTTGGCCAGCTCTTTCTCCTGTGACTTATCTGTTATGGATCTATTTTTTGGATTGTACTACAGCCTAGAGAGCCCTTTGTGCTACTCCACAAATGCACACACTGTCTCTGTACCAAAGTGTATACCATCAGCTGAGATAAGCCAGGAAGAAGATGAAAGCATGGCCCATGGTTGCAGCAGCTCTGCAGGAGCACCACCAATGTGGCTTGCATTGTGCAAGGGGTCCCAATGTCCTCCACACGGAGAGATGGCTCCTCTCCAAGAGAGAATCTGCATGCTGGTGTAGGAGACAGAGACAAGGAGAAATATATCCTATAAAAGGTTAAAACTTGGGCAACTTGTGAGTATCCTTTGGGATACCAGACCACACTCCTGCAGCCAACAGAGCTCTCCTGGAACTATCACAGGCAAGACTACACACACCCTTTCTGCAAATTCCACATTTAACAGCATGTTTTCTGCTTGCTTATCACATACAGCCTGCTTAAAATAGAAGCATTTGAGAGGGAGGTGACATCTCAGATCCTCTCAGCTTTGAATGAAGGAGAAAAAAATCCCCTTCAAAGGTTACAAATTCTAGCTATTGCTAACCTTTGTCATGAAATTCTCCTTCATCCCACCCAGAAACCTCTGAAGGAGGAGCAAACGCTCAGAGCCACGCCTGGCAGTAGATTTCTCATCTGTTTATAAGACATCAAAGCATGTAAATCCAAAATAACGAAACCAAAGGCAACTACTCATGGGCCTAAAAAAAGTAAGAAGGAGCCAGACTATTGTTTTGCTTGTTAAGCTGATTTTGTGTAGGAAAATCCACCTCCTACCTACCTGCCACTGTCCCACACCAGAGGAGACCCTTATGTCGCCAGAACAAGCATTCTATAGTCCTTGGCTGCTTCATAGTCCAAGCATCCATAGGAAGATCAGCAAATTGTAGCGTTATTCCAAGTTGTCTGTAACCCAGACCTGCTGGTTGTACTCATTTAACCCTTCAGAGTAAGGAGTGAATACACAACAGGTCCTGCACATCCTTGGCATATGAGCAGTGCAGTGGGCTGCTAGGTCAGGTGGGCCAGCATGATGGCCCAGATGCCAGGGCCGAGTCACCTTCTTCAGCTGGTAGCACTGACTTGCAGTCACAAGATCACAACTTCTTACTTTCTCATGGGCACTGTGCAACTCATGAGACTGGAGGCCTGAAGACATGGGGAATTATTCAAAATCAGCAGGGATATGGAATAAGTATGTTATTTCCTATGCAAAATGCCCTGGCACGGCAACGTCAACTACCTTCTCTCTTCTAAAATAAGATTGAGCCTTTCTTCTGGGAAAAAATTGAATTGTAAAAACAGCTGGGCTCAAGGGAAAACTTTGGGCTATCGATCCTAAGTATAGCAAGGCAAAGAAAACCCTGAAAGGCAAAATTTCAATCTATGCTTGTTCCTTAGAACTTCTTGCTTGTTTATTCCAGGTAGCGTCCCTCAAAGCAAGTATCAAGTGGCTTTCGCTCTACATGTTGGCATTTTGGATCCCTTTGAAACCATCTGAGTCCTCCTAAACACTGCATGCAAGGAAGGTGGGTGCCTAATGTGGGGCCCAGCTTCCATTCCACATAAGAAGCTCCTTAAAGTCCAGTTTTGCAACATTCAATTTGTAAGCATATAAGTCATCTTTTACATCTGGTTCTCAACATCTGGGAGAGCTATTACCAAGCTTGTTTAGAAAGTATATTTGATCTCAGTTCTGGCTGGAGTAGAGTGTCTGCAGTTTGTCTCTCCTCATTCTGCGTTACCCAGCTGTTTGTGTACCAGCTTTCTGTGTAAATAAACCTGCTCTTGCCTAATTCATTCAGCAGTTTCACAAGCTGGTATCTATGACCTTGCAATTCCTAGGCCTCCCTTGGAACAAGGCTGATTAAAGGAGAGCTTGTACTATCCCACAGCTGTTCCTGTACCTCACAGTAATGGGAAGGGGATACAGAAACGTAGGACCACATATGCGTTTGAATACAATGAAGTTAATGTTCCATCTCACCAGCTGTGGCATTGACATTAAGGAAACCAAAGAGTTTGTGCTATGATTTTCATGCTAGGAGTACAAAGGCTTTAAAAAATGCAGATATAGTATATTGTTTGGGTCTCTCTTACCCCTGTCACCACATAGCTAGCTATGTCCTCAGGCTGATTTACATACTTCAGTGTTTTTCAGAGATGTAGAAATGTGTTTTATTTCCAATTTCAATGGAAATGCAGCCTAGGAACTAAACCCATCTGGCTCAGCAGCACCCACAATCTCCCTGACCCTGGGGACCAGCTTCTCACCCTATCTCCTCCTGACCCTCTCTGGGCTCTAATCCTCCTGAGGAGGCATCAACAAGCAATTAACAATTCTCCTTACGGTTTTTGTCTCACAAGCACCGTGCAATAATTGGGTAACAGAAAGCAGCCAGGGAAAGGAAACAGGACAAGATCCAGCTGACAACTTCCTGCACCTCACATGCTCACATCATCCCACCACACCACATCCCTCTAATCCACAGTGCCACCTTCCAATCTACCAAACTACTTTTGCCTTCTCTAGAAGATAGTGAATGAAGAAACCAGAAAGGCAAAGCATCTACAGAGAGTTTAGAATCATAAACCCTATAAATAAAAAAAAATGCGAATTTCCAGCAATTCTGATCATTCTGCCTCAGTCACCTCTCCAATGATGACTGCTAACGTCTCTGGAGTAGTATTCAATAGCCGTGCAAGGCAAACAGTTCCTCAATACCATGTGCTCCTTTGCTCCATGTTAATGGGAGAAGAGATTTTTACTAGAAGAAAACTCAGGTGGTTGCATTGATTAGTAAATTGTAAATGGGTTTAACAACAAATTATGTAAACGAGCCTCCTATTGGAATGTGATAGACTTCAGTACCTGAAGGGGGCCTACAAGAATGCTCAGAGGGACATTTTACAAGGGCGTTTAGTGATAGGGCAAGGGGAATGGCTTTAAATTGAAAGAGGGAAAATGTAGATTAGACATAAGGAAGAAATTCTTTGCAATGAGGGTGGTGAGACACTGAACCAGGTTGCTCAGGGAAGTTGTGGATGCTCCTGCCCTGGAAGTGTTCAAGGCCAGATTGGCTGCAGTCTTGAGCAGCCTGGTCTGGTGGAAGGTGTCCCTGCCCATGGCAGAGGGGTTGGACCTAGATGATCTTTAAGATCCCTTCCAAGCCAAACCATTCTATGATTTTCAAAAACAAATGCTCCTTTTTAACATCTACATCTGATGGAACAGTTCTCATCCCTGCAAGGAAAAAGTTTTCCTGTTGGGTAACAGAGATGTCCTTTAGGATGACTGTGATTAAACTGCTGATGTTACCTAGCAGTTGGGTAACTCCACATCACTGGGATTCATCACCATTAAGAAGGTGCCAACTATACAGGCAACTTAAAGTGCTCACAAGTTACACCCATAGTTAACCTGAAAGCATTACGGATGCAAGAAACCTGGGAAATCAGTGTGTGAAGTACCTAGAGCAACTAGAAAATTGTATCTAGTTATTGCTTTTTCAAGAACATTATGGTCTAATTGAGTAAACATCAATCCAGGGAAGCCCCACAGCCTATGTTATGCAAGATATCAGATTAGATAACAAACCTATCTCCCAGATTTACCACTGTGAAACTGCTGAATCTTTCCCACAACTGACTGGGCAGAATTATAACCCTCGTGAGTCCAAGGAAGAGCTGGCAGAGCAAGTTGACTTGTGGATAGTTTATCTTGTGTAGCTGTTGAGCAACACACCCTCCTAAATATGCCACTCATATCTGTTAGCTTATTTTTAAGCTTATATCTGAAAATTACATAAATGAGATTCAAACAGTGTCCACAGATAGAGGTTATAGACTATAAGATTTTTTGGTTGGCTTTGTCTGAAGCTCATTCCTATGCTAAATTATAGATTAATACTTCTTCCTTTCTACTCACATGGAGATTTTTTCAGTACTGGCCGCTTAAAAATAATTTAAAAATAGGCAGTGAGAGAAATGAAGCATCTAGTAATATTTCTGATTTTGTGAACAGATTAGCTTTTACTAAAGGTGTCATTTTAAGATCGAGCTAATCTAATCTAAGAAATCCTTGGGTTTTCCCCACTGCTTTTTTTTCTGATTTAGGTAATGGTTCATGATCAGGAAATAGCTTTACATGCATTGCCCAGTGGAAAAAATCAGTATCATAAATGATAATGCATTCAGAACCACATGTATTTGTAGATTTGCCTTATAATCATTTTTCTAAAACAAACCCCATCTGAGTTGAGTAAACTATTTCAGAGATTAATATTAGCAGAATGAGCAGAAAAGTAAGAGCAAACTACAAGAGAACCCAGATACTTATTTAAGTGAAAGCTGACATTAGAGAATTGATATAAGAATACGAGAACGCTGTTCCAGATGGCAGCAACTGCAGAGGAGGAAGAGCATGACTGCGAGAAGCAATGAAGGGAAGCTAACGATAGTTGAAGTAGGATGAGAAACAGACACTCCAAGGCATGCATCCAATTCTTCTGGTTATGTAAAATTTTTACTGGTTTTGCACTTTTCTCCTTTTCTGGGTTGTGCACATTGCAGATAGAGTTGGTAACACTGCTTGTAATCACGACTGCCTGACAGTTCTCATTACAAGCGCTTGCTTTCGGTTGCTGGTAAGTTTGTTAGATGTTACTCATCCAGGCTGAAACCTCTTCTGCCAAGGCTTGGCCTCGAGCTGATTCTTTCCCCCGTCCATTTTCTTCTAGGAGGAGGGCAGTTTCAGTAAAAATGGTTCTGTGGTTTTCAGGACAAGATTAGGCAACTGTTTGCTTGAGCAAGAGCTTGAAATTTGGCAAAAGAAGGGGGAGGTCAAGCCAGTGCCAGAAGACATAGCCAAGTTATAAATGTGTTCTTAAAAACTCTTAGCTCACGTACTTTAGCTGGGACTTGTCAACTTGGGAGATGAATGTGCAGAGGGCTGTGTCAGCACAGGGCATGTTCTGTCCCCTGCCAATTTCTAGGCCCTGGCAGGACTGTCCCACCTGCCTCATGGTGCCCAGGCTGCAGCTGCGTTCAGAGGCCCAAGGCAGGCAGGGAAGTGAGGCTGAGTTAGCAAGGTAAAAAGGCACTTGATTACAAATCGGTGAGACTAAAATCATGAACTGGAACAGGCTGCCCAGGGAAGTGGCTGAGATGCCATCCCTGGAGGTGTTCAAAAGATGGGCAGATGAGTTTCAGAGGGACATGGTTTAGTAAGTGGACAGGTATGGCTGGCCTTGATGATCTCGGAAGTCTTTTCCAACCAGATGATTCTATGATGACGCAAGGAACTGGAAAGGTAAATACCAGTGCCCCAGCCTAACAAAGAGCCCAGGACCTAAAATGGACTGACTTGTGGGATGAGAGGAGCAGGGTGGTCAGGAGGAGGAAAAAGCAGAATGGAAGGCAGAGGGAAGAAAATCATCTTGGTGATAGCTATAATGTCCTTCCCAGAGACCAGAACAGAGCTGAGGTCACCCCCTTCCTCTTTTAACAGACAAATTCTGGAAGTTGACTGGCACATGTGGTTCTTCCTGCTTGAAAGAACTGAAAACCTGTTACTCCTGTTCCTTGGTTAGGTCTAATGCTTCAATTCTCCACTAGGGAGATGCATTAGCACTTCTTGGTGGAGCACCTCAGCTGGGAATCAGGGCAGGCCTCTGCCATCTGTGATGCACACTTCCCTCGTGCTGTGGGACGGATGAGAAGGGAGACGATGATCCCTCTCTTGCTGGTTAAGGTGGAAATAAAGAGCAGTTATTGCCAGTCTGGCCTGCACAGAGATGATAGAAGGTGCCAATACCATGTGTTGCTGCAGGCCCTGAAGCATAACGCAGAGTAGCTATGGAGGAAAACTTGAAGAATGGTGAGAAGCAATGTCCATTAACTGTATACTTAATCACAAGTCCTAATGATCTTCACCAGCCAAGTCAACAGCCATTCTTCTCTCACCCCTCCATCAGCTCCTCATCCCAGTATTTTCAGTCCGCATAAAACTAAACCTCTGGCCCAGTCGTGCCAGGATGTCCTCATTCTGCACCTCAGTGTCCCCTCAGTACTGTTGCCCCCAGAGAGCATTATCCCTCAGGCCTCTCAGCCCCAGTGTCATCTGAATATCCCAGCATCCTCTTGATAACTCGACCCCAGCTACAGCACCCTGGAGCCCTTCTACCTCTCGCATTAAATTCTGTTATACTGTATACCCTAATGCTCCAGTCATCCCCACATCACCAGTGACCCTGCTCAACTTCAGATTTATCCATATCATCTAAAATGACCATTTCTACAAAACCTCCCTTATCCCTAGTGCTGCCTAAATCTCCAAGGTCTAGTTCCCAGTATCATCCTGACCACCTTCTCCAGCTGCCTCCTCCTCTCCATGTGAGGGAAGCTGGACACAGAGACCTCTCCAGCAAAACAGCACAATTCTTTCTTGTTTTTTCTAGATAGTTGACTCAGTCCCAAGCATTGAGGTTCCTCGCAGTTGACCATAGACATCTGCATCCAACCAAGCGTCAGTTTCATTTACAGTGAATGGACATAACTGGACACTTTTAGGGTACTATTGATCTAACTCAATTTCGATATTTACTTTCGCTGCCCCCAAAGTGCAATTCCCTTCCTAATCACTGTAAGCAGAGACAAGAATTAGATGTCCCTTGTTGACTTATAAAGATTGTTGGAGATGTTTGCACCCCAACCAACATTGTATATTTACCCTTATTTCGTATTTCATGCTCAGCAATGATTGTTATTTTCCTACAAAACAGCCTTTCAAGTTTTCAGAGGAGTGTCCTGCATCGTGAGCTTGCCCAGCAAGGGTTATCTCAACAGCCACACCCCTGGCTGATTGATCACATCAGCACACAACCATGCCATGCCACGCCACACCACCGAGGAGCGAGAGCTTGGATCTCAAAGCACGGTGTAGAAAATAATTCATAACATACTTGGGCACAGAAATGCCAGAGCAGTATGAGTTATTGAAAAGCTGGAGTAAGGGGAAGTTCCAGGAATGACTTTTCCACCGTTTCCATCCTTGTTCCTAGAAAGCACTGTTTTCCACTAGGTGTTGTTTAGAATACATTTAAGTGATATAGAATCATAGAATGGCTTGGGCTGGAAAATCATCCAGTTCCAACCCCACTGCCATGGGCAGGGACACCTCCCACCAGACCAGGCTGCTCAAAGCCCAGTCCAACGTGGCCTTGAACACTGCCAGGGAGGGGGCGGCCACAACATCCCTGGGCAACCAGTCTCACCACCCTCAGCATGAAGAATGTCTTCCTAATGTCTCCCCCTTCCAATTTAAAGCCACTTCCCCTTTCCTGTCACTGCATGTCCTTGTAAAAAGTCCCTCTCCAGCTTTCTTGTAGCCCCCTTCAGGTACTGAAAGGCTGCTCTAGGGTTTTACCAGAGTGTTTTCTTCTCCAGGCTGAACAACAGTTAATTGGGCAAAAAAATCTTTAACTCTTTGCCATGTGATGTGGTGAATACTGAAATGCTCACCACCTGTCAGGGGAACATTCACAGAATCACAGAATGCTTTGGGTCAGAAGGGACATTTACAGCTCATCTAGTCCAAGCCCCCTGCAGAAGCAGGGATATCTTTAACTAGATGGGGTTGCTCAGAACCCCATCCAGCTTCACCTTAAATGTTTTCAGGGATCGATCACTACCTCCCTGGGCAACCTGTTCCAGCGTTTCACCATTATGGAAACTCAGGGCTTGTACATTAAACTCACAGAGTGTGGTCTGTATAAATACATCTATACTCTGGATTTCAAACAGAGATGTGTACCCATACATCTTCCTGTGCTTCTGGCTTCTCTGCTTTGGCCATGGCTGGTAACGTGGTACCTGCCTCAGCAGAGCTTTGCTCCAGGAGCTGGAGATTTTCCTAGGGAAAACCACTTGTGTTTAAGTGTAAAGCAAAACTCAGAAACAACAGCACAGTGTGCAAAGGTATAGATAAATATATCTACATTTTTTACAGTTGTTCTTGAACACTTGTTTTCAATGTTTTACAATAGAAAAACTAAAAAATGTTTTATTGTACATTCAAACAAGAAAATCTGATGCAACATCAAAAATTAATCTTGATTTCAAGCTCTTTCTATATAGCATAGGTTGGTTGGTCATTCACTGAATATTTTCATTATGTGCTTCTGCAGGGAAGATGATTTGTAGCCATATTCATTTGAAGTCTATATTACAATGAGCCAGCATAAATAATTTATATGAGAAAGCAGGATAGGATTGCCTGGCAGCCTTCAACCTGTCATTCCCACGATTGCTAACTTGGCAATCTTAATATAGCTCTTTCTGTGGGACAAATTATAAACCAAATAATCCTCAGGTAAGACTTTCATTACCTACGTGGTACTGAATGTGTTTATTTTTTCAATTCCATTCAAGGCCTAAGTGCTGTCAGAGTGCCAAAGTTTCAGTCAATATGATTTTTCATACTGCAGTCTCATCATCTTTGTTTAGTTTAAAATGGAGCTGTCACATCTCTCTTGATAACTGGGGGAAGAGGAATGTTTTTATAAAGATATCAAAACTATCAAAACTATTCAAGGTAAAAAATTTCCACAGGGCAACAGGTTGTTGAGATGCACTGAGTCACATCCAGCAACAGCATCTCTGGGTGTCCTTAGTGTCTCTTGAGCCTTCCTCTTTCAGTCCAGTGGTTTAGTAGTTAACAGGGTGACCAATGGGAGAGCCGAGTACATCACATAGCCAAGAGCCTGAAGGTCCCTTTGCAAAAGCATTACCCGAAAGCAAGGTCTCTGCAGTTTCTCCTCCACGTGCATCTTCAGCAACACCAAGCACGGTAACTCTTGATGGCACCTCAGCTCTGGCTCATTGTAACGGAGGAATAGTACACCTTAATGCACATTGCCCACCTTCCAAGGTGCTTTCAGAAGCTTTTCCCCCCCCTTGTTTATGGGCAGGCAGTGATTTGCCTGGGAGCTGGAAGGGGAGCAGATCTTTCTGATGCTCTCCAGCAATTCATTCCCTCCTTCTTCTTCATGTACAAGTGAACATGGAGAGAGAAGGAGGGAATTGAGCCCACTTCAGCGGTTGCAGGAGCTGAAGATCCAGTTTAAGCTATCAGAGGGATTTCTTCTTTATTTACTACTGCAGAACAAAATACAGTTACTAACAAGTTGGCTAATCTATCATAAAAAAAACAATGATTGACCGGGAAGGCTGATGCTTTTCTTAATATCACTACACCTGACACATCCTTTGGCTGTTTCAACACTGGTGGCATGGAAGTTTTAACAACGGAAAAAAAAAAGCTAAAGTAACCACATTAAATTTGTAAGCATGCACTGTGAACAAAATAAAAATAGCTTAGGATGCTAGGATCATTCCAAAGCAAACATAATCCAAAAATAATGAAGCCAAAGTTAAATTTAACAGAAATCAAATATATTAAGATCCAGGAAATCTTAAGCTAAAAAAACCCCCACTTTGCTCCAGCTTCTTAAAAAGCTGTTTTGGGATCATAAACACTATTTGGATTTATACTGAACCGGGATTTTTTTAATGTCATCTCTATATTTTCTTCTGTTTGAGATTCTGGCCTTTGCAAATTTTTAACATTAGGCATTTATGAAGCGATTAAGAATTGAGAAATGGGCATTCCCCAGTGACTATTATGGCTACATTATTTTTTATTAAACAAAGGAAGTTCTTCGATTTAAGACATAATCAGTTCAAAAGTTGAGCACTGCTCTGCATAAGAGAATCTTGGTTTGAATAATGAAATTTCTGAACAAACCCAAGAAACATGTACTGCCATTTATTTCACACTTGGTAAAAAGATCATTCAAGCATACAATTAAATACAATCTTTGATGAGAATGTCTTATGGCTTTCAAAATATCAGCAAGTGGATATTCAGGCTGTTCATTTTGGGTTCATGCTGATGTATTAGCTTGTCAAAATTAGCATGGTTGCTAATTAACAAGTACTCCTCTGAAGAGCCCCAAAGTTTCTGAATTGCTGTTGGGATTGTCTTATTCACCTGGGGATCTCTGGTTTGGTGGATCTGTTAGATAACACTGCTATGTAGGATACATTTCCTTTTCCTTTTTATATGTAAGCAGCTGGTGCAAACTGCATATCTTTAAAAATTAGTTGTCAAGGATTTTCTTCATTCTTGGGAGAGATTTTTTTTATTTATCTCTGTTTTCCATAAAGGTGGGTCAAGGGGCCACTTTTGGAGAAGGAGTGAAAAGTCCACTGCTTCAGATAGGACTGGCTACATCCATTTCGAATCCCTTTGGTTTGGAGAAAGTACCAGAGTTAAGCCACAGGATAAAATGGAAAGGGCCAAAAAGCACAAAAAAAATCCGTTATAATTTGTAGACTGTTCATTTATTATGAAAGAGAAGAAGAGATGAAGTCCTAGTTTCTTCGGTGCAAGAAAAAGAAATGAGGTCCTCGCTTTTTCCATCCATGAGTGAGTAACTGAGATTATCCCAGCTGATAACAGCAAAATCACACCCTGAGTCTGACGATTCTAAACTCTTTCTGCCAGGCAGCTAGGAAATGCCACAAAATAATGGAAGTCATCTTCAGCTGGAGAGCAAACTCTCTCCGCCAATTTCAACAGCACCAGCATCACAAGGACAATCTCACCAGCAGGAGTCAGTTGCTGGCTTCTCCGAACACATCAGGCCAAATCTCTCAGTGCACCATCCTTCTCAGATCTTCCTAAAATTATATGGATATATTCAAAACAGCTTTTTGGAGTAATTCCTGGTTTTACTGTATTTAACTGGTTAGTCCCATCAGCACAGATGTGTAGGTTTCTAAGGACTTTATTAAGCAAGGAAGCTGGGGCTTGAGTCACAGAATCACTGGTAGGACAGAAGATCCCAGACTTTAATGTGCTTTGGGGTCTCTGCTGAGAGAAGTACAATGAACAGAGGGCTGGAGTATCTGACACCCTGGCAGGAACACAGATGGTTGAAAGCAGATCAGCATTGTAGTGTTCAGATTACTTTCAATTCCTCCCAGATCTTCTAATGTGTAAGTGGAATTTACACTGCAAAAGGAAGGTTAGAAACATGGAAATATTCCCTAAGCAAAACTGGTTCAGTTTGTTGGAGGTCCCACACGCAGATCGATGATTTACTTTAGGTTGGAAGCAACATTTAGAGTTCCCTGTCATGGCTCTTAATTATATTGTGCAGAGCTCCAAGCTTATTTAAAATTGTAGCAGACAAGCATAATTTGTATGTTTAGGATCAGGGTGATTCACTCAGCAACATGAAAACCTGTGGCCTGCATGCGACAGCTCAAGGTCTGCTGGGAGGGGCATCTGCTGGTATATCAACTTCAGCATTTCTCTTACATTAGTTAAGGCCAAAACCAAGGAGTAATTTGAAAGTAATAGATGAAAATGAATTACTACTATAAATCAGGAAAAAAAAATCCAGCTAAATGGAGAAATTGCTTTTTAGAGGATATCCTGATTTCCCCTCAGCTGTGCTTCGAAGTAATTTTTTTTGTCCTGAGAAAGAAAAATAAAATATGACCTAAAACAATGATTACATTATTAATTTGCAATTTAAGGCATAGCAACAGCTATCGAAAAGGAAGCTGGATTAGCTGCTTGCTTTTTGTCTGTCCCCATTCTGGAAGGATGCACTGCATTCACTGTCCCCTTAAGTTAGAACTATGGTCACACTTTGATAATTGAACTACACCCTGGGAGTGGGATTTACACACATTTCTGACCTCTGGCCACCACACCCTCCACTAAAGAATCACAGCAAAGGTAATGTAATGATTATTTTGTAAACAACGTAGAGACTCCTCATACCTACTGAATGGATGGCGCAAGCAACTTCTGTTTCAGCAGAAACATTTTAAGGTAGCTTTACAGGGTTAGTAAAGTTCATGGGAAATAACAGATCAATGACTGTGCACTCACTGAAGTAACTGCACTGGGCATGGCTGCATGCTTACTTACACCTTTTTTGTCAGTAGTGAGACTGACTATGGATTTCTGTTTCTCTCCTCGCACTAAACAGAGCAGCATTAACAGAGTTGTACTGACCAGTGAATGCAGTTGAAGAACATCCCAGGTCTGTACTACCTGTGGTAATTTGAGATTTGTGATTTGACTTGGTGGTATTTTGATCCTGCTTTTCACAGAAAAAAAGCCTGTGCAATATCTAAGGCAGCGTAGAGTCCAGGCATCCTCCGGTACAAATGAGAGATGCCTGGCTCGGCAGAGAAGTTTTCTGGCACATCAGAGTTTTGTTGCCAAGCCAGCGAAGGTGGCACCACTTATCGTGGCCAGCGGGACCAGGGAGGTGATTGTGGCCCTGTGCTTGGCACTGGTGAAGCCACACCTTGAATACTGTGTTCAGTTTTGGGCCCCTCACTACAAGAAGGACATTGAGGAGCTGGAGTGTGTCCAGAGAAGGGCAACAAGGCTGGTGAGGAGGCTGGAGAACAAATCCTATGAGAAGCGGTTGAGGGAGCTGTGATACTTTTGGAGTGGAATTGGATTTGTTTAGCCTGGAGAAAAGAAGGACGATGGGGAGATCTCATCACTGTCTACAACTACCTGAAAGGAGGTTGTTGGTCTCTTCTCCCAAGTGACAGGTGAGGAAATGGCCTCAAGTTGCACCAGGGGAAGTTCAGATTAGACATCAGGAAAATCCTCTTCACTGAAAGGGTTCTCAGGCACTGGCAGAGGCTGCCCGGGGAGGTGGTGGAGTCACCATCCCTGCAGCTACTTAAAAAGACACGTGGATGAACTCTTCAGGGATCTGGTTTAGTGGTGGACAGGAACAGTTGGTTTTGATGATCTCAAAGGTCTTTTCCAACCAGGCTGTTCTATGATTCCATGACAAGCTAGGCTCCGAGAAACGACACTTGAAATACCTATGGAGAACAGCAGGCTATGTGGACCTCGGCTCCCAAGGAAGCCTTTCTGGGACAGGTTTTTGCACTTTCAGGAAATATTTGGGTAGTTCTTAATCCTCTTTTTCTTCTGTGGTTGCCTTTCAAAAATGACTCTTTAGCTTGTAAAGGTAAAGAAATCTTGAAATTACTTGATAAAGCAAGTTATCTTCATAGTGGCAAATGAACTATTCCCATTTCACTGGTGAGGCATGTGAAGGTTTGCCAGAAATCTGTGCTCTTGTGTTTATGATCCTATGCAATACCCCTACCTATTCAGTCACGATTGACTGCATCACTCGTTGGAAGGATCACATTACTGGTTTTGCTCTTTGTCTTTCCATGCAAAGCAAACTAGAGAAGCTTGCTTATATAAAATGATTATATTTTTAATATATTATTTTCCATATTAATGAATTGAGAGAATCAGTGCATTTTGTAGATGAGGCATCTTGATTGCTGGCATTAGGTGCAGGCTGGGTATCACACAGTTAACGTGTTGGTGCGAGACTGAAGCACACACATGTTGAGGAGTTCTCTGCTAACTGGGCTCAATACTACTTTAAAGAATGAAGTATTCCCATCTCTTATCTAAAAATAGAAGAGAGCCAATACTTGTCACGCATTTGCCAAAATGATAAGGGAGACAGACAAAAAAAACACTCTCATCTCCAAAGCTCTAGTTCAAGCTCACCAAAATGCTTCTTTGCCTACTCCAATACTGACATTGCTGATCCCAAACTCCTGAAAGTCCCAATTTTTCAGTGCAGGGCAGAAAGAAGCAGCAATGCTGTCTTGTCTGCATTTTAAAATAAAACCATTTGAGAGGGGAAAAAGAAATGCTATTGAACTTCTGAAGGAAGTGACAAACTCTGAAGGGATCACCAAAACTGGCAGGCCGGGCTTCAAATTCCACCTCTTGCATGCTGTTCGCTGCAAGTTTAGTTCACTAAAGTACATCTTCAGGGAGGGGCTGTCTTCTGAAAGCTTCAAGATGCATTGCTTCCTGTCTCTCTAATCAGCTGTGCAACAGGGTAAATTTAGAAACAAAAGGCAGTGCAGCAGTGCTGGCAAATGGGTTTAGTGCACATTAAAACCTGTTTTGGAAAAGTCAGAACAGGTCGTACGTGTCTCCAGCTCGGGCAGAACTGGCAGGCTCTGAGCAAAATAATAAATGACTTGCATACATTTAGCACCTTTCATCCTGAGAGAGCTTGAGGTATTTCACATAATAGGAGTTATTGCCTACCCACCCATGCAATAGGCACCTGTTTAAGGCAGGCTGCACGGGGCCAGAGGGGCACAACCATTTCAAAGAGGCAAGTGAAGACTATCCTCTCCTCCTTTCAAACACGCAGGAGGAATTCAGGTGGGCATATGAATCAGCCAGGTTGGAATTCAGCCAGAAAAACAGCTATGAAATAGCTCTTGGTTGGCAGTAAGTACAGTGAATTATTTAATGACACCAAACCAAACACAAGATCATTTCATCTTAACTTACTGAAATTGCTCCAGAGTCCCAAACAGGTTTATATTCCAAAAAAATTCTCTTTCAAGTCTCATGAAGCTTACTTTTTCAAGGGCAGAATGACAAACTGCAGAAAGTCAACTACAAGGAAGACCTTCCTCAGTAGGAAAAAAAAAAGTAGAAAAAATATATCGTAAAGAGAATGTTTTGAGTGAAGGGGGTGGGAAATATGGCACTCCCTTAAGGGAAATATATACCAGTAAACAAATGATATATAAGTCTGCAGGCCATCATTTTTACCACACCGAAGAACGTGCAAAAGGCTGTTCCATTAGAAAAGACCACACACTACTTCTGCTGGATTTTTTTCCCCTCTTACCCAGTTTGATGCTTTTGTTTTTGCCAAGACTGGTATCTGGGCTTAGCTTCAAGCTCATCAGTATTTCCCTTAAGAGTTCCAGCCAAAAATACATCTTTTCCACAAAGGCTGGATGATTTTCAGGATTATTTTACTTCTCTGCAGGAGGTTTTTCTCCTACTAAGTGGGTGCTATGCTCAATCTATTGTATCTTGGCCACACTGAAACTTGACTAGCTGGGTTAATTCACAGACAAATTGAACACATGCAGTACATTTAGTTAGAAGACAGATAATACTAAATTGCCCTTTACCACAGTGGAAATGTTTTGTCCAGTTTATTAAAACAGTTGAGCTTAACTAAAGCACGTAAATATTTTCAATAGAAGAAAAGAGCAGGTAGTAAAGGACTTCTTAAAGCAGAGAAAGAACCAGTGTCAGGAAACTAAAACTGGACAAATGTAAATAGCAAATAAGGTTTTTTTCCCATTTTTACACCATCAGAGTGATTGTACATTGTAAGGAATTACCAGATGAAATGGTAGAGTCAAAACTACACCTGAGTTATTCACCTTCACTAACAACAAATTATAGGAGCAACAGGGCTCACAGGTTGAACCACAGGTAGAAGAATTTGCTGATCTGAAACTCTAGGATCCTGCACTTTCTAACCTAGTACTTGAGCTCCAACAGTGGCCCCAATTCTTTGAGATGATGCCCAGGAGTGGCCCTCAGCCCTGAGCTGGGTCAGCCCAGTTCAATTGCTGAGAGATCCTCATCTAACTTGGTCTTTGACTTCTCCTATGACGGATGTACTGCAGCCTCCTCAGGCACCCCAAGGCACCCAGAAGAGTAAAATGAGGTTTTCCTAACCTGAAGTTTACCTGCAAAGTAACCAATAACTTCTGATCCTGTGCTCCCTAGATAACAGGTTCATAGCAGCAGCTGTTTTGTACTTGATCATTTTTAACCATTGAATCAGCTTTTCTCTAGGTAAACAGCCCAACTACTGTAATCTTCCTCTCTCACATTTCCCTCAGCATTACTACTCTCCTCTGGACAATCTTCAGTTCATCTCTTTCATCAGATGCTGTCCACAAAAGCTGACCAGCAGTTCACTGGTACCAACCAGCGCAGGATTCCTTTGTGTCTGTTTTATTTGCATTTTTGCATCTCATTGAGAGCACATGCATTTTTATAACAGTAAAAAAAAATTACAGATCATAGAAGCATATAATAGAATCATAGAATGGTTTGAGTTGTGAGGGACCTTAAAGATCATCTAGGTCCAACCTCCCTGCCACGGGCAGGGACACCTCCCACCAGACCAGGCTGATCAAGACTCCATTCAACCTGACCTTGAACACTTCCAGAGGGAGCATCCACAGCTTCCCTGTGCCAGTGTCTCACCACCCTCAGCATGAAGATTTTTTTCCTAATATCTAATCTAAATTTTCCCCCTTCCACTTTAAAGCCATTCCCCCTTATCCCATCACTCCAGGCCCTTCTAAGAAGTCCCTCCCCAGCTTTCTTGTAGCCCTCTTCAGGTACTGGAAGGCAGCTCTAAGATGTCCCTGGAGCCTTCTCTTCTCCAGGCTGAACAACCCCAACTCTCTCAGCCTGTCCTCAGAGCAGAGGTGCTCCAGCCCGCTGATCATCTTCATAATGATGTCCTCCTGAGCCACAAAATCAATTTTTACGACTGAACTACAAGCTCCTGATCTTCCATTCCTTTAGCTATTTTGGTGTACCTACTTGTGTATGTTTTTATTGGTTTCCCTCCATTTTTTCTACAAACACTTCACTGTCTAATCTTTCCTTATAGCACACTCAGAACCTCTTCAAATTTTGTGTGTGTATTTCTAAATACAATTCACAAATAATTATAACTGTATTTAAACATATAAATACATAAAATGCAAACATCCCCACTGAGAGTGGAGTATTTAAATAACACCAAAAGGTATCAGACATTTTTACAGATGACACAATGTAAAAAAAAAAGGAAAAACAAAAAGAAAGAAAAATCTTAGAAGTCACCAGAGGGAGTGCTAGAAGAATTAGAGAACTCAGTTTGCCTATTATGGGATATAAAAATCTCCCCTTTGTGCCAGGGGCAGACTAGGTCCTATGCAAGCAGAGCACACAGTTCAAAGGGGCGATTCAAAACCTGAAGTCAAAACTTCTGACTTCAAAAGCACCCTGAATGAGCTTCAAATGCCTGGACATCAGCTTCTCATCTTATATTCCAGTGTCCTACCAAAGAAATACCTAGCAACAATAGTTGTAGCACAGACATAGTTACACTTAAGTATGAAATAAATCCACACATTAATACATTTTAGAACAGCCTGGGCCCACCCATGGAGGTAGCTTAGATCTTCAAAAACAAGAGATACTCGAGCAACTGTCATGGGATCTCGGTGATGGGGAAGTAATCCAAAAACATCTTAATCTCTACTTAAAAAGAACAACTCAAGCAAGCAGCAGAGTACGCGCTATGTATGAGTGGAACATGGCTCTCACTTGTATTTAGGCACCCATTAGGGGTTTAATCCCTGCCATGAGTAAACATTTTGCTCCATAATGCATCAGTTCTCTGTCTCCTTAGCCAGACATATCTCTCTGTTCACGTACACACATTATCTGACCATGCAGGTACAGAATGTGCAAATACAAAGACGCACAACATGCATCAAACTCGAAAGTAAACTTCAGTGTAGACAGTTCTTACATGGAGCCAACTTCCCTTCTGTCCCAGCTTAAAAGCAACAGATGTGTTCGCACAGGAGGGGAGTGACTGACAGCCCATCTTCTCTTACGCACCCCTTTGGTTTCGAGGTTTGGATTATTTTTGTCTGCAGTGTGCTTTAAAATCCCCAAAAGCTAAATTTACAAATCCCACTAGAACTGCTCAACACTGGCTTCTTGAAAGGCAGTACAGCTGAATTCCAGGTGCATTCACAATTCTCTCTCATTATTCTTATTATTTTGGTTTTCTGATTGAAATGCTCCTACATCACACCTAGAAGCCTTAAGATTTAAAAATAAGCAACAACCGAGCAGGCTTTATAACTGGGATGACACTTCTATTGGTCTTTTTTTTTTTTTTCCTTATGAGCCTAGAACAAAGTTCATAAAGCTCGTGAGAATCTCACTTGTCTTTAGGCAGGAAATTAGTGTTTATATATAGTGTGTCTATATATAGACACGCACATAAATGCATGCAGCATTACTCTATGTGTATATATGTAAAATGATGCAAGATTTTCTCCCTCCTCACTCTCATAAATAATCAATGTACTTTCACACTTAAATGGTTACTTTGGCTTCCCAGAAAAAAAAATGGATAAAGCTCAACATGAAAGCTGAATCTGCAAAATAGTGAAAAACTCAAGGTCTTGAGCAGAGAAGTTTTCAGAGAAGGAAGAACCAGTGCACATTGATCTGTCAGTGGGAACTGTGCAGTCGTCTTCCACCACATACAAGGTGATTCAAGTTAACTGATGAGCATCAGTGCAGGGCTAACTTGAATCAGCTCACCCTTCCTACTCAGCATCCACATGCAGGAACAAATTACCCTTCTGTAATGTATTCATGGGTTTAAACTAGGAGAATCAGATGCATCCCTTAAATGCCTGGTCTAGTGGGAGGCGTTCCTGCCCATGGCAGGAGGGTTGAAACTTCACAATATTTAAGGTCCCTTCCAACCCAAACCATTCTATTATTCTATGAAATTACATTGCAAACATTATATCCCTACACGGTGATGCCACAGTAAAAGACACCCAAAATAGCACAGTGTGAGAATGTGAATTAATAGGAAGCATTTAAATAATGCTTTAGCCTCAAACCACGTTCCAAAGTTTAATGTTTCAGTGCTCCCAGGACACAAATAAAACTGCGCCACACAGCTTTTCTGGGAAATGGTAAAATGCCTCACTTAAGGGCTAAGCTGAAAGTCAGCAGTGCCTCTCCAGAATGGGAACCCTTTTTATCCAAGGCAACACTTATTTAAAATAAAAAGTCTTGGTTTCAGTAAACCAGAAAAAGTGTGCTTGCAAGGAACCCTTCCAACTTAAACCCGTCCCCCCTCATCCTATCACTATATGCCCTTGTAAAGAGTCCCTCCCTAGCTTTCCTGTAGCCCCCTTCAGGTACTGGAAGGCCCCTCTAAGGTCTCCCAGAGCCTTCTCTTCTCTGGGGAAGAGAAGACCCTACCCATAAGCTTCTTTGCAAGTACATTTTTTTCTGGTTTACTGAAACCAATAGTTTTTATTTTAACTGTTAAAAATATTTAAAAAAGAATTGCCAAGTAAGCCTGGAACACCTGGACCAGATATCCTGCTCTGCTATAATACCTAATTGAGGGCTGTCTCAGAAGTTCACTAATACTTCAACTGCTGCAATATGTCACCACCTTATAAAGCGGAGTGATACCAGCAAATAAATGAGTGCCTTGTCATGTCCTGACACTGGCTTTCTAATCCCAAGTGCCAGGTGTTATATTAAGTTTAAATTGAAATGATCCAAGTAACTATACCTGGCTATGAACTCCTGAGTAAAAGACAAACTGATAGAAGCATCGAGCCCATGATCTTTAACTAAGAAAACACAGTATCACAGAATCACCTGATTTGGGAGGGACCCACAAGGGTCATCGAGATAAACTCCTGTCCCTGCACAGGACAACCCTGAAATACACACCACGTGTCTGAGGGCATTGGCCAAATGCTTCTTGAATGCTGGCAGACTCGGTGCCATAACTGCTTCCCTGGGGAGTTGTTTCAGTGCTCCACCACCTGCTGAAGAACCTTTTCCTCATATCCAGCCTAACCCTCTCGACACATCTTCCCTTGAGTCCTATCGTTGGTCACCAGAGAGAAGAGATAAATGCCTGCTTCTCCTCCTCCCCTTGTGAGGAAGCAGTAAACTGGAATGGGTTCCCCCCTCTGTATCCTCTTCTCCAGGCTAAACAGACCAAAGAACTTCAGCCACTCCTCATGATTTCCCAACACACAACTGCACCTAACTTCACAGGGCTGAAGCATTTCACTGCTGAACAGTAGCAACCCTGGGACTGCTAAAATGCAAAGAGTGTATGACTTCAGTCATCACAAACTGCATTGTATTAAAAAAAAAAAAAAACCACCTTTCAGAATCTGTTTTACAGAAGGTAAAAATTAATGAATCCTGTCAGCAATTTTTAAACTAAAATCGACATACCTCAAAAGTGTCTGAGACTACATATTTCATAAGTCAAAACTTGGAAATGAAAATAGTGTGTCTTTATTGATAGTCTGCCACAAATTACTTTATAAACTTAAGAGTTAGCCAAAAATGTATCTGCTACATGGGAAGATCCTGAACATTGCAAGCACATCTGCGAAAAGCGGATGCTTTCTTATAGTAGATAAGAGATGTCCCATTAGCAGTTCTCACCGTAGTGCCATATGCAATTAAAGTATTGCTTTACACAAACTGTATGAGGCTCAGCAGAGTTCCTGTCTCTTCATTATTGCAAACACACAGAGAGGTATACTTTAACGTTAAGCCTTTGTTGACTTCAGTGGGACTTCTTTGTCTCTTAGGTGACTTGTACACAATGTTTGCAGGATTGCAGTTTGTGACTACAAAAGCAGCGACAAGGGGGATGAGAACAGACATACTACAATAGGAATTCCAAAAATCCAATACATCCATCTTAATGAAGGAAAGTAGTATCTTTACACGCTATCGAATGTTAAAAACAAACAAAGGTGTTTAAGCACAAAGTATATATTTATACCAAATAAAACAACTGGAAAAAGTATTACATAAAGAAAAATAATGTAACAGAACATACTTAAGTACCTAACTTACAGTCATGCTCATATCTAAAAGTAACATTGGTAACTAATATATATAATTTCCGACAAGGGTGCATTTAAGAGTTCTCTAACATACAACATCCTAAATGTGGAGAGTATTCTTTTCAACATACAGAAAACAAATTATTTTACACAGGCACACCTGTTAATTTGTATAAAAGACATGCTTGTAAGTGAAGAGGTCACTTTAGTACTAATTCACCAGATGTGTGATAGCTATGTAGTGTTAATTATGTTGAAATTGTTGCTTCTGCTATTGCATTGGTGAGAGCCAACACTGAATGGTACAATATTTGATCCGTATGCTTTACTGACACTGCAACCTGTTTCCAAGCAGGAGCCGTGCCCAGGTATTGAACAGCACAGTACTGTACAGCCCCATCTGTCTGCATGTAGTGTATTTATAACTAAAAGCTATTACAATTATTACAGTGATTTCTGTTTCAATATATACATCAGTATAAAATACTACCCAAAACACCTTCGCATTTCAAACAATTTTAACCACTTCATCAAACAATGCATTTGAGAATCAAAACAAAAACAATCCAAATTAACGTTGATTGCCAACAGTACAGCACTCTATGGTATGCTTCCTAATAAATGAGAGAACGGAAATGTATTAAAATCAATTAAAATAAGTATCACAAAACAGAACTAATGTTAGAGCAGTTCAAGGATTCCCAGTTTGTCAGTATCTACCCTAAGCAGTGCTACCCAAATACAGTAAAAATCATTTAGTGTTTCTACAATGAGAAGAAAATATTCAAATATTAAAGCTGTGACACACAAAACACACAAAAGCAAGGAAAGAAAATTTGTTCTATACTCATCCCTGTTGTAGCAAGGTACAGCGTGGTAGGAGTTTGCACTCAGTGCATCCTCTGTGCTATTATACCTGCGTACAACTGTGGAAGACAACTGACATAGAATCAACTCTGAATTTCCTTGCCACTCTGGTTTTATGTCAGATCATTCACGTTATAACAACTTAGTATCTTTTTTTTTTAACCTGAAGGGAAGAAGAGGGAAGAATTCATAATGAAACTGTAAAAATGCTACTAAAATCCCTACCTTGGACACAATATACTGCTTTAGGAGCTACTGTGTCATTGCACAATATAAGTGGCCTAATAATTGCTGAATAATTGGTGTAGCAGAATATATTTGTCACCGTGAATGTATTTTGAAAATTGGCATTTAAAACCTGCCTGTATCCCATAACAACCCACAATCAATTTTGTGTATTTCAAGCACTAACATCCTTACATAAAACAGTACATGTATACAGTGGCAAATTTCAAATCTCTGCCTCTGCTGCTTCAGTTTTTAAAATGAGACTTGTTTCAGAGTTTTTGTTCTTTACATTATCCTAAAACACAACTACTTCTGAAGCATAAAAAAATCCAAATAATAATAATATGGGAGATTTTTTGTTTTGCTTTGCTGATTCATTCCTTACTTGAAAAATAATCAATGTCTTTTAAAAAAGCACAAAACAAAAAAAAAAAGCCACCCTAAAAAATCTCTCCCCAGGAGAAGTCCCTGCTAGCTGAGATTTTTTTCAAAACCAAGTTTCACACTTACAGTATCTTTATAGCCATGTTACACACCCTTGAAAAATAAAGGCTCATGTTAAGAATGGTGACAGGCCCTTAATTATAGAGGTGTTAACTGCTGACAGTATTTTTCATCAGAAAAAAACCAAAAGCCCCACAAAACTTCATAGCTTATACTGAAAGTTTGATTCATGCTCATTTTGTTCATTTAAAAATACTCTTTGGAAACTGTGTCAACTCCTGCAGACAACTTAGTGATACATCTTTTCCTGTTAAAATAAAGATAATTCATATCCACCTCTACCCCATGCTAAGCTCTACAACTAATATACACTTCATTACCTGCTCATGTCACCATCTAACACATATCTTTACATTCTTCTACTTATAGTATCCAGGGCTTATTTTTCACCAAACAGAATTTGATAACTATTATTTAAGAGTTTTCCTTGAGGTTTTTTGTTGGTTTTGGTGTTCTAGACTCTTCATTGCAACTTAGAGTGATATCAGTAGTTCAGAATTTATCCATGCTAACTTTACGAAAAGCTTTTTCTCCATTAAGGATTTAAAAAAATCTAAACTTGCTTAGCTATCAAAACTGAAAGCCAGAAGAGAGATTTAGATGCATCTGTCATTTCAAAATGGTTTCTGCTACTTTAAAATGCATTTAAAAATTGTACATGTGACTTCTAGGATTCTAACTTTTATGTTGCTGCCATCAGATTCCAATTTAAAATCTTGCAAATAAACATGAAAAATAAGCCACTGGTCATGAATTCTAATGATTACATTCAAAGCTAGCCTTTAAAAAAAATAAAAAGTTACAGGCAAAACATACTGGTCTATGTACTCACTAGCTTATCAGGCTACAATAGGCATAGGCATGTTTTAAGTATAAAAAAAGCAGACAATTCAGATTTAAATAAGACTATGTGAAATCAGAAAAAAGACCTAGATTTCACTATTAAAAAAAACCCACCACCTATAATTAATTCCCATCCTACAGCTACAGTTAAAACAACTAAGAAAAATAATCAAACTACTTTTGACAAACAAGAGTTAGGCTAGAATATGTGGCAACAAACAAAGTTCATATATGTTACTATGTAAAATGACTCATGATTTACTATAACATAAAATATGAACAAGAGCACTTTGTGACTAATGAAAGAGCTACTAGTAGAAACACTTAATGCCAGTCTTCAGCCCTCCTTTAAGTTGTATCTCCAAATCAGTATTGACTTCTTTTGACCAGATACATCATTTTTGGCTTGTCACCCCAGTATGTCATGTTTTACCACTTGCCACAGGCAGCAGGAGACAACTAGCTGAGCAAACTACAAGCAGTGACATGCAGAAATTAACTCTCAAATATGAGTACTTAGATAAAATGATATGCAAGCGCACACTAGGACAAAAGGAATGGCATTCGTAATCCAAAATAGGCTCATCATCCCTCCCCCACCCCCCTTGAACAGTAGTTGCAACAGCAATAGAAAAGATCGAGAAGATGTCTGTTCTTCAGAGTCAACTGTGGAAAAAAGTCAGCAATATAAAACAGCAGCGATGGACAAGGAAGAGCAAACCCAAAGAATCTTGTTGAGTATTTGTTCATTTACTTTCTCTGAACACAAGCCTACGTGTGCCACACTGGCTTGTTCTGAACTTCAGATACAGATGTCCTATTCTCCTTAGATCCTTCACAGATTTAGAATTCAGTCTCCCTGAGGCCCCTATAACCAAGTAAGAAAACTCTCTTTATCTAGCTTGGTGGCTGCCAAGACAGATTCCATGTCATTAAGGATGTCAGAGCTCAAAGCCTCTTGCAGACTTGGCATCAGTTCTTCTCCTTCTATATTCATCCCATCTCCTTCCAGTGTCCCAAGGTCCACATTTGTCCCTGGAATGGCTTCAAGGTAGTCTGGGAAACGGTTCTGATGGGACGGTATATTGCTTTGGCTGATACTGTCACCTAGTCATAACACAAAACAAGATGGATACTAAATATACTGGAAGTACCAAACCTACGATTTATCAGGACAACTGGTTAAAGGTTAATCCTCTATCTCTTGCATCATACAAGCAACACGGGTCATAGAAATCCATCACAAAAAACAAAAGTGACTTGATTGCATGCAAATGTACGAAGAATATGACTTTGTTTCAACCTTTTCCCAAAGGTTGAATGAACCAAACCTCTACAGATCTTTGATGTCATTTAGCATATTTTAATTTTTTACACTGAAAGGAAAAAAGACAATACTGAGTAAAACATTGGTTTGGAGCAGTATTAGCAACACTGGATGAAGTACTATTCTAAGCTCTGAACAAACAATATTACTTAAAAAAGCAAATAGACACAAATTCCATATAACAACAGGAGTGATACTATTTATGAGAACTCCCCCACTAACCAATAGAGCTGATTACAAGTATATTTTTCACAAATCCAACTACAACATTTCTGTTACAGAAACAAAAGGTAGAAAAACAATGCAAGAAGTATCCCAGCTTCTCAGAGTCGCTTGTTTGCATTGCAAATGGACACCATTATATTTGTAAAACATGCATTAAGGATGTACAGAAAAAACAGACCTGTATCCATCTCATCAACACTGTTAAGGAAGTCATCGGGGGTTCTGGGTACACTATAGCTGCTCATGCTAAGTCCACTATCTGTGCTTTCATCTCTGGAGTGATATGTTCCACTGTAACAGAAGAAAGGGAGAAGAAAAATTAGGGCAAAGTATGGAAGAAATTAAAATACATGCTTGTTTTTGAAAACACCGCTGTCACAAGAAACGCTCTATTCTAATCAAAGAATTAGATGTGAGAGATACCTGGGTTTTATTTTATACAGACCTTTTACAATTAAAACTGTATTATTTAGATGCAATTTAACTTGATGAGAGTGCACTTAAGCAGCTTTACAAAACTGCTCACTTGTGTTCTGCATAGTTTTTAACTTTTCACACCCATCCACAGCTAAAGGGCACTGGAAGCATACATCACAGAATGTCGTACCCTTTCACACCTCTATAAGGATAACAAAATATTACTGTCTCCATGTTCAATCAATCCATGAAGTGTATTTTTAGGTCACTGCTGTTATAAATAGGAGCTGGAACTCCTTTAGTGATTCTTCAGTTGCTTCCCACTGTCGCATTACTACTCGTTCAGTCATACGTGTCATGGCAAGAGAGCACCCTAATATAAATCAAATGCTGCTACAGAAGCCACCCTGTAAACAAACCCTGTTCAGAATGATCTTGTTGACAGAATATTTAACAGAACAGTGATTACATGGCACCTTACACGTATTCCCTGTCTTACTGCCAGTGGAGCAAGCAAGAGCAAGAAAGCTGCAGCGGGAAATCTGGGATCATTGAATCGTAAAGTTACCCAAGTTGGAAGGGACCCAAAAGGATCACGGAATCCAACTCTTATCCCTACATAGGGCACTCCCAACATTCTCATATAACTGAGGGCACTGTCAAAATGCTTCTTGAATGCTGGCAGACTCGGTGCCATGACTGCTTCCCTGGGGAGCTGTGCCAGCACTCCACCACCTGCCGGGTGAAGAACATTTCCTAATATCCAATCTAAACCTCTCCTGGCATATCTTCCTGCCATTACCTATAATCCTATCCTTGGTGGCCAGATAGAAGAGATCAAGCACCTGTTTCACCTCCCTTCCCAGTGAGAAGGCAGTGCACAGCTATGAAGTTCCCCTTCAGTCTCCTCTTCTCCAGGCTGAACAGACCAAGTGACTTCAGCCACTCCTCATAAAATTTGCCCTCTGAACCCTTCACCAGCCTTGTGGCCTCCTCTGGACACTCTCCAGTAGTTTGATGTCCTTTTTACACTGTGGCACCCAAAAACTGCACCCAGTGCTCGAGGCGGGACTGCACCAGTACAGAGCAGAGCAGGAAAATCACCTCCCTTGACTGGATAGCAATGTCATGCTTGATACATTCCAGGACATGGTTGGCCCTCTTGAATGCCAGGGCACACTGTTGGCTCATGTTAAACTTGCCATCAGGATGGGGCAGGGCTGTCAGAAGGCCAGTCTTCCGTGTTTACACATCAACGTTTTCATAGCAAGGGGTCCAGAGAGATGGCTTTTGAGAGAAGACACCAGGAGCTGAGCCCCTGTTGGGCACAGCTAATGCTAGCTGGCTCCAAAGTGGTTCTGCTGCTGCCCAAAGCTCAGCCCATCAGTGATAGATGCTGGCTTACTTTATGGGACAAAATACTAAGAACTGAGACTATGTTGAACTAGATCGCTGTGTTTGAGAAGGCTTACCCAAGATTTCAGGATGAATTCTACAGAAGATAATCCCTCCCTTTAACCAAAAACCTAAGTTTTATAATCAAATTTGTCTGTGTAGGAGTCCTGAAGGGCCTATCCAAAACTTGGAAATACCACTTACTTCCTTAGGGAGTTTTCATACCAAACACAACTAATTTCTTCTCCACGCACAAGGCCTTTTTTTGTTTTTAACTTTGTTTTCTTCAATACATACAAAGCACTGTGTACCTTGAGACAGAAACTTTTCTCCTGCTCTCACAGTAGCACACACAACACTAGCACAGACAATGCTTCACGCAGTAGAGCAACAGATATTGTTTACACAACCTCAACTGTATGAATGACAATAGATTCCACTGGCAAGACGGAGGGCACGGTCTCACACCACCTCCACAGAACTTTCGCAATTTTGAAAATTCGGGTGAGTTTAGAGGATGTGAAATGACGGAGAAGTCTCGTGAAAAAAAGCAGAAAATGAAACAAACTCAAGCTGAGTGGATGGAATATCAGTCACTAGAAAAGTTACCTACAATGCCAGAACATGACAGTATGCTCTCATGAGACCCCACCTGGAGTACCATGGCCAGCTCTGGAATCCCCAACATAAGAAAGAGATGGAACTGTTGGAATGGATCCAGAGGAGGCCACAAAGATGATCAGAGGGTTGGAGCATCTCTGCTATGAGGACAGGCTGAGAGAGTTGGGCTTGTTCAGCCTGGAGAACAGAAGGCTCCAGGGACACCTTAGAGTGGTCTTCCATTATCTGAAGGGGCTACAAGAAAGCTGGGGAGGGACTTTTTACCAGAGCCTGGAGTGACAGGATGAGGGAAAATGGCTTTAAATAGGAAGGATAAGATTTAGATTAGTCATTAGGAAGAAACTCTTCATGATGAGGGTGGTGAGACACTGGCACAGGTTGCCCAGGGACGCTGTGGATTCCCCCTCCCTAGAAGTGTTGCAGGCCAGGTTGGATGGGGCCTTGATCAGCCTGGTCTGGTGGGAGGTGTCCCTGGAACTGGATGATCTTTAAGGTCCCTTCCAAAACAAACCATTTGATGATTCTATACCTTTAGTGATGAAGAAATTAAGTGTGAGATATCAGCAACAATAAATTATTTAAAAGAACACAGGAAGGGATTTACACTTGCAGCAAAATTTTATGAAGATTTTAATAACTTTTAGTATCTAAAATAACAGCATGTATTTAAGCTTGCCTTACTCTAAAATCATATCAGTTCTAATATGACGTGGACTTCTTACCTTATGAGCAGGTCTGAAACTGTATTGGAGGCAAAACCCACGGAAGTTAAGACTGACTTACTTTGAAAGAATCGAGATTAATTTTATGGGGTTTTCCAGGAGGATAATAGTATAGTATTAATGAGAAGGACAAGCATGTTGTTGTACTTCATGAGCTTCCCAGTAAGCATCCCAAAGTCAGGCTAACATTTCAAGGTAATACAGAAAAGTAGCAATGAACACTGACAGAATATATAATTTTTCCCTTTTATGGCAGGGGATACTGAGTTGCCATCAGTTCAGAATGCTGATGAAATACAGTCTAATGTCAACTACTTGCTACTGCTGAAACATTAGCAGCTTTTTACTCCATTAATTAGAAGTTTATGTGGCTAAGGGATTTGACCGTTTTACAATTTTCATCTTTTCTTTCCATCATGCTAAGCAAAAAATAGAGATGAGACATCTCTCAAGTTGCAGCAGTTACGCCAAAGTTGTATGGTTAGTATGAAGCATTTGCAAGCTGTAATTAGAACAGTATTTCCAACAAAACACTCCAACTCCTAAGGCTTAAGAAAAAGTTATATGAAAAAGAATAGTCTATATACAGTAAAATTCTAAATCTTGAAATAAAAGACCCACTTCAAAATAATACATGAAATATGCCACTATTTGCAGACCTAAAACTAACACAGTAAATGCTGCTAAATTACATATCAGAAATAGAGGGGAGGGGTGAATGGAGAAACCTTAAAACGAACCTCAAGGTGTAGTCCTAAATGTGCCTCACAGTTCATTTGATCTCACAGCAAGCTATTCACAAATTCTTCTGAGTCAGTAATTTGACATGACTGTAAGTCAACAGATTATGCAGAGGCAAACATGTTATGACTTTGAATAAAGAACCTTCCTACAAGTCTGAACAGACTACTTCCTCCCACTGGAGACAGCTTTTAATCCTAACTTTTACTAGACTTGCCATTTAAGGAAAGATTCATTTACAGCTGTGGCTTTTGGCACAGATAGCTGTTCAAAATAAACTATTACATGTACCAAACAGAATTTTAAATCGATGCTTTCCCCTCTATTAGCTACTCCTACAAACCTGTTAAGAAAGGGATCAGAACTATTTGTAGTCATTGTTCTCAGTTCCTGAGACATTCCAGGAGATGACACGGGATTTTGAGATCCGCTGTCTTGTTCCATTGTTGGAAGCTGGCTACGGAGAGCCAATTCCTAGAACAGAGGGAGTGGGAGAAAGAAAGATGATGTTAGGCATTTGAATGCACTTTTCAGATACATTATAGGTAATCAATTGTTTTACTGTTTCCAGTTACAAGATTTAAATGAAATTAATTTTCTGAAGACAAAGCAAGAATTTTTATTGGCTTAAATGACAATGACAGTTCCACCAGTCAATGCCCAGTATCACAGAGACTTCACTGGAAATGTAATAATGAATATAAATATCTGTATATTTACATAAATATTTTCAAGTTCATGTCAATAACCTTTTGCAAAATCTATTTTTAAGATCAAAAAAGGACTTAACAGTATCTTACCTGTAAGATGTCTGTCTAGCTCTGCTAACCAGCATTTTCCCCTATTTCTTTTAGTTTCTGATTTAGTCCCTGTATTCCTTTTTTACTTTGCTTATTTCATTCAGCAAAGTTTAAAGTGTTTCCTTCAAAGCTCCCATTCATTCCTCCTGTTTGAGGCACGCATTATGAACCGATTGATCAAATTGGTGATTTGTTCCATATATATATCTTAAAGCTCTTCAAATCCCTAGAAACTTCTTAGTGAAACTAAGACTCTGCACTTCTGAAGTTACAAACCTAGAATATGTGTATTTTTATGCATCTGTGCACCAAATTGAATTGATCCATCCATAGAGCTTGTCATTGTTCTGTAATGAAAATAACTTCTAACATAAAATACACAAAATTAAAAGTGGGTGGATAGAAGCAGCATTTTACGTAATCTCTAGTGCTCCCTCCCACACTTTTAAAGCAGGTAATCCATGAGTTGCGCCTGTGCAAAATACAATTTTCTTTGAGCAACTCTCCTAAAATATCATCATCAGCTCACAAAGTCTGTGCGTTGTTAGTGTAGACATTGGTAAAGAAATCTATTGACTATCTCGCTGAAATTATTAACAGTATGCAATTTCCAGACCACGCCCTGAAAGCTAATCTCAGACAAAATCAATCTTGCCAGTCTTGACAATATTTAGTATTTTGCGCTTGTAAAATGAGAGGCCTTCATATATTCTCAATTATGGCCCTAAGAATCACTGAGAACTTTTAATGTATGAAAATAATTTTTCTCCAGTTCTTCTTCAAAGTGATTTCCTATATCAAGTTTCCTTCCAAGAGTCCTGCACTTGGGACACAACAACCCCATGCAGTGCTACAGGCCTGGGGAAGAGTGGCTGGAGAGCTGCCTGGCAGACAAGGACCTGGGGGTGTTGATTGACAGCTGGCTGAAGATGATCCAGTAGTGTGCCCAGGTGGCCAAGAAGGCCAATGGCATCTTGGCCTGTATCAGACACAGCATGGCAGGCAGAACCAGGGAAGTAATTGTGCTCTTGTACTCAGCACTGGTGAGGCCACACCTCGAGTCCTGTGTTCAGTTCTGGGCTCCTCAATACAAGAAGGACATTGAGATGCTGCAGGATGTCCAGAGAAGGGCAACGAGGCTGGTGAAGGGGCTGGAGAACAAGCCTTATGAGGACCGGGTGAGGAAAACAAGGCCTGGAGAAAAGGAGGCTGAGGAGAGACCTCATCACTGTCTACAACTGCCTGAAAGGAGGTCGTATAGAGGTGAGTGTTGGTCTCTTCTCCCAAGTGACAGGTGATAGGATGAGAGAAGATGGCCTTAGGTTGCCCGAGGGGAGGTTCAGATTAGACATCAGGAAAACCTTCACCAAAAGGGCACTCAGGCACTGGCAGAGGCTGCCCAGGGAGGTGGTTGAGTGACCATCCCTGGAGGTATTTAAAAGATGAGGAGAAAAAGCTCTCCGGGATCTGGTTTAGTAGTGGGCACGTACAGTTGGACTTGATGATCTCAAGGTCTTTTGCAACCAAATAATTCTATGATTCTGTAAGTTTCATGCCTTGGACTAGGTTTTCTCACTTCAGCTGATTAGATCTTTGCAGAAAGCACACAAACATACCATTGGGGTTTGTGTTTGTCACACTCTATTGCCTACTCCAAGTAAATCCAGTCACCTGGTCACCACCACTTACTTGCCACTGTTCTAATAAATCATAATAATATTCCTTTTTCCCATTTTCACGTCACAGGACGGCAGGCACCTTTTAATAATTTCCTTATCTATATGCTTTTCACTTGCTTATGCAATAAAATCAAGTGCAAAGACTACACAATGAGATCCTACTTTGCAAGTACAAACTTCTATCAGTCACCTCAGCCTTGATACAAGAATGTTGTTACACAGGAGGACTCAATCCATTTGAAAAAAAAACAAGTTTCTTTCCTGAAATGATTCTCAAATGGTGATCTAAAGAAGACAGAAAGTCTTAGAGCAGCCACCTCAGAGACGGCTCAAGAACTGCTCACTCACATCATAAACCTTATGCTCTTCCTCTGGAGACAAGAATTCTTCCAAATGTCACCTGAGTCTTCCTTTCCCTGAGGAACTGCCTTTATGCGACTTAGCACCTTTCACCTAATCTTGCTATTTGCCCAATAAAAAAGGAGGAAGGGAATATAATAATAGTAATAAAAATCACTTGATTTTGCACCACTAGCAACAGAATATTTTCAGCCTTGGGTTCGCACCTGGAATTTGGAATCACAGAACGGTTTGGGTTGGGAGGGATCTCAAAGACCATCTAGGGGGTCCAGCCCCCCTGCCATGGGCAGGGACAACTCCCAATCGACCAGGCTGATCAAGGCACCATCCAACCTGGCCTGCAACACTACCAGGGAGGGGGCAGCCACAACTTCCTTGGGCAACCTGTTACACTGCCTCATCACCCTCATCCTTAAGAATTTCTTCCTAATGCCTAATTCAAGTCTTCCCCCTTCCAATTCAAAGCCATTCCCCTTTGTCCTATCACTCAGGCCCTTGTAAAAAGTCCCTCCTGAGCTTTCTTGTAGCCTCCTTCAGGTACTGGAAGGCTGCTCTAAGGTCTCCCTGGAGCCTTCTCCATGCTGAACAACCCCAATCTCTATCTGGTGGTGGCAAGAATGCTCTTTCCTTTTCCCCTTCCTTTTTGCTTTGGCCTGTGTGTTGCATTTTTACTTCCTTGGGCTGCAGTCCCCAACTAGGATGAAGAGGAGGTTCCAGAAGTCCCAGCAGCCTGAAGAAGCAGCTTAACCACACACCAGTGCCCCAACAAATGATGACAAATGAAAACCAACATGAAGTCACTTCTGTATATAAAGCACTAAAATGGCAATATACCTCGTTGTGCATAAGGCCTGGTTTTCCAATCAGCACTGCCTCCTGATGCAATAGTTTAAAAAAATAAAGAGAGAAGAAAAATCCATACAGGTTTCCTTTTCCAAGATCTACTGGCACCAGGAAAGAAAAAAACGCATAAACTTCTCTTCTGTATCTTAAGAAAAAACCACAGTACAGTGGAATAAGCAATTTGAAAAAAGGGAAACCTGTTTTCCTTAGTGTTTTCTTTGTGTTTTCATTAGAGGGTAGGAGAGATTGAAGTGTCATCAATATATTAATTTAAAAAGTATGGCAAAAATAAATGTAGCTCAGATACAAACCAGCTGAAAAAGAAAAAACACATTTCACTTAAAGCCCACTAAAAGTAGTATTAAAGCAGGAGTGAGAACTGTATTGTACCTATTCTTTGGCAGTACCACATAGTGAAATAAGTCTTTTTAATATCAGTACTATTTCCATCCTTGTTTCAAACAACACTGCTAGAAGTGCAAAACTACAGCTATTTTTAACTATTTTTAAGTAGCATTACAGCTACTTATTCAGGAGCCACGACTACAGCACTTCCCCCTAGAAAGAATGTTATTCCATTACTCATCCAAGTAATAAATTTATGTCAGCCTGAAAGAGAAAGGAATTGCCAAAAAAGATGAGCTATTCAGAAATAGATACAGAGCAATTTTTAATCATTTCGTAAGATAAGCAAAGTTTTCTACAAGCCCTAAAGAATGTATTGACTGTTTTTCCTAAAAGGTGTATGTAAGCAAAGATACAGTTGTGTTGCCTGAAGAATGGTCTTCTCATTTCTTCTTCCTTATAAAGCTGATTTTCAGTAATAAAGATTTATGTGTTTCCTATACTAAAAAAAATGCATGGGAGCGTACAAGCCTCTCCCAGCTCCAAACAGAGTAATGTGAACTCTAGGCTTTTATTTCATGCCTTAAAAGATATCCTTTATTAGAAGTATTTAAAGTCTGGAGGCAAAAATAAAACCATGACAAAATCCTGGCTTAGATTTCTATAACTTGATCTCATCCTATTTTTGTAAGTATGTCAAACTTTCTTTAAGTACCTCTGGGAAAAGAACATTTTTGCATTCCTATTGTTAACACACAAGCTGATTTTGGGTAATTACATAAAGACCAAAACTATCTGTCATCTCCTTAAACAAAATAATTTTAAAAATAAATTCATCATTGTGCAATTCCTGTGGCTGGTCATAACTATTTTTTTTTCTTCTTCAAAATTGCATACAGATTAAAGCTTACATGAAGTTCCAGGTCATTCAAAACATGTCCAAATTAACTTTAGAAAATTACTCTTTTCAAAGCATTTTTATCATCATCATGCTTTTGAGGAAAGTTAAAAGACTCCTCATGCAACTCACATATATTCTTACTACGATATGCTACTCAAATTGATTTGATCCATCTTTATAACAGTTCTTCGGGTGGGTAAATTTACTTTACAAGATCAAATTTTAACAATTCTACTGAAACATCAAACGATCCATAGGCTTCACTGGGATGGGAAGTAAGCGTTAGGGGAAAGACAAGACCACAACACTATGCGTAGACTTGCAGCACCAGTTATTTCTTCGGACTAAGTATTTATGTTCTTGTTTGAGGGCCACCAAGTTACAGCATATGTACAAAATAAACAGGGAAAACATGGATAGATAAAGACAAAAGAATTCAGCAATGAGGAGTTATGCAATTAGTGAAGAGTAAGGGGGAAATATAAATCATTCAGTGTTGCAATCACGAAAACCAGCAAAATTAATTTAAGAGGTGATACTGATAGAGTGATAATTAATTGTGTTGTATACACTTGGCAGAGAACTCGACTCTACAGAGACCATTGCAAGTACAGATAAGGCAGCATAAATTAGAGTAGATGTTTGTAAATAAAAACTGGCTTCTTGTCTGGTTTTGCAGTCTTTTGCTGTGCCACTACTTTATACTCCTCTTGCTATCTCTCTGCTCATGGCTCCAGCATGGCACCTGCCCAGCTGAGGGTCTCAGAGCACCAGTAAGTCAAAAACATGTCAGCAATTAGGAGTCAGTAACTGTGAAGGTCATGATGAGCTGGATGGTCTCCTTCTACCAATTTGTGTTTGCTTCTAGCAAAAGCTGCTATTAAGAATTGGCCATCTTGTACTCAGGTCAACATGACTCATATCTTCTGCTGACCAACTGGTTTAGCAGTGCTTCTGTGATTAAGTTTTGCAGCTGCAAGCAGCACCAGTGACACCAGGAAATCTACTGCAGTGAGCTACAACTCCTATACAAACACAAAATGTGTCCTGAAGTACCTGGAGGCATAAAAACCAGACAGACATGGTGAATGCAGATCTGATTTACTCTGTAGAGTTAGGCAGGGTATTTTTGCATAAAGTTCTACATTCACAACCAAACAATACAATTAGTTTGTTAATCCGTAAAGCTTAGGTGCTGCAAGTGGAATCAGAGCTTCTGAATTTTCAAGTTACTCATATAATACAAGTAGCTTTCCTACTGTATAATTTTTATCTACTGATGCTCAACATTTCCCATATGAACCAAGCAAATGTGAAACTCAAATTCTACAGCTCTTGCCACACAAACCAATGAAAAAACTTTCACTTACATCTAGGGTTTTCAATAAAAAAACGAAGCTATACTATTTCAGAAGCTGAAGAACATCTAAAGCACTTCTTTCCCAAGCTGGCTGAACAACAGCAATGTTGCTTTTTGCAATAAAACTGAAATTCCACATTTTGTATATTTTGATGGCAGCCACAATACATCCCTCACAAACCAGCCACACAGAACTCCCTTTCAATAACACTTGCCTGTTTATGTCCAATCATGCTTGCCTTTTCTAGGCAGTCTTTAAAGTAGTACCTTAGTGTACTGCTCACGAGAAACGCCAAACAGAAGACTTAAATCCAGGACATCCAACTCCAAGCTGAAGTGCCTGACACTTTTACAAAACTTTGTTTTATTTAATACCATTTAGAAGAAGTAGAGTTTGTTTGCCAAGGCAGAGAAGATATGTGCCTTGATCTCTTAATCACTGTGGGACATAACCAAGGAGCAATTCTGAAGTTACTCTTTACTGATCATTACAGAAGGCCTTTGACCACAGATTCTTACCCCTTCTTTCAGCTGGAAACAGTTTTATAGCCATACACTAAGACAAATCAGAAAACCAATCTAGCTAAAAAATTAATTTTCTTGGTAGATCAGGTCTGATCTGTCTTGCAGTGCAGCCACACCAAAACTTCAGCTACTAGATTATGAAAACACAATGCCAGACACATCCTGTTCTGCTGCCTTATTATTAAAGGCAATCTCTGCACAGTTGAGTTCAAAGTCTTAAAACTCCTGCAGTTCAGTTCAGTTTGTGAGAGCATGTCTCTCAAACCTCTCAGTCAGAAGACCGTTTATTAAGAAACAAGTGGCCAAGAAAGCCAATGGCACCTTGGCCTGTATCAGAAACAGCACAGCCAGCAGGACCAGGAAGACGATTGTGCTCCTGTACTCAGCACAGGTGAGGCCGCACCTCGAGTACTGTGTTCAGTTCTGGGCCCCTCAGCACAAGGAGACTGAAGTGTTGGACTTGCTCAGAGAAGAGCAATGAAGCTAGTGAAGGGTCTGGAGAACAAGGGTTATGAGAGGTGGCTGAGGGAACTGGAGTTGTTTACCCTGGAGAAAAGGCGGCTGAGGGGAGACCTCATCATTGTCTACAACTGCCTGAAAGTACGTTGTAGTGAGGTGGGTGTTGATCTCTTCTCCCAAGTGAGAGGTGATAGGATGAGAGGAAATGGCCTCAAGTTGCTCCATGGGAGGTTCAGCTCAGACACCAGGAAAAATTTCTTCACCGAAAGGATTCTCAGGCACTGGCAGAGGCTGCGCAGGGAGGTGGTTGAGTCACCATCCCTGGAGTTATTAAAAAGATGGGTCGATGTGGTGCTCAGGGATCTGGTTTAGTGGTGGAGAGGTACGGTTGGACACAATGATCTCAAAGGTCTTTTCCAACCAAGCAATTCTACGAAATACTTGACTCAAAACCTACCAGAAAACTCCCTAGCTACAGTCTTCAGCAGTTTAGGACGGCTCTAGGCAGCTGGATTAAGTCTTCTCCTGAATTTATTCCTCAAAACTTTTCAAATAATTAATTTCTTAGAATAAGATACATCACAGACCATATTCTTTATCAAATTTCAAGGACTAAGGCAAATTAGGGACTCATTACAGCTGCAAGTCACTTGTTATTTTCTTCTTGCATCTTGTAAACCTGATTTTCAAAAACGTCTCTATATACCAGTGGTCATACCTTCACTGTTCAAAAAAGCCATGTTCAATCACCAAATGGCTGAGTTCAGTACCTTAACTCTGTTAACAAAAATAAGCAATGAACCCCAAAATGCACAAAACAACAACCAGAAACTAACATCAAACCCTCCCCCCAAAATGAACACTCTCGATGAAAGCAAGACAAGTAATTTATCTGGTTAATCTAGGTCAGATAACATACAGAGTGATGGGAAAGAAGAGATTCAAGGGACAACACTGTTCGGTATTCACTAAGAAACTAAAATAACTACTGCCCACCATTCCCACTAAGTTCTGAACACAAGTATATCTTGTTATTACAGGGAATAGGAAAAAGGAAACAAACCAAAACCTAAGTCTTCAGTAAAACTTCCAGCTTCACTAACATCATAGAAGCTAAACAGTACAGAATTCAAGACTGTACTTGTTTTTAATAATGCCTTATTTACTTTCTAGACATGGTCACATATCTGACAGTAACGCAGCTTTCTATCAGTGTACATGCAAAGTGACTGAGAAAATCTCTTGCTGATAAATATCAACGTCCTGAAAAATTAACACTTTCCTGGAACATTGGACTAAGCTGATGAAACATGTCAAAGACCAGATAAGATGATATTTTAAAAAAAGTGGAATCATAGGAAGCTAAAATAAAATTTCACATCCAGTAACTACTCAGTATTTTAAGTGCTTATATTGTATGCAGTAGGAGCAAATATGAAAAAAAACACAAAACAGACCCAAGTGATTCAGCAAGCAGTGACAGACAGGCCATATGTCTCTGCAGATTCTTCACTGAGTGGGAGGATTTCCAGAATGTCACTTAGAAGTTGATAAGAAATAAGTCCTGGGCAACAGGACAGAGAATGAGAGGAGTATTTCATAAAGGACAAAAGAATGGAGTCAACGAACAAAGAGGACAATCCAAGTATGTTGAACTATCAAGAGAGCATCACAGAGATAACGTAAGGGTAAGCTGGAAAGCACAACGGAGCAGAGTAGCAAGGAAGCAGGGATGCATCTTGTTCTCAGAACAGGATCCCCATTCAATGCCAGAAACAAGCAGCAGATACGGGATGAACAAGCACATACAGAGGAATCCATCATGTAAATGGCTGTATAGTATGCTGACCTTAGTAGCAAATACCCTAATATTATTGTCAGACAAATAAGAAATCCTCCAGTCTTAGCACAAGAAATAATTATGCACAACATCCAAGAAAAACACCGTCAGTATCTCAACACTATGTGCCTGTATCTCTTCTGACTGCACACTGGAAGGTAAGAACTCTTATCTAACATCAAGCTTATTTTATGATTTACAGAAAAGTTGACTAACATTGACTGTAGGTGAGATACTGTTGACAAGCAAATGCAAATTGCAAGAAAATGGAAGGAGAGGTACAGGTGATGGAGAGAAAGTTGAGTCACTCAATCCCTTAGCTAAGACAGGTAGGCATCTTTAAGGCATTAACAGGAAACTGATGGTGATCAGCATAAGTAACTGGACAGATATTTGGTGTTTTCAAACTCCCTAGATGTATCTATAGCTCTTGTTTATACACGGTAAATATAGAAGTTAGGATTTTTGCTTCAAATATCTTTGACTTGGACATTTTAAAAATTATAATAAAATAAATCCTCATTCAAACAAAAAGAGTCTTCCACAGCACTTGTTACAAAAGACGAAGCTAAGCAATTGTTCAATCTTTCCAAGAGATGCAGAAGTGCTAAGGCATATGTAACAGTTTTGCGTATTAGTGTATCAAAGCAGAGGGATAAAAACTGGCAAGGACACAATTGTTCACGCAGAAACAAACAAACCTGACCAAAGATAACACAGCCACGGCACTGTATCCAGGTTATGCGGACAAAAATGGCAAGAAGGAAGAGGAGATTGGACTGGATGACCTCCAACCTATTTGATTCTGTGATTAAGAAAAGTTTAGAGATTTAGTTAAAAGTTAATGAACGTTCCTCAGGTTTTTTTCATCCCTATAAAAGAGCCTTGGTTAAAGGCAAGTTTCAAGAATGCCGGTGTCATATAATTTCTTGACAAATGAAAGACCTTGACAATTGCTCTCTAAAATAGACTTAGTCTTCCTGGAATTAAGAGCACAGAACATATGAAGATCTTCAATATTCCTTGAAAGAATACCCAAAATTTAGCGAGAGAAGCTCTTATTCTTTCCAAAGCACAGCTTTATCATCATGAAAGCATATAATTCCTCTAAACTTCACTAATTTTATTCAGAAAGGAAAGAAAGGATCTGTCAAAAAGAAAAAGGTGACCAAATAAATGTTTGCTCTTCCTACAGATTTTTCACAGATTTACTAGGTGGACAATGACCTGCTGGACATACAGAGTGGGACATCAGTGGAAAAGACAGACATTTGCCTCTATAGCACAAGACCTCAAGAAGCATTTAGAGAGCAATTTCCAGAAGCAGTTCTCTAAACATCTTCTTCCACATGTGGCTGCTCACTACATTACTGAAGTGATGTATAAACTCCTCAAAAATACATATCTAGATGACACAATATGAATAATCTAGTATTACAGAACTTCAGTTGACACAATTGCCTACTTTTCTCTCCACCAGATTGCTCAAATAAAACTTGACTCATTAGGAAGTGCAGACTAATAAAAATTATCCCAGGCAGGTGAGTACACAGGTGAGTGAATACACAAGACAGTCTGGCAAAACATCAGTTCAAATGTAACTGGAATTCTGATTTTTGCATAAATCCTTCCATAAGTTCCCACCTCAAACATAGCTGAGTGACCACTACATATACATTTAATGAATAATCAGTAAGGTCCTTTTAGAGATTTTGCACCTTTTTAGTGTTTTAAGCCAGAACTTCAGGAAGTTCCAAAATCTGATCTTATTGAGTTAAATTGATCCCAAAGTTTGCCATTCGTTACACATTTCTGAGTAGGCAATAGAAAGAAGTTACTGTGGAATAGTGGATAATTGTATGACTGGGCTTCAGGCGTACAAGAAAAATAGGGTACGCTTTTGGTATTCAGCAAGAAAAACATCCTTTCTGAATCATCTAATTGCAGCAGAAGATAAAATGTTTCCAACTAGTGTGAAAAAGTGTGCTTCTCTGTTTATTTTCTTGTAAACCAGCAATTCCAAAGGAATTTTTTACTCTTCCATAAGAGGATCTAGTACTGACCAACAATATGATTATGTGGTTAATGCTCTGAAATGAATAAAATTATTATGTCTCAATTGAAACACTTCAGCTTTAGAGCTGCACAGATATAGCCAAACAAGTATTTTTTCCAGGGTGATGATGACCTTCTCAGAAGAACTAGTAATGCACGAATCAGTAACTAAGTATGCAGTACTCTTCAGAATACACCAGTACTCACGGCTTCCAAATACTTTCTTTTATTCTGTTTCTCTTGCCTAGTGCATAGGGTGTTTTTTCTTAGGAAAAAAAAAAGTACAATACAAGCCAATATAAATATTGTCCTAAGAATCAGTAGATTAAGAATACTGTGAGCAACAGCAAGCAAGAAGCTCTCTGAACATATCCATAAATTCACCCTTTCAGGGATTCATTCCATGTTCAACTTCTTAAGAGCCTAAAACAAGTCTGCATTAAACTGTTTATTATGCTCTACTTTTTGACTTTTTTGACTTTTTTCTTTTGGTCTGAGCTTGGGAGGCTTTTCAGAATTCTTGTTTCCTACACAGAAAATGTATCTTTGCAGGAGCCTGTTAAACATCAAAACGGAATAATTACAGGTTATATCCCCAAAGCAATTATTTTGTTAGTCTAATCTGTTAAATAATGCTGTTACACTGTGCATGAAAATCATAAATATTTCAAGTGACTTTTTATTAACAGATTACAGATATCCTTCTTTGAGGTCATACCTGTTTAAACAGACAGATAAGAACATTCATATGAACAGTACTTAAAAGTCACAAACTACTACCTTAGACATAATGGGAGTTTTGCTTTAAATACACATCTCGATGACATCAGGATTGGAACTGCAGTATCCTCAAGAATGCTAAACAAGAAGGTTGTTTTGAATCTAGAAAAACGTGCAATGAATTCCTCATTTGGTTTTAAATATTGATATAAAGTTGTGGCAATGTAGCACTCTTAAAAACATTAGGGTCATGACCAGAGAAGTGGCTCAAAAATGCGTAAGGCAAAGCTTGGTGGGTTTTTCTGTTTGTTTTCCTTTTTCAGAATGCCTTCATGTAGCAAAAAGTTCCCCTGCTAGCCTATTTTAATGCTGTCAGTTTTCTAATTATGCTAAAACATCAGTTAAGAGCCTACCTGATGTTTTGAAGAATTTGCTGTGCTGGGACTGATATTCCGCAATGCCTAAGAGTAAAAATAAGATGGATAAAAATTACTTTAGCTGCATGGTTTGCCTATGCAGGCTGTCTTATAAACACCATCTTGTAGTATCAGGTCCCCAAGACAGGCCAGATGAGACAGGATAAGGTAGTTAAGAAACTATGAAAATCACGACACAGTGAAACAAAACTCACAGATGTACCAAGGATGTGTGTATGATCATGGAGAACAATATGAAAGACACTGACTGTCACCTCATCCAAAGTTAGTCAGGCTCTCAATGACAACTGAGGCAAGAAGACAATTAGAAGGCCTACCTAGAAGCATGCTAGCACAGGGTAAAATGTTTGTTGGTGGATTAATTGCAAAGCAGGAGCAGCAGAAGCCCAGGTGCTTAAGCAGAGAGAAAGTCCTAATGCCACCTTTGCAATGTATTTTTAACTAGAAAACTATAAAAAGTAACAGTTTTAAAGATGCCCCATCTTACACCAAGAGATGCTAAAGTTTCCTACAAAACAGGCCTTGACTACAAAAGGGAGTCAGGACAGAATACTGCAGGTGACGAAGAAAGAGAATAGCTGTCTTTGAGGACATTAAGATATTATCCTCTTCTGATGCAAGGCCCATCACCAAAAGTGAGAAGGTAACAGGACAAGACTTTAAAAGGTTTTCCTCAAAGAAATGATTAGTGCTTTCGCTGGCGATATCAAAAACCAACGAATATCCTAAATATCCAGCACAGATGGGAGTAACTCTTAAAACAGTTAGACGGAAAAACTGAAGAAGGCAGCTTAAGAGTCAAAAGGAAGTCAAACCAAAATTCAAAATTCAGAGATTCCAATGTCTGGTGCTATATACACACCAACAACTGGTACAGCCATATTCATCTAGCAGAAAAATCCTGAAAGAAATAGCTTACAGCTTAATTATGAAGTCTGAAATTCTTCAGCATAAGAAAATCACAGGTTCAAAATACAGCACAAGTGATTCAATTGTTCCACACTCCACTGTTTAACAGATAAGATTTTAGCAACAAGGTGTCTCCTCAATGTAAGGTACATAAACTTTAAAATACCTTGACAGCCTACAAACTGCAGCAGGTTCTAAAAGTGAAAGACTTTTCAGCCACTTAAAAGGGAGAACTAAAGCAGCTGCATAACTCAGAACTCAATATGAAATATATTCAGAAGAGGAATATTGATTCAGATTGCAGTCCACGATGTCATCCTGATAGTCAAGAAGCCTGTTCTCCAAGAGCTTTTTTACAGACAGAAGTAAAGAAGGAAGGCAAAATCCTTCCGTCTGATAAATCAAGTGTTTTCACTACCAAGCTGATATCAGTTAAGATGAATTCATATCTTTTCAGGTCTCAAAGGTTTCTGCACAGTCACTGGTCTTTAAGACTCACTGAAACAGCAACTTAGCTAAAAAAAACCAAACCCAATAACACACAAAAAGAAATAGTGGAAGTAGGTGTCTAACCTGTGGCCTCACCTGCCGAAGCAGTTCTTGATGCTTCAGTCTCAGCCTTTCCTTCTCCATCTGTAGCTGCTGAAGTCTCATCTGTTGTTGCTGATTGGAGCTACTTCCACCCATCACACCACCTTGGGGACTCTGAGGAGCCAGAGGAGGTGGCTGTTTCACTGGAGCACTTTGGCTGATTCGCTGATTCATGGCTAAAGAACCAAAATAATAAATATTTAAAAATGAAATTCAAACAAATACTTGCAAGGCAAGTATCCTTAGGAGGCATATAAAAAGCTTCTGAAAACAGTTTAACGCGTAAGCTGGTGAAAAATTCAGAACTGATAGCAAAATATTTCAAATTTAATTAGAAGCTCCTCTCTCTTTTTCCTAATAAACTATTCTCGATTTAGATACAAATAATACAAAATCACTTTCCTTATTGTTTTGAAATCTTACAATCATTAAACTCGAGAACATATAGAATGATAAAAGACAGTTCCATATTAAACCATATTTGGTTAAAGGCAGATGAATTCTACAGTCAAAAATGGTGCAAGCAACACAGGAAACATTTTGCTACTGCTTCATTTTCTTTCAACCTATAGATTCATATCATATATATACACATCACCCTATAGATGCATTATATATACATTTTTACTGGGGTATAAAGAAGAAAAAGTGTCTTGTACGCCTAATTCACAATGAGAACTCCTCTTCCTTTTCTCCATAAAGCCAAGACCCAAGACAATTTTATTCTATAAAGTAACGCAAGACTTGACAGGCCTCATCAGACCAGTAAGGTTAAAGGCAACGGAGGCACCAGAGTTCCCATGGTGAAGTAGAGGGCCGAGAAAGGCTGAACATATTAAAAGGACACTATTTTCAGAGGCTTTCAATTTTGGAATTAGCTCTCCATCTTGTTGTCTGGAACAGCCTGAACTTGTTAACATTCACAATCCAGAACACATTTGCTGAATCAGCGATAGGAGAGTAATAGGAATTTTTTTTCTGGGAATGAGAATTATGGTTTATGTGAACAATGAAAGAAACGGAGAGAGCTTCTTTTGTGATGACAGACTGATCTGGTGTAAAGAATACCACCTGTTGTATTAGTTTGAATTAATGTAGAGGATTTCCTGAAACACTAACACTTATAATTAATCACAAGAAAGGAGAATTATCTCATAAAGAACACGCATCATATTCTCTTTCAGTCTTCACCACCTTTTGAGTGTTCAATTTAAGGTCCAGTAGTTCTCTTCTCTGTTCCAAGAACATCTAAATATATTTATCTCATAATACCAGTAAAAATGGCTGTTGCTTCACAGCCTTGCTCCCTTCTCACCTTTGCCATAGTTCATATTTCTATTGAGGGATAACATGAAGAAAAAATGCCATACGCTCACTGGAGTAAGAAGAGAAAAGAAAAGTCAAACCAGTTACAGACTCAACTCTCCGGTTTTCCCTTTCAGCTACTCCACAGGTCCAGCCCAGTGTCAACAGTCTAAAGGACGGATGGGTCACATTTTCATGAGTTAAGTCAAAATAAAATGAAGTGTAAAATAGCTCGAAGTAAGTTGAAATAATCTTTTACATAGTTACTTGTGAGAGAGCTTCATACACATGTTCATAAATTACATAAAATTTCCATAAAAGTGAGTGAACATGTGAGTAGGAATAGAAACTGAATCCCAACACGAAGTAATAAACAACAGAGTATAAAGGGCTAGAGGTTCAAGTCCTATCGTGACCCAGCAGGGAAAAAAAAGTGGGAAGATGACATTGCTGTGGATTAAAGCTTAAAATCAAACAGTCCATCCTACGAGACATCCAGCACCACCTATCAAAACTGAACTTCAAGAAGACGGTGGCCAGGATGAGCCAATCAACCATCTTTGCAATGTGAGCCTTTTGTTGGCTAGGGACCACAGAAGAAGCTTATTTCTCTGCCGCACAGATACAGAGGGTTCATATGCCCAAAAGACAACAGGAACCAGCAGAAGTTTCAACAGCAGCAACAGCTGTCCTGCAAGGATGTGAGCAGTGAACTGTAATCAGCAGCTTCAGGACCTCCACTGGCCAATCTCTGCTGGAAGACTGGCAGCAATTAGACCACCTACATTTATGAAATTAGGGTGAAGTTGAAGGTAGAGAGTAATGCAAAAAGAAAGGCAGCCCATCCAGCAGCTCTAGAGAAGCTAGACATGACACTGCTGGAGGAGAGAATTTATCTCTTTCTTTCTTTCCTTTTACCCAGAATCCAACCAAGTCTGGCACCAGGACTATGCCTTTGTTTTTTATCTTACCTCTTTCACCTTAGAAGCTGACAATGAAGAGGTTAGCAGGGCACAACAGAAAACAGCAGCTAGCTGCTAGCTAATTCTGCAACTAAAGCAAAAGTCTGCGCTACCTTTCAGAAGTTCCAGGTTTTAAACACTGTCATTAAACAAGGTGGAAGGTCAATTACAGTGGAAAGTTGAAAGACAAAGGTTAGAAAATTACAGTCACCTAAAAGAATCACATTCAAGTTAGAAGCAAACTACCTAAAAAAATAAGTACCCAAATGAAGAATGCCGATTTTTTTTAATGGAAAACCAGCTGCCTTTGTGGCCCAGTCTCCAATTACACAATTATGGTTTCAGGGTCCCTGTCTCATGCAGCACAGTTGTGCTTAGTTAGAAAGTTAAGTGCAATATCACTAACATTCCTTCAACATGTTATGAATTTCTTTTTCCTGCACACAGCAGACAAATATGACCTCCCTAGATCTCTTTTCCACTAATATGTAAGCTTTGGAAAACATTTTCCTCTCATGCCAAGGTCTTCATATTTTATATACCTGTATCTTTCTGACAGCTGCCTTTATTATCCCTGAACTCTGATTACAGTTTGCACCATACTTCCCACCTACTGACTTAGCAACTAAAACTGTTAGAAACAAATCACGTTTCTTATTTTATTCCATCACCCTAGATCGCTGAAATGCCTTCTAATACCCATTTTGAAAGTAATGTTTCTAAATAAAACTGCATCTAACCCAGGAATATCATAAGGTGTTAAGACTTCAGGGTCTTTCACCAAGAAATATTGGGAGGACATTCAACTACATGATTTGGTAACTCTTCAAACCCTGGACATAAAAATCTAGTTTCTATTCATGAACCTACTAAAAGGATTTTTTTTCTGAGTATTTTTATTATTTCAAGAATGTAAGTGCAAAAGACTTCAAACTGACAAGATTTTGAACTGTCCTCAGACCAGACCTTGGAGATGTTTTTCACACAAGGGAACTACTTTTAGTGCTGAAATTATACTGAAAGTTTGGACACTAGATGAAGACATTAGTAACTGAATTTTACTGACTTAACAACAAATTCAACTGAAGAACCAGTGGAAAAAACCAACAGCAACAACATTGAATAATTAAAACCCCATGCTATCTTCAAGGGAAAGAGAAGAATATAATTTTCTGTAACTTCCAACACAATATTTAATGAAAAGGAGAAAACACATCTTGTTTCAAGTGACAGGAAAAGAAAAAGAAACAGGATTTTGAATTTTTTTGTTATTGTTGGGGTGGTTTCTTTGTTTGTTTTGGTTTTGTGTTGGTTTATGGTTTTGGTTTTTTTAAAAAAAATTCTCTATTCTCCACTACTTACTGAGGGCAAGACTGCAGAAATCTGCACTCTAAAGAATATGCTTATCAATGTGATCTCAGATAAGCCTGTTCTATTTCTTTCACACTTCATGGGTTTGTGATGATCCTGACACACAGCTCTTTTTAAATACTTTGAATTCAAAGGCAAAGAGCTTTATTTATCTGTTAGTGTTACGACTTACCAATTTTCTGATACATCATATTCCTTACCTTGCACAGATAAGGAAAACATTTAAATAAGGGGCTCTGCACCCACACAGTGAAGGCTGCAAAGACCTCACAGGCAGAGAAGGAACAAACAAGTCTTTGTTTCTAGAAGAGGGGGAGATTTCAGGGAGGAGGGGCAGACAAGTTAAAAAACACGAGCAACTTAAGACAATAAAAAAGAACTTGCCGTCCTATAATACAGCTTCACAACCTGCAGAATATAGTCAATTGTAATAGCTGCAATATGCTTTGGAGAACAGAGAGTTTGTGGTCTTCAAATGTTACGCATTAAATGCTCTACTGTTCAAACTCCACAGCAAAATGCGTGTTCTGTATTGCAGTAGATAATACTTGACAATGACTGAAACAAGTTTCGACTGCTATGTCCTTAATAAAAAAAAAAAAAAAACAAAAGCAAAAACAAACCAAGACAAAAACCATTACCAGTCATTGGTGCTAGAAAGAAAAGGCCAGCATATTGTTACCAACTCAAATATAATTCTCTCCAAAGATCCTATGCCAATTTAAATCATACCTCCCAGGACACAGACAGTTTGCAGTAACTCAGTACCTTTCCCTTGTGCAAAATTTCACACAAAGACTGCTGTAAGAGCACCCTTCCTGATTAACAGACGCAGTTGAAGGTCCCATCATTTCTCTTTCATATTTATCATTTCATCCTTCAAAACTAAATCTCGTTTTAATTCGCAAATTTAACGACGGTATTTACTTGAACAAACCACAACAACAAAAAGCGCATGATCTGAACATACTATAAATTACTGTTCTTAATAATAACCATTAATATTTCCATTGAAGGAACTGAAAAAGAGTACCTGTCTACTCCAGCTTCTTTTGCAAACTAGACAGTTTTTGTACATAATTATTGGCTATGGCCAACCCTCATCTCATTTGAATCTGCCAGTTTGCAGTACTGCGATAAAGGAAAAAAACATTACCGGCAGGATTTGAAAGAATAAGTATCAGAAGTCATAAAAACTTGTTCCAAGCAGATTTTTAGAGACTCGGTACAACCATTTGTTGTTTAATCAGGATACCAGTCATGTTTCTGAATTGTATTCTTTATAATGCATTGCTATATCACTTTAAGGAAATCCCAGTTGCAGTTTCATAACATAATAAACAACCTAAAAATTAGCACAAAACAATATTCCACTGCTTTCACTCTCTGATTAGTCCGAGAACCCTGGAGCTCAGAGTAAGGGGAAAACTCACTGACTGTTTTCCAGGCTCATTCTGCTGTCTTTAAGTGTACAAACAAACCTTAGCATCTTAGTCAGGTAAGAAGAAATATTAACAGACTCCTGAGCCTGACTCTTGGTTAAAACATTCAATGAAAATACCTTCTATTACAGAAGTGTGTCCAAACTACAGACTGATTACTCTGCATTTATCAGTTACTTGTATTCAAATTATTTTTTTTCTCTTTGTTATTCTGTCACTACAACACCTGCTGATTAAAAAAAATAATATAAAAGGTTCTTTGTTTGATTAAAACTGCCATCGTTTTTAAAAGTCCTCTGTATCCTAAAATGCAGAGATGCAACAGTTGGATTGATTGACCACCACCAAGACCCAAGAGCATCCACAGACAGACTCTAAACACACTGGAAACGAAACTGGACTAAAATGCTGTTGCAGTTGTTGAGTTGCAATTGTTACCCCACAAACGTCATATTTAGAAAACACTTTCAGTCAATGCATGCTCATTTCAGGAGAACTGAAATATTCTGGCCAGCCAGAAAAGCCAATATATAAGCGAGATTCAGAAGTAACACAAGTAGCTGTAAGAAACTTCTGTTCAGTGCACATAAACCAAAACACGTTCCATTTTTAAAAAGAAATCAATTTAGATTTTGGAAGTCTAAACAATTTTTAAGATATTTGATGGGTTTTAAATCTTCATACAGAATGGAAATGACAGGGTAAGTATTGGTACTGCAGGAGAACTGTGTAGGACACACTCCATAGGACAGATTCTGAAACAAGAAGAGACCTCAACTAATGTAATCTAAGTTTAAACCACTAAGTATTAAACACACTGACTACTACAAAAAGTGCAAGACTGAGCTCAACCAGGCCCCATGTCAGTCCACTGAATATATTTAAGAAAAGCTAGTTTTCATTTTAGATCAAAGTTTAATCTGCAAAGAGTCTACATAAGGGTATTCGCTGCAAACAGTTTCACTGCTTAATCACTACCTAGTGCTTCCTGGGTTGAAAATGCTGCATCTGCACACATTTTGTAATGCACATACCAAAATACAGAAGTCACAGAATCATGGAATGGTTTGGGTTGGAAGAGACCTTCAAGATCACTGAGTTCCAACCCCCATGCCATTGGCAAGGACATCTCCCACCAGACCAAGCTGCTCAAGGCCCCATCCAACCTGGCCTTCAGCACTTCCAGGGAGGGGGCATCCACAGCTTCCCTGGGCAAATTATGCCAGTGCCTCATCACCCTCATCATGAAGAATTTCTTCCTAATGTCTAATCTAAATCTTTTACCCATCCTAAGCAATCCACCAGAATTGTTCTTCTGGAAAAACAAAGACAGTAAAGTGAAAAATCTAATGGAAATAGACCTTTCAGATGAGTTAATCCACTTTGTTTTAGAGACTATATGAAGAGGATAAGCCATTGAACTGTGGCTCAGGCTCTGCTTTTGTGCAAAAAAAATGGAAGACAGATCTGAAACTTAAAAATCTGTCACTGTGATCAGGCATAAGGTCTGGGGTTTTATTTGACCAGATAAAGGCCAAAACAGTTTTCCAGTCTAGGGTCCTAGTATCTTGCCAACGAATCTGCTTCTGGAAAAGCTCCTACAAGCTTATTTGAAGAAACACATATTAAACGGAGTGCTATACCTGTAAGGGATAAGAAAGCAACACTACAAAATACTTCCTTTTAATTTCTGATACTTAAAACTTAGCAGATGCTCCATCTGCACATTTCAAGTTTGTTCTGTGGTAGTTGTGTGGGTTTTTTAAAATGGAAATGATAAATACATGTTTCAATGACATCTATAGGCACATTTTACTTCAGTGTTTCAGACAAGCCCTTTTCATTGTTTCAAAAAGCATGATTTTCTTGCATTACAAAAAAAGGAAGCAGAAAATCCTGATGTGCATTCTCTAGACTCCTACTGTTACCACTTTTTTTTTCCTTCTTGTGTAGTTCAAACATCTACTGTACAGAGAGTCCCTATGGTATTTTCTGTAATGATAGTAAACAATGTCTTAATCTTCTTCTCACCTAGCCTTCCTCCTCATTCAGAATTCAACTAGAACTACAAAAACCATTAACAAAATCTCTAAGCGGGAGTGATAAAAAAGAAGTTGTGGCAATGATTTCAATATGAGGCCACACCTTTTGCATCATACTCTGTATGTCAACCTCAGTATTTGGAAGAGCAGAAGGAAAAAGACTGGGCATGTGTAACACTCATATGATCAAACCTCTAAAATTGAATTCTGGAATAAAATAACAAGAAAACTGAGACACACTCCAACTCCTGCAGACTTTCCTGACTACTCTAATGAAGTACTACTGTTCAAACACAAGACTTCTATTAACCCAGAAATCCACTGCCAGTTTCTGGTCTTTTCCCACTTCAGGTGCACTGTCCAATCTTTGAACTTAACGAATTAAGTATCCGTAAAAGGCAAATTATTTTAAATTGCATTTCAAAAACAAAGTCTCATCATCTGCACACCTAAATTACAGTTAAAATCCCTCTAGCAGTATCTGATACAAAAGCCAATTCTTGGAAACTTGTAGCAATAAAGTTGAACAATTTCAAACTTTAACTGGTTCTAGGAAATTTAATTTTATAGAAAAAGCAGATGTTGTTCTACTTCACCAGCTCTAGCCACTGAGAACACATAGGTGACCTGCTTCTTACCCAGATGTTCATTGATTATCAAGAAAACATATTAACTTATCTGGAAGGCTTAAGAAAAACAGTAGAATCTGTAAAGAATGATCAATGGACAATAGGAGAAGCTAGTGTAACAGAAACCAGTCCAAAATACACTCAGCCCAACAGTTCAATTTCCAAGAAACAACCGTATAAAAGGAGTACTTTGAAGCCCCTTACTACCAGGCCTGCAAAGGCACTCAGAAGATAGGACAGCATATTCGCACCAGATGCTCCACTGGACAAGAATCCTGCTGACACAGGCCTAAGGACCCCCTCCCATCCTCACTCCTTTGATCCCATGTGATCTTTTATGATTGCCTGTGCTTGGCATGAGATGACCCTCCTTTCACACTTAGTTCTTTCCTAGATTTTAAAGCTCGTGAATTCTCCTAACACAAGTCTGTTCTAAAACCAAACACGTAGACCTGTAGTATCAACATCTGAGCCACAACAAGACTTCACTGTCATTTAAGTGGTGTACCTGAAGACCTCAAGCCCACGTCAGAGATGTTAGATGAGTCTTGGAACAAAGTTCTTCAACTTGGAGCTCTCAGGTTTTAGACCAGCCTACTCCAAAGCTGGGTATTCTGACAGGGACTCTTATCAAATGCATCAGTCTTAAAAGGCTGGTCCAAGAAGGAATCCATATTAACTGCATTCTTTTATTTTCTGTTTAAAAGCATGAATGCAATGCCCAAATTACCTTTACCAAGTAAGCCAGTAGGTGTGTCCACCTAAAACAGGTTTGCCACTCATCCTGCTTCCTCTCTCTTTTCTAGCCAAATTAATGGAAAATCCCCAGCACTACTAAAATAAGAGGCCTATGCACACTGACTGGAGAAAATAAAGATGAATGCAAAGTTTCCATCTGATGAGGAAAACACAGAGATATAAGGGATGTCTCCCTGGAAGCAGTAAGGGCAAAGACTCTTCAAAACTTCTGTTTCTAAATACTGTATGTTTGCACATACCATTCAATAGCTTTATTGCTTTGAATGGTTCTTCAGATTGGTGAAAGTGGCAGGATCAAGGAAGAAATTAATTTCTCCTACATTTTCAATCAACATCAGTATCATTGCAATAACCAAATACATCAACATTACAAAAATGAATTCACCTAGGATTGCTTCTGGAAGTGTTAGGAGTCAAAAAATAGAGAAAACCGAGCCCTTTTACTAAATCACGGCAATAGAAAAGAGTATGGTGATCCTCTGGGGGATTTCTACCTAACAGGATTTTCAACCTATATTAAGCACAGAAAGGTAAACTTCTGAGTCATTCACATTCTATTTAGGGTCATAGCACATATCTGTTAAGGATCTCCACGATAAATAAATGTAAGGCTCAGTAAGTTAGCTCTGTCAAAAAGGTTTTTTTTTCTTTACTGGAATGACTTAAGGAGGTCACAAGTGAGAAAGCAAAAGGAATAAGATTTTGCATTCTCTTGACTCAAATGACAAAAACATAAACCACAATACAATGTGTACAACTTAAGATTTCAAGGAATAATCCTTCAAGCTCAGCAGCAGCTCACAGCTTGTCTCTATTTGCTGTCACTCGAGATCAGAAGAGCTCACATGCACTTTTTTTTTTCCTTTTTTTTCCCCCTTTCCCGCCCCTTTCAGTTACACTTGAGCTCTTTGACTGAAAAGGTCTGGAACAGATTAAAAGTCCAACCACAAAATAAAGAGTCTTGGCATATACTCAAGCCTGTCTGGGATACACATATACAGTGGGCCCAAAAAGGGAAGCTATACACTAAGAAACCCTTATGCAGTCTTTTGGGCATTTCTAACTTCTTTCAGTTTAACTGCACAGCCTTAACATTTGATGGAGTTTCAGTGTACACACCAAAAGTAGCTTTTGGCCTTAGAGCTGGACCATACTATTTACAGGAGTACAAAATAGTTCTAAGAAACAAGACTCATCTCACTCACAACCTCTGTCAATTAAAGCCGTCTCCACACTCCTTTTCAATTCCAGCTCATCATTGGAAACTATAAAGCAATATGAAGAAAAGCAAAACACACACCCTGAAAGATTACTTATATTAAATAGAATTGATCTGCCTCTTTTAACTACAAAAGGCAACACCAATTTTCAAAATGACTGCTTCCTTTTCAGACTTATTCACATATTAAGTAATTGTGAAGTTGCAAATTACCTACACAATCTCTTGCAACATGCAAACAGGTTGGCAACTCTGGGCAGTGTTAAAGCCAGCATGGACATGTGCCAAAGCTGACAGCTTTCGGCATATGCTCCACCTCTGGGCTCAAATTGCACAGTGGTTCAACCTGTCTACAAACTGGTGAGCAGTTTATAAACAAAGTGTGACAATCTGGTGTTCTCCCTAAGAGCAAACGGATGTTTAAAGAAAGCACTCAAGCCTACAAAACAAAAATGCCGAAATTCCTAACAGTCATTTCAGAAAAACAAAACAGAACAGCGACTGTTGAGTCTTCCAGCTCTGTGTTTATACGGCATTCATGGAGTTAATGCCTCTCCCAAAAGGGGCCCACAGTTGTTGTTAGGTCAACCCCTGTGAAGCTTCAAAGGCTCAGCCTGACCTACTCAGTGATCTGCACACTGTTTTCATTTAGTTGCACCGAGTCCAAATCTAAAGCCTGAAAACCACAATGATCTCTTCCTTTTTTTACCCCTACTGTTTTTTCCATAGCTCTGGAAAAATAACTAAAATCCAAAGGAGTCGAAAATAATACGTTATCAGGAAAGCCAATCAAGGACAACTTAATACTGCTTTCACACAGAGGTCATGGCTTTATACAAAACCTGAAATTGTAATACCACCTTAAATATATCAGAACAATCACTTGGACAGTGCAAGAAATTAGTTGAGCGTCTTGCAATACCACGTACTATTGCTATTCACAATCATCAGTGCCAACATTTTACTTTAATATTTGCAGCTCTACTTTTCATACAGACCATTACAAAAAAATGAGGTATCAGTTTTATTTTGTTCAATTTTTACATCTAGATCTTGTGATCCCTAATTTACTGTTTCTGTTTCCAGTATTATGTAGTCTTACCACACAAAAATATTACTAAAGTAGAAACAACAAAACCAATAATTTCTCTTCATATTTTTTTAAAACAGAAAGTTTTGTCATGATCATCACTATGACAAGCTGGAATTATAAGCTGGTATATCTTTCAAGTGTATTTAAACAGCATAAATTATTATTTCACAATACCCTCTTTAGGACAGTGTGAAGGAAAACGTTTGCTTGGGAATTAAAAGATTCTTCTGTAGTAAAGTTTTGCAAATTTAAAGAGAAGAGTGAGCTTGGCTGAAACTGTCTCTAGGTTTTGCCACCAATTTGGGGAACCGGCAAAAGTCATATGGCAAAATCCCAACCCCTAGTATTAGAATCTTTGGTGACAGACACTCCTACAGGTTATATGCTTTTTATCTTTTTTTTTTTTAATAAGGCCTTTAGAATTCAATTTTTTTGAATACAAATATTTTAATTGTACTCTAGATAAAGTTTTCAAAATATGCCTGCAAAATTAAAGCTGAGTGAACTGAAGCGAATCAAGAATTCTGAAGTGAGATGAACTTTTACCAAAGCGTGGGTCAAGCCTTGGGTCTAGCCAAGATGTGGTCTTGTTCTTATGGTTTATGTAGTAAATTTCTCCATCCTGGGTCATAGCTTGTTCCCATCCATCGGGGAGTGGGCCTGCAATATAGAAGGAAGGAATTGATGGCGGGCTCTTGTTTGCTCCAGCTGAAATTGTTCTAAAAATAATTCCAACATTTTACATACATAACAGTACAAGAGTTTCAAGCTCATGTCTACCATTTCTGGGATAAGGGCAAAGAAGTAACGGGTGGGAAATCAAAGAACAGAAAGCAGTTCTATCATTTTAATTTAGGATTTGGAGTTTAATTTTATAACTTTTTTTTACATCCTTTCAGATGCTTTTGACACTTCCTTTTGCAATAGCACTATGGTACAAAACCAGCAATAAGTCAAGCCTGCCAGAATGAAACCAGCATGAGCACCAGGGAAAAGAATAAGCATAGAGATGCTCTACTTCTCATGGGTAAGTTCATCTAGCAATTAAGGCCCAGCAGTAGCAACAAGGTTACACTGACGAGATCCTGAAATATTCCCCTATCTTTCACAAACAATTAAAAAAATCACAAAACTAATTTTCATATCAGAACTTTCTATGAAAGCGTTTAAGGCTTAAGCAAGCAAAAACACAAAACCGAAGAATAGGAGGCAAACAAGGAACAAAAAACATAAAGGTAAGAGAACACCAAGAGCAGACATAGAGACAATGCTAGGAACAGCAATACTATGCTTCCATGAGCAGGAAGGCACAAGCAGGGAAGCCTTCATTTAGGAAGCAGTAAAAGAGAGGTAGATGATGGTGTCCTGGAGTCCAGAGATAATGTCTGAACAGATTCCTCAAGTGTGTTTCTTCCGCTATGTTACAAATAGCAGCTTTCGAGAAAAACACCTTTCATTGCTATGCTGTTCAAAACCCCTCTTTCCCACCTCCATATGATCATGTGCATTCATCTCCATTTTGCTCTGACTGAAAGCTACTCTTAAAGTTACGTTCATCTGATCTTATTTAGCACTGCTTTACAAATGTATGGCTTCAAATTCTTATACTCACGTAGATATGGACTTTTAGATACAAAAATTCTTGCCCGTACTTCAAAGAATCATAGAATGGTTTGGGTTGAAAGGAACTTTAAAGATCATCCAGTTCCAACACCCCTGCCATGGGCAGGGACATCCCCCACCAGACCAGGCTGATCAAGGCCCCATCCAACCTGGCCTTCAACGCTTCCAAGGAGGGAGCATTCACAGCTTTCCTGGGCAACCTGTGCCAGTGTCTCACCACCCTCATTGTAAAGAAATTCTTCCTAATGTCTGATCTAAATCTTTCCCCTTCCAATTTAAAGACATTCCCCTTCATCCTATCACTACATGTCCTTGTAAAAAGTCCCCTCCTAACTTTCTTGTAGCCCCGCTTCAGTTACTGGAAGGCCGCTTTAAGGTCTCCCCAGAGCCTTCACTTCTCCAGGTTGAACAACTCCAACTCTTTCAGCCTGTCCTGACAGCAGAGATGCTCTAGTCCATTATTAATTTATTAATCTTTTGCAGTATTGTCAATCTTCCATGTCTGTTGTGTTCACTGGCCTCTGATAAAACCACTGTGTGATTCTAAATCCTAACATATTCACAGTTGAACATCACTGACACAGAAGTGAAAGCTCAAGTGCAAAGAACCCTGTACTTTGTGACCATACTCAAAGACCAGCGAGATTATCAGTGAGATGCTGTTTTGTAAGACTCGGGCACAGGAACACAATGACATAGCTCAGATCATTCAAGCAGAGAAGCCAACGAAGAACCCAAAGTCTTCCTTGAATGTTAAGCCAACACCCTAGCCATGTGGGCAGACCTTCTCGCTACCATTCTCCACAGAGTCCTTCTAAGCCACACATCCCTCAGAGATGAAACTCAGCAAAAAATTCTCTTTTGAACTGCAAAGCCAAAAAACCCAGCTGGTTCTAAGAAAAACAAAACTAGCCTTGAGGTGTCAGTCCTACTGAATATTGAGTGAAGCAAATACTGGTCCTGCATGTTCCTTTGTAGTAAATAAGAAAACCCTGCCTTTGAAGCAGGATGCCCAGAGCTGGTCAGTCAACCTACCTGGTGGAAAAATACTGCTTATTAGACTCAATGATAAGTACCAGCTAACTAGAGACAAATCTGGGCAAGGTTCTCTTTGTAAACACGCAGAGCTGTAAACAGGACAGGAAAGATTTGTCTGCTCACCTGGCTGTCACAGTAGCAACTCATCCTTGCTAAGCGCCATCAACGGCTGCAGAAATAGAACTTTTCCCCTCTAGAAACTTTTTGGCAGAAATCATGGCTTTGCTTTCTTCCTTGGCTAGTGAACTGCTCTGGTGTTTATGCTGTCATTGTTACATGTTGAAATGGTAGTTCAAAAAATTGATTAGCACTGCTTTCTGTAATTTCTGTTTGGTTTCGAAAGCAGCTGGGAAACCAGAAGACTGTCAAGTATGATTATGTAACTGGCTGTCTGACAAACTCTGTGCTAGAAGCAAGTGATGGAGGAAAAATAGAACACCATGGTGAAGAATAGAAGACACTGACTTAGGGCCTCTAGGAAAATTCTTGTGCAATTATATGTCCTTTTTCCCCCCTCAAGAGGCTCAACAGGAACAAAATTCCCAGCATTAGCTTATGTTGAAGTGACTTAAGTTATATAAACTCTGTATCACTGCTCTTCAGATCTTCTCACTAAAGGTTCCATAGTTACTGCCACCCATATTGTACAACGCCAGCCACGCTGGGTCTAAACAGAAGTTCATTTAGTGTGAACACCAATCCTGGGGTGACAGACAGACCTTACTGCTGAAAAGCAGCCCTTTTAGTGACCGTCAGGCTCTATAAACACATAGACCTAAAATGTATAGTGGCTGTGAAGAGTCACTTGGCCTTCAAGTACCTCAGGTGATTTCTTGAGCCACATACTGTCTACTTAGAATCACAGAATTGCTTGCTTGGAAAAGACGTTTGAGATCATTGACTAACTGTAGGTGCCGAAAGTTGTCTCTTAAGTATATTTCCAGCCTCCCCTTGAACCTTCATAAACATTTAGCACAAACAACATCCCTGTACCGTGGTCTCCTACTAGCTCTGTGATGCCTCCCATTTTAACTGAACACAATTAACACAATCACAACCATACGCTTACAATTCTGCGAAATTATTTCCACAGGGAGAGACAGTCTTTCTAGGGAATGTACCATTTACTGTGCTACTTTTAAAGACAAAGTTATGCAAAAATTAGATTCCAATTTCCAAACGTAAGCCATCTTTACAGAACTACTGATAAGGCCTACCTCTGTCTGTAACTGAATATTTATATAATACTGTAACTTAACATAAATACATGTAATTTTAAGTCTCTGGTCTATGTCTCCATTTTTTGTGAGTTTTTACCTTCTCAAGGTACTATTTTTCCCATTAAACACAAAGGCTTGAACACAAAAGCAGAGCTCGCTGCTGCTGAATAGAAAGAAATAGGAAGAGTAGCAAAAGCAAAAAAAATAGTATAGATTCAAGCTCTGCTAGGATATAAACTAAATCTTGCAAGACCCTTGGAGATGTTCGAGGCCAGACTGGATTAGGTTTTGAGCAACCTGATCTAGTGGGAGATATCCCTGCACCTCATGGCAAGGAGTTGGAACTGGATGATCTTTAGGGGGCCTTCCAACGCAAACCATTCTAGGGTCTGATACATGTTTGTAAAATAAATGTAATTAATGCTGTATTTTATCACAATGGTTAATACACATTAGAGGGTATCCTAGACATTGAAAGAAAATGCACAGGCAACCTAGGAACCTGAACACCTATATTGAGCAGGAATCAACTTCACCTAGTAGAAACACTGATCTCTAAGAAGCTTCCTAATTTTTCTCTATGAAAGTTGCAATTTTTCCCTCCAATTACTGTCACCGTGATTCCAAAACTTTTTAAAATTTTATCAAAGTCTACAAAATTCAACTGAAGTCCACATTTATTGTGTCCAATCAGTAAAACTTACAAAAAGACACTACAGAAAAAAGGGCATTTTTTGTAGATGAAGAAAGAAATGAATACTGCTACCATGAAAAAACTTAGAAACTCAAGTTTCACAACAGATCATACGCAGTGTTGATTGTACACAAACCAGAATTTGTAGCATCACTGGTTACATAGAAAGGAAATCAGCACCCGAAGTGAGCAAGTATCTAAGAGAAGAGCTAGAAGTTCAGTTATTGGCATTTTCCTCCTTACCCTCCTGCCCCCTAAGGAGGGAAAAAACACTCAAGAATCAAATTCAAGTGCTCATTTTCCTACCCAACTTTAGGATGGCACTGCAGCCTTCCCCAAGAGGCAACAGAATTACACTTGGTGTACAAACTTTCACTGGGAAGCCCACTTCAACACTGTGATGTAAGAGGAAAGACCAAAGAGGACAAAAACAGCGAATCTCCTCCAGAGCTTATTATCTAAAGCCTATGCGCAAGCAGAAGAGACTGAAGTAAGCAGTGCTGTCAAGCAGGAAATAAAAGTATATAAATATGACTGTTGTCCCACCTTGGACAGATCAACTGTAATTGAATAAGAAATAGGCATTGTATACTTTCAAATTTATAAGGTTACCTCAGTAAATGTACAGGACAGGTTCCTGAGAAGAACAATACATGATTACTACTATATATATATATTTTTTAAAAATCAAGAAAGAAGAACATGTTTTTTTCCTTGAATAATTTTAAGGAAAATATGGTTAGAATCACACACACCAATCAGAACAATTGATTTTTATATACATTTTGTATATTTAGAAGTAACTGGTGTGTTTCTTTCCATTACTGATAGGAAGATGGAATCCTGTTTCACAGAAGATTAACCAGCAAATGCCATCTAAATAGCCCATGTTCCTCTGCATACATATGGACCAAACATTTTAGTTGATTATATGCAGCAAGTTATGTTCAGCAAAACTGAGACAAAAAATACCAAAGAACACCCAAAGCAAGTGAAAAAAATAAAATCTTCACTTTTCACATGATGGCCTCCTGTGACGGACGTATGCTTGCTAACACTCAAAATAGTTCATTTGCAAATCTTGCTGGGAACAGATGAAGCTAGTTCAGATTCAGACACTTACTAATTTCCTTAAAGAAACATAACTTGCAGTAAGATATCCGGATTCTCCTTCCATCTTGGCTGCCTCAAGAGGTGGAACTGCTTAAGAACAACCTAAAAACCTCAACCCCATGCTACCTACTTCTCCCTCTCTCTTTGATTTCAAACACTTTTGACTTGCCTTCACCCTTTTCACACTTTCTAGTTCTGCTCTCTTCCCATTTCCCTTCAGCATCATTCATCCTCTTTATTCAGAAAAGACAACAGGTTTACCTTCAATACTCAGACAGCAGCTTTCCCACTTCTGTGCTCTCTCTCTCCCTCTTCAGTTTGTTTTCCTGTTTTTAATTCTAGCTAATGGCTAGATTCCTAATTCTGGCTAAATGACTAAAGCTTCCAATAGCTTTCAAGACAGCTCCTATAAATCTTCACTCTTACCTTTTTCCCACAGCAATTTTAATCACAGGCTCCTATGGCAGTCTGTAATTAAATATACTAAAATCTGGACAGTAACTCCTGATTAAGTGCTACAATTAATGAGCACAACACAAGGATGAACAGTATGGAAAGGAAAACATTCTCCCTTGTGGCATTTCAAGTCTTTTCTTGCAAGTCAGTGACTCTCAGCTGTCACAATACTTACACTTGGTTTTCTCCAACACCTCTCATGAAAGGCTCTCAAAGCACTGGGGCATGTTTCACTGCCAGCAAGATTTCGTAACAGGAAACTTCTGTCTTAAAGGTCTCAACTTTTATTTCCTAGTTCTTGAGGATGAACATCCAAACTAGAACATTAAGTAGTTTTATATTTATGACACCAGTACTCAGATTTAAGTTCCACTGTGCTGAAGTAGTACACAGTTACCTGATTTTTCCATTTCTCTCATTCTTTATGAGGCCACCAAAGAAGTTACCATGAACTCAGTGGTAACAAGCAACAGAATCACATCTAAGAAACTTAGTTAAAAAAAAAAATAGTCATAATTTACAGTTAATACATAAAGATTTGCCAAATTAGGCATCAGTAACAATCATATACAATATACATATATAAGCATATACATATATATCTCGCATACAATAAATGCAGGTTCAATATTATTTAATTCAAGTTAAATGAGAGTAAGTGAAGGGTAACCAGGTGCATCCAAAGAGCCAGATCCAAGTCATACAACAACTCATTAAACATAAAAAAAAGTAAATGCTATGTGAACATGCAACTCCTTCTACATAGAAGTTCAGAATTCTTCATGCATTTCATCAAATTCAGAGCACTGGGGAAACCACTTTTTACAAGAATTTTAATTAATATTCACATCAAGTTAAAAATAAATGTTCGGTGAAATTGTATGCAAATAAGTGCTTTCTCTACTCACAAGGCAACCCACTTAAATGTTTCAAGTCCTGCATGAGCAACAATATCTGTGCAGGATCACTTGTTCACACACATCAGGCAATTCCATGTAAACTCTTGGTTTTCTTTTAAAAACAATCCTGATAGCTAGAATCTCTTTTAGATTTTTACCCCTTACAACTAACCAGTTTTTTTGCTAAGCACACTTAATTTCTTTCTAAGTACACAAGGTGAATCCTGCTTAATTCTTGGTAAAACAGAAGGTTTGTGGAGTTATCTCAAACCCCAGAATTGATGTCAATATTCAAACAGCAAGCACCTAGTTTTAGCACAACTAAGATGAATCAAAAGGCACAAAAGACTAAGGGAATTGTTACCTCCTGTTCCCTGTTCTTGTGAAATGTCCCTGCAAAACCAGGTCATCTCTATTGCTGCATGTTTTCTGGGGTATGCTTACAGAAAGAACAATATTACATTTTCACATCAGAGCATGAGACCTTAATTGCTCTGAATCATGACTTCCTGAACTTGAACAGGACTCTCATTTGTTTCAGGATAATCCCACCTCCTGGCTTACCCAGCAAAAAGTTCCATTAGCTTCCCCTCTGATACTCAGTCATGAACAGCACAGCTTGGTCACGCCTGTTAATCTTTTGGTATTGTCAGTAGTATATGAATTGCAGCATGAAACAAAGCTGTCTAAAAGGACAACAAAAAGCAGCACCAGAGAATAACCTTCGTGAAATACAGGAACAGCAGACATACACAAAATGCAATCAAGACTGTGAGAAAATAAATAACACATGGATCTTAGCGACAGACAGAAGGTGACAAAGCACAAGGAGCAGCGCAGTAGGCGAACTAGCATGGCACCACATTTATCTCCTTGCTCTCTGCATCATCAGGACAACAGAGCTCTGAAAACATAGCAGATTCTATAGCAAGAACGCTTTATTGCTGTCTACTGATGGCCCCCTGAGACCTACTGAAAACCAATTCTATATTCCATGAAAAGATATCAGACTTCCTCAACTAAAGGAATATTCATCATAATACAGGGGTTTGGAAATGAGAGGATAATAAGATTTAAACCAAAACACCTCTGCTTCTAAAATAAGATTTTTCCAGGTGTTTGCTTTATTCATTTAGGGAAGGAAATGTAAACGAATGGGGACTTCATCAAGTCTAGTAAGTGAGCAGGGGAAGGCAGAATAAGACTCCAGAAGCACAACAGCTTTCATGTAAACTGACACTAGTTTAATGGAAATGATAGTCTACATTAATTCTACATCATTTTCAGTCAGAAAAAAAATTAGACAAAAAAATCTGATTCTTTAGATTTTTGAATTATCTACTTGAAAAAATAGAAACACACACCAAAGAACTACTGGGCACTTTCTGTTGATATTAAACATATTATACATATTCTCTTATTTGAAGTATCAGCCTTTTGCCTGATAAATCAGGCATTAACAAATTTAGAGTTTAAAACCAGGATAACTAGAAGGATAATTGTGTGAGTTGGACTCTCTCTCCCCCAATTAAATTAGTTAATGGTATCTTCATTTGCATATGCATTTCCAAAAATACAAACTTTGTTTACCTGATGCGGAGTTCATGATGTTCTGCTGCACAGAAGGACTGGTAGGAGCTGTAACATTCATCTGGGAAAGTATGGCCTTCCTAGGATCTTGCCATGTGGTTGTTTGATCAATGTGACTAAGATAAAACAAAGCGAAAGTTAGGACAGTTGTGCATTCACAACAATGACCTGCTTGCACAGAAAGTTTAACAATCAAAGGTTAAACTTGCCAGTGACAGCCACATTCAAAACCAAGCAAGAACTGTTTGGATTCTTTCCAAGCATCACAGTATGTCAGATTCTCAAACCCTTACCCTGGCCACCACCACCTCCCCAGCAAACACCTGTAGCAAACAGAGTTAGGGCAATGGTTAGATAAGGCTTAGCTTGAATATCGAAACCTAGACTGTTGTACCATAACTAGATGTTGTACCCCTGAACAAAACATTCTCCTCCTTTTCTCGTTGATTACTTGTCATTTTTCAACGTGACTTCAGTGTCTTTCAAATCAAGTCAGTTATGTCTGGAATCTAAAACACAGTCCAATTAACTTGGCATGACGAGTTCATATTCAGTACCTAGTGAGTTGTGATGAACTGGCTAGTGAGCAGCATTCCCAGATTTTCTGTGCATAGACTACATCCTCAGATGATCTCATGGATCACGCCCCTCACCGCTGACAACTGAACAACCTTTCCATGGTAATTTAAGTAACCAGTCACACTAAAGCAGTAACAGGAAAGTCATGGGCAGTTTCAGCTTTCAGCTTCATCTGAAAAGATGAGGATAGCTAGACTGTCAAGTAACTCAACTAGCCCTCTGCAGAACCTAATTTCACAACTCTGGAAACCCAGATTTATCTGTTTTGAAAGAACTGGAAGGTACATTCAGCACCATCATTCACAAATTATTCAATTCAATGAAAATATAAAAGTCTAATGAAACATAGAACCCTTTGGCTTGGAAGAGGCCTTAAAGACGATCTAGTCCCAACCTACCCACCCCCACCACACCAGGTTGCTCAAAGCCCCATCCAATCTGGCCTTCAACGCTTCTAGCCCTTTGACTAACTCTGTAGCCCTCCTCTGGACCTGTTCCAACAGTTTCATATCCTTCTTATGTTGGGGATTCCAGAACCGGACCCAATACTCCAGGTGGGGTCTCATGAGAGTGGAGTAGAGGGGAAGAATCACCTCCTTCAACCTGCTGGCCATACTTTTTTGATGCAGCCCAGGATGTGATTAGCATGTTTTGCTAATGAATAACAAATGCATGCTATTCAATAACAAGCATCAATATTATCTTGATGCCATTAAGCAACGCTGCTCCAAGAACTCCATGTGGACATAAAACCACTAATACTGAGCGTTGACAATGAAGCTTGTAATCAATTCATCTAGAACTGGTATCAATTAAAACTCATATTCACGTAGAATTGTTATTGATTAGAAACCAACACATCAATAACTCTGCACCATTCTCTCCGTATATCAATATCCTTAAATAATCTGGATGATACAGTATGCCCATTTTCATTTACTTCAGCAAAACCACAACATTTACAGCTGCAATATAAATTCTACTGGTGATCTAAGTTCAAAACTAGGTACTCCAACCCACATCTCTGCTTTGTTCCCATGACTTGCATTGTGTTTGGAATGTATATTAGAGGATCAATATGTATCAATCAGGCTGTAAGTTTCCCATTTTTTTGTTGGAATTCAATAATAAATATGCAGTAACTGTTCCTAGTTCATGGTTTATCTTATTTTATATTCAAGTTTAAGAGCTGGTACTGTATTATTTTGGACATTCTAAAAGGATAAATACTTTGGATTTCACAGAATCACAGAATGATTTTCGTTGGAAAAGACCTTTGAGATCATTGAGTCCAACCATCGACCCAGCCCTGCTAAGTCCTCCACTGGACCATGTCCCCAAGTATGACATCTGCTCATTTTTTAAAACCTCTAGGGATGGTGACTCAATCACCTCCAAGGTCAGCCTATCCAATGCTTGACAAACCTTTCAGTAATTGAATTCCTCCTAATATCCAACCTAAATCTCTCCTGGCGCCTCTTGAGACCATTTCCCCTTCTCCGGTCACTACGTACCGGGGAGAAGAGACCAACACCCACCTCACTTACAACCTCCTTTCAGGTAGCTGTAGAGAGCAATAAAGTCTCCCCTCAGTCTCCTTTTCTCCAGACTAAACAACTCCAGCTCCCTCAGCTGCTTCTCATAAGACTTGTGCTCTAAACCTTTTACCAACTTCGTTGCCCTTCTCTGGATCCACTCCAGCATCTTGATGTCTTTATTGTAGTAAGGGGCCCAAAACAGAACACAGGATTTGAAGTGCAGCCTCACCAGTGCTGCACTTGGATTTGGTCACCTCAACACTAGCATCTTTGTGGACACCAACATCTGACCTTATCACCTTGTTCACCACCATCGAGAAAAGAATCTAAACAAGTTCTGTTAGGATGTAACTAATTTGATCAATTTTTGAAATGTATTGAAGGTGAACCAGGCCTATTTTCTCCTCCAAGAAAGGAACCTAAGGTAACTAGGTCAAATACATTGACATTGGAAAGAGACAGATCCCGAACTCTGTTTATATATTTGCATGCCTGCAACATTCAAGAGGTTCTGGTTATAAATTAAGACCATATAATTGGTCAAACTGGACAAAGAAAACAGTATTATTTTCTCCCTCCCCATAGGAGCTAGTTGCTATGCCTAAAAACTTACTAATGAAACTCTTGACTCCAATTAATAATAATGTGCTCCAATGATTTAAATTTTTTTTAACACATTCTTTGATGTTCGGGACTTTGGTATCTCCTCCATAAAATACTAAATTTTGTAACTACTTCATAATTTCAAACAAGTGAGAATGAGTACATACACATTCAGAAGATTCTAAAATGGGGCAGCAGTCACCGAAATAATTAATTACATAGAATTGTTTATCACATTCTAATCATTGAAGGGACTTTCTGCTATAAGGGAGAGAGTTTCATGTAAGTGGCTTTTAAAAAGTTTTGATTTAAGATATGTATATTTTACCCAGTCTAAACATGCACACAAACAATTCCAGGTATAAAGAGTAACAGACAAAGTGTAGCAGGGTCACAAAAGAGGCAGGAATATTATTTGTATAAAAACATAATAGTAAATCAAGCTGTTATTTATCTGCATGTGGCAGCTACTGCCAGTTCTCCCTTGTGTGTAGGAACAGCTTCCTCCCCCCAGTACTACAGCATTAATTAGAGTGGTGTCACTGCCACGTGAGTTTCCACAATACAGCTCACTTAATACAGATACTATTAAGCACACTGCGTCTGTGTGCATGTATGTTTTCCAACATTCAGCTCCACTGAGAAATGTGCCACATGCAGACTTCTTTATTTCCTTTTTAGACTACTTGTTTTTAAAACAAGGCACAACATGGTAAAGACTGCCCTATATTTACTGGACTACACATAAACCCTTGTACTAGAGTACAGTTTTTCAGTTTTATTCTGGTCAATTTTTGCAAAGCAAAGAAAGCAGGTAAAGATAACACAGATGTCAAAACACTGCACAATAAATGCTTCACAGACTGTGTTTAAATTACAGTACCAGCATGTGCTACTCCTCCCCTCTAGTTATGATTTGTTATATTTGCTCAACTCAGTTCAGGGAACAGTGGAAAGAGAGAAAATAACACTGCACCCATGATTACACATTTGTTAACTATGAACTTATAAAACATCGACCTAAGGTACACATTTTATAGCCTTTATTTTCCAGGCTATTTCAGTATAGAGTAAGAAACAGAAGGAAAAAAGTTGTCTCACTGCATAATAGAACCATTTTTTGCAGGTAACTGTAGGAACATAATAGAACAACATTTGCAGAAACACAGAATGGTTCGGTTGTGCATCCACAACTTCCCTGGGCAACCTGTGCCAGTGTCTCTCACCCTCATCATGAGGAATTTCTTCCTAATGTCTAATCTATATCTTCCTCCTTACAATTTAAAGCCATTTAAACAGCATTTTCGATTCCTAAAGACTGCTTACGAATACCTACAAAGCAGAGTTAATATTCATATGGAGCTGTTAACATGGAGAGCTATTTTAGGCAGTTGCAACTTCCAGCTTTTCCCTAGGTGAGAACAGTCAGCACATTCCTTACTTTACCAACCAACCAGTAGTCACCTTAGAGCAAACAGTCAAAGAAAGTCACCAAATAAGCAAGCTGATTACATTAAAATCATACTAATCATAAGGTTGGTTTAGTAAGGCAAACCTTGTTTGCTCCCACTCAGCTCTGAACTTCCTGACCTACATATCCATTTCCCTCCTAGCGTCCCTCAAAACCTCTCTCTCCAGCGTCCCTAAAACCACAGTCCTTACATAGAATCATTAAGGTTGGAAAAGACCTCTAAGATAATCAAGTCCAACTTTCACCCCAACACCACTGTGCCCACTAAACCATGTGCAAAGTGCCTTATGTACATGTTTTTTGAACACCTCCAGGGATAGTAACTCCACCGCCTCCCTGCGCAGCCTGTTCCAATGCTTCACCACTCTTTCAGTAGAGAAATTTTTCCTAATATCCAATCTAAACCTCCCTTTGTGCAACTTGAGGCCGTTTCCTCTCGTCCTATTACCTCTCATTTGGCAGAAGAGATCAGCACCCACCTCACTACAACATCCTTTTAGGCAGTTGTAGACAGTGATAAGATCTCCCCTCAGCCTCCTTTTCTCCAGGCTAAACAACCCCAGTTCCCTCAGCTGTTCCTCATAAGATTTGTGCTCCATGTATCTTAACCTGTTCCATATCCTGAGTTTCTGAATGCTATATAACAAGAAGCCATGCAGAACACATTTCAACATACCTGTTCTTTTCTGTAACTTCCAAATCACGCTTATCAATTTATGGAATACAAAGCAAGGAAACCCCCACTAATATGGATGAAGTGTTTAAATGAATCCCAGTATTACAGAAAAGAAGATGTCTTCCTTTTTTTCAGTATCTGAAACATGTACACCAGGGTAATTTACTATAAACACTATGTATTTCTCATAATAAATTTAAGCATGGAAATAGGATGCTCTCCATAGGTAAAGATCACAGAATCATAGACTAGTTTGGCTTGGAAGGGAACTTTGCAGGTCATCTAGTCCAGCCCCCCTGCAGTGAGCAAGGTCATCTTTAAATGCTCATGGATATGGTTTAGTAGTGGACAGGTACAACTGGACTCAATAACCTCGAAGGTCTTTTCCAGCCAAATGATTCTATTATTGTACAATCTTCAACCAGATGAGGTTGCTCAGAGTCCTGACCAAGATCTTGAATGTTTCCATGGAGAGGGCACCTAAAATGTGACAGTGCTAAAGACCTTTCCCTTTGTTTTGAATAGCAGCACAGAAAAGGTCTGAGCAGAGGTAAGAAGGACTCTGACACCAACACTACATTATCCTTCCCAGTACTAAACAGATTTGTTTTCTATATTAACTGCATTACATGACAACTATCCCAGTCCTTCCATTCAATTTCTTCTATTTTACATGACTTGACCCATATCTTGATAAAGCACTACTGTCAACCTCAACATAAAAAAAAAAGATTAAACTGTAACAATACACTTACATCTGGCATTCTATGTAGCATAGTACTATCAAATTAAATTAAATTGCACCTACTTATGAATTAGAATCACAGCTCTGTACTATGTGCACAGACGAAAATGAGTAAATAATCACAGAATCATAGAATCTTCCGGTTGGAAAAGACCTTTGAGATCATCGAGTCCAACCGCACCCATCTTCTGCTAAACCATGTCCCTCAAAAACTCATCTACCTGTTTTTTAAACACCTCCAGGGATGGTGACTCAACCACCTCCCTGGGCAGCTGTTCCAGTGCCTGACCACCCTTTCGGTAAAGAAATTCTTCCTAATATCTAGTCTGAACCTCCCCTGGCGCAACTTATGGCCTTTTCCCCTTGTCCTATCACCTGTCACTTGTGAGAAGAGATCAACACTCGCTCTGCTACATCCTCCTTTCAGGCAGCTGTAGACAGTGATGAGGTCTTCCCTCAGCCTCCTCTTCTCCAAGCTAAACAACGCCAGTTCCTCAGCCGCTCCTTGTACATCTTGTTCTCCAGCCCCTTCAGTAGCACTGTTGCCCTTCTCTGGACGCGCTCCAACACCTCAATGTCCTTCTTGTAGGGAGAGGCCAGAACTGAACACAATACTTGAGGTGTGGCCTCCCCAGTGCCGAGTACAGGAGCACAATCATTTCCCTTGTCCTGCTGGCCACACTATGTCTGATACAGACCAAGATGCCATTGGCCGTCTTAGCCACCTGGGCACGCTGCTGGCTCATATTCAACCGGCTGTCAACCAACACCCCCAGGTCCTTCTCTGCCAGGCAGCTCTCCAGCCACTCTTCCCCAAGCCTGAAATGCTGCATGGAGTTGTTGTGTCCCAAGTGCAGGACTCAGCATTTGGTCTTGTTAAACCTCATCGCATTGGTCTCAGCCCATTGATCCAGCCTGTCCAGATCTCTTTGCAGAGCCTCCCTTCCTTCAAGCAGATCAACACTGCCACCCAGATTGGTGTCCTCTGCAAACTTGCTAAGGGTGCACTCAATCCCTTTGTCCAGATCATTAATAAAGATATTGAACAGGACTGGACCCAGCACTGAACCCTGGGGAACACCACTCATGTCCGGCCTCCAACCAGATTTAACTCCATTTACCACCACCCTCTGGGCCTGGTCATGCAGCCAGACCAGCAGAGGGTGTGCCTTACCAGGCCAATGGCAGTCAGTTTCTCAAACAGAATACTGTGAGAAACAGTGTCAAATGCTTTACAAATTCCAGGTATACCACATCCACAGCCTTGTCCTCATCTTGTCATAGAAGATCAGGTTGGTCTGACAGGACCTGCCTTTCATAAACCCATGTTGACTGGGTCTGATCACCTGGCTGTCCTGCATGTGCTGTGTGACAGCACTCAATATGATCTAATAAAACCGTAATTAAAATCAATACCTCTAGAACAATCGAGGAACCTAAAGACATTTTACTTCATAGAATAAACTTCCCAATTCAACATCTGTCTGACACCATTATTGTTCATTTATGCCAGGTGAAACAAATCCTTGTTCCTTCAAATATTCTCCATGATATCTGAAAAGTCATGACAATCAGGGGATGTCCCTGGTGACTGTAAGATGGGCAACACTGTGCCCATTTTCAAAAAAGGGTATTAAAGATGACCTTGGGAAATACCAACCTGTCAGCCTCACCTCTGTGTCTGAGAAGATCATGGAACAGATCCTCCCAGAAGCTCTGTGTGCTTTAGCATAGGACAGGGAGGTGTTCAAGGCCAGGTTGTATGGGGCCTTGAGGACATGGGTCTAGTAGGAGGTGTCTCTGCCCACGGAACTAGATGATTTTTAAGGTCCCTTCCAACCCAAACCATTTGATGATTCTATGAATGCCACTATGGAATTATTTTAGAGCTACCCAGCAGTACATTTGAGTACATCAGGACTTGATGTATATACTGAAAGTTCTAATGACGCTAGAAGTAAATGAACATTTCTGCTTCTGAAACTACCATAGATTGTTTCAAATAAAAAAAAATCAACTTCAAACCAACCTCTTTGGCAAAACTTATATAAACTTGTCCTGTGCATAGGCAATGCAAGATACCCACCCAGAGAATAAACCAGAATACCTGCTTCTGCAGATGCCTAACAACGCCTACATAAAAATCATAAATACGGTGGTTTGACTGAAAGGCAGCTGTGAAAGTTACTGTAGTTTTCCATTCAAGAACAGAGCTAGATGTAAATTCCTAAGAAGCGCAGCAACATCTAGAAGACCAAGATCAGTCTAAGACAGCAGATGGGCTAGGGGACCCCACAGATGTATCTTCCACAGTTCAGTTTTGACATGGTATGAAAGAAAGTTTAGAGTAGAAACAGCTTCAGCCTGGACTGTTCCAATTACTACCCTCAAAACTGGATTGCAGCATGCAGAGGATTCTGGGTTGTGGCTGATGATGTTCTTATATTACACATAACAGAGCAGATTCAGCTTTGCCTGAGAGTAGAAGCTGTGACAGTCTCTGTGCACCTTTTTTTCAAGGGATTTGAAGAACTGGAAGAGATTAAAACATGAAACTAATCTTCAGCTATATGGGCCATTTTTAATTAGGCACTGCGGACCTAAAACTGAAGCAATGCTTCTTTGCTAGTGGTGTAGCAAAGTTACATCTTTATACCTTAATTAGCATTCATACATTGTTTGAGATGACACAAATTTCAGTTCCAAGCACCAACAGTAAAGACAAAAGTCTGAAAGAGAAATGAGACAGCTCTGTTAGCAATTATCTCTACCCCCAAAATTCAGTCTTCCCTCTTCACAATGAAGGAGGTGAGGCTCCGGCACAGGTTGCCCAGGGAAGTTGTGGATGCCCCATCCCTGGAAATGTTCAAGGCCAGGTCTGACGAGGCCTTGAGCAGCCTTGTCTAGAAGGAGCAGACCCTGCCCATGGCAGTGGGGTTGGAACTGGGTGATCTTTAAGGTCTTACCAGGCACTGGAAGAGGCTGCCCAGGAAGGTGGTTGAGTCACCATCCCTGGAGATATTTAAAAGAAGGGTAGATGAGGTGCTTAGGGATATGGTTTAGTAGCAGACATGTACAGTTGCATTTCATAATCTCAAACGTCTTTATTAACCAAATGATTCTATGATTTGATGAAATTGTTTCCCAAAAGGCAATTCTTCAGTTCCTCTGTGGATTTTTCAAACAGGATTATTTTCCGAGTTTCAGAATAAAAGGAGTAAGAGGCCATTTTAATTTCTTTCCATTACTTTGAAAAAAAGTTAAGAAACAGCAATATTAGAGAGCCTAAGAAGGAAATTCTTTGCTCTTACAGGTCCTTGTACCAGTTCAGTCCTTTCTCAAATTCTATAAAGGACTAAATGCTGTCATCACATTCTGTATTGACATATTTATTTAATTTTACACTTGCTCTCTAGGTTCCACAGCAGAAATAGAGGCTATATTTAAATGAAACCTCCCCCTTTTCTTTACCCTGCCTGAAAAGGTAAGAAGCTTGCCTCCCGTGGCTAAGTCACTTAGTATATTCACATTTCGTCTTTCTTCCTCTCCTTAATTTTAAATAAAGATATATCACCAAGGAGCGCAAACTAAAGGAAAAACTCCACTGCTATTTCAGGTGGAATTACTGTATTCATTTAACCTTCCAGATGTCATCCTGTTTAATAAACACAAGGAAAATCTCCTCAAGGTGCAACCATTTTGTCCTCTATAACACTAACAAGATTACACAAACACTTTCACATTATTAAGGGAAGGGAAGATGATGTTCAGAAGTGACAGCCCATAGAATCCTTTAGAATTTCAGAGATAAAAGGACAAGAAAGTGATATCTTATTTTTCTCTCCCTAGTTAGTTCTTAAAAAGAGACAAAGAAAGCAAGAAAGAAATCAAATGCCTTTTCGCGTGAATGGGAGCCAGACAATTTTACATCCCTTCCCATATACCCTATTTTTGGTTGCCTGAAGGTTTTCAAGTCAGAGAGGCTTGCCTAAGCATGCTGCAATAAAAGTTGCTATCGCCAGCTGCCTTAGTATCTAAAGGGGATTCTAGCAATGCTGCTAAATAACCCTGAGGCCAGTCAGCACCAAGGAAAACAAAATATTAAGATAAAAAGATTCTTCAGGTCGTTTCCTTATTGCTCTAAGTAGGAAGTCTCAGAGGGCAGTTCAAACTGGTTGCTTGAGTGTTCAGACAATGATCACTCCCAGATGGCCTTGACAGGATGAGCTGACTCTTAAGAAACCATTAGGTAAGACCTACTAGAAATGAACAAATAGCTTTCTGCTACAAAGAATAAGAGAATCTGCTTTTCTTGCCATTAATATCATTAATATGGATCACTATTTTAAATGCATGCTTCAGAACTGACACTTCACACCTTAAATTCATCAATTGTTTAGATGTTCTCAGTTTTAGTCATACAAATAGTCCTGTGGACTATCTCTTCTTCCATTTGAGACTGCAGCTAAGCAAAAAAATCCCAAAACTCCCCTATTTCCTTTCTTTATACTTACACGGTTTTTTATGGGTGTTTTTTTTTTAACTTCCACTTTGCATATTACAAGTTTTTTTGATTCCTTTTTACCTCCTCCTTATTACTATGTCACAGGGAGAGCTTTTTCCTTCCCCAGTTCAGACAAACAGTACATACTGATGAGACTGTGACAATTACTCTTGTCCTTGAAGACTTTGCAGATTGCCATGTAAAACAAAGAAGAAAATCTTGCAACAGCAAGTTGCTGCTTGAGTCAGTACTTGTGAGCTACCTACTCAGCCAACACTAGGCAATTTCACATACTCGCCAGCAGATTGTTCTTTTTCATCCCCCACACTTCAATTGCCCAGAGACAGATCTCCCAAGCTGCAGAGCACCAGAACAAACAGTTTTCTCAGCACCCAGATACAACACGTTGGCTGTGCTTTTAAAAGCTACTTTTATTTACCCATTTCACCTAGAATGGCAAAGACAATACAGAGCAAAAGCATGAGAAGAAATGAAGATGCTTAGATTATATAACTTAAAATTATAGCTATATTAATTAAATGTATAGTATACTTTAATAGCTATTATTAAAAATGTTTTCAACTTCAGAATTTAAGTTCCAGGTTCTACATTTCCTTCCACTAATCACAAAGAGCTTAAAGAGCATCAGTTTAAAAAGTATTTGAGAAGCCCATTATTAAATAAATAATGCAAAGCAGAGCTGATTTTGAACTCAAATTTCATTTCAAGTTTCAGAAGTTATCAAATGGAAATTTTCATTTCTATTTTGTTTTATTATTAAGAATTTGGAGATAAAAGAGAAACAGTTTGACAGCAAAATCAGCAGTAGCAAAACAAACTCTGCCTTCTTTCTAGAAACAAAAGATAAAGACCCAAGTATTCTTTAAAAAAGGTCTTCACTTTTAGTTTATTCCACTAAATCAATATAATAAATACCAATATCGCAACTCTTATGCATTTGATTTGCAGTAATGTGATTTGTGATTTGCTTTCTCAGTATCTTTGGGTAGACAGAGAATTAAATATTGTGATTATAAAATGTGTTAAACCTCAGGACTTAATTTAAAGGCACATTACTTAAATTACTAACAGTTCTTAAAGTACAAATATCATTTGGAGATACATAACAGTTTATTCTTTTCCAAAATTAGCAGCTAACATGTTTTATCAATAAACATAGTGAAGTATACATATTTAGAAAAACTGTTCAACCCTACCTTTAGATGCAAAAACGATCATAAAATAAAAATCACATTATCTCCAACTTTCACTAAATGTCAGTAGGAGATTTGTAACAGTTGAAGTTCCCAACAAATCCTAAATAACTCAAAATTATCACCTTAACTTAGATTAAATTAATCACAAATTTGTAATTCCTGCAGTCTTCGTCTACTAGCTATGAAAATCAGTATTCAGACATTGGGCAGGGGGGCAGGGCAGGCTGCCGCTGTAGTGGGAGAAGGGAGATAACACTCTATTTATTTGCACACATTTTTTAAAATTTTAAATTTTTAAATTATATGTCTAGTATTTAAAACCATGCTTACTAGAAACAGGCCTGCCTAATACAATAGATATGAATACATCCTACCCACGTAAGAGATTAGAATATAGGTCACATCTCAAGTTAGCCATTAAAAATGACACGCAACTAAGATCATCATTATAATCAGCTCTCTTTCCAGCACAGTCCCTCCCCACTTCCTAAAAGTCCAGCTTAGAGACTTCCCCAGCACAAACTTTATGCTTGAACAGTACGGGGTCTATTTTCCTTTCAGGAAGTGAGGCCAGCTATTCATAGGAGAACTCCCTTACAATATTTGCTGACCATTAGTCAGCACCTCCCCCTGAACCATCCCTTTTCTCCATTCCCTTTCAGTTCCAAATGCCACCATTATCAGCTTCCAGCTTTTCCTTTTTTTGCTTGCAAAATCCACAAATTCCCATGAAAGCGCAGAAGCTTTTTTCAATCAGCACCAAGTCACTTTGAACTCTTGGACAAACTGAGCTCCTTTGATGTCTTATACAAGATAGGCTTTCTATAGCCAAAAGCTTTCTTATCACCATTCTACAGGGCTACTTTTGCCCAACATCCAGGTGGCCAAAATTGTTTTAAACCCTTCAATTCAAACAAAACTGTAAGTGCAAGCTCTGAAGGATGTTTAGGTTTTGCCTATTTCCTTGGATTTGGCTCAGGATATAAAATTTCAGAGGCACAACATATTTGTTTTGTAATCTGTGTTTGGAAGATACCTTGCTACTGATCTCAGAAATGCCAATATGCCCTATCATAGAATGGTTTGGGTTGGAAGGGACAATAAAGATCATGCAGTTTCAACTCCCCCGCCACGGACAGGGACACCTCCCACCAGATCAGGCTGATCAAGGCCCCCCCCATCCAACCTGGCCTTCAGCACTTCCAGGGAGGGGGCATCCACAGCTTCCCTGGGCAACCTGTGCCAGTGCCTCACCACCCTCAGCAGGAAGAATGTCTTCCTAATGTCTAATCTAAACCTTCCCATTTAAAGCCATTCCCCTCATCTTATCACTAGATTCCCTTCGACAAAATCTCTCCCCAGCTTTCTTTTAGCCCCCTTCAGATGTTGGAAGGCCGATAAGGTTTTCCCAGAGACTTTTGTTCCCCAGGTTGAACAATCCCAACTCTCTCAGCCTGTCCGCCTAGCAGAGGTGTTTCAGCCCTCTGATCATCTTCTTAGCTCTCCTACCATATATGATTCATTTCAACAGCTGACAGGACATAACTTTTCTGAATTCTAAGCAGCAAACTAGAGAATATAGTTACTGGAACCATACTCATCCCAATTCCATATTAACTTCTCACAAAGCAAGCTTTTATATATAGTTTACCCAGTGCACACCCAAACTGTGTGGACTGAAAATAAACACAGGGTTACAATAGAGCTTCATCACAGGGATTCACTGTCACTGCAAACTTCACAACATATATACTCTGGCCCTTTCAACTCAGTAATCCGGATAGTAATCTTTAGATTAGAACACATAAACCAGTATCTACAAGCAAAAAACACAGGAGAATGAAGCACCCAATATCTTTTTTAATTGATATATCTTCATACTCATCCACAATTTGGCTGCTAAACCTAACACAGAGGTGATACAATTCCTTTGCTCTGCCCTGATTCAGTAATTGTCAACATTCTCATAAAATGTCAGATCTGTATTTGGTGACTGGAATCAATAGCTTCTGGTCACCATGTACTGAAAGCTTTTTAAAGTAGATGTTATTTTTTCACATCAATTTTGTATTCAGAATTCTGGAAGCACTCTGCTCTTCAGGCCCCAGTTTCTTAATTTTGAACTGAGAGGCTTGAATAAACCAAATAAAGTAAACATTAACTTGGCTAATGCTTTCAAGCTGTGGTTTAACACTTTATAGTTCCAGGTACTTACCCAGTAACTACCTTCCAGAATTTATCACTCAGGAGTCCAGTAGCAAACATGCACTGTTTAGTGTTATCTTCAACATTTATTCTGCAATCACTTTATACCACTACATAGGTCATAATTTTAAACTTTATCTCAAAACCTTTTAAAAGTAAACTGTACTTTAAAAAGAAATAAATCTATTTCTAGATATTGTGACTCTAGTTCTATAAACTGGCACATTACACCTTCTAGTCACTTTTCTCTGACACCTTGTTATTCTTTAAATGTATTTTCATAAATCTATTACTTCAGAAAATTGTTACAAAATATTTATGTTCAATTAACAACTGAAAAGCACAGTTACAGATCTGACAATATCATGTTATTCTCCACAAGAAACTTACTTGCATTTTCATGTACATCAAGAAGAACAAGACATAACAGCATAACAAAGGCAAGGAATATCTGCAGTATATGGCAAAATATCCAGTGTGAAACTGAGAAAGTGGATACAGCCCTGGAGCTGAGTGGCTCTGTTTTGGAGGCCCATTTTCTTTGTCCTTTATTTCTCCTCATCTCTGACTCTACTACTTACATTCTGAGCTCTTCAGATCTGTAGTCTTACTTGACTAACTAAATAAACCTTGATCGCAGTAGTCCTGTAATCCTGCAACCTATCTCGTAACTCCGATACTCTACTACCTGGGAACAGCTACTTGGACAGCAGACATCATCCAAACAGCCAAATATCACCTTCTGAGCTGGCTGAAACCCACCACTGCCAACACTGATTCCACAAGGCAGAGTCCTCCAGCTCACAGAGCAGGCCAAAAACTGTCCTTGGCAACTTTCTCAACGCAATCAATAGGGGAGAGGTGTTAGTAAGCAGATGTTAGATTTGTCCTTTAAACACAGTAAATGCAGTGAAACCGTATCACGCCATCAGTACACACAAGACAAATGAATCTGCCGATGGAGTCACTCGCCTACAATTTACTTGGAAATGAATTGGTGATGAGGGACTTCAAGCAAATCAGTTTCCAGGATATCTTCATCAGCAGGTCAAGCGAAGCAACTGGTCCCCTCTGGTCCCCTCTTCTGAGACCCCACCTGGAGCACTGTGCCCAGTGCTGGAATCCCCAACATAAGAAGAATATGGAACTTTTGGAAGGGATCCAGAGGAGGGCTACAAAGATGATCTGACGACTGGAGCACTTCTGCTATGAGGACAGGCTAAGAAGAGTTGGGGTTGTTCAGCCTGGAGGAGAGAAGGCTCTAGGGAGACCTTAAAGTCATTTTTCAGTACCTGAAGGGGGCTACAAGAAAGCTGGGGAGGGACTTTTTACAAAGGCACGTAGTGATACCACGATGGATAATGGCTTTAAATTGGAAGGGAGAAGATTTAGATTAGACATTAGGAAGAAATTCCTCACATTGAGGATGTTGAGACACTGGCACAAGCTGCCCAAGGCAGCTGTGGATGCTCCCTCCCTAAAAGTGTTGAAGGCCAGGTTGGATGGGGCCTTGATCAGCCTGGTCTGGTGGGAGATGTCCCTGCCCATGGCAGGAGGGTTGGAACTCAATGATCTTTATTGTCCCTTCCAACACAAACCATTCTATTATTCTGTGATGAGATGCTAAGTATCTTATCTGAAAATCACTGCATATGTTGGGGTTAACAGAAGAGTAATATGCCTCCTATGCTGAACTGTGCAAGGATCTAATCAAATGTTTAATTACTGAAAACTTGTAACTATTTTATCAGACAATAAAACTCATTTAAAATTTCTGTATTTTCTTAAAATTGAAGGGCACTACTCTAAAACAAGGCAAATCTCTAAATTGATTTACCTGGCTCCATAACTGTGAAGGTGATTCTTGCAAGACTGAAAATGAATGAAGAAAATCACTGTGATCCACTTCAGCACAGTAATAGGGATGACTAATTTGGGAGTGGTAGAGGAAAGGATGAAACATCAAAAGAAAGTGAACACCGCAAATCTAAAAAAGGAAACATGACTTGCAGAGCAATCTGGCAATCTGGTAATATCAACATCTCCTAAGGAGCCAAGCTTCACGAAGAGCAACTAAAGTAGCCAAGAAAGCAGGCTGAAATCTGCAAGTTTACAAACCACAGGAAGAATTCTTGCACTGAATGAGCAAAGTGAGTTTACTGAATAGAAATATATTGGTCTGGGAGATTAACCTGGGAGGTGGACTCTGACTGGAATGGGAGGAAGTACTGAATGAAAAACAGTATGAAACCTCTCCTGTTCTCACACAGAGGAGGAATACAGAGCACTTCAGCTCACTTGGGAGAATTTGTTGAGCAGAAAACTATCACAGAGAAGCAATGCAACTTATCAGAGACTAACTATTGTAACAGAAGGATACATCTGAAGATCAGTAAAAAGAACATAATGGAAAAGAAGATAAAAGCTGATATGAAATTTTACCAATATAAGAACAGATTTTTTTAAGCCTGTACAAGTTAAAATAAAACTTTGCATACTTGCAAAGCAAAACCACTTTTCCTTCTATTAAGAATCTGAAATGTATTACAGGCATCAAATGAGAAACAGAAAAATTTCATCAAAAGCTGCAAAGCAGTAAGTTTTACAGTAGAAGTACAGTATGCCAGCTGCATACAAGCAACATCCACTTCTCAATGTTAGAATTATTTTTTTGAAAGTGTTGTACAATTCCTTCTTCACTTTTGAAAATCTTACCCGGAAAAAAAAAGAGATGTTCCCTCCCTCTCACATGAGAAATTATTAAACGGGACTCTAACTTCACTGGAACTGGTAATAATGAAGACTTTCCCCATTTTTGAATAGAAGGATTTTCTAAAATTACGCAACAAATATCCCAAGACCCTCCAGAAATGTGTGTATATTCTACAACAAGTTGGTGGTAACATTGTTCTTGGAGCAGTGAAAGCCAACACTGACTTAGCAGTTTTGTGCACAAAGCTGCCCATTTGCTCCTTGCTCTCCTTGTTTTTGCTTTGCTGATCAAAGGAGTTGTCAAGTTTTTTCTTTACCATTACAAGGCAGGAAAAATGGCTCTCCTCAGAGAGGCCCCTTGTGAAGGTCACAAAGGTTAGCCCACAAGCCCTGGAGTCTGCTCTGATGCTGGAGTGATTGGCTGGCTTCCCTGCAGTTACCCTGCATTTCCCCTCCTTCACAATAGTGCACTGGTTATGGAAACTAAATATGAAAGAACGTGGTGGGGGAGGAAAGAATTTCTATGGAGACACAGCTGAAAACACTCAGAAGTTCTACGTGTTTGAGCAGCCTGAAAATCCAGCATTCTAACACATTTTTTTTCTTTCTGGAAAAATCAAAACAAAAAAAGAGCATACACCCCCCACCCCCCACCCCCCCCCAAATAACAAATAACAAAAATTTGAAAGGAAAATATTTTTGCTTCTTCTTAGAATACAAGCAAATGCACATTTGCTCTGCATTGGCCTGGAAAAAAGTTATTTCTTAAGATGTTCACTTGCCCCATCCCTGTATTTAATCAACTGGAACCCACAGGTCACACCCTCTTAATGAAGACTGAACTGAAGCCAGCTCGTCAGGATTCAGATTTGTAGCACCTTACAGCTCCTGAGTAGTATCACACCAGAGACATTTTTAAAATCCTACAGAATATACAAAAACTTATTTATAGGCATCAGATCCCAATTACATTTAGGTCCTAAAGTTAAGTAGTGGAGATATCTTGGAATATCCAGCAAAATGATCACTACATTTCAGATCACGGGTAAAATACACTCCCCATTTGCTATAAATTCGTATCTCCCAATCCACAGGCAGGCACAACCATTGAGGTTTTTCTTAAACATAAAAAATCTAATCCATAGTGTATACACTGAAAGCTCTAGCCACTTCAAAGCACTTACTGCTAGGAAACCAATTCAATATTGGTCTAAGCAGGGGAAACTAGCATAAATTTTGTATATTGAAGAAGGAGCTTTTTGAGACTTCATCTTTTGGGAGCACAATTTTGTATCACTTTACAAATAAAAACTTTGATTCTTGGCATTATTCAAAAAGCTTTCTTACCACCCTGAAAGCCAGGGCATGCTCTTTCCTCGTGTCAAGTTCTGCCTTCAGTGCCATCAACCAATCGTTTGGACAGGTGAAGCTAATTAAAACTCAGCCATCCATGTGTTTGATGCTGGACCCACCTCTGCAGCTGTTTCGAGTTCATTATGTCACCAGGAGTCAAAGTACTTTCAGAAGCAGTCAAGTTGAACAGTCCCACTAAGCAGCTATTTCAATCTACTAAGTACTCTCAAGATTTAACAATATCCAGTAATAAAGAAGCTCATACTACAGTCTTTTCTTCCTAGGAGTAATCAACAGGCTTCCTCTTCCTACCCAGTTACCTCTGTTCACAAAAAATCTAGAAAGACAAGCCCTCTGTATCAGCAGACAGCAATAAGTGTCTGACAATGCCAAAACCCTAAAGAAACCAAACTGAAAATAATAAAATGCATCATTAAAGAAGAAGGAATATAATAGTTAATATAAAATCATAGAAGTGCAAGTGGGATTTTGACCAGCTACTTTGATCTATTCACCCATAAAAATACATAGGAAGAAGCACAGACAACTTAAGGGGTCTTCAGAACTACTTCACCTAAAAGTCCAGATTGAAATGCAGAAGCATCAGGAGAGCAGGAAGAAATCTGCACTATAGACATACTATAGCAAGAAAGCAAAAAGTATATACAGGAAAGAGCTGCACCTGACCATCACTAGTATTTATTGGAGGAACTTTAAAAAAGCACAAAAACACAACACCAGATTCCTCTCTTCCCCTTTTGCCAGAAGGCTTTTATGACCAATACTTACCTATTTTTTTTTAGCTGGTGTAATAAGAAATAGCACTTCTTCCTGAAAATCTTACCAAACCTCCCTGGGGGCAGCTATAAAGGCCAGCACACCTACAATCTACCAAACTCAAGCCCTCTTCAGCTCCCGTATAAATACCAGGTGCACAACATGCTGACCAGCAGAAGTTAAGGTCACCAGATCACCTGAAACGTTCACAAAGCTAACAGATCACCCATCTTTCAAACTTGCCATGACAGTAAAACTCAAGAAGAGGAAGAACTGACTCAAGAATTAGTAACACAAGCCGTTTGCTATCAGGCACACCTTTGACCACCTCAACACAGGACAGAAATTCTTTTCCTTCTGGCTGATGTTGCTATGCAGTCGAAGTCTCCTATGGTATATGCTGCCTGAAGACTAAGGCACTTCTGACCTTGCCTTTGTTATTCAGATGAGAGAAGTACAAGACAAGAAACTTCCTCTTGTCACCACCTACCGAATCCACACTCAGGGCTCTGCCGACCTACTTACGGGATTATGTTAACTCACTCCTATCTAAGGAATTAAATTCAGTAGCTGGTAAAGGTGGAACACCATTGTTTTACCAAACCCCTGTATTCTTAGAGACATCACAGCAAAGAAAGAAAATCAAACCAAATAAAAAAATACTAAAATATCCAAGAAAATCAAAACCAACAGAAGACACTAAAAATTAACAAAATAATGTTCCATAAGCAAACAAAGCCAAGCCCTCACCCAAACCTGTGGCATGGGAGAAGGTTAAAGTTTAGGGCTATGGTTTTGTAAGTTTTTATGTAAAGGTTCAGATTGCTGTAATTCTTTAATGATGACACAACCCGGTCAAGAAACAGTCTCACTGTAACCAGTCTCTTCTTTTTGCTCTATGTAAGGCAGGAGGAACTCTCAAGAGAGCTTTGGAAAGCAGCCCCCTTCAAAACATATTCAGAAAATGCAGAATACTTCCTCAATACAAAACTCAAGAAATACAAGAAACCATCAAGTGGATGCAGTCCCAAGTGCCCTACATCAATCCTGAAACTGTACAAAACAAAAGAGGTCCAAAGCTACAGCCTTTTTATGAGCAAGTTAAAATTCCAGGGAAATCATCAAAACTAGCCCCAACACCTCTCTTTCTCAAAATTTGAACTGTAAAAAGTTTCACGTATGGCAAGAAGCTTACACATTTCACTAGGTACCTCAGTTTCTTTCATTTTTATAACTTACAATGTAACCAACAGGTTAATGAGTTCATAATTTCTAAATTAACAAAAAATTACAGAAATTGATTACACAGAACATGAAAGAAGAAGAACAAGGACAAAAACAAGGATGTAGATTAAAATCAGCTAGTTTCATAATTTATTTCAGCAATATAGACGACTCAACCCATCAAATATCACAACTAACTGCAAAAGTTAGGTTTTCAGCTTAAACTATGACATGCTTATTTTTCTGTATTCAGCATATAAACAACAGTAAACCTAGTGGCCAGTATTTCTGGGAAATTTCAATTCTGACATCATATAAAAATGCAATTGCTGAAATTTTTATACACCAGAACAACTGAATCAAAGTAATCTTACAACAACATAATTAGAATCATAGAATCATAGGCAGTCTCACATCCACCCATGCAGGTAAACCTGATCAACTACAAACAAAACTGCAAAATGCTTTGTTCCTAATATTTTAATGTTACATGAGAATACAGAAGTTTTCCAAAAGGAAAGGGAAGCAAGGACAAAGAATCCAACAAAAACAGACATGCCAAATGCTTGTAGATTAGACGAGTGGTCTTCAAACTTTTTTGGTCACAAACTATACCAGTAAAAAATTTTTGACTATGCACACTCGATGCATGTACATTTATAAATCATACACATGTACCACGTAATATATTATGCACATTATAAAAATACTTTTATTTGTAACAGGGATAATATTTGTTATATTCCACCAAATGTCGAGACTTCTTCTAGTGGTGTAGGAGACAAGGGAGGAGACAAAGCTGGCAACATTTAACACTGCAAAATGTTATTTTACAAGTGATTATATATTTTCACCATCTCAATTAGGAAATCCATTACAAATACTACTTGAAAATAGGAGTCTGATACTGAAAGCTGCTGGAATTTCTGTTGCCTTTCTATTTTCATAACTGCTAAGAGAAGCCTGACCGGGAATTAGTTCTTAAGGAGATCCAGTCATAACTATCCACAATAGGATTCGGAGAAAGGAGGAAAAAAAGGTTTAGTTCAAAGCAAAGTCCAAATCCAGAAGAGAAAATAAAGTCATAGCCAACAATGAACTCAGGCCTGACATAAAAGGCACAAACTACACAAAGACAAGGGTTTCCCCACTCGCTGCTTGCTGCAGAGAACCAATACTTCAGTTTGCCACAATTTTAGTATCACCAACTCATATCAAAAAGTCAGTCATTGATTGCATTTTGAAAACTACTACCTCAGAGGATGCTAACAATAGCCTGAATGATGCTATTCTAAGCAAACAGAACTATGACCATCTATACAAGTATTTATTTCTTCTAAGTGTTACTACTGTTTGCTAGATCAAATGATTAGGTGTTCAGAATGTATTCAAGATAACAAGAAGTGGGACAGGTTGGAGATTCAGCATTACTCTTAAGGATTTTTGTGTCACTGGGCCATGAAGTTCCACTTCAACATAAGAATAAACACAAAAAAAGCACACGCCCAGGAAACTGAGAGACAACACTTCAACCAATTTAGCCTTTTTTTGATCTAACACCCTCCCAGCACATAGTAGTACCATGTCAGGACAGCCATCGGACTCACATTCTGCATCAGTACAGTTATTTCAAAAAAACCCTGTTGAAGTAGCAGGGAAAACTATGGTCCACTAACTAAGCCTACATTTGTCATGTGAGAGTGCTATTTATAATGTCACATGCTAGAACTTGTTTCCAAGCTAGCTAAACCTACATGCTCAATTGACTCAATAGACAATGCTGTATTGTCAAGACTGATCTTTTCCTACAGGCTACAGTTTCTAAACCGTGAACACTTCTAAAGATTTTAATTTTCTTAGCAGTTCCAAATCCAGAAAACTTCAAAATACACACACACTGTATACAGAGTATGTATTTGGGTAGATACTGTATTAACTACCACTAAATTCCACATATCCACATGCAAACTCAGCCATCACAAAGTCCAAGCACTTTAAAGAACATGTGAGCCAGCAGGTTCTTTAAGTTCCTATTTCAGAGATAAAAGACAGAAGGAAGTAAGGAAGAAAAAGCCTGGCAACTGATTCATGTCACAATATACAGCACGTGATACATGCAGCAGCACCTTAGATTTTCATTAAGTCACATTACAAAGTATTTGTTTCAAGTTACTGCATAATAGTAAGGTTCTGGGAAGAAAGAAATCCACGTCCATAGACTAATAAGTAGTCAGTTAAGAACTCATTAAAACAAAGACTAGCTAGAAGGCTGCAGACAGACTGAGTTGCTGGCTCCTGCAGACTGCTTTTATTCATACCCATGAAAAAATGCTTACAGGAAAAAAGCAAGCTTAGGTAAAAAAGTAAAGAGACTTACCCTTTGCAGGGTAAACGGGTTTCATGAAGTAATTAGACAGTGAAATGGAGCATAAGTTTTTAAATATTTTTATACCAACCATTGACACTGCTGAATTTTTGGAACTTAAGTGATCCAATTACTGTTTATTTCAAACTGACTCAATCTCTTTTATATCTAGCTTCAGAAAGCTGAATCTTGGGACTCATCAAGCAATTTTGTTTTTTTTTTAATATTCCTCCTGCATCCCCATAAAGTGATGAAATGAAACACCTTAGAGAACAACACTGTTAAATCTCAGAAGCTCTTGAGAAGCCTTAGGAAAAAATGACAAATGAAGAAAAAATAACTAAGCTATGCCTTCTCAAACTACTGCCACATGTAAGCAACTAGCAGAAACGAAATCTTCCTAATATCGCCAAGCAACTCTGATAAGGGCACCTGAGTTCTTGAAGAAGCTGAAAGTCAATCAGCTGATGTAAATAGCTATGAACAACTCAACTAAATACACTCAACAGTTACTTTGTTGTTGACAAAGTCGTGCTAAAAATTAAAGACATCCATGTAGAAATGCACATATTTTTCTGTACAGACTGGTTAATGTGTTTGTTTCAAATTGTTGTATTTAAAATAATGAAGCCTGTTTTTGAATTCACTCTTTGTTGCTAGTATCTCAACAAGCTAACACTCAAAACTAAAAAGTCTTCTCCTTTTAAATGGCAATGCCTCACTTTAAAGACAGGCTTCAAAAGAATGTAGTCAAGTATATGCAACATTTCTTGAATACAGCAGTCATGAATGACATTGCTGAGCATGCTATATCCAGCATACTGGAGATAAAGCCTGTTTCAGATAGTCTGACATATCTCATGCTTCATTGTTGTGTTTCAAGCTGAAAACAACCTTCTAAAAACAAAAGAGGATTCAATTAACAACCATGTCTTTCTTCTATAACACATCTCCCCCTTCCAATTTTACATACCAAGCAGCCATCAGATTCATATTGCAGGAGGATAAAACAGCTTTGCAAAAATAACATTAATACTCCCTTTCATAATATGCTGAAGGGCATCTGGTCCCATTTGTTTCCCTTTTTTTCTGATCTTCACAAAAACATCATTATTCAAACTGATTGTAAAAATTAAAAGAAAAAGTTGTAGCTGGAAAACTGCTAAATTACTTAAAGCATAAAAAATGGACTCCAAAAAGTCACGATGTTGGAAAGATGTTCTTCCAATCATCACAGAGTCTAACAATATTTTGACAAGACTGCGATTATGCTTCTGTTACAAGAACAGATCTTGTTCTCCTCGTCTTGCCAAGATAATACTGCTTTTAATTAATGCTTTTGTTGTGAAGTGTACCCTCGGGCAGTAATAAGTTTTATAATAATTTCAGTATGTAGCATGTATTTCTTCACACCATTTTGTCAAAATTTCTCATCCTTTGGCCTCACAGATAATGACCAAGCTCCGCTTCCCAGAACTGTTCAAAATACGGTTAAAGACTGTTATACCTAGAAATGTTTTAACAGTGTCTTGCTTTGTATGATGTTTTTCTCTGCTTCCTTCAAGAAGAAAGGAACATTACTTGGCTATCAAACTGGCACAACCACAGAAGAATCAAATTTCCTTTTATATACCAGTTCCTGTTTCATTTTCAGGAATGGGCACACACATCTTTCTTCTCTTCAACAGTTGATAAATGCTTTTAACGTATTATCTTTTAATTAGAGTTATAACCATTGCCAAAGTGCCATAAGATGATGATCTTCAATTACATTTACTGATCACTAAACCTGGGTAAAACAAACAAACAAAAAAGAAACAACAGCAGCTTTTATTTTTATAATCCACTGCATAAATCACCTCTCAAATGTGAAAAGTCTTGCTAAAGGAAGCTATGAACCAGAGCTTCAGCAAACAAACGGGCAATTACTGAAACCACAGAAATCGGGACACATATTTATCCAAAGCCTGAGACAAGTACAGTACTATGTGTGAAACGTTATGAAATCCCTGTAAAGCAAACTAGGCCTCAAATTTAATTCACTGCCTCTCTTTACCACAAACAGCTGTGAAGTAACTAAGTCATTTTGGTCCAAATGTTATTAATTAATAAAACTGACTGTCCAAAGTAACTCCACAAGAAAGCGGGAAGTTTCAAAACAATTCTTATATGCAAATTAAAATGGGCTTTACAATGTGTTTGGATAGATTGCACAGACTTTTGAAACCATTCTAGGATTTCTATATTCCATTACTTTCTTATTACTCTAATAAAACAAATACAATATTCTGTCTGATCTCTCAAAAGACAAATTAATTTCTGAATCCTTTCTCCATTTCATGCAGAAACAATCTTCATTTTCTCTTCCATGCTCTTTGCATGACTTCACTTGAAAGCAAACATTTAAATAGAATGGTATTTGGCAAGAATAAATGCACATATTGTCAACAGCAAAATTCATAGATTACATTATCTGGCCTTTATCAAGAATGGCAAACTAGGCTACAGCCATATCTACTGTTTCCAAATTCTCTTGCTGTTGCTAGAAGGAATATCTGTCTACAAGTGCTCCACTTGAATTTTTTAGCCAGGTTAGATTTATTTGAGCAGCCTAAAATCTGATGAACTGAACCTTAGATAGTTTGCAAAAAATATTATAATTTAGTCACACGTTTAAGTGTTTAATAGAATATTTGAAGACAATGGTATGGGCTTGCTTCTTCTTTAGTATCAGTTCCTCCAAGAATAAACAACGACAAATTCCCTCACTAGCAGACCTGCACCTACATGTTTCTTGTTTTCTTGTTTACCCACATCAATTGCTGTTGGTCAGACACTCGGTATTCTTCATCATCCTGCTTTGCCTATGGCAAACAGAACAGCCACCTGTATTTCCTGAGCAAAAAAAACACTGCACAATACAAGCCTATCCCTTCTCCTAGGCTAACCTGACTATAGGAAACAAAGCAAGAGTGCTAGTTTTGTCACTGAAAAGCAAAGCACACTGTACAGGCATACAATTAGCATTTCAAACTGTGATTGCTACATGAAAACAAGTTAAATAATTACCTGTTTTATTGCTTTTGTGGAACAACTTTGCTTCAACACAAGGAAGAAATGAAGAAAAGCCAATTATATATTATTTTTCAGTTCAGTCTCCCTGTAAGTCCTCCTTCGTATTACCTGCTGTACAAATTTTTACCTTGCTCTACACTTCAACCTTGCTGGCAGCTGTTGCTTTGAGAATTTGCAAACTGTTCACCACCACGACCCAAAGAGCCCACTCTCCTCCAAAAAACCAGAACAATGGTGTGGATACAGTTAAGAACAAAAGTATGCGATTACCTTTTTCTTAATAAAGCTTGCACTTCTCACAATTTATTTCTATTGATATAGATCACCAGAACATCTGAGATTTTTCTTGCACAGGTGTGCTTAGAAAACTTTTGAGAACAGGAAGGTGCATATTCTGATTTTACCTGAACCGGTAACAGCCACAGTCACAACAAACCTACTACTTAACCAGTACACTAATTTCAGTATTAAATAACCCACTTAAAAATAGAACTCAGAACTTCACTTTGGATCTAAACCACTCTGTTTTGTAAAAGCATTTGTGTTTTTTCCCCTCCATTTTTTTTTTAGCATGGTTTGATCAAATTATTACTAAGAATGGTTTCATGGGAATGTTAAAAGTCATTCATAGGTCAGTCATTAGGTAGTCAAGTACCTTTTTCTCTGTCTTCTGAAAACCAGGTGTACAGAATTTACACTGTTAATAAACTAAAATTAATATTACGATATTTTGTTAAAAGTTGTCTGCACTACGATGCTGATTTTGTCCAGCTTTTAAACACTGTTTAAGGCTTGAACAGGATGAAACACTGTTGAGTGCCTGTAGGCTTAAAAATTACACATTTACATGCAGTGACAAAAGTCAAAACTGCTTTCTCCCAACATCCTTCCCAAACCCCACACTGTTTCAGATCTTCCAGTTTAGCTGGAGGTTTTTCACTCTGATAAAATACAAGGAAAAAAAAGATTTGGTTTCTAAACATACAAGCCATGATAGCATAGTGCATCACACTGGCTATCACCTGTTGTGGTTTGGGCTAAAGCAGAATCAGACTTCTAACTTTAGCTCAGTCTCATATGAGTACCTTCATTTTCTGAAAGTTAACTGCATGCTTTTCAGAGTGTTTCTGTCAAGAAGTGATTACATGGCACTGGCATGCAGAAAGCCATTGCTTACACTTATTCCCATAGAAACCAAGGCAATCCTTGAGCTGGTGGAGCTGGAAGTCAGAGGCAAAAAAGGTCACACCTGCAGGGAGGGGCAGACAGGACAGCTGACCCCAAACTGACCAGAGTATTTCATCCCATACACAGCACATTTGGGATAAAACTGAGAGATTACAAGGGTCTTGCTTGCTTCTGCGATGGCAGATGTCCAGTGAGAACCTCATCTGTTTGCCCCAATATATAGTTCCCAAGCCCAGCTCCCTTCTAACCTCAGACCCCTCCCCTTGCATCTGCTCTGCAGCATTTGTGGTGACATATAGTCATTAAGGGGTAAAGTGGGGGCATAATTTCATATATTTGTATATATTTTATTCTTTTATTATTTCATTAAAGCTGTAGTTCCAGTTTTCCAACCCCCAAGTATTCTCCTCTCGTTTCCCTTTCCCCTGTCCCTGGGGTGAAGAGAACTGGGAGCCCAACTGCTCAGTTTTAGTTGCCATAATTGCCTGGGCTGGGGCTAAGCAGCGACATCAGTTCAATTCAATGCCCAAGACAGTTTTTTTCAATTTAAAACAAAAAAAGCAAATCAAAATACAAACCCAACCAAAAACAAAACAAAAGAACTCTGGAACCCAAAAACCAACCACAAAACCATCACATGCACCTTGCTGACTTGAGTTCACACATCAAATTTGTAACTGCAAAAGCCAAGTTTACACATATTGTTAGAGCTTTTTAAAACCAACCTCAGACCTCTAAGTATCAGCTACAGAATGGATACCAGAATACAGCCAAATATTTTACTTATCCAAGTACTTTATTTATCCAGTATTAAAGCACATATTTTTTCTGTGTTTTTAATTGCCAGGCCTAAGCAACCAACATGCGTGTCACCCTAGTTCAGTATCTGTGCAACAGGAAGGTGGTAATTACACACGTCTGCAATTAAACTTCTTCAGTTTCTCTTTACAAGTCAGTCAAACACCAATACCTTTTAGTATTTTTTTCTTCATATGGCTCTTTAAGAACTGCTTTTCCTCATTCATTTATTTGCTGTTTTTATGTTAGAAAAAAGTTCTTCACTGAAAGAGTGATTGGCCATTGGAATGCACTGCCTAGGGAGGTGGTGGAGTTGCAGACCCTGGAAGTGTTTAAGGGGAGACTGGATGAGGCACTGAGGCACATGGTTTAGATGATGGGTTGGTGTTAGTGTTGGTGTTAGTGTTGGGTTATAGGTTGGATTTGATGATCTCAGAGGTCCTTTCCAACCTTATGACACTGTGATACTGTGACATTGAAGGTACGTATTAACGCACATTAAAACTCCCCTCCCCAACAACGACCCTTCCCAAAAAACTTGTCCAAATCAACGATACATTACACCAACTTATCTGCATCATTGCCTCTGTCCCCCATTGATGGGCCACACATTCCTAGTAGAAGACTGAGATTTTCTGCTAAAGACACTGAAACAGACCATCTTGGCCTGAAATAGACCATGGATGAAGGGACTGAGTATACCCCTAATAAGGCTGCAGGTGACACTAAGCTGGCAGAAGTGTTGACCTACTTGAGGGCAGGGAAGCTCTACAGAGAGACAACAGGCTGGAATTGATGGTTCAAAGGCATAAGGTTCAAAAACATGGGACACAAAAACTCCATGCAGCATTACAGGCTTGGGGAAGAGTGGCTGGAGAGCTCCCTAGCAGAGAAGGGCCTCGGGGTGTTGGATGACAGATGGCACAATATGAGCCAGCAGTGGACCAACTGGCCAAGAAGGCCAATGGCATCAGTGGTGCCAGCAGGACCAGGGAAGTGACTGTGCCCCTGGACTCGGTATTGGTATTACTGAGACTGCACCTCAAATACTGGGTTCAGTTTTGGGCCCCTCACTACAAGAAGGGTATTGAGAAGCTGGAGTGTGTCCAGAGAAGGGCAAGAAAGCTGGTGAAGGGGCTGGAGAATAAGCCTTATGCGAGGCAGCTGAGGGAACTGGGGTTGTTTACCTGGAGAAAAGGAGGCTGAGGGAAGACCGTATTAGTGTTTACAACTACCTCAAAGGAGGTTGTAGTGAGGTGGGTGCTGGTCTCTTCTTCAAGTGACATAGGACAGAATGAGAGGAAATGGCCTCAAGTTGCACCAGGGGAGGTTCAGATTAGACTTTAGGAAAAATCTCTTCACCAAAAGAGTTATCAGGCACTGGCAGAGGCTGCCCAGGGAGGTGGCTGAGTCACCATCTCTGGAGGCATTTAAAAGACGAGTAGGCAAGGTACTCAGGGCTATGGTTTAATAGTGGACAGGTACAGTTGGTCTTGATGATCTCAAAAGTATTTTCCAACCAAATGATTCTATGATTCTGTGATCTTACACCATGTGTCAGATTACTCCATTGAATGAAATCTGTGCTTCTATAACTGCATAGGAATGGAAATTCCACAACAGAAGATGCTGATCACATATCTACAGGAGCTCAAACACAAGGGGTTTTTGTTTGGTGTTCTGTTTGGTGGGGTTTTTTTTCCCCCAAATATTTCAAATTACAATTCCAACATTGACTACGATAGACATTTTAAGCTAATTTTCTTCAGGACTGCAGTCAATCAACTTTGAATTTTAGATTAATAACTGGTTTTGTTGAGCATTACGATAGGATGTCGGTAGGGATTAATTGAAAAATCAAAAGGAATAGAATTTGAATTCAAGGAAGACAAGAATAAGTGTTATGCCTTATTACTAGCTTGCTCTTGGAGTGACTGTGTTCAATAATCACAACGAATTTGTTTGCAATGAACAACAGACAATACAAATAGATCAAATCCTGACGGAAGATGCCCAGGACAGAGCAATGTAGAATTCAACTTTCTGTCCACAGGAAATGGTAACACTATGATTTTATATTGCGGAGAACAGCAGTGACAGCAATTCTAAAAAATAAGCAGGCTAAAGAAAAACACAACTGCTCTGACCCCTAACCCCCCATCCTATTCAGTACAGTCCACAGAACAAATCCAAACTGTTCTACTGGCTCCTTGTTCTTCTAGGAAAATGTCACTATAAATGTAGATGGACAAATAAATCTACAGTTCTGACAAAAGTCACCAACACAGTACAAATTACTTTAAAAGCATTAAGAACATAAAATATTTGGTTTATGATTATACTGATTATTAGATTAACAATACTACAACTCATCAGCAATACCTTATAGTAGTGGACTGTTTTGACTAAAAAGTAAAAGTGAATTCCTATGTCCGGTGGAACGACTCCACATTCATCTCTCTTTGGTGGCATCACCGACTTAAGGCTTAATTTACTCTCATGCAGTGTCTACTTCCTCCTCTGAGCAATCATACCATGAATTGGATCACAGAACACATCTGGCCGAAAAAAATTTCATCACCAAATTTCATATGGCTCATAACACGACTACACAAGTAACTATTCCAGCACAGCAACAACTATAAAACTCCGAGGTTGCCTCAAGGTCTACAAACAAAGCCTGCTTTCACTCTTCAAACCCAACCTATCCTAATGTAAGAACATGTTTAACCTCATCACACTCTGCTGTCTTCCCATGAGTTTCCTTATTCCCAAACTATATGCCATGACACGTTCTCCAATAACTGACTTGGCAAGGACTGAGTAAGCAGTAAGAACCAGGGAGCAGGACCCACATTATACCAAGTAAATATGCTGATGAAATGACCGTATCTGTGTAGAGATGTGGCTACCTTTCATTACAGGCCCACAGCTGGAATCAGACATGAAGTCAGCATTGCAGAACATTTTATCAAAATCAAACTACATTTAAAAAAAATGACACACTTCCCCAACGGAAATATGCTTTTCTCTATTCTATCTTGTTCAGAAACCCGTAATTGTAAAACACCAAGTGTACAAATACGGAGGATGATTTCATAAATAAGCAGCAATTTCTTCACCATACATGACCATCTTATAGACTGAGCAAGTTTCTTAATTGCTTTTTTTTTTTTCCAGTCTTACAAAAATCCTACCTAAAGCATGCAATTTCATTTTTTTATTCGGCTAGCAGAGAAACTATAGCCCGCACTAAAAAGTCATTAGGTGTAAGGTGCCCATCAGGAGCTACACAAGATGTTTTGCTCTGCCGCAGAGAATCATTTTCTGAAGGAGCATGTTAGTAGGAGAAAGGAAAGTTGTAAGATCTCCATTCTTGGAGGTTTTCCAGACTTGGCTGAACAGTCACTTCTGACCTTATTTAACTTTAGCAACATTTCTGCTTTCAGCAGAAGGCTGGATGGATGACCAATCCTTACTAAATACTAGGTTGGATAGATAACAATAAAGAGACTAACAGCTATCTGTGTGAACTTTGGGAAAATAAAAATGTCTATATCACCCGGTAAATTCATGGCTCTTTGAATCTTCCACAGTCAACTGAAGATCCTAACAATCCTGAAGCTCCCATGCAGAATTTCTCGGCCTTTACTGCTGGTAGAAGAAAGGTTACATCTGAACCATTGGAGTGTTTTTTCTAAACTCAGACAACTGTCCCTTATTATCTGATTATCTACCAATAGCCACATCTGAAACAATGTATTCAGTATCACAAAATCACTTACAGCTGGTCAGCAATCTTAAACTCACAAATTTGGAGAACCAATGCTTTTCTTTTGGTTACTGAACTGTTGTAATACGTAGATATACTGCACAACACAGAAAAATATGGTATAAGCATCTGGTACTGAGATGCTAGTAAGTAAGGCATGGTATTGAGAGAAGCTAGTTTGTAACTAAACTGAAAAGTGACATGACAGCTCCAAACCAAGATTTAGATCAACATTCTTTCAGCATTGCTGGAACTGAGTATACGAAGAAACACAACCCCTCTTCAAAATACCTTGGCATTGCTTATTTCTCTAATGTTTCATTCAATTGAAAACCTACATACACTGTACTATCAGCCACAAGGTATTTCATTCTAGAAATGAATGTCACTTAGATTTTTTTAATAACATACACAAACATCATTTCATCACATCAGCACACCTCCGTTTTGTTAGAGAAGCTCCCAGATATAAGCCAGAAGTAAGTGCAGACAACCTTTCCCTTTCAAAGTGAACGCATCAACAGAAGTATTTGTATCCCAAAGTTCATACTGAATGCTCAGCTACTGGAGACATAATTATAGCAGGCATAAAGTTTCAGAAATGACTAGAAAATCTGATTAGGAACAACAAGTGTTGTTTTTTGAAAACAAAGCAAAAGGCAGCTACAAGATAAGGACAGGTCCTGACATGACTAGAACAAACAATTACTGGTAAGGAATCAAAAAAAAAACAAACCAAAACCATAAACCAGGAGGGAGGAATCAGTAGCTTTTGCATTGGAGGCAGGACTCTGGTCAACTTCCACAGAGGCCTATACATTAGGATCTGCGCAAGAAAAAGAGCAGCAAAACCACAAAGTTTCCCAAAGATACAAATTTACTCTTGGTCAAAAAAAATTGCAAAAAATAAGCATGCAGAGTGCAAACAGAAGCAGCAGAAGGAACAAATTTATTTTTTTTAAATTTTTAGATGAATGGTTCAGAACAGAAGATGTAAAACATTCTTAAAATTTTATCTGAAAACAAACAAAAAATGTAAAAGTCTTGCAGAAGGGCTGCAGGGATCACTGAGAAAAGCTTTTATCCCAAGAAAACAGCAGGTTAGGACTCTTCAAGATTTAAGACAATTTCCAGAGGAAATCTTGAGTGGAATAAATACGCGTCAGCTGTTCATTGTTACCTCCAAAACAAGAACTGCTCACCACTGAATGATGCTGATGGGAGCCAAACTTAAAACAGAACGAAGGCTTTTCCTTCATTCTGTGGACAGACCAGTGAGACTTCTTGTCAAAGCATGCAGCAGATGTTAGAAGTTTCTAAGGCCTCAAGGGGAGACACCACAAGTCTTGGAGGGCAGTTGGAAGCTAGGAGTGCTCTCAGAGAGAGTACGGCATATGCTTTCCTCGCTCTTAGTCTTCCCAAGAAATTTGCTCCTGACTACTAATGGCAACAAGACACTGAATCAATATGGGCAGTTTAAAAAGATGCTGCTAACAAGCTTTCTAACAAGATTAAAGCTGGTAGAGTCCAGCAATTGTCAGGTTTTGAAACTGAACATCTTATCAAGAACAGTAGGTGAAGACTTAAGGATCCACTAGAGGGGTAACAGCCCGGAAATTCTCAGCCCATTTAAAATACTGGCCAGGACCACGAGCCAAATAATAGTTTTGAAAAATAAGACTTTTTTTCTTGTCTCAAAAAGGTATGTAAGTGATATACTAACCTAAGTGAAAAGCTACTAGTCCTAATGAAGCGCAAATGAAAAGACTGTTTCATGAAGCACAATGTGATAGCACCAGTTGCCCCACTGCAGTCTACAACTTTCCGTTTAGTAAAACTTTTTCTTCTGTTTTTTTTTGCATCTTATTTTTCTGCAGCTTGCAAAACAGATTTGTGATATAGATCAAACTCATAACTTCATAATACAATGCAGGTAAGGGCAATTCAGATCAAATATATTTATCTGTAGAAATGGGACAAGAGCAAGTTATTTCAGCTCCTTATGAAGTAAAAGCATCATGCATTATCAAAATTGTAAGTTTGCTTGTATCATTCATACAAAAAATGTTGCAAAGCTATAGGTAAATTATGTGCAGATTCTGGTGAGGCAAGAAGAATTGACACTAGAATCTCCTGCATTTCAAATAAATTCCATACAACCAAACATTCTACATGCACAAAACAAACTCAATTGTTTCGTATGAACACAAAGACTTCTTCCCATAAATTCATTTACATAAAATTTATCCATTACAAAAGCCAGCAATTTTCACTTTATTGCAACTCCTTCAACTATTTGGTAAGTTAGCTGCTATAAAATCCTCCCCCTTTGGTTTCACAGAACAAGCATCTGAGGGCATTTTAAAAGGGCAAAACTTGGCACAGACCAGGGTCTACACTCCTACTCCAACAGGACTGCAGAGTTCACATGCAATCTCAGAGTTGCTCACCATCTCAGCACAAAGAGCATTCAAACTGCAGCCCTGAGCAAAAGCCACACAAATAGCTGCAGAAGAAAAAAAGAAAAAGGTCTCCCTTCTCCCCTCCCTATTCCAATGCAACCTTAAAAGCAGAAGTTAGACAATGGGTAACACAACTATCAAACTAAATAAAGTCTCATTTTTCCTAGTGACAATACCACATATAACTGACATTTAATTCATTAAGAAAACAATGAACTGTCCAAGTTCCTCAACAAACCTCTATAATACAAAGCTGATCATGTCAAGACCCATCTAACAGTACAACAAAAAAAAAAAAGGGGCACAAATTTGAATTGCAAGCTATGCTTTAAAAGAATATAAGACTTCCTTTGATTGTGTTATTAGGGATGCTAAAATGGTAATTCTTAACTGTTATGCTAAGCTCTTTTTCATATTTTCTCTCTTCCTTATGCGCAGCCAGTGTCTGAATTATCAGGATATTATGAAATATCCAACAGCTTTTCCAGTTATTAGTCATTAAAAAAAAACCATAAAAAAGCCTACAATCATAGATATTATAACATTTCTCCTAATACTACAAATCTGAAAGTTCCTATTCTCCCTTACCTAGTAATTATTTGGTCCCAATATCTTAAGCCTGCTTTTGGATAGTTTCAGAATAAGAGTCATATAAGAAGTGAAAACCTGAAAGAGCAGTTATGACACAGAACAACTCCAGTCCAAATGTTAAACTCACTAGCTAGAAGAGTTTAAGAGACATACACAGATGGAAACTAAGCATGCATGTTTAGGGACAGAAGGCAAGAAAATGAAACATGGCTCTATACTGAAACAACATATGTATAATTATGTCAACAGTAGCATTAACAAAATGCCCTTAAACAAATCTATCCATATATGAACTAGAACACAGGCAGTGTTAGCTCAGTCAGGTTCGTGCACACAAAGCCATATAACCATGGAACGTGCTATTAGCTGCTTTCACTGAAGGCTGAAAGTATTTAAAACTTTTTGTTGTTAAAAGTGTAATTCGTCCTGATCCAAAGACCAGCACAAAAGTCAATGGACACCTAAACTCATTTTAAGCACAGCAGTACTTTTCTCGCAAATTTAGGTCTACCAACTATACTAACTATACCATCAACATAGTGAATATCGAAAGAAATTTCTCTTTTACTCTATTTCTCACCATTCTAAAGACATCATATAAATGCTGAGATGAAAGTAACTGCAGAGGTCTTACCAACTAAGGTTTTCAAATAGGAACAACAAATTAGAAAATAAAAATTTCAGAAGTGGGATCCTATAAGAACATATACCTGAGCTGCATGTATTTCCTTTATCCAAAGAATTCCATTTTGCCTTTACAACCTAAGCTTGTTTGCTTTCAGATAATGTTTTATTATGTCATGAATGTCTAATTTTACAACATATCCGAAAAAGGCAAAAAGTTTACCTAACGTTTCAGTTACAACAGGCAATTAGAAAGGAAAAGGCATCCTTAAAGCGGTAACACTATTTAAACAAACTTGGGTAGTGCAGACAAAGCTCTCCATAAATGAGAGCCCATTACAGATAAATTGCAATTAGTAAATAAGTTTCACTTGACTTTCTAAAAAAAGAACAGCAGGAAAAAAAAAATTGTGATAACTCAATGTATTAATCAATAACTAAACTAACCAGTAACACTGATCTAAGTTAACAAACAGCATGTTTGAAACTCAACAAAAGAGACCTGGTCTTTCACTATGACGCGGCAAAGTCTCATTAGTGAAATTAAAGCAAAGTACAAAACTGTTTTCAAGACAGCTTTGTTTCTGTAGCAACTAGCACGACTGACAGGCGGTAAAAGTCTTACTTTACAAGGCAGCTTTATATTATTAGCTTGACTTAACCAGCAATTTAGAAAACCTAGACATACTTGCCCAAAACACAGCCTGAAGTAACTTAGTTAAAAGCCAAATAAAACATCAGCACAGTGAATCCCAAAACACAGACTTCAGGAAGTATTATAGCTCAGGAGGCCATGAAAAAGCAATTTTTTAAAAAAAATCCTGTTCTCCAAATAAAACTCCATGTTTATTTAACAAAAAATAGCTATTAAGCACCATTTTCCTAATAAAGCCAAATTTCCCGCATGCAATAGATTCCTACTTCCTTACATCAAAAGGAGGTTTAGAGAGCAGTTTGCGAGAGCATGTCCTGCCATGAGATTATGTCCTGCCATGCATGCCATCTGTCTGTTAACATGCCAACACACAGCCACCTCCCAAGAATTTTGTCTCACATTATGCAAGCCCCCAGGCTGTCAAACCTCCCCTACAGACAATTCTGTCTTTCTTTTGGGTCAACTAGATGGAATCCTGACCAGTTCTGGGGTCACCTGCCACAGCACTGCTACTCACAGAAATCTCCTGAAAATTTTCAACCAAAGTTTGCTTTGGAATTTACAAGGGAAACAACGTCATTTAAATATTAGCGTTTACATAATCCTGAGCAGCTTGTTCAGGGGAAACAGGAGAAGAGCAAGGGAAAAAGAACAGCTCAAAAAGAAAAAAAGAAAAAGAGAAAGAGAAACGAAAAAAAAAGAAAAAAGAAAAAAGAAAAAAGAAAAAAGAAAAAAGAAAAAAGAAAAAAGAAAAAAGAAAAAAGAAAAAAGAAAAAAGAAAAAAGAAAAAAGAAAAAAGAAAAAAGAAAAAAGAAAAAGAGAAAGAGAAACGAAAAAAAAAAAAAGAAAAAAGAAAAAAGAAAAAAGAAAAAAGAAAAAAGAAAAAAGAAAAAAGAAAAAAGAAAAAAGAAAAAAGAAAAAAGAAAAAAGAAAAAAGAAAAAAGAAAAAAGAAAAAAGAAAAAAGAAAAAAGAAAAAAGAAAAAAGAAAAAAGAAAAAAGAAAAAAGAAAAAAGAAAAAAGAAAAAAGAAAAAAGAAAAAAGAAAAAAGAAAAAAGAAAAAAGAAAAAAGAAAAAAGAAAAAAGAAAAAAGAAAAAAGAAAAAAGAAAAAAGAAAAAAGAAAAAAGAAAAAAGAAAAAAGAAAAAAGAAAAAAGAAAAAAGAAAAAAGAAAAAAGAAAAAAGAAAAAAGAAAAAAGAAAAAAGAAAAAAGAAAAAAGAAAAAAGAAAAAAGAAAAAAGAAAAAAGAAAAAAGAAAAAAGAAAAAAGAAAAAAGAAAAAAGAAAAAAGAAAAAAGAAAAAAGAAAAAAGAAAAAAGAAAAAAGAAAAAAGAAAAAAGAAAAACTACATACCTTAAAAGAGGGGACAACATTTACACAAACAGTGAAAGTCAGCAAGCTGGATTGTACAAACAATAAATGCAAAGATGCTGGAATTCATAAAAACACACAGATACAAAAATTAATAGGAGAACTGAGTAGCTATCAGTTTCAAAAGATTACATTAAATCTAATTACATCATCTGAATTTGTTCCCAGCTATGAATATAAACATATGCAGTGGTCTGGCCACATATCAGAAGAAGAGAAGCATCTCTAGTTTTGGCTAACCAGCTCTCTATGGCTATTTACCTCATTTTTTATGTTTTTCTTTGGTTGGCCATGGGGAGAAGGTGTCCAGTTCTAATCCAGAGACTGACAGAAATTGTTGTTAATACCAGACTAGTTTTAACAGCTAAGCTTGTATCTCAGCCCTGAGGAACACATTGTGCTCTCCTAGGCACCATCCAGTAACTGCTTTTGTCTGATACGTTAAAATGTTTCTTTAGAAGCAAATGAGGAAGTCCGTTTCAATTTCACAAGTGACCCAATTTAGGTCCTGCAGTTAAGTATTTCTGCATTCCCAGTGCTAATAAGTTATTTTCTCTGGAAGTCAACTGTAAAAGGGGATAAACTGAGTGAAAAATCCACTTTGTTTGTTCTGTGTCAGCTTTTAAAAACTTGCTGCCTGTTGCATCACAACTGCAGAGGGAAACAAAGCAAACAATAAATTGAGAATTTATATTTGAAATTTTAAAGCTACTGATTTTTTATTATTTCGAGAAGAGGAAAGAGACTAAGAGATGAATCTGGTCAAAGTAGGTATGACTTTGCCCACATATGTCACTGACCAGTTTAACCGCTTTTCCCAAGTAGAAGTATGTTTTGCAAAAAATGACAGGGAAGCACCTCTCTTACTTTCATGGGAACCTTCAAATTTACATCCTTTAAATGTTTTACTGCTTTCTATCAAGTGGGAATTTGCATGATGTGAGTGATGGGTTACAGATTACCCTATGCTACAAACCAGATGACTACTAAAAAAAACCACAACTGTCATTCTTTGCTTTCTTCACCATACACAAGAAAGGCAAAAGGATAGGAGGAAAGGCCGGAAAACACTCATCTTGATTTATATCAAATTCTTCTTTGTCTCTAAAAGAGGTCAAGACCTGAGAAGACAGAAGTGGCTCCATAGCAGTGTAATTGCTCCTCCTTTTAACAAAATACAACCTGAGAAAATGTTTAATGACCAGAATTTCAAAAAAAATCTTTTTAAATATGAAATTCTGATTAAATCTGTATCAGAAGCATTTTCTTATTACTGATCAAAAAGACTCCAAGAGTTCTCATTATAAAATACTAGTGAATAAAGATTTCAGTCACAATTACAGCTTTCAACACAATACAAAGTTTTCAGACCACAGTAAGATAAAATTGATCTCAAATTTGATTCAGGAGGTAAGAAAGCATTGCTATAAAACAGCATAAGGCATTTAACACATATGAACCAAAATTACACCACTGTTCTCAACAGCTAAATCAGAAGGGAAGAGGTTTAGGTTTATTGGCTATTTGAAACTATCGTATTTTTTCTCCTTAATGAATATTGCATTAACACAACCTTATTTTTCCAAGTATGCCACTGCTATCTCCCTGTACTACATATTCAGCTGCTATTTAGATTTGGAAGAATTATATTTACATTACATTTTCAACAGCTGGCACATACTCTCCTACAGTTTTAGAAGCTTGCAGTAGAGGTTTAATAAAGACTTTTTTAGAGTTTATGAAAAGATTTCAATAGGCACCAAATCAGACACTATAAAGCACAAAAATTATTTAAAAAGAGATACATTGCAAGACAAAACCTATGGAAGGAAGGTACAGATAAACAGCCAATTTAAATTAAAAAAAAAATAAAATCTTCAGAGATAATTTAATAATTAACTTACAACTGTCACAGATCCTATATTCTTCCCTATTATCTTCTGAAGATAATAAATGTCAATATGGTTATAAATAAAAGGAAAATACATTGGCAAAAAAACACAGAGGATGTTTTTAACCGAACTCACATTTATTAAATGTTCTTGGAATAGTCTTGTAAAATTATCTTGTATGCCAGGGTATTGAATGCATGGATATCATCATTTGCAACTTTTCTTAAGCAAAACAAAACTCAACACAAGAAAAGCACCATGTGCCATCGCTTTCACTGATGCCCACCCACTAAGCTGGCTGCAAGTCCTCTGAATTCAGAGGGCTGAAAATGTACTTTCATCCTCCTCCCAGCACTAACACAAATAAGGCAGGTTTGCACTTCTTCTGCCGTTTTAAAGATATGGAAATCTTTAGAGTAACTATAAACTCAAAGTAGTTTCTATCATTGTTCTTTCACAGGACTCAGAAAAGATGTACACTTAGTAGTGCTATGACTATCTTCCAAGACAAAATACCTTAAGTTGCCAAAAACATACCATGGTACATTTTAGTTTAAAAGCACTTAAACTAACACTTCTTTCCTCCAGTTAATTTCTGAAACCAACAGTGTCTCTTTTACCCAACACAAATCTCATGGTGGTTTTTTTGGAAGATCAATGATCTTATGAATATTTTCATAAACATTTGGAATTCCTCAATATAAATCTTCCCCCTTCCAGCTTAAAGCCATTCCCCCTCATCCTATCACTACAGGCCCTTGTAAAAACTCCCTCCCCAGCTTTCCTGCAGCCCCCTTCAGGTACTGGAAGGCTGCTATAAGGTCTCCCTGGAGCCTTCTCTTCGCCAGGAGGAACAACCACAACTCTCTCAGCCTGATGATTCTGAATATGCATTTCCCCAGTAAATTAAGGTATTCAATAATATATGCAACTGTAGCAGCAGATTTTCCAATGAACATCATCTGCTCTGGAAGACTAAGATTACTTTGACAGGGTACAGAGAAGAAGAAGAGGAAGGGAGCATGCAATATTGGTGTAGTGAGTATTTCCAGTTTGGGGCAAAAATGGGATGCAAGAGAAAAGTTAACAGCATTGCTGAGCATTTTTCATGTGTGACAAGAGTGAAAAAGAAAAAGACACAGCAACAAATTTCTCTGTTATCTTCAAACAATTCAGTTTCATAACATCCAAAGCCATACCTCTGTACAGGGCACCTACAAAATGTGTAACAGCAATCTACTTCTAAGGTTTCTGCCAGATGGGTAAACACCTCAAACACACCCACAGATACTAATGAAAACCACCTTGGCCTCCTTCAGGAAGTCATTCAACACTTCACTGAAAAAAAAAAGGAAGTTGTTGATAAACTGCTTGCATGAACTACTTCCTGTAGGAAAAATAATTACAAGAGTTGTTTGCTGGACAATCAGATAGCTTCTCCTCACACTACAAACGAGAAGAGGTATTACACAAGCTTTGTAAGAACTACAAGTGTAAGACTGAGTTAAAACGATACAAGAGTAGTTCTAAAATTGAGCAAAACTTATTTCTTTCTCTGCAAGTCACTGTCTTGCCCCTCCCATGCCATATTATCTTTTGCCTAGAGAGCGATGCCCTATCTTTCTCCATAGTTCACTGACATGTCAACCAGCAGCTGGCTAACAGGAAGCGGTTAAAAAGCAATGCAGTTGACATCGCCTCACAAACCAAGCAATGAATGTGTAAGAATGGGCTACAGCATATGGCACAGCAATGCTGACATGACTCAAAGTGACCACTTACTAACCAGGCGAGTCTTAACGTATGAGTTCTACTTAAGTAGTAGTTTCAGTAACAAACAATTAGTTTAACGAGCTGTGCAGCTGGCCAAAATCATTTCTATTTTCACTAACGGAAGATTATACTCAGGATTCCAACCCAGAACAACAACACAAACGCAAACTGGAATTCTGGTAAATCATATAGTGGGCATTCATACACAAAAGGGTCTATTTTCTAAATGACAGACTGATTTGTAAGAGTAGTTCTGATTCAGATCCTGGACTATCACACTTGCCCTCATTTAATATGTATGGATACCTGCATAGTATGTGCATATAAGATACCTGGCCACATAACTTTGTGCACTTACCTATAGATGAGAGAAAAATTTTCTCTTCCATACATACTACTTTCATTTCTTTGCACAAACCACTACAATTGCAGTGCCTGATCCACTGAACACTGGAAGTGACTGTATTAAGTACAGTACTCAATTTTGCATTATTCTGTTTGCACTGCAGTATATTATGATAACTATAACCATAAGGCTTAGTGATATTTGGAAAAAAAAATCTATTACTGTTACCTATTCTGCAAAGACATTTGTAAAGCCTGATTACAAGAATGTTCATGAAGCGGCTACAGAACAGAGCAAATGGAAACAAAAAGCAACATAGCCAACCCAACAAAAAGGCTGAATACTTGGAAGACACACCAAAAATCTGCATATAGAATCATAAAATGGCTTGGGTTGGAAGGGACCTTAAAGATCATGCAGTTCCAACCCCCCTGCCATGGGCAGGGACACCTCTCACCAGACCAGGCTGCTAAAAGGCCCACCCAACCTGGCCTTGAACACTTCCAGGGAGGGGGCATCCATAACTTCCCTGGCCAACCTGTGCCAGTGCCTCACCACCCTCATTATGAAATCTAATCTAAATCTTCCCCCTTACAATTTAAAGTCATTCCCCCTTGTCTTACCACTACTTGCCCTTGTAAAAAGTCCCTCCCCAGCTTTCTTGTAGCCCCCTTCAGGTACTGGAAGGCTGCTCTAAGATTTCCTGGGAGCGTTCTCTTCTCCAGGCTGAACAAGCCCAGCTCTCTCAGCCTGTCCTCATAGCAGAGGTGCTCCAGCCCTCTGATCATCTTCACTGCCCTCCTCTGGACCCGTTCCAACAGTTCCATATCCTTCTTATGTTGGGAATTCCAGAACTGGACACAATACTCCAAGTAGGGTCTCACAAGAGAGAAGCAGATGGGGAGAATCACCTCCCTCGACCTGCTATTCACACTAGAATATATGGTAGAAGGAATCTCATTAAATGTATTTAGCATCGGGAATCTTAGTACTTCTGCTACAAGCAAATGTTTAAGGTATAACTAGACAAGATGTGAGTTCTAACAGATTTGTGGGTATGATACAGAACTGATCACTCAACACTGAAAAAAAGCTTCTGATATAGAAACCTGCTACTCAAACATAGTTCTTACATTTCTTTGGATTTCCCGAACATACAAAGCAAACATTTTGCTAGTACTTGGAATGTTTTTTTTACAAATCTTCGTGAACTCTATTGAAGCTGCTGGATCTCACCTGTAGATAGTATTAAATAATCTCTGAACGACAGATGTTCTTCAAGTGAGAAGAGAGCCTTCAGAACTGTCCTCATTAGACTCTCCCATACCACAGCAAAACCCAAGGAAAGCCAAAAGAAAATAGCCCATTAAGCTGTTTAAAATCTCCCAAGGTCAGCATGTGACCCAGCAGGGAGAGGTTCAAAAAGTACAGCCTTTATTTTTCTTCCTAACAACCTGGTTTGTTTCCACTCTTTTCCCCTTCAAGACACATCTTTCACAGCTAGCAGCTCTTTCAATCATTTACTTTGGATGTCTAGTTGAGAACAAACGATCTTGCTCATGCAGATGAGTTTGCCAGACTTGTGTGTACTTTCCAGTCTCAGGTTCTTTATTGTTCTTGCTGAAATCTGACCCTTTGAAATGGATACCAGCTCACCAAGAAAGGACAAAAAACTTGCAGAGAAAAGGAAAAAATCTCTGTGGCAATAATGAAACTGCAGAAAAACTTTCCAAGAACAAATCTTTCGCTCTCATTTCACCTGAATTAGCATAATTTAAAAAAAAAATCAGTTGCAAGATTGTGAAGACATTTTGCATCTCAAACTGTTCTATTTTCTGCAAAATTGACAGTGTTATCAAAAATGAACATTAAAACTTAAAAATCAAATATCTATTTTTCATGCTTCATAAGCTGCTCTGCAAGGGTACCCACTAGCACAGTCAAAACAAAGTTTGCTTTTAATTTCAAAACTCAGTCTGTGCTTTCCTCAAGGTCCAATGAGCTACGGCTCTCAAATAGCATAACTTACACTGTTCAAAAACAATTCTATTCGTGCCCACTGAAGAGATCATGTCTTAAAATACTTTGATTTGTTCGATTTTACCAAAGAAAATACCACATCTTCAAGATCTATAGCTAGTGCTCATTTTCACATTCCTAATACAGAATGATTGCTTTTATAAAGTAACCTGCAGGCTCAGACAACGTAAAACAGCTGCTGTAACCTCTTTTTGGTTAAAAAAAAAAGCAGTACTAATTTCTCTGTATGGAAACACCATCGCTATAGGAACAAGAAACAGTTTTAAGGAGTTCTGCCAGTTCCACTTTCATTGCATACAATGTAAATTTGTTTTTGAAGCTACAAACTCGACTACTTCAATCAAATGAAGATATTAATGACAATGTTTTCGCAATAAAGGCAAGGATAAAGATGTTTTCCTTGGCTAAAAAAGTTTTACATAAATAACACACTGTGCTGCCCCTCCCATCTGCTAGCCCTAAAAATGACACATAATGGGTTATTTAGAGCCTTGCAGTTGAATAATATGTTCAAAATATAGTCAAAATATTTGAAGGCAAATTATGTGTCTTGGTAGGCACACTTTCAGAAAGAAGGACAAGCTCCTGCTGTTTTAGAAAACTAGGAAGCACAAAAGAAAACCATCCCTGATGGATTAGGCGTTAGAGGGCTGGCATGTGTAACCTCCCTTTAGCTATAGAAAAGGTGATACTAATTTCACTGTGCAAAACAGCTACAACTGGAGGAACAAGAAACAAAGTTAAAAGTTCTGCAAATTCCCTTTCACTGCAGGGAATGTAGATGAGTTAAGAGTTACAGACCCAAATCCTGGCATCAAACATGTATGTTCATTTCCTCATGAGTAGAGAGTAGGCAAAAATGTTTTGACTGCATACTTGCACAACTGCAAGAAGCCCTGACATATTCTCACTACAATAGTTTCTAAAGTTCCTCTACATTTTTACATCTATATCATAAAAATGAGGTAAAATGTATTTTGACTTGCATGAGAACTCTGGCAAAATTCAGGAAATCTAAAAGTCATATTGTTTAAAAATCACTAAGCACATTTAATGGATTTTCAGTATACAGTATAATGGATATCCTTCTTCAGTTAAGATGTAGATAGGATAAATATTCACAGAGTACCATACAGTTTCCAGAAACAGCAGAGTTGATATGGGAGAAATACTGAAGTGGTAGGTTTTCCTACTTACAAGCAGGAGCATGTTCTTAAAAATATATATTTTAAGCACAATGAAATTTACTAATATTCAAAAACTAAAACCCATCAAAAAAAAACACCCAACAGAAAAAAAGAAAACCCACACCAGGCATATAACTAACTGAAATCAAGTTTTACTTACTTAAGAAAGTATCTCTGTCCAGATGGTGTCTTAGCCATCTCCCAACCTGGCGGCAAAGGTACATCATCAGGGATCTCAAATGAAGACTGGCGGAGATGTTGAGAAGATGGAGCTACGGGTCCAGTCACTACTCCAGAGGGTGTAAGCGTCCCTGGAGACACAGCTCCCAGCTGCAGGGATGCTGGAGAGGAATGAGCTCGGACATGCTGAGGGGTCAGGGCTCCTGCTGTCCCTGCATCAGTGCTGGCCTGTCAGGAGTGAAATTGTTCCCATTAAGACTCTTATATTTCAGCAGAAATTCAGCTGTCAGAAGACATTTCACTTTAAATGAATCTTTCTGAAGAAATTCTTAAGTTAAGTCACCCTACAGTTCTGACGATTTTCCAGTTGTTATTGTTCAAGAGGGTCTCCGGCAAGTCAAGAAATGTTAACTATAAGTATGTGCTAAATGCCTTTAGTCTTATTTTCTAAACTAAAATTATTAATCCTTAGTGCAGGGTTAAGAAAAAAAACCCCACACCCCCAGTCAGCAGACTTTATACAGTAAATTTCATGGTTCATTACGGGACTGCACCAATCCACCACCATTACATTTTCTGCTAGAGGAGACTCTTTCCCACTCTCCTTTAGAAATGGGGGAGTGGGGGTGCAAGGACACCCACACATGCACCTTCCTGCAGGGGGTTAAATGATTACACACGGAGAAAATCAACAAAGAAATGCCAAACAACAGCAGTGACTTCCAATGGAAGAAGACTCCTGAACTCTACCATTAAAAAAATCTTTTACAAGACTGAACACAAAATTCCTAAACCACACAAGCAGCAGTAAAGTGTACTGGGAGCTCATGAAGAGTCTGCCATGATTTATTCAAAGCAAAACTTTAGGAAACTGTTGAACCAGTCAATGAAAAATGACTCACAAAACCAGTCACACATAGTAAATATGCATCCCACTGTGAAATAGAAAAAGGAACTCTGCAAACTGGATTTAAGTAATACTGACTTCTTTTTATGTATTTATGGATTAATTGATTTCATAGATACACTGGAATGACATGGACACCTGTAATAAGATGCACATATCAACCTTTGCCACACCTCTCTACAGGAGGCATTGCACCACACCCGAGGCCCCATTTATATACTCCTGACAATTCTGTTTCACTAGGGGGGTATGCAAGCACATGCAGCTTCATCTACTGAATAAGAGACAAATTATCTAACATTAAGGTTTAAACAAAACACACAAGTTGTAAATTGACTGAATTTTGAGAAACAGGGAGAATTACAGAAACTTAACAGACCTTTTCTGTTAAACAGAACCTTTTTGTGGCACAACTAAACAAAAAGGAAAATGAAAACAGCTTTATTTTAAAAAACAGTCCACAATGAAGCAAATTATTCTCTGGTTTTAGCTGGATTTCAAATTTACGTTTTAGGAGCCACTGCCTGGCACAAGAACAGTGATCCAACTAAATATGCGTTACAGATGAAGAGTAACACACACAAGGAAGATAACACTAAGACTAAAAGTACAAGTTGCATGAACGTGACACACAAAGTGCATTTCAAAATGCAACAGCTATTGAACTTCAGTTACTGTATTGAACAAGACTACAGCACTGAGTGTTAGCTGAATGCATACCAGCTCACATTTGTGCATAATGGAACTGCGATAAGATTTGAACTCAGAAACACGCTATCACTTTATTCCGCACTGGATTTCAGTAAGTTATTGAAGGTCTGCAAGTCAGAAGCAAGCAAAACTACAGAAGCAATCCGCCCCACCCCTTTCTATTTTCTTTTCAGTCTTGCAATATAAAGGCCATGCTGCTTTTTTTCAAGCATTTGGAAAATGAATTAACTCCTAGGCTGAAGGAGCACGTGCCAAGGTTCAGCCTGCAGTGAACTTCTGAAGCCAAGTTATAAATCCTTCAAAAGAGAAGTTTAATAATGGAAATGTTGACAGACCCTTAACAACAAGAGTACCAGGCACCACTGCACAGAGCAAGTATCACTCCTACTGAGTACGCAGATAAAGTGACAATAGCCAATAATAAAACCTATTTTATAGCCTAGCAACGCAGTTCATTACTTAATAAAACACTCAAGTAGGCACAGCCTCCTTCCAGAAGTTGGGAACAGCAGCCTAAACATTAACTTTCACTCATATCCGCAGCAACACTTAAGGCTTGGCACACAAGTTACTCTGCGTAGAAACCAAAGGCATCCCCCCATCTCTGGGAAACGGTTCTGCCAGCCCCGAACTCTGTGTCTCGGCTCTGGGAAGTCCCACCTCACACCCAGGGCTGGGAAGCAGTTGGTTAACTCAGGGGACCCTCGATGCTGCCAGACTTAAAGGGCGGTTCAGAATTCACTCCTGAATTTCGTGAGTGTGTGATGAGGGGAAGGTCGTGGTTAATCCTCCTCAACACAGCTCAGAGACTAAATGGTGGAAATGCCACATCCATACTGTTTGATGGGAGACTGGAAAAACATCACAGAATCACAAAGTCACAGAATGGCTGGGTTAGAAGGGATCACCTTAAAGACCATGCAGTTCCAACCCCCGTGCCATGGGCAGGAACACCTCCGAAATTGACAGCGTCTGGTTTCCCCTGCAAATCTCATGGCATTTTTCCTTGGCAGATCATTGATCTTACAAATATTTTCATAAGCATTCAAAATTCCTCAATATAAAATTTAAATTATTTAGACATATTAAAAATAAAATTTTGCAACTAAAAAGCTTCATCTGCTTTTTAGTACAAAAAGCAAGAAAAAATGACCAACCCATTAAAAGCAGTGGCTGCGGTTTTTGCTTCCAAGAAAACAGCTCTTTTAATGGCAAAATACTTTGAACTATAAACACTGATTCATAGAATGGTTTGGGTTGGAAGGGACTTTAAAGATCATCCAGTTCCAGCCCCCTGCCATAGGAAGGGACACCTCCCACCAGACCAGGCTGTTCAATGCCCCATCCAACCAATACTTCCAGAGAGAGAGCAGCCACAACTTCCCTGTGCCACCTGTGCCAGTGTCTCACCACCCTCAGTGTGAAGAATTTCTTCCTAATGTCTAACCTAAATCTCCTTTCTTCTGATTTAAAGCCATTGCTCCTTGTCCTGTTACTAACAGCCCTTGTAAAAACTCCCTCCCCAGCTTTCTTCTAGGCCTCTGATCATCTTCGTGGCCTCCTCTGGACCTGTTCCAACAGTTCCATATCCTTCTTATGTTGGGGATTCCAGCAGCGAACAAGATGGTCCAGGTGGGGTCTCACAAGACCAGAGCAGACCTCGACATGCTTGCCACATTTCTTTTGATGTGGCCCAGGATAGGATTGGCCTTCTGGGCTGTGAGCATGCCCCTCCCTCAACATAAACCTCGGGAGGGACTTTTTACAAGGGCATGCAGTGATAGGACAAGGGGGAATGGCTTTAAACTGGAAGGTGGAAGATTTAGATTAGACATTAGAAAGAAATTCTTCACACTGAGGGTGGTGAGACCCTGGCACAGGTTGCGCGGGGAAGCTGTGGATGCCCCTCCCTGGCAGTGTTGCAGGCCGGGTTGGATGGGGCCTTGAGCAGCCTGGTCTGGTGGGAGGTGTCCCTGCCCATGGCAGGGGGGGTTGGAACTGCGTGATCCCTAAGGTCCCTTCCAACCCAAACCATTCGATGATTCGATTTTTATGAACGCCAAAGCGCGAACTCCCCCGATTTCCAAAGCAAAGAGTTTGAGGAGCTCCAAAGTGCGTCCGAGGAGCGGATGCGGAGCCTGAGCCTCCGCCGGAGAACGCCCGCGAGGGGGGCGCGCGCGGCGCTCCCGCCCCTTCGCGAAGAGCAAGTTAAGGCGGGGGGAGGGGGGAACACACACAGGGGACACGTGACACGACGCGCACCCCCCCCCCCCCACCTCCCCCAACGCGGGGAGGAAGAACGCAGCGCGCGCCCCCCGCCCCTCTCCCCTCGGGAGGAGCTCCGGGAGGGCGAGCGCTCGTCCCCGCCTCCTCGTCCCCCTCACCTGGCGAGAATGGGCCTTGGGCTCCGGCGGCTTGAAGAAGGAGTCCGGCAGTTTCCGCAGCCGCATGGGCAGCGTGTGGGGCACGTTGGCGCCCTTGGGGTTCATCACGGCGTTGAAGAGCGCCTCCAAGTCGGTCTCCGAGTCGCCCCGCACATGCACGATCTGGTGCCCGGCCGGAGGGGGCTGCGCCGTCCCCGGGGGCTGCGCCGCGCCCGCCGGGGCCCCCGACACCGCGCCCGGGGGCTGCGGCGGCTGCGAGGCCGGGGGCTGCGCTGCCTGCGGCGGCTGCTGCGGTTGAGGCTGCCCGGGATCCATGGCTCCGTCGGGACCTCCCGGCGCTTCCCTGGCGGGGCTCGGCGACTCAGAGCGCGGATTCCCAGCCCCGCATACCCCTGTCCCCGAGTCCTGCTGTCGCCGGTGCTTCTCGCCCCTCGGCGGGTAAACCGACCCGGCTGCGGCAACTGGGAAAACAACTTCAGCTTCCCCGAGGCCGGCCCAGCCCGGCCGGCGCCTCCGTCCCGGCGGCGGAAACCAAACTCGCACAACACTGCAAACAAAAGTTCGCAGTTACGCCCGCCCGCATCACTTCTCGGCCTTCGGCTCCGCCCCTCCTGAGCCCGCCCGCACCGAATCCGAGCGGTGCAGCCTCTGCAGCGTTGCGCGCGCCCGCCCGCCCAGCTTCCCGACCGAGGTTGGGGAGGCGCTGCCCGCGCCCCACTTGCGCCCTCCCAACGCTCTCAGCCCGCAGAACCTCATGCCTCGCCTACCGCCGCACTGCCCGTCTTCGCGCGCCTGCCCGCCCCTCTCCCGAATCCTGCCCGCCCGCATCTCTACTGATTCTCGCCTGCCCGCATTCTTCTGCTACGGAGCGCTGCCACCAACCAGTAGATTTCTTTTTCCGCTCCCGAACTTCTATTCCAACTTCCAGGCGGGCGCTGGGCGAGGGGGTGGGTGGTAGTGGGGGTGGGGTGGTCCAGGGATGGAGACTGGGTTTGTTGAGCTTTCTCCCAGTTCCACAGGGCTTTCACTTGAGACGAGAGCTTTCCCATTGCATTTATGCGTCGTGGGTATGAAAAGCTGGTTCGAAAAGGTACGAGACATGAATCACAGAATCATAGAATGGTTTGGTTTGGAAAGAACCTTAAAGCCCATCCAGTTCCAACCCCCCCTTCCACGGCATCAGGTTGCTCAAAACCCCATACAACCTGGCCATCAACATCTCCAAGGAGGGGGCATCCACAATCTTTCTAGACAACCTGTGCCAAGGTCTCAGCACCCTCAGTGTGAAGAATTTCTTCCTAATGTCCAATCTAAATCTTCCCCTTTCCAATTCATAGCCACCCCCACCCCCCCCCCCCCCTTGTCCTGTCACTACATGCCCTTGTTTTATTGAATAAAAAGGGAGAGGGAAAGGGGGGACAAAACAGCCAGGAAAACAGCTCCAACAAGTATGCCTTTAAAATACAGAGAAGTGACACAAAACTGGTGTCACTCACTGCGTTGTCACACTGATGTGGACATGTAGCGATTCAGCGTGTGTGCTCAAGGAGCACATCCTAAGAAAACTAAGAAATCAGAAAAACCCAGATTCTTGCAGAGAGAAGGCCACCTCTGCTATAAAAGTGGAGAACAGCCAGGTTTATAACGAGTCGGTAAACAAGCTTCCACCGAAGCAGTGGTACAGGACATGCACGTGTTGCTTGCAGGGATCCACAACCAAGTAGGCAAAAGTCTGTTGGTGGCTTTTGCTTGAAGGGTAACAGAGGCCATTGTCATCCTGAGAGGAAGTAAAAAAAACACAGCATTAGTGACAACATGGATATTCTCTCATAGGTATGAGAGAATTCATAAAAACTGAATGAACTGTATAATTTTTTTCCAACTATAACAATTCACTTAATAACCAAATAGAACAAATAAACCACAGTTTATTTAAGTAACGTTAAGTCTCCATGAGGATCCTGATGCTACAAAATATCTGAATAGTTCCAATAACCTTGAGGTAACTGTTGTACTAATATAAAATGTAAAGTTAAACAGGTAAGCATGTGTTGCCACAATTACAGCATAACATACAGATGATTAAATATACAAGGGTCCCATCGTGCTTCCTTTGAAACAGAAGAACATTGAGGGACTCTATGTTAACACATAAAGCTGTTCCATCAGTAATTCTTTTAACATTTGCTGAGGCATCTGTTCAGTTTCAAATACTTGCTTTTAAGGAAAACCCTTATTACAGCTCTAACTAACAGCTTTGAACTGTTATTGAAAACAGTCTGTGTGCCAGTTCTCAGAAGAGGTTTGAAGGGAATCGAGGCACCTAGCTCCAAAATCCTCATTCCGAAAAAGCATGTTCAGCTGACAACCAACACAAGAACTGAGCTCTTCAATTTAACATCCTGCGTCTGCCCATGTCAATAAAAGTGTCAACGTTGACAGGGCAGCACAGCTTGACACACGCTTCAAATCCAGTAGGGATCCAGGAACCACATGGGGGAATTTTTGGAGGGCTGATTTTTTTATGTGTTCAGTCTGGTAATTGAACATCTGAAAGATCAACAAATGCATAGCTGACACCTCCTTTCTTTTAAAACATGACAGAGTTTCCTCCTGCTCCCCACCACCTTTCTAGAACAGCTGAAGTGATGTAGGTTCTGTTCCAATTCTTTTGCCTGAGGAAAATTGGTATAGTACATATATTGTCCATTTTCTCCAGGAAAAATGTTAAACTCCCAGACTACAGACTATTCCAGATTAGAGGCACATCTCTCACATTCTTTTGTTGAAGCTGTCTTCCTTTGGATAAAATAATCGATTTCTTTTTTTTTGGACCAAGGAAACATGAAAACTGTAACCTCTCTCAGTGAGCCGAGAAGGAAAATATCTGGGTTCACATTTCTACTCCAAGGAACTTGTGAATGTACTAGCACCCCATTTTCTCTTATTTCAAAGAGGATGTTCTGGTGTCTTTCTTTGAGGGATTATTCAAGACCATAAATCTTAAACGAAGACAAGCACCACCATGAAAGTATTGTTTAAGACAGGTAGAGATTTGATAATGTTTATTCATAGCATTTTCCAAAGGCTAAAAATACCCTTCTATTTTTAAGCAATGCAGCATTCAAGTTCTTGTAGCTCTGATTTTAAGATGCCTAATTTTCCTCAGGTGTTTTTTAGGGATACATGTGTAATAAACACTGGATTCTCAATTGCAGTGAGGAGAGCAAGCTTTAAGACTTTACAGTACTCAGTACTCAGCATCACAATGCCTGATCAAAAAATAACCTGGGATCATGCACAAAACCAAAAAAACAGGAGACCAGCATCAAGAAGTGACTTCAAGTTAAACTTTGTTCCCACTGAATCATAGAATCATAGAATCTTCCGGCTGGAAAAGACCTTTGAGATCATTGAGTCCAACCACACCCATCATCCGCTAAACCATGTCCCTTAAAAACCTATCTACCCATTTTTTAAACACCTCCACGGATGGTGAGTCAACCACCTCCCTGGGCAGCTGTTCCAGTGCCTGACCATCCTTTTGGTAAAGAAATTCTTCTTAATATCCAGTCTGTCTGAACCTCCCCTGGCGCAACTTATGGCCATTTCCTCTTGTTCTATCACCTGTCACTTGTGAGAAGAGATCAACACTCGCTCTGCTACAGCCTCCTTTCAGGCAGCCGTAGACAGGAATGAGGTCTCCCCTCAGCCTGCTCTTCTCTAAGCTAAACAACCCCAGTTCCCTCAGCCGTTCCTCGTAGGACTTGTTCTCCAGCCCCTTCACCAGCCTTGTCACCCTTCTCTGGAAACGCTCCAACACCTCAATGTCCTTCTAATACTGAGGGACCCAGAACTGAACACAGTACTCAAGGTGTGGCCTCACCAGTGCTGAGTATAGGGGTACAATCATCTCCCTTGTCCTGCTGGTCATGCTGTTTCTGATACAGGCCAAGTTGTCATTGGCCTTCTTGGCCACCTGGGCACACTGCTGGCTCATATTCAGCCAGTTGTCAACCAACACCCCCAGGTCCTTCTCTGCCAGGCAGCTCTCCAGCCACTCTTCCCCAAGCCTGTAACACTGCATGGAGTTGTTGTGTCCCAAGTGCAGGACTCGGCATTTGGTCTTGTTAAACCTCATCCCATGGTTGTTAAACCTCATCCAATGGTCTCAGCCCATTGATCCAGCCTGTCCAGATCTCTTTGCAGAGCTTGGTGTCCTCTGCAAACTTGCTAAGGGTGCACTCGATCCCTTCGTCCAGGTCATTAATAAAGATATTGAACAGGACTGGACCCAGCACTGAACCCTGGGGAACACCACTCGTGACCTGCCTCCAGCTAGATTTAACTCCATTTACCACCACCCTCTGGGCCCAGCCATCCAGCCAGTTTTTTACCCAGCAGAGGGTGTGCCTGTCCAGGCCAATGGCAGCCAGTTTCTCAATCAGAATACCTTGAGAAACAGTGCCAAAGGCTTTACAAAAGTCCAGGTACACCACATTCACAGCTTTTCCCTCATCCATTAACTGGGTAACCTTGTCATAGGAGGAGATCAGGTTGGCAGGACCTGCCTTTCATAAACCCATGTTGATGGGGTCTGTCCTGCATGTGCTGTGTGACAGCATTCAATATGATCTGCTCCATGACCTTCCCCAGTATTGAGGTCAAGCTGACAGGCCTATAATTCCCTGGCTCCTCTTTCCGACCCTTCTTGTAAATGGGAGTTACGTTTTCCAGTCTCCAGTCGAGCAGCACTTCCCCAGTCAGCAGAACTGTTGATAGATGAGGGAAAGGGGTTTGGCAAGGACCTCTGCCAGCTCCCTTAATACCCTTGAGTGTTTCCCATCCAGCCCCATAGACTTGTGGATGTCTAATTGGCTGAGCAGGTCTATAACCAAGTCTTCTTGGAACCTTGAGGGTTGGTCTTCACAGTCTTCTGGCTCAGGAGGCTTGGAGCCCAGAGAACATCTTACCTGCCTATCAAAAACCGAAGCAAAGAAGGCATTAAGTACGTCTGCCTTGCCCTCATCCTTTGTTACTACCATTCCTCTTGCATCCAGTAGAGGAGGGAGATTCTCCTTGGTCCTCCTGTTGTTGTTAATATACTTGAAGAAACATTTTTTTGTTATCTTTCACTGAACTGGCCAGATGGAGTTCTAGTTGGGCTTTAGCCCTTCTGATTTTTTGCCTACCTGATCTCACCTACTCCTTGTAGTCCTCCTGAGATGCCTGCCCCCTCTTCCAAAGCTCATATATTTTCCTCTTTTTCCTGAGACCAACACAGGGCTTTCTTTTAAGCCACACTGGCCTTCTTCCCCACTGACTCATTTTACAGCACACCAGGATAGCCTGCTCTTACACCACCAGATTTTCCTTCTTGAGGAGCATCCAGCCCTCATGGGCTTCTTTGTCATTTAGATCTTTAGTAAAGATCCCACTCCTGCAGACCCTGTGGAATCAACCGAGTCAGTTCAGATTTTGACTGTTGAAAGGCAGTATTAGCACCCCAAGAATTTTGTTCAACAACTGAAGAACAAAAACAAATGAAGTTCTGGTGATGAGGCATTTCAAGAAACTCCAGAATATACTAAACCTGGTATAGGGAAAATAGTATATATTATCTTATTAAATGAAAAGGGTTTCTAAATTTCTTGTAATTGGTATAAGAGGTCATTAAAACCCTAAAATACTTGAGCAGAAAGGCTGTGGAATTTACACAGACTTACTCCAGTTTTTAGAGCAATAACGTCTGTATACATGAATTAAAACCATACCAATTCCGTCTGCAGCATGGACTTCAGACATGGAAGGGGATGCAATGATTGATTTACTGATGTTAGAACAGGATCATTTTATTTTTCCTTTGTGGGAACACAGATCATCAGCTGATGATCTTAAGTGTACATATGCATAGCATAATGCACAGGATAACACAGAAATAAGCATTTTACTGAACATCTCTCAAAACTGTATCATTTAATAAAAAATTTTAAAAATGAATAAACTATGTATTACATTGATTTCTAACACTGCTGTAGCTGGGGTTCAGGCACAGAAAGTTCTAAAATATGGGTTAGCATCCAAATACTTCACCTGTAACAATGTTTCATTATATGCAAGCCCTGAAGTTCTCAAGGGTATCTGGAGTTCAACCCACTTGGACACAATATATAAATTATTTCTCTTGTGATGCCTAGGTCTAGCGAGCTTTGATGCTAAACAGGTCTACAGACGTTTATAATTACACTTTAATACCCTGAAATATTCACATATCTAATAGTGTGGGGGTTTAGATGTTGTTTCCAAAACAAGGGCTTAAACAACAAATGAAAAGGAATGGATGGGGTCAGGATGGTTTTACACAAAGTTCTTAATTTCTGATTCCATTTATACTTGTGCAAATGTTAAAGTATATCTATTTGTCTGTTTATTAATCCAGCTCACAAAAATTTAAAAATGTTCTTCTAACTTCTCAACTGCTCTTCATGTCACTTTTACTGGAATATTTATATCAGGCTAAGAGGGTGTGTCCTTTCAGATACAAAGCAATAAAATATGGCTTAAAAATTGTCAGCTCAACATTAAGGTTATAATACCACACTCTACAGTTATTTACCAAAGGAACTCAGAAACTAAAAGTACTACAGAAATGTCATTATCTCCTTGAGAGAAACTTTTCAATGCAAGCACAAGACATTTGTGCTTCAGTAGGTGCCTTTCCTGTAATTTCCAAGCAGAGTTTAAAGAGTTTTGATCCACAGAGCCTTCAAATGATCCATACACACCTATCTAAGCCCTTCTCTATTCTAAGAGAAAATTCTTCAAGATGTTCTTTAATGGAAACCAGGATTTCAGAATTCTCCTTCACCTCATAAATTGTCAGAACGTACAGTAAAGCCCATCATCCCCTAAGGCTACAGGGAGGATAGCACACTCTGTATTTACACTGCATTTGCTTTTGTCCATTTTGTTTTCAAAATGTTGCTGAAGTCCACCGTATTCTCCTCTCCTCTCCTCTCCTCTCCTCTCCTCTCCTCTCCTCTCCTCTCCTCTCCTCTCCTCTCCTCTCCTCTCCTCTCCTCTCCTCTCCTCTCCTCTCCTCTCCTCTCCTCTCCTCTCCTCTCCTCTCCTCTCCTCTCCTCTCCTCTCCTCTCCTCTCCTCTCCTCTCCTCTCCTCTCCCTGATGATATTTAATGTATGGCAAAGATAATTAGAAGAACTCTCAAATATCATGAATCTAAACAAAAATCTGCAAAATTCACATCAATACATTTGATTCAGAGATGGGGAGGAAACAGCAATAACACAGGAATAGCAGGTTATCGGGATTTTTCTCTTTTTTTTTATTGTAATAACAATAAAATACCAGTTAGCATCCAAATACCTCATCTGCAGCCTACTAGAAAGGTAAATTTTGATTCACCTATGAAGTGCTTATTTTCAAAAACATTTCAAAAGCCTTTTATGAATCACACATAGCACTTAAAAGGTGATGACCCACAGATGAACAACTGGGCTGTTGGCAACATACAGGGAAATTTGTGCACTGGCTGAAATGACATCATCTAGTTCTTTAGAAAATGGGTACATTATCAGACATTACTTATTACATATTCTGGTTGCTCAAGAAGAATTTGGAGTAGTTCATCATACTGTAACAATTAAATGGCAGATACGCTGAATCTAGTAAACATGCAGCCAGTTCTCATACTTATCTTGCTAGTAAATTTATGATTTTGTAAGAGAAACAGACAGGAATGATAGTTGACAGGGAAGTGGAAAAGAGATTAGCCGTCATCACACCACCCCAGCCTTTTTGTATACAAAAGGTCCTTGAAGTCTTTACAGAAAGAGATGCAATACAAGCTACTCAGAAAGCTCTAGCAACATTTCTAAAAACAGAACCAGACAAAGTCAAAAGTGGATTCTTAATCCATACTGCTATCTCAATTACATCTAAAACCATGAGAATTACTCAGACCTAAAGATTTTTTTTTTCATAAACTAGTTTCTGGATGACTATTATAACTTCAAGTGCAATCCAGTAAATCTATTTTTCATAAGCTACAAAATAAAACTTTAGTTGGTGGTTATTGATGAAGAGTTAGTAAAGAGGATGAGAAATCAGGATGAAATCAGGGAAAATAGTTAATAAGTAAAAAAGATGATGAATATGGCAAAAAATAACCCTTTAAAATAGAATATTATGCTTTATTTGGGTAAATGTCTATTAATTATTTTCATGTTATGCATGTTCCAGTAAAATCCTGTACCAAAAAGTTATTAGTACTTACATATACAGACACTCTGAAGACTGTAGAAATAATATGTATTTCTTTTGTTTCAGGATTCTTTTGAACACTGAAATACAGGGGAATAACACATATTTAATAAGTACAGTAAGCACTAATTATTAGAATCCTTCATTTTATAAATACATTTTTAATATATGTACACTGTTCTCCCTCAAATTTTATAAAGTTCAAATTAATAGTTAAAATTCAACTCATGTCACATTGACCATGGAAAGGGACATTGGCCATTGTTAGAGAACATGGATATTATGATATTTTACTGGAAACTATTGCACACATCTTGTCGTCTGAGTTGATTTCACTGTTTTCAGCTACTAAATGACAGCAATATTACCAGGGCCTAGATGACTCCAATATAAAGTCTGCATTTTGATAACTATGAAAACTTATTCAGCTAAACGTTTTGTAAAAAACTTTCACATATTCTTTGATTAAAAAACCCCACAAAGTGAACTGCATCTCTATACTAAAAGACGTCATAACAGTACTGGTTAAGAAATATGGACTTCAATTCATTTTTAATTACTATAGAACTATAATGTAGGTTCATTTTTCTTCCTTTGGAATGCTGTATGTATAGACAGCTATGCAACTTAGGATTGTATTAGTTCTAGATTTTTATATTTCTAGACTAGGTTTGTTGTGAAGACTGCCTTTTCTACTGTCACAGTTACAAATACCACCAAGATATTATTTCAAAGCATCCAGGCACCTCAACATATTTTAAATCTAAGCATTTTTAAATGTGTCATTTTTTCTCAGGTTTGCTTTAAGCGATGGCTATATTTCTTCATAAATTAGATCATATAAATTCTATTAATCTAATTTAACAGATTCCTATTTAGAATCATAGAATCGTAGAATGGTTTGGGTTGAAACGGACCTTAAAGATCACCCAGTTCCAGCCCTCTGCCATGGGCAGGGACACCCGCCACCAGACCAGGCTGCTCCAAGCCCCATCCAACCTGGCCTTCAATACCTCCAGGGAGAGGGCAGCCACAACTTTCCTGGGCAGCCTGTGCCAGTGTCTCACCACTGAACAATTTCTTCCTAATAGCCGATCTAAATCTTTCCCCTTCCAGTTTAAAGCCATTCTCCCTCATCCTATTACTACTTGCCATTGTAAGAAGTCTCTCCCCAGCCTTTCTGCAGCCCTCTTCAGGTACTGGAAGGCCACTATGAGGTCCCCCCAGAGCCTTCTCTTCTCTAGGCTGACCAAGCGCAGTCCTCTCAGCTTGTCCTCATAGCAGAGGTGCTCCAGCCATCTGATCATCTTTGTAGCCCTCCTCTGGACCCATTCCAACAGTTCTATACCATTCTCACGTTGAGGGTTTCAGAACTGGGCATAATACTCTAGGTGGGATATTACAAGAGCAGCATAGACCTCCTTCAACTTGCTGGCAATGCTTCTTTTGGTGCAGCCCAGGACACAGCTGTCCTTCTGTGGAGCAGTTGAGCCTTATCAATTCCATATTTAGACAATTCCAAGAAATGCAAAGCTCAAACCTTGTCTGTCACAAACAGAATCAATTCCTGGGAAAGGTCCTGATATAGGCAAGTTGCTAGAAGATGCGAGTTAAATACAGACCAGTTGTACATAGCACCAAGTCAAAGCTGTTACAGCAGTGCATTCACTGCTTTTGCAAAGCTTATTAGAAGAACAAGCAAACCCCAAACCAACCAATATCATCTTTGTTGATTCAATCTCTCCAACCAATAAAAGAAATCAACTCTCCGATTAACTGATTTCATCTGTAGAGTACTGGCACAGATGTGGATGAATTAAAGCTATACTGTGAAGCTGATCTTTCCTGTGATGAGTCAGTAGCAAGGCTGTCTCAGATTTTTTTGTTGCAGCTGAAATGTTGATATACTCAACAGTGGATTAAGACAGCATTGCTGAAACTGGTACTGGCCCCAGTTGTCTATCTTACCACCCCCCTAGAGATTACTGTCTTCCCAGCAGGACAGCTCAACTGGTTGATGACTCAGCTTCTGAAACACTGCAGTTTACAGACCAACATATTAAGATAAACTAAAATGGATGTCAGCTTATGCTAATGTGCCCACTGTGAACTGCAGCAGTTCAGAAACTGTTTAACCACGACAAGATATAGAACATTAGCACTTTCTGCAATATATCAACACCTCAGAAGTTATAGTTGTATTTAAGTCACTCTGGCTTCACAGTCTTGTGTCTGAACACACCACTTTCAATTCCTCATTTCTTAATTCTAGCGTTACATATATCTAGGATACCAAAGTAAAGGGTGACAGAGAATAAGTCTTCCTATTTATCCCATTGCCTTGAGAAATTTTCCACTTGTGGTTAGATTCCTGTAAGTCATTTTTCAGACTCAGTGTTTATTTCTAGTACTTTGGTTAATTTTTAAGGCAAAAAAAAGAATCTTATCTGCCAAAGTCAGATGAGATTCCTTCCTTCTTGACTTGAAAGAAACCAGGAGGTTGCCTTTGACAAACTCTTTTTTTTTTACCTAAAAGGTTTCAGAAAAAAATACCTTGTCTTCTTGAAGAGCATAGTATTTCCTTACCTTTGTTCTATCAAATTGTTAGCTTTTAAACTATCCATTAAATATCATAGTTCCTTCATCATTTTAATGTGTATCTATTCTCTTTTTATGAAAAGCCAAGTTCATCATCCTCTCTCAATTCACTTTGGGTTCTATTTATATCCTAATCTCACTGGCAATATTTTGTTAGGCTTTCCAAACATTAAAAGCATAACTCAATGCTTTCACATAAATTCATTTATTATGGGGGAAAGAGCATGGAACTGGCAAAGAAGGAACGAGAAGAGAACAATGACTACAAAGTACTACAGCAGCTGTCACCATGGAGAGACACTGTCATAAAAATCAGGTGTTAAGTACAGAAGACAAGATTTAGCAACAAAGATTCACAGACTACATTTTAATTAACAAGTTTTGTGATGTAAATGTATTCTTTAACTAAACCAAATATATTACAGCAAGGATGTTGAAATTATTTAGGCTACACAGGATATGATGCAATTCTAAAATTTTAGATGGATTCAGCTGGTCACAGACTAATTACTGCTGGATTAGTAACAGACAACAAGTTGTTCATTAATTAATTATGAAGTAATTATTACTTTTTTTTACAAAGGAGAAAATGTCTGCCATCTTATAGTTGTATTTGGAAGTCCTTAGCTGTGATTGTGCATTTTCTAGAGCAGTTACTTTCAAAAGACTATTTCATTCTCTCATAATTAAGCAATATACACAGAAATACTTTAAAAATATTAAATCTCAAACCTTTGGACACTATTTTGAATGCTGCTTCTTTGGAGTTAGAACTTGGGAAAGGCCAGAAGAAAGGCTGTAAGAAAGAGAAGTAGGGAAAAACTCATAATAAGTCTGCCACTCCCAACACTTTTGTGAAACTCTTCATGCCAAGGTTCTTTTCTATAAGAAAAACTGCTACAAGATCAATAGTGTGGTTTATACCTCTATAAGTAGATCATGATTAGATGAGTTCATCTGTGGAATCTAATTTTTAAATACGCATCAGCTAGAGGCTAATAATTATCGTATTATCCTTTTGTTTTTCACTAAGACTTCTGAGCCCTCAAGACATAAACATTAAAGCTTAAGAAGAGTAAAGTTTACAGAATTTTTTAATACCAAAAAAGTTTTTAATATCACTTTACAAAGAGTAGAAAATATTCAATGCAACTGCAATCCAAGATGAAAAGAAACCAGACTGAGAATAGCAGTCTAGAAAAGAAGAATTTAAAGTACAGTTGGTTTTCAACAGGAATTTGAAGGTAAACTCTTTGGTAAACAGAATTTAAGAGACCACTTTTCTCATTAATAATTGTTTACTGAAAATAAGAAACCATAAAAAAGCAATTTTCATTGCTTTATTTTCTCGTGTAATTTGTGCAAAAATGAAGTAATACAGTGCACAGCAGGGACTAGAAATTAGAAATTAAATGAAGACTGTAGCATGAGTGTTCTTCTTTGAGTTACATTGCTTATCCTGTCACTGGCTTTTTCTCTCTCAAGGTGGTGGTTACAAAACAGCAACATCATTTTGGGTAAACTGGGGACAAGGGGAAATGAGACAAAACAGGAGACAACCTTGATTGTGAAGAGGGAGGGAGAGTCTGAAATGTCAAGATCAAAAGCTTTTATCATGGACTGACAGAGAACTTAATATCAAAGGAGCAAGACAAAAGATTTCGCCAAATTGTGACTTTCTGTTTCAATTGCCAGTCAGTGAGAAACCAGCAGCCGTTTACGGGCACAGAAACCAAGATACACATGGCAGATAAATGTTGAATATCAGTTATGTCACAGGAACAGAATAGATGTACTTTAAAACTTTGGAAGATACAAATCAAGCTGACAAGTGGGAAAAAAAAATAAACCAATCATCAAAAATGCAGAGGACGGGATCTTGAAAGCTTTAATTCTGATATCGTGTATTGTGTGTTGTGTAGGACACAAGAGAAAGATCACAGAAATACATAAGGGTCAACAGAGAACAGGTTGACGGCATAGAAAAAACAAATCTTGAAAGTAGGATGAAATTGTGGGAATGATTTTGAAAGGTATCTTTTTTTATAAGTAATAAGAATATTTGACATCCTTATCAAATTTTACAGCAGGAAAAGGAAAAAGAAGGGAAAAAGTTTTAAGGACATAGGAAGGTAAAGAAAAGGAGCCACTTAGAACAAAACTTGCATGTGTTTAGGAGAAAACAACTCAACAGCAAAGGGAACTAGTGAAGTGAAGGAGCCGATTGGATTTGTGCTTTGTCCTAGGTCAATTCAACAACATAAGAGCAGAAACAGCTGTAGTTGATGCAGAGTCAACTAAGGCCAAGGATTAGAGTAACAAACAGCTTGTGTCAAGTGCAGAGTGAACAACTTAAAGGAAAAGGGAGGGTAGAATGAAGCACTGATGGATCCTTTTAAGTCATATGCTGTACTTCTGAAGAACCCTCTTGATTTCCATCTACATATGATAAGAAAATGTCAAAAGTAATCATAGTAATAAGAAAGCTCTGGTAACTTATCACAGTATCCAAACTAATATGTGCGGCTATCGAAGTTCATTATTTCTAAAAAAAGTCTTTTTTGAATATTGGTAACACTCTTTCTCTGTTTCAGTGGCTTCTATAAAGGTTTCAACTGTTCTACTGCTATTTTAATAATTTATTTTAGATGACCCTGGCAAACAGCACATGACTAAATCAACTTGCACCTGAAACGTACGGACCATTATAAAATATGAAGGCTGCTTAGAAGTTATTAAAGATTTGTAAGCTTCTTTGGTTAAGTATTACAAAAAAGTCCAAAACCAGACAAATATTTTGTTTTAAATATTTTGTTTGGATACAGCAAACTATGCACAAGTTCTACAGAAATAAAGAAACATTCAGGTTATTAACAATCACTGGGTCTAATCCTTTCACTGTATTTTTGTTCAGACATAAAAATTTTACTCTTGAATTTACTTAAGAACAGACTTAATGATGAACACATATTACATGATTTTTTTCCTAATATACTTGTGTAAAAGCTTCAACTAGGAGATGAGATAACAACTGGTCATCATACTATTCCAAATAGAGCTGAGAAGGTAGAAAAATATCAATTCCTGCTTTAAGCAATTTTAAGTTTTCTAGTATACATTGTAGTAAATTATTTAGCATTTACATTGTCCTTGTACTATCTCTCATTTCAGAGGTCTGTAATTGTTTTCTCTTATTCAGGTTGATACTGTTCTTTACACTATCCCACAAATACTTATTACGAGTGGCAAAGTATTATATAAAATTTTAGTAATATAATAGACAATCTTCATATTTCCATTAGCTTAGCTAAAAATGAGACTTTGCATGACTGATAACTGAATTGCATTTCCTACTAACCAGGAAATGACAAATGTAGTCAGTCAGAGAAGTCAGCATACGGATATATCAAACAGGGCGAAAAGAAATGTCTTTTTGTCTTAATTTGAACCTCTGATCAATCACGTCTAACCTCAAGAAAAAAAAAACACATAAATTTCTGAACAGTTTCATACATCAGACCTGGCAAAAACTGTGTGTTAGTCCACTGTGTCATGTTAACTGCCAGATTCTATCACCCTTAGCTTTATGCTGCAAGAAGTGGATTAGTGGAATTCAGAATGCCAAAATTCGACTGTACATAAGAAAAAAATAAATGGAATAAAATACATACAGGATTAAAAACTGAAGTATTTCAATTTTTAAATCCTAAGCCAAAAGTAGCTTGAAAGTAGTCCAAGACTACACATCCAGGACTTAATTGTTGATATTTTATCAATGACAGTGGGAACACAATCTGGTTCCAGTGCCATACCATGTTTTCAGTAGACTATTACAGAAATAAAAATCTTTAAATAGGAGTGAATTATTAAACATCAATGTCCATATGTGTAATACAAAACAAGTTTTATGTGGGACAGATGCCATTAAAATTGCATGTATTTTGCCACTGAACTACTACCATTTTACATGGTATTTTGATAGCTGAACACAAATAAGCTTGTAGATTGATTAAATAACAGTCCCATTTTTTAAGCAATAAAGCATAATAAATTTGCACATACATCTACAATTGTATAAACCAGAAAACACTTACCTCACCAAGTCTTTATATAAAGCTTTCGTAGTTTCTAAGTATGGGCCAACTTCATCTTCAAACTGGCAAAGAGTTCCTCCAATGCAAAGATGCTTAAAAAGACAGAACAGAAATTCCTTGCGATCCGATTCACTGAATATGCCATAATGGTCAGAATCTTCCAGAAGCAAGACCTTGTGGAAAAAGAAAATAACAAAGAAGTCAAATAAGTGACAATTCCTTTTTTGAGATTAAGTTTATAAATAATGCAATTACTTTGCTGTATGTCACAGAGTTTGTGTGTATATAAAATATATAAACTAGGGAAGGAAATAAAGCATTGCTTTTCTCTAAATCCTTCTTCCAATGATGTTCAAAATTTATAGACACAATAGGGAGTGGAAGCACTGTCAGAATTGTCTGCACAAGACATAGAGAAGATTTTTCAATAGTCGTTATCCACTGGTTAATTGCTTATAATGCTAATGAAACAATCAATAATCTGAAAATAATCTAGCTGTATTTGGTATATCAATCACTGTGCATTAGCTTCTCTTTGATAACTTTGCCTCATTTGCTTTTAAACTCTAAGTTTACACAGTTATCTCTTAGTTGTAAAGGAATTTTCTCTCCCAGAGAAAATCACTCAAATGAGAAAATCATTCTTTACTGTTGACTCTAGTAAGCCTTTATCCATAGCCTGGACAAACCAGCCATGCTATCCAGCTGCCTCCATGCATCTCACCTGCCTTTTGCTGCAATATTATGTGAACACAGAGGACCTGCTAGATTACTCTGAAGACCATGCTCTGTGAGGGCGGACAGGAATTGTAACTCAGTATGTCTACAAGATGTTTGAATCACATCAGCCAAAGTGCAGGTGGCAACACAGGCAAACTGGTCAAAGCTAGACATGAGCTTAACACTCCCTGGCCCTCTCTATAACATCACTACACAACCTAAGTAAAAAAGGTCAGGGCAGCAACTCTGTTGATGGCCACCTCATACATATCCCAGCCTCCCTCTTCCTTGAATCAAGAGAAGATCACAGTATCACAAGGTTGGAAGAGACCTCTGAGATCATCCAGTCCAACCTATAACCCAACATTAGCACCCACTTGTCATTTAAACCATGGCACTAAGCGCCTCATCCAATCTATTTTTAAACCCCTCCAGGGACAATGACTCCACCACTTCCCTGGGCAGTGCATTCCAATGGCCAATCACCCTTTCAGTGAAAAACTTTTTCCTAATATCAAGATATGCCAGATAGGAAAGAAATGTGGACTTTTGCAGCAGAGGGCCAGCCTCTGACACCTCTGCCCCCTACAGTCTGGGGCACTGACTTATCCAATCAGAAGTTTTGAAGTTTTGACTCTTATTTCTTTCTGTCATGTTAGGTCTTGTAAGTTTATTCAAACAAACGTGAATCCTTCAACTTGGAAATGCAGACACAGACATCCCATTCAAGGGAAGGAAAATGGAAAGAGTGAAACTCCAATGACTTCTTACTTTAAATGTTGCCTCTAATTTTCCTACATCCTACATTTACATTTTTGTAAAATATTTCACATGTACCCAACTTATAAATACATACACAGCATTTTGAACTGCTAGGCTACAAACCACATCTGAAATTCAAACATCAGCTTGAGTTCTCTCCTTTTCCCAGAACTTTACAGGATAGACCAGTATTTCAGGCCACATCCTGTAACCAGTGTCACTGGTTCAAATACATTGCCTTCAAACGATTTGCCAAGTGCAAATGAGTGTAACTCTATAATTATTAAGTACTTATGATGATTATACATACAAGGAAGAGCACAATCCAGTTCTCCCACACTATGCTTTGCTAATGCTAAACAAACACAAGCAAAAAAAAATGTTTAACTTATGAAGTCAAAAGAAACACAGTGAAGGCATATGTTGATCAAGAAGGTGCCACTGTTAGAGAGATTCTTTTTCAGAATAATTTGCTCTCTAACACTTCCACTGGAATATAACAAACAGGTTTTACCTTGCAGACTTATTCAGGAGTTATATTTAGTCCTTTTCCAGTGTTATACTGAAAAATAATTTCCCTTTTTCATAGTTTATTCTCTTTTGTATCACTGAAAATATACCAAGATGCCTTTCCTTGAATGCCTTCATGTATGATATGGTCAGCATTCCTGGCCAGGAATGCTTCAGGATGTAACTATTGAGAATATTCAACTTCATAAACTACCTGGAAGGCTAGATGAACACACAGGTCTGTGTATCATGGGACCTTTCCATTTGCACCACTTGTTTTCCCCTCCTAGGTAAATGAATAGCTGCATCACTTCCCACCCAAGCATTGACTACTTGAGATAAGAATGGGTAGAAGAAGGCTTTACCTTTTTCTCCTACGTAAAAAGAGGGCACATCTGGAAAACAGCCATTGTTTTCACGCATTCAGGTACTGCAATGCCTCAGTCGTGTCTATCACATGGCTATCAATGCCCATTTTTACCATGGAAATTATGTATTGAAGGGAAAAAAAAGACTGAAAAATGTGTCCTTATGGTACCTAATAGAGTACGGAAAATAGAAACTAATTATTCTTTGCTATACTGACCTTCCTTAATTCATCAGAGATGAGTATATCATCATAATAGTCATCATAACATTTCACAATATGTCCATTTTCTCTAACAACTCCTTCAGAGTAGAGACGATCAAAAAACGACATGGAACTCTCCATACAGGGTACCTCTGTAGCTTCAATTTTTGTCACTTTGGAACCTGGAATATATAGGAAGGCTTCACTCCAAGTCTCTTGCTATAAATAAAATAGGAGAATTTCCACATACTAATGGTTTTACAGTTTTCTGTAACTCATTGCAGTATGGAAATCATCTAAATTGTTGTATATGACGTATATTTAAAAAAAATACAGATCACTTAAGCATGACTCAACCACACAGTAACTCAAAAAACAAAGAAAGTCAAGAAAGAAACAAGTGTAAAGAAAATATTAAATTCATCTGAATGCTACTTTCCATTAAGGCTCATGTGTTTGCTCCCCCTGTTGGTAATCCTATCAACCAAATCAAATAATAGATGAAACACCATGAGAAATCAACATCACACCCTTAGAAATTCATATAACACAGCTTAAGCTTTAAGGAATCTGGGGACAAATACCAAATTTGGCGTGATTAAGTACAAAAGTCAATAGCTGCAAACATTACTCCACAAAGTAAAAAACAAAATTAACCAAAACCCAAAAACTGTGATTAATTTTTTGGTTTTTAAGCATTATATCTGAACCTTTTTAAAAGTTATTTTGTAGCTACTGTAACCTTTACTAACCAGATACTTCAGAGATGAAAAAGGTTCTGGCAGCACTTCCTGTATGAATCTGGAGGATTATCTCTGATTATTAAGTGCAAAGTACATTATTCTATAATTTTGCTGTTTTATGTCCTTGCAAGTCACCCAAGATTTGATCCTGTTGCTCACACCCACCTAATGCCATTTGAGGTGCCCTACAGTATTTTACTTAATGATGTCTCAGCCCATAAGGGCAAATATCTTTTCTACATACAGTGTTCTATCTACAAACCTGTATCCACGGTGCTGGGCAACTTATGGCATCTCAAATAGCATTAGACTCCATATTTAAGAAGCTTTGGACTCTGTCCAGTTCCATCTGCTCTCTACTGCCCAAGTGTTCACACCAAATGTCACATGAAGGTGATCAGAGGGCTGGAGCACCTCTGCTATGAGGACAAGCTGAGAGAATTGGGGTTGTTCAGTCTGGAGAGGAGAAGGCTCTGGGAAGACCTTAGAGCAGCCTTCCAGTACCTGAAGCTTTAAATTGGAAGTGAAAAGATTTAGATTAGACAGTAGGAAGAAACTGTTCATGATGAGGGTGATGACGCACTGGCACAGGTTGCCCAGGGAAGTTGTGGATGCCCCCTCTTTGGAAGTGATCAAGGCCAGGCTGGATGGGGCCTTGAGCAGCCTGGTCTCATGGGAAGTGTCCCTGCCCAAGGTAGTGGGTAGGAAATGCATGGGCTTTGAAGTTGCTTCCAACCCAAACCATTCTATGATTCTATTAACATATTTGCTACTCATCTTCCAGTCTCCCTGAACACCCTCCAAAGCGCTGCTGAACAGGAGAGGGGAGGAGAGTACAAGTGAGCATGAGCACGAGTGAGCGCACAACACAAGGGCAATGCGTCATGGCAGTGATAATATTCACAGCATTCTGGCTTTACATGAGTTTTCTCTCATCTTTTCTCCTCTGTAAGTTCCCTTGATGGGAGACTGGTCAAAAACATTACAATATACATAGCTTTTGACCATACCATTAAAGATAAGCAGTGTCCTGATACACTGACCTAAAGGATCACTAAAGGCTTTGGTTTAGGAAATGTCCAAATTTCACTCTAGATGACAGTATTTCAGTGACAGAAACATGCCAAAAAGAGATGTATGAACCATGATGCTTCCAAGACCACTTAGCATTTCGTTCTGATCCTAATATTTGTAAGCATAACAAAACTTAAAATTTCTCTTGCCCTGAGACTACCAAAAAAGTTCTTAGAATTTCTCCCATATCATATTACACAGCGATTATTCATATGTTAAGTAGGACTGGCATTTTTGGCATCTAAACCCAGGTAAACTGTACCACTTACCTGATCAATACTAAGAAAAAATAAAAGAGAAATTACAAGTTGTTGGCTTGAAAATGTGTTTACTTTAGCTAAAAATATTGGCATGGATTTTATAGTTATTTTATTGGGCAAGTGTGCTGTACAGAAAATCAGCTGTAGAGAAAAGCTTGGGATTTAATTACTTGGCTTCACACCTACAGGTATGGTTATGAAAAAGAGTACCTTTTATTAAAGAAAAAAGATTTAGAACATTCTCCTACCTATCCGCATAGTGACTGTCAAGAGCTAATCAAAGTGTATAACCAACACCGCAAGTCAGAAAAACCCATGATGGACAGCCTCACAACCTAAGAAAAAAATGCTGACTGATATTTATTTATCTAATATTTATTTATTTATGTATGCATGGATGTATGCTTTCTCCCACCCCCTCCCTACCAGACTCCTCTAACTTCTAATTCTCCAGCTTCCTTTCACAGAGATAGAAAGTTTAAGAACAATTTTGACATCAGGGAAACCTTTTGCAATTTACAATTTACAGTTTATAGAGAACATACATACTGCAAGTTTAGTGCTCTGTACTAAAAAGATGGTATTTCAAAAGTAAAAGGTGCAGGTCATGATTTACAGGTTCAAATGACATCTAAAATTTTTGCAACTAATAACCTGTAACAGTAGTCTAAAAAATTGCTGATTTTAAGATTACTTTCCAGATTTTAAAACCCCATTCCAAAGATAGCAATCACTAGAGCTTCAAGTACATATGGCAACTCAAGACTCTTTCTTAGGCAAATACTAAGTTTTTATTTACAAAACAACAGTAACCCTATCCCTTTGAAGATAACTTTTTGAGTGTTAATTGATCTTAACCAGACACAGTCCTGCCTCCCCAGGACTGCTGACAGGTGCAAGGCCAGTAACATGTCCAGGGAAAAAGTACTATTTAGTTTTCATTGCAGTTATTTAAAAATATGAGACTCAAGGCATAAGTTGGTATGCATCAATTTTTCTCTGTTTGCTGCGTCTATTTTAGAAATATGAGACTAAGAGATAAAGGGGGGTTTAACTACACGGTAGAACTATCAGGTAGTCTGCCATGCAGCCAGGAAGAGCGGGAAAAATATCCCTACTACAATAGGCAAAAAAAGTGTCGTGTAAGAATAGGTAAAGAATTATTTGTCTGATCAAATGAAGCAGCCTAGAGAATATCCATGTGTATTGTTTATCTAAAATGTTATATTTCAAGTAATGTTAAAGCTGGAGTCCTTGAGACAATATATTATTGTGGGATTCTACCAGGAATTTCAACATGTGGGGGAGCTGGGGAGAGAGGTACACGTTGCATTCCTTGGGCACCCCATGTTTTATGCCACCTTTTGATCTAACAGATGGAGACTGAGGATATTACAATCTGATAATATTAAGGTAAGGTTGGAAAGCAGTCAAGAGAAGAAAAAAATGAGATTAGACACAAAAAGAAAAAAAAAGTATAACTTTAGAAACATTTTAGGAAAAGGAGATAGACAGCAGAGAGGAAGTAGAGATAAACATGAAACCAGGCCCACTGAATTGAAAAGAAAAATAAATTCTCAGTCAGAAGGCAAAAGCAGATCACAGCCTGGAAACAAAAGAATTCTGAAAACAAGCATTCACATGAAGTAATATTATATTGATATTTTATATAATGCTGTCACCTTTCTGTGGGTCCATAAATACTTTCTGGCCAAGCACATTATAAGAAGAAGAGAAGCTTCTAAGAACCTATTGAAACCCCGCTTATATTATGCATCTAAAATACCTCCCTTCCCAAAAAAAACCCTAACTGTTTTGTTTGCAAGAGAATGAAGTATTTGAATCGACCTACACAATGTAATTTTCTTCAGATTTTCTAAAAAGCAAAATAAATCTATTTCAACTATTTTCTTTCAAGAACAGGAACTTGCTTTTAAAAGAGTTAGTTACTCCACACTGATAAATAAATGGTATATCTGGATTCATAAACTTGCATGTCTGAAGAAGAAAATACTGTAAGATTATTTTTTACCTCCTCCCACTCAAAGCTAATTCTTACTATATTTTCAAAAAATGCACATGAAGACTAAGTGCAGAAAAATGTGCCAACATTCCTCACCAAAAATAGGCAAAGAATGGGAAGATGAAATTTTAAGAGCAAGTGGGGTATACCAGCTGTTCAGGATTTAGAAAGGGAACTCTTCCAGTCCTCAGAACAAAATGCATTACCTCTGTGCGGAGGAAGATTGAGCAGAATCAGGAGTTAAGCTGGGATACTTGGCAAGTGACTCTCTGCTCTTAACATGAGGTATGTAAACTACTGACCTTCACTACAGGGACTGGCAAGTCACAGGCTAGATAGATGGCCTAAAAAACCTCTTGCCTGAAGCAGGAAAAGCTTTACTCACAATCTGTAATATATTTATTTTCTTTTCCACTTGCCAGAGTGAAAAATACACTCTTGCCAGAGTGAAAAAGAGGTACCTGAAAGGTAACTTGAGATAGTTTTTACATCTTATGTATTTTAATTGTTTTAACAGTCAGATACAGTGTTTGGAGAATGAATTTTGCTGACAAAATGTAGCAATGTCTAGTGTCATTGCATATAGTGGGGAAAAGCTATGCCTATTCCAGACAGTTGAAAGGGAAAAGTTAGAAAATTCCTGAAGCTCCGTTAAATATTTACACACAGTAAAGTATTTTCAGAAAAACAAAAAGAACTGAGGACTTCCCACTACCCCATTTTAAAATATTCCTATTAAGGAAAATCACTTTGGTGATATCAGAGTTCAAATTATGCCTAGAGTCCCATTACATTTTTGTATGCAATCTGCAGGAAATTTTGTATGATGTCATTTATGTAACAAAAAATACAATTTCAAGGTGGTGCCATAAAATCGTGTACTATTTCCTTTTGGTCTTTCTCCTGTAGTGTCTCCTCTCCATATACAGACACAATCACGTGTTATAAGCAGTTAATGATTTGGCAACAAATGAAGTCAACCTTATGCCATGACTGCAAACAGAGTGATCTATCACATGGCTCTCTCTTTCTGCACTCAGATCACTTTTGTCAGCATATTCACCCAAACTCACGGGCTTGCTCATCTAATCTTCCACTCTCTCAACTTTAATTTCAGATAGAGCAATAATCTCAGATCTGTTCTAGGTAAGGTAGTCACATCTACAGAAAAGTGTCTTTCTCTTCTTTTCTGAATAAAGTAGCATTACAATTCCACAAGTAATGCAGTTGGTTACACCTGGATACATGATCAGGTCAAAGGAATGTCACAGACATTTAAAAATGCTTCCAGTAGCTCAGTTTATGGATCGATACAGAGTCAAGGAAAAAGAAATGTAAAATTTGACAATTTAGTAACAAACTAAGAACCTTATCTTATTATGTATTAAAAGAAGTTATTCATAGAAGATATACGTATATGAACTGTCATTGTTACAGAAAGAGTAAATTAGAGGAAAATAGTTAAAACACTTTTTATTTAAGATCAATTTATTCTAAATTTACCTAATGTAATCCATTGTCCTGAAGCTGAGAGCAACTTTAAACTGGAGTTCACATTTTGATCCTTAAAAAATGCCTATAATATTCAAATAAGAGAACACAAGTTAATGAAATGAAAGATACAATCGTCATTTATAGTGCCTTGGATACTTTCAATGCAAATTTTAAGGACCTAATTATGTATGCTCTTTCAGTGTGGGCACTAAATATCACACCACCAAATACCTGGGTTTGTAACTTTGCGTAGCCAGCATCTTTTATATATTCAAGGTATCTTCATATATATATTTATATATGCAGTTTTAAGGTTGTACTGTAAAGCACTTTAGTTCAAGAACACAGAAAAAGATTTAATGAAATCCTTAGGAGGTACAGCAAATGGAAGAAGAGATCAAACAATTCTGTCTCTGCATGCAATGTTGTTGAAGTAAAAAATGACACGCTAAGTGTGATTGTAAAATGCACATTTGTAACTAAATTTGAAGCTTGTAGAAGCGTGGAGACACACAAAATTTGCTATAGAAATCCATAAGTTATTGAAGGGATGGAGAAGGATCTGAAATATTCAATCTTACTGATTTATCAATTTAAAAATGAGACATGCATAGTTATGTTGGTAGCTGACAAGTTTAAATGACAGATGAGCCAATTAAGAAAACCCACACGTATGTATATGCTTACAAGCAGACTGAATAATCCTGAAGAAGCTGAGAATGGGATTCTTCAGTCTCTGCATCACCAAATCTTTTTTCCACCTCTCCAGGATACAGAGAGATTAGACTATATAATGCAATGGTCCCCTTTGCTCCCAATTAATGCAGAGCTTCTCAGAGTTCAAATTAGATTTTTAATTCAAAAGAGACAAGCATTCAGAAGGTAAATACGTATTTTTAAAGTTCAATTATTAGACAAGTTTTTCAGTAGGAAATGAAATACTGGCATATTTCTGTGTGAACTTCTTCAAAATATAAAGAGGCTGAATCCTAACACTATTGAGTAGGCATGAAACAAAATGAAAGAGTTGCTTTTAAAACAACAGATGTAAAACCCACAGTGTTTTTAAAATCACAATTATTTTTTTTCCATCTGCAAACAAATTAACAGATTTCACTTTGTAAACAAAGTTTAAGGACCCAAAATCAGCAAGAGACTTGAGTCTTAAAGAGCTGAGAGACCAAAATTCCACTATAAAGCAATGGTATCCCATAAATTGTAAAATCTTGCATTTTGACATATATTGTGCATATGCCTGTCTCAGTGCATGATGTATTTACTGTGACAAAGAGGTAATAATTGTAAGCAAGGGTACCAACTGCATCTACACCGTTTAAAGTCTGCGCCTGGGTGGACTTTGCAACATTAAATGCAGTATCCAAGATCAGCATCGAGTTTAGATTCCCCTTCATGGGCTTGAATGACTAAATTGTTCCTTCTTAAAACAGGGTAACAGTAATACAGACTAAAATATCTTTCTGGAGAATACAGTTAAGCCACAAAGTAAGACTTGAGCACTACACCTAAACCTACTTTCAAGGAGACAGTGAGCAGGCAAACAGTATGTTTCCCATTATGCACTATTCTAATAGCTATAATTTCACGGAAAAAAGTCAACTTAAGATATAAAGTACTTAGAACTACCATAACAAATTCATCCTTTTGATAGGGTTTAAACCGCTGGTCAAAACTGAATGCTTGTGCTGTGATCCTGCCTTGCATGGACCTGAAATGGAAAAATGAGATTAAATATTCTGCAGACATACTAGGTACTTATTCAGTCTACAAATTTCCCTAGGCACATTACATGAATAGTCTTCTGATCTATATTTATAATTTATTTTTTTTCCACTCACTTATAACTGCCTCCCACCCCTCCTTGGAGGGGGGAAGCACCATCGCTGCTGGAGCAGCCTCAGAGCAACACTGCAAAGATGAAAGAGATCTTGACTAACTTATTGACCTTATTGCTCTGTGCAACACTCTGAAAACAGATTGTAGCAAGGTGGGTGTTGGTCTCTTCAACCAAGTAACAAGTGATAGCATGAGAAGAAATTGCACCAGGGAGGTTTAGATGGGATCTTAGGAAAATTTTCTTTACTGAAAGGGTGGTGAAGCATTGGAACACACTGCCCACAGCAGTGGTGGAGTCACCGCCCCTGGGGATGTTCAAAAAATGTGTAGACATGGCATTTCGGTACATGTTTTAGTCGACAAGGCGGTGTTGGGTTGATGGTTGGACTGGAGGATATTAGAGGTTTTTTCCAACCTTAACGATTCTATGATTCTACAATTCTAACTCAGGAAGACGAGGATAAATTGCCTTGCGCCTCAGAGCAAGAGTTTTACGTGCCTGAAAATACAATGAGGAGACTTCCAATTAAAGGAAGTTCCCCCCCAAATTATAAATAAATAAATAGATAAATAAAAAGAAAGATTTATATAAATAAATAAAAAATTGAAAGAGCGAGATGCGAGAAGACATCCAATTAAAGGAAAGGAGGGGGGGAATCCAATCAATTGATAGATAGACAGACAGAGATAAATATTTAAATAAATAGAAATAAAATCGAAAGAGTAAGACGCACATCAACCCCTTTCCCTCCCTCCTCCCTCTCATGGCTCCCGGAAACCCCAGTGAGGCGCGTTGTCCCCCTCCCCCCCACCATTTGAGGAGCCGGTGCCGGATGTCCCTGTCCTCCAGGAAGGAGAAAGCTTTCTGGGGTAGGGGGCAGAAGGCGAATCGGGCCGAAGAGCGCCGCTCCCCGGCGGACATCTTCTCGCGGCGGCGGGGCGGTTGCCATGGACACGGCGATTCTGCCGCCGCGGGGCCGGACCCGCGAACAAATGTTCCGCCCCCTGAAGGTTCCGCCCCTTCCCTCTGCCCCTTTTCCCTCTTCTCACTGACTTTATTGGATATTTACCTGCAACTCCCCTAATTAAACACACTTCTCCCCTCTGCTCCTCTTTATGCACCAGGAAAACTGAATCACAGAATGTCCTGCGTTGGAAGAGACCCACAAGGATCATAAAATCATAGAATCATGGAATGGTTTGGGTTGGAAGGGACCTTGAAGATCACCCAGTTTCACCCTCCCTGCCAGGGGCAGGAACATATCCCTTCAGACCAGGCTGCTCCAAGCCCCATCCAAGTTGGTCTTCAACACTTCAGGCAGAGGGGATTCACAACTTCCCTGGGCAAGCTGTGCCAGTGCCTCACCACATTCATCGTAAAAAATTTCTTCTTAATGTCTAATCTACATCTTCCCACTTCCAATTTAAAGCTATTCCCCTTCATCCTATCTCTACACGCCCTTGGAAAAAGTCCCTCCCCAGCTTTCTTGTAGCCCCCTTCAGGTACTCGAAGGCTGCTAAGAGGTCTCCCCAGAGCCTTCTCTTCTCAAGGCTGAACACCACCAACTCTCTCAGCCTGTCCTCATAGCAGAGGTGTGTGAATATTGCCAGGCTTGATACCATGGCTGCTTCCCTGGGCAGCTGTTCCAGTGCTCCACCACCCTCTGATTGATTTTCCTAATATCCAACCTAATGCTCCAACTGATGCATCTTCCTTCCTTTCCCTCAGGTCGTATCATTGGTCACCAGAGAGAAGAGATCAGCGCCTGCTCCTCCACCTTCCCTTGTGAGGAAGCAGTAAACAGCTATGAGTTCCCCCTTCAGTCTCCTCTTCTCCAGGCTGAACAGTCCAAGTGACTTCAGCAGCTACTCATATTGACATCCCCTCTACACCTTTCACCAACTTTGTGGGCCTCTTTTGGACAGTCTCCAGTATTTTGCTGTAATTTTTATAGTGGAGAACCGGCAACTGCACACTATGCTCTGTGTTCAGTACGCACAACCTTTCGTATCTTCCACTCCCTTCCTGCAAACAAACATATTATTATAACAGGGACGAGCAGGACCAGGGAAGTGATTGTGCCCCTGTACTCGGCATTGGTGAGGCTATACCTTAAATCTTGTGGTCTGTTTTGCACCCCCACTACAAAGAAGATATTGAGAAGCTGGAGAGCATCCAGATAAGGGCAACGAGACTGGTGAAGGGGCTGGAGAACAAGGGTTATGAGAGGCAGCTGAGGTAACTGGGGTTGTTAAGCCTGAAGAAAAGGAGGCTGAGGGGAGACCTTATCACTGTCTACAACTGCCTGAATTGAGGCTGTAGCAAGGTGGGTGTTGGTCTCTTCTCCCAAGTGACAGGTGATAGGATGAAAGGAAATGGCCTCAAGTTGCACCAGAGCAGGTTCAGATTAGACATCAGGAAAAATTTCTTCACTGAAAGGGTGATCAGGCACTGGCAGAGGCTTCCCAGGGAGATGGTTGAGTCACCATCCCTCAAGGAATTTGAAAAACAGGTAGATGTAGTGCTCAGGGATATGGTTTAGTAGAGGACAGGTACAGTTGGACTCGATGATATCAAAGGTCTTTTCCAACCAAGCGATTCAGCATGGAAAGTTACCATTGCCGGTTTCATCAACACCACCCCCAATAACATAATGCCAAAACAAACTATGAAAAGCACAAAGTTATGAATTATGAAACTCTAATGAATCAGAGTAGCTCCTTGCTTCCTATGGTGTTGAGCCATTTGAGAATAGCAAGGCTGTGCTTTCAAGCTTTTCCCAGTGGAAAATTTAAGGAAAGTACATAATTACTTAAGGAAGTTATATTTAAAAGCCCAGTAAAGCAAGAGACACCTTGCAAAATTTTGGGAATTTCCTGCCCTTTGCAGGAAAAGCAGTGAGAACTGAAGGCCACTGCACGTCTTGCACTATATCTTTTTGCAGTCCACCCTCCTCTAAAACCACCTTTCTCTTTGCTGTGAATCTCTAAAAATGTTATTTACTCTTCGATCTACTGCTCAGGCTAAACAGCTGACCAGTTTCTAAGAAGTTTAGCTGTGGGTTTGATTGTTTCTAATTAAGAAAAAGAAATTATGCTGAATTCCATTCTGTTTTATGAGAAAGCAGAAAAGTGGTGTGGGCCACAACGGCAAGGAAAGTTTGAAACTTTTTTGTCTCACTGGCCACTAAAAGACGTCCCACAGAGTTAACCCGTAAGACATATTCATCAAACAGTTTTGTACCAAAGAAATTTGGAAGAAACAGGTATCATAAGCCTGTTAAGAAACCCTGTTTTAACACAGTTTCTGTGGAATTCATTGCTCACTACATCCTTGCTAAACTTTTTAAAAGAGTTCTTACACTAGCAGGCTGCAGTTTGGCAGATGAAGTTTGTAGTTTGTGTAGCTGCTATGTGACGTTAAAGGAGCCATTCCACTTTATCTTCTCCATTCTATCTTCTCCAAGCATTTTCCCACAGGCTTCCATTTTTTTTTTCTAAAAAATTTTACTTACACCTAAACAACAATAAAAAGTAAAGCTGTGCTATACTTCAAGATGTTTACAAGGGTAAAGACAGTTCAAGAGGGGTTAAAGAAAAAGTGCGCCTTCCTTCTCAGTATTTAAGTAGGATCTAAAGAGGATGCACCTGAAACAAATTATTACAACCTTATTCTCAACACATCTCTGCCTATTCCAGCACTACCCCATCTGTTAAATTCATTTTAACACTAATATTACTAGCCAGAGATTAAAGAGCCAAAGTGAAAGAACTGGTTTGGGCAGAGAGTGATGCATAGCAACAACTGCCAACATATGAATTCTCGACTTTGAGTTGTGCGGACTCAAATAGAGGATTGAAAAAAAAACAATGAAACTTTAAGTCTTTTCGGCAAAAATTTCTACCTACTTTAGTGAGGATTTGCTCTCATTAAAGTGTTGAATCAACAAGCATATGCTTAAATCCCACTGAAATTTAGAGTGCTTAAATGCTTTGATGAATCAGCAGTAAGGAAATGAGTAAGGACTTCAGTACAGGCTCAGGAGGATCAGGGCAGGAAGCTCTAAAGTATGGAATTAATTTCTTTAATGTGGTCCTATCTACCTATCATAGCTTTATAATTCAATATTTCCAGTTCTAAGCAGTTTAGAATAAATAAAAGTTAAACTGGGATTTCAGTTTAAACACTGACCTCATTATCCTCTGATGTAATTCACAACTTGAAGTAGAAACTCAGGCTCAGTACTCTTTTAAACACAAACAACTTGTTTTTTAAAAAGCTAAGGATGTTATGGTCTCACAGGAGATGTCTGGAGGGTGGAAAATACATTTTCCTGCTACGGAACGAAGTCTTGTAAGTGTATATTATTAAGTAATAGTAATCCTTCACTTTTGACAAGACTAATTTTCAGCATTGTTTTTTTCCACATATTTACTTATACGTGATTTTTAAGAGTTTTACAGTCCTGGATAATTTGTGGGAGTTAAATGCAAAGCAAACAAACCAGCCTTTCCATGGCAAATGAAAATCAAATTACAGAGGACAGGCCCTGTTGGATCTTTGTGAAGTGCATCAGTCTTTAAGGCAAAGGTCAGCTGATGACGGATCAGCAGCTCATTCCAGTTGGGGAGGTGGTGAAGAACCTGAACAGCGGCTCCTCCCTTCCTTCTGCAGAAGTCTTCAGCATCACTGAGGGATAGTTAGCTGCATGAGTTAGCTAAATGGAGGAGGAAAGGAATAATTATCAATATATATCTGTGAAATAGATTAGTCTTTCCAGTGTTAAAATACTGTAGGAAAAGTCTGATGGAGAGTAAATTAAAGTCTAAATCCTGCATCTCGTCTGTAATGAGAATTAGAGCCCCCCAGAACAGAAGGCACTGTACACTATGGTGAAGCGCAGCTCCTGCTAAGGATTCGTGCAGTACCCATGTCCAGTTCTAGGTACTTGCACTGATAAAAATGCCAGGTTCAAGTCTGTGGGAGAGACAGAAGCCAATTAGAAACAAATTAAAAATATCTCTAAATTAGCAAAAAGGAAAGTCTGTGATATAGTTGAATTCTCCCTTCACTCCACATCCCAAAAGTTGCCCTTCAGTAATCCAAGGCTTCAAGGCGGGAGTCTTTGTCTGCTCAGGATCCAGGCTGTGGATCCTCAGGTGAAACCAGACATCAACACCTCCATTTGCAGAGAATCACTAGAGGTTTTCTTTTAAAACATGACCAAAGGGCCCATGATTTTCACCTTCACACTTTGTGACTAGAGCCCTCACCCAGGACAAGGGAGATCTGGACTTTAACCTCTTTTGGCACAAGGAAGTCCAAGCTCACGTCTTTTACATCTAAAGTGCTGACACCATGTGTCATGTCCCCTGAGTTAACCTGAAACTGTCCTAGCAAGCTTATTCCTGTATCATGGAATCTTGAGACCCTGCAGAGACTCAGCAGCCACATTTCCCCAATGATGTCGCTGCCTACACTCAAGGCCAGCACTGCTGTGATCTTGGATCAGACAGCTGAGAGGAGCTGGGTGGGACAGAGCTGCAAGGCACCACATCCTCTTGGCTTGAGAGCTGTATTTCAGACCCAGCTGTTGCCCCTGCTCCTCCTCCTGGAGTTGTGTAAGTGACGTGACTGTGCCTGGCCATGAACTGAACCAATCCCAAGCCTGACCTCAGACCGAACCTGTCTCATCACTATGTACTGGTCTGGTGATCTGGACTCATGGCTGAATGTGGTCACTGTCACCAGACCTGTTTTGCTCTTCTGGTTTGGGTGCTGTGTGACAGGGCCGTGTTAGGGAGGGTACTGCCCTACCTGTCTCACTCTCCCTATTGGCTCCCAGCTCACCCCATCTTACAGAGCAGCCCCTCTTGCTGCTACCTGACACAGTAGAAAAATTGTGTTTATGCTAGATTTGTTTGTGTTGCCTGTTTTAGTTTAATCAGCTCTGTGTATCTGAGTGACATATTCATTAATATCCTCTGCTTCCGAAGGATGTGTGATATATTGCTTTAAATGTGTGCTACAGCCTATTATGAAGCTTAATTCATAAAGCAATGTCAAAACAGATGGTTTGTAATTTGCATCATAAAAAAATATTGAAGTATTAAAGAAAAGATGTGAGGCTAAACGCCAAAACTGATTTTATGCATCAAAAAAGCCCAAGCAATGCAATACCTAAGTTTTCTTTGGTCCTCAATAAAAGAAATGTGAGATGCTTGGAGATCCACAATAAGAATTAAAGTGAGTCCCAGGAAACTTAACACTGTGTGTGTGACACTACCCAGGCCTGTCTAAGAGGAAAACAAAGAGGATTCACCCGCTGACGTCTCATATCTCTTTCACAATTCACGTACTCCCCTGGAGATTCACTGCCTTAAATCTCTCATTTGAAGGCTGGTGTCTAAAGACCCTTTCTCTAAATCAGATATGGGTTGCTGTGTCTTTTAAACCCAGCAGAAGAGAAAACGGTTACTGAGCTTCTATTCCTCTTTTCAAGCAACTCCTGAGTTGTTCATATTCACAAGTAGCAATCAAGATGCCTACTTTTGCTATTCTTTGCTCTTTTCTTCTAGGATCACAAGCCAAAACCACATATGTATAGTTTTCCAACCCAGTTTACATACAAAAGCTTACAATGCATCTGGGTAATCGTATCTCAGAAACAGTTTCCCTATGTAGAAAACTATCGCAGTCGTAGGATATAAAAATGAATTTGTCTCTTTAACTTCTTAGTTAGGCCTTTAGGAGGGAGGGGCAACTTTGGGACCTGTACAAGTGCCAATACCTGTTTATTATTTTTATCCAGTGACTGCCTGGCTAATAATGAAATATTGAAGTAATCTTGGATTTAGATTTGCAAATTGTTCAGCAAACCTATTTAAAATGTTTTTTACTGATTCTGACTAATTGGATTTTTTCCTTAATATTTGTTGGCAGTTGCATAGCCATCCTGCAAGGAGTTCTGTTAGTTAGCCAGCACAGTTTTACATACTCACATCTCCTTTGTTGAAATCAAGTTTCTTCAAAGTGTAACAGTTCCTCTCCCTCCCATGTCCATGAGTACAGCGGCACCAGGCTACAGGATGTGCTGTGTTTCTCTGGAGAGTGATCAGGGTATTTGTGAGACAGTTTCTTAAACTTACTGTCTACTACCATTTAAGATTCCTCAAGGGAATGGCACATTTTCATGGGGCTGTCAGATACACAATCACAGAATGGTTTTGGTTGGAAAAGACCTTTAAGATCATTGAGTACAATCATTGATCCAGCCCTGATGAGTCTATGACTAGACCATGTCCCCAAATACAACATCTACTCGTCTTTTAAGTACCTCCAGGGATCGTGACTCAACCACCACCCTGGACAGACTATTCCAATGCATGACAACACTTTCAGTAAAGAAATACCTTGTAATATCCAACCTAAATCTCCCATGTGGCCTCTTGACGTATTTTCCTTTTGTCCTGTCAGTAGCTACCAGGGAGAAGAGAGCAACCCCCACCTCGTTACAGCCTCCTTTTAGGCAGTTGTAGAGAGTGATAAGGTCTCCTCTCAATCTCCTTTTCTTCAGACTAAACAACCCCAGCTCCCTCAGCCTTTCCTCATGAGGCTTGTGCTCTAAACATTTTATCAACTTTGTTGCTCTTCTCTGTACACGCTCTGGCATCTTGATGTCCTTTTTGTAGCAAGCGGCCCAAACCTGAACACAGTGTTCGAGGCCTCACCAAGCACACAGAACCCTAGAGGAGACCTGTGCTCGTCCAGACTTGTGGCTGGAGGTCAGGTGAGCATTTCAAACGGCACAGATGAGAGCTCAGACCTGGGGATGTCTTTCAGCTTTAGAGACTTAATTTTAGGCATCTGTTTGCAGACATTTACAGGTCAGCTAAGCTTTCATTATCATCAGGGGAGATCAACATCTCCATGTATTTTGTACATACCTACAAGCATATTACAGCTAACTCCACATTTCCAGTTCCTGTGCACCTTCCCTCACTCCCTCCCACCTCTAGCACATTGTACCCAAACCTTGGGTTATTAATGAACACACTGGTTAAGTGTGTCCCTTTTCCGAGTTAGAGATGGCTCGTCCATCGGTTGCCAAGTCAAATTAGTGACAAGTGCGTTGGTCGGCATTTGCATGAGTAACAGTAATCATTACGAGATTCCCACCGAGATGGAATATGGAGGATTGTCGGAAATCACAGCAATCTATCCTCTGAGACTACTGGGCTTTGCCCATCTTTCCCGTGGGCAGAGGCGGCAGATGTTATACTGAGCGGGCGAAAGTCATACCCTTGACAGCCCTCCCCAAGACTGTCAGGGTTTGCCAAACAAATTATCGGCCCGTCGGCGAAGGCCAGCACCACGGCCTCGGCTGCGGTAGGAGCAGCCAAATGCGTCCGTGGGCCACCAAGAATACTACCAGCAGCTGGTGAGGCGCACTGATAGGGGGTTTCCCCCAACTGGGGCAGAGATCAACTTAGTCACCCGAAGGTGTCCGGCGGGACCACGTGGAGGTGTGATCTCTGCAGCTAGGCCCAGCTGTAACTAGACCCAAGATACTATTACTATATGTAAATGGGTTCTTTTTGTGTATTTTATATGAGACTACTGAATTAGAGGTAAGTTAGAAGCATATCATTAATGTATACTCCTTGGTTGCTCATTCCGTTACTTATTCACTTTGATATTCCTTGGTTCTCCTTCTTATTGAATGGGATTTTACAGGTTATTTTGGGATTATCAAATACAAAATTTGGTAAGTATTGAGGGCATTACAAAGAGTGATGCTGCATTTGAGGAGTTTATAAAAGGTTTCAGAGAGGAAAAGGAAAGCCTCATTTGAGAAGGAATCTTGAGTGTAGTTTTCTACCAGGATACGTTTACTACAACATAAGGTGACTTTGGAGAAATGTGTATGTGTTGAAATCAGTGAGCAATGAGCCAGGACTTGCCTACAGTATTGATTTGACACTGAGAGGATGCATCAGTGACAAATCTCAATATAGCTTGACATAAGTGTTTTGAAATTACGGTATTTAGAACCCATAGAGACCTTAATTTCTCTCCTATAGTGCATGTGATCTGAGTGTATATGAACATGCCCTTTGTATCCAAGCTACTGATCAATATAGTTTGCTTCGAAAAATTTACCTAGTGAAAAATTAGGATGGTGTCTGCTGTAAAAGTCAAAGGGTTAATCCTAACTGCAATTTTTTTTCTGATCAAGAGAGTGGGGTTAAGGCAAGGGGGGAAGATTTGGAATGTAGAACAGTTGCCTAAAAAGACCTCTGTCTTTGACATTAAATTTAATAATTTTTTTTGGACCTGGCAGGCAAAGCAAGTTCTATTGCTCTCCTAAAATCTGGGTAAGAGGTCATGTGACTTCTACTTTCATAAAAATAGCTTTTATTGCAAAATCCAGTTTCCTTTGTCCCCTGTTTATGCTGTTTGAACAAAGTTTATGAAGCGTTATAAAATAAGGCACCCAAATATCATCTTCATTCAGTCTGACAAGCATCCTTCTTTGCATAGTCATGAATCTTAACCTAGACCATCAGAGAGGCTCACAATCTAAACCCTGAACCAGGCTGGGAGGGTGGGGAAATTGCTGTTTTCCAATTTGTTCACTTGAATGATGAGGTTTTTGCTGAATTGCAGTCTTTGTTCTATGACCTTTACAAAATGTGTTATGTTTGGGGATTTATTTTGAACTATTTAGTCTAAATTCCTATGCAGATTTTTTTCTTGCTATTGTTTTCAGTCTTGGTAGAAAATCTAGTCTGTTCTATTCTTCCTAGAAAGGGGAGGAAAAGATGGGCTCCACTGTGAATTTCTTCTTTTGGTGTTTGGAGAACAGAAGTTCATTCCCAGTATGACCACAAAGCTTCTGCTGCAATGTAAGCAAATAATTTAGCACTAGACCCACAAAGGACATAGAAGCTAGTGTTGCTGGGCTGAGATGTCTGTCCTACCACTTCAAAATGTGAATAGTTACAGAGATACCCCTAAAAGCCCCACTCTCAGCAAAAAGATGCCTAAACTAGGCAACAGGGAACAGTATTTGACAAAAAGAGAAGTTCCCTGTGAATTATGAGAAGAGAGGTGCAGCCTTGGATTGGCGTCTCCCTGACTTCAGTTGAATCCTCTGTCCAGTAATTCTGTGATCATTTTTCTTCTCTTTGGTCCAGCCAGTATCACTCTTCTACACTAACAGAGAAAGTTTCAACAGCGAGACTGACAGAGGTCTGTCCAGTACCTGAGCATGCCTTCTGAGCTGGAAGTTATAAAAGGTGATAGATAAATAGACATCTCCCCTTTTGGTAAAATCCAACTTTACCCACACAGATGAAAGGAGTCAACAGAGTCAACACAAGCACTCACTCTCTTGTTTTGTGCAGGATGCTGTCTACCAGGACAGCTCTGGAAATACTTACTGAATTGGGCTTGGAAAGTCTCTTAAAAGAGGGAAGTCTACACTTTGAACCCTGATGCTATTTAGGTGTAGGACAGATATTCCACAAAATCAAGATCAAGGCCATTGTAGGCTTGTCCACAAAAATAGAGAAAAAAATAAGAAAATGGGGGGTAGGGAGGTGTTTGGATTTTTTTCTGTATTCTCGAAATTTTCCAACCAACTCTTTTGCTCTTTTGCTCCACAGTTATGACTTCCACAGCAGCCAACAGATTATCAGCCAAGACATTTATTTCTAGTGGTAATGCCAGTATCTCCTGTCGTGGAAAAAGTAGAGTGAGAGAGATGCTCCATGTGCTTTGACCTGCTCAAAATGAGATTAGGATTCTGCCAGAGAGCTAGTGATAATGAGTTCCTTGCTAAGCATCAGGCAAACATGTCTAGGGACCTGGGGATAATAAGTACCTGGAAGCAGACTGGCACCCATGTAAATGTCTGAAGCAAAATATTCTTGTTGTTCTACTCAACCTAAGAGATAGGTTATAGCAATGAGAACTAATTGAAGAGTAAGGGTAACCTTTCAAGGATATCACTTTTGAGTGCATTAAGGCAGCACAGACTGAAGTCAACAAATACAGGGTCAAGTTAGGAAACACTGGTTGTCAAAACAAAGCTGTCACCCAGTTTGAACTAAAATTTAAAATTCGTGCATTTGCTGTGGATGTAGCAGGAAATAGGATTGGAAATATGTAACCATTTTGGTGGTTGATTCTCACCTGTTGGCAAGTTTGGGGCTTTTTATCAATGTTGAAGAAGTCTACAAAATTTCAGGTAGTAAGGAAAATTCCATGGAGTCTCCTAGTGTAGACCTGAAAGTTTAAAAGTTGGGTTCCACAGCTTATGATGGAAGTTGCCCCATGTCCAGGCTTCTTCCTCAGCAACAAAGTGAAGCCCTCATTAGAGTTAGAAATTTTATATTCTGGGAACAACAATACAGAGTCTAGAAATCCAGATCTATCTGCACAGTAGATCTGTCTTGAATTCACAGGCCAGGGAAGACCAAGCTCCTGATTATCCTACCAAGCAGTGTTTTTTTGGTGGCAGGAAACTAGGAGGGTTTTTATTCAGAATTCTGCATGAGTTTTGTTGAAGTTGCTTTTGATTCATGCAAATTGAGATTATCTAATGAAAGCCTGCTTATCCAAAACCTCCAGTTACACAACGGAATAAAATAACATATCAGAGAATGTGATTACTACATTATCTTTGCAGACTCCTCCTCCTGGATCCGTTATTTTTCTTCTCTATTTTCTATTCTAAGCTGTTGTGTGATTTGCAGTGCAGTGTTAAGATACTGATCTCCCGACAGCAGTAGGCCTCAGAATCCATGTTGAAGGAAGCAATTCCTCTCCACAGATGAATGTCCAAGACTGTAAGGAGAATATGGAGCTCTTGTTTATGAGTATGAAATGTGTGGCCTAAATCTTGTGCATGTCCTCCAGTAGGAAAACAAATCAGAAATCTCACCACTTAGTCTACAGATGCCAATAGATAAGAAGATATATAAACTAATTTGCTTCTGTAATTTATCTGGTGAGAATAAATTTGCACCTACAAAACAATTGAACAAAAAAGCTGCTGCAGATCTGCAGTAAGTATGGCAGAACTATATACTCTGCTAGCAGAAAAAAATTCTTATAGACTTTGTTTTTATGTTGTCTTTCCCACCAGGTGTTTCCATCTCTTTTTGGTTCTGAGGTCTTACAAATAATGCTGTGTAGTTAGAACATCAGCATCAATCCCGTCTTCCCTTTGACTCTGTTCTGAAAGAGTCAGTATGAAAAGGATGATCTTCCTCTTACCCTTCCAAATAAGTGCATATGGCTCAGTTACTGAAGCAGTGTCATCCTGATAAGAAATGACAAACTCATTCTAAGATACAGGCCAAGTAAGAATCTCACTCATTCGTTATTCTGCACAGTACCATTTAAATAAAATAATATGCAAATGCTTTCTTAAAGTGTTTCTGAGAGCACATACATTTTAATTGGAATAACAAGAAGCCACACTGAGCCACAAACTATAAAAAAATGATGGAAACCAATCAGTTCCATCTCCTGCAAAAGAGACTAGATTGCCCTTCCTTTTCAGCTGATACGATGAAGAATGGATAATCTGCTTTTATTATTTATATGTGTATATCTCAAGATTCAACAATATCAATCTTAGTGAATAATTAGGTCTTCCATCCTAATACAGAATTTTAAAGACCATACTTTTAAAAGCTGGATATAGAACACACATCGAGGGAGTATCAGATACTCAAAGAACAAACAAGAGGTCTCAGGAAGCAGTACCCATATGTTTGTACCCTCTTATTTGTAATAAATGAGGTCAATGATGCCAAATATCCTGTGAACCTAAATTCTAGCAAATCACCTGGCTATGAGATAAATTTGATTAAGTTGGAAGCACTGAAGGTCGTGTTAGATATGTAAGGTGGCCCCTACATAGAAGAATTCAGATGTCAATAGAAAATCTTCAAGCGCATTGGTATCTGGTTCCCTAAGAAAACTGCAAACATAGTCAGAATTGACTTATCCTTATTCATTATGCAGTTAGCAAGCAACTTAAAAGGTTGGCAAGCTCTACCTCTTCCCCTCTGGGGAAAAATAAACATAAAATTAAGGTGAGTGCCCTTCATTAGATCCTGTTTGTTTTGAATGTTTTTCTTATTCCAGACTTCTATTTTATAAAAATAAACATGTTGACTAGTCCTAGTGAAGCATTCATAGTAAACCTGAACAGTCTTCGCAACATTATCAGAACAGACAGTTTTCTCAAACTCTCATCCTCTCATCCTGCAAAATCCCTTAGTTAGAAAACACAACAGTTTGGCTTGTGGGAATGGTGGTGTTAAGAGCCCTAAATTGGCATTAAATGGAATCAGAATCGTTTGCTCCTTTTCATCTCATTGAACGTACAGACTGTTTGGCTGTGTTTATACTGCTGAGTTGATTCAAGCTTTGAAGCTGAATAGCTGACTGGCTTGTGTCCACACTCCACAGGGTCAACTCCCTCTACAATTGAGTTCTCTTACTGACAATTGGAATGGTCCAAAACAGAGACAAGGACAGCACTAACAGACAGCACTAGAGAGCAGGGCTGGTTCTATTTCATATACCTATCTAGCCAGGTGTAGTTGCCATGTCTATACCAAGGTACACCTGATCCTTTTAAGTGTGACTGCAGCAGAGTTCTTCATGACTGATGACTGCTGAGCTTTGACCATGTTCTTGAGAAGTAGGTCCCTGTTTCCCCAGACGTGGATATTACTGATAATCCCAGGGAGAAGGCCTCTTTTTGGCTGTCACATGTATCCCTGTAGACTCACACATCTTCCAATAGATTCATCAACATTATTTTTTTCCCTTGTGGCACAACTATGCTGCTAAACAAAAGAGGACCAGGCGATGAGCTCAGGCATCCACACTTACAAGGATTAGATGCACCTTAGTATAGACACGGCAACTACACCTGGCTAGATAGATATATGAAATAGAACCAGCCCTGCTCTCTAGTTTCTGTAAAACCAGCTTTTGGTATGACACTCAGTATAATTTTAAATTACTGCTAAGAAATCTTCTGAACAATGAAACTATTGATTTGAATATGGTCCTTTTAAAATGTTCCCCTGGGCAGCTGCTGGGAAGCTGCTTTGCAAGCTGCCAGATATGTCTTTTTCTTGTGTAACACCAAGGGTGGCTTAGGACATGAAAACATTGTAAGGCCTGCTGAAATACTGGTTAGACTGGGAGAAGACAAATCCAGCATGAGTCACGCTTATAGTACACCTTCATTCAGTGTAGGGGAGGGACACTGGCACACACCATCTTTTAGTCTCTGCCTAGTTCTTCTGAGCTGAGAAACAGAATCACAGAATGACCTGAGTGGAAGGGACCTGTAAGGATCGTTGAGTCCAACTCTTATCCCTGCATAGGACAAACCCAACATTCACACCATGTGTCCAAGTCCATTGTCCAAATGCTTCTTGACTATCGTTAGGCTTGGTACCATGACTTACCTCTCCAGGGAGCCTGTTCCAGTGCTCCACCACCCTCTGAGTGATGAACCTTTTCCTAATATTCAACCTAAACTTCCTCTGGCACATCTTCTTCCTGCTCCCTCAAGTCCTATCATTGGTGACCAGAAAGAAGAGATCGGTGCCTGCTCCTCCCTCCCTTGTCAGGAAAAAAAACAGAGCTTGCTCCAGGATGGAGCTTGAGGGTGGACAAGCAGGCAGCATGGATATTCAGGAGATGAAACTTGGGCACAACACTCCAGCAGACATCGACAAGATACTATAGATTTACTTTTTGTTTACAAAATTGAAAATAGACTTTTTCCTTTGTCTTAGATCTCCAATCTAGAGTAACTCAAAACTTTATAGCATAGTTGGTCAGCTTGGATTTGGAGAATTATTTAGGTGACATTCTACCTTAAAAGATCGAGTCTAGAGACTAGGAAGGTGTAATATCAAAACTACTCTCCAGTTTGATATTGAGCATCCTACTGCACTTTATTGTTTTTTCCTTGATATGCTTAAAATGTGATGATATTGAAAATACAACCAATTGTCTGATATTGATGGCCAGGTTATCTTTGTTGAAGTTAAACCATGCCTTAATCATGGAGCCATATGATTCGGCTGCCTGATGGAAGCTGTAACCCATACTCACATAGCAGTATGTCTGAGCCAATGTATTATATTAGACTCTTAAACCACCTTTATAGCTACTCTGGAAACACATAGTAACCCAGGGGATGCGTTTAGGCACTGACCTGTTAATGGTCTATAGAATTGAACTGATGGCACAGTCCCTGGCATGGTATGGTCTGTGCCAACTAGCACTTTCCGAGACAATGTCCAAGTCCAACTCAGAGCCTGGCACAGTCCTGTGCAATATGAGCAAAGCCACCTGCTCTAGGAGGAAAGAGAGTTTAGCTGTTTGGTTGCAAGCTGTAGCACACCACTTGCTTTTAGAGCTAGAGAATTGCCTCTGGGCCTTTTTATTTACTGAGAAAAATATAGCCAAACTGATCTATACAGAGTCAGCTTAACTCACATACTCCCAGTGTACTGATTGCACTGCACAGGTTAGGAATTAAGATGCAGAGATTTCAGACTCTTGGTTTAGGTTTGGAACCACATGTTTTCATTCACTTGTGGAATCTCAACTCTTCAGTTACTTGTATAAGGGAGAACTGACTGCAAGTGAACAGAATTTTATGTACAGGGACATGACCAGTTTGGTGATCATAGAATCATAGAATGATGGAATCATGGAATAGCTTAGGTTGGAAGGGACCTTAAAGATCATCCAGTCCCATCCGCCCTGCCATGGGCAGGGACACCTTCCACTAGACCAGGCTGATCAAGGCCCCATCCAACCTGGCCTTCAACACTTCCAGGGAGGGGGCATACACAGCTTCCCCGGGCAACCAGTGTCTCATCACCCCCAGCATGAAGAATTTCTGCCTAATGTCTAACCTAAATCTTCCCCCTTCCAGTTTAAAATCATTCCCTCTCATCCTGTCAGTACTTGCCCTTATAAAAAGTCCCTTCCTGGCTTTCTTGTAGCCCCCTTCAGGAACTGAAAGGCTGCTACGAGGTCTCCCTGATGCCTTCTCCTCTCCAGGCTGAACAAGCCCAACTCTCTCAGCCTGCCCTCATAGCAGAGGTGCTCCAGGTCTCTGATCATCTTCCCTTCCCTCCTCTGGACCCGTTCCAACAGTTCAATACTCTTCTTATATTGGAGATTCCAGCACTGGATGCAGTACTCCCGGTGGGATCTCACAAGAGCGGAGTAGAGGGGGAGAATCACCTCCCTTGATCTGCTCGCAACGTTCATTTTGATGCAGCCCAGGACACAGTTGGCCAGGTTCTTGTTATATGTCCTTTTCTAGATAACTTGGGTAATCTCAGCTTGGGATCTAGTAAAAAGAATAAAAAAAAAAACAAACCTGTATGCCAAGAGAAAAAGTGAAGAAATCAATAGACCTCTATGGGGTCAGTCTGCAATGATATTCATATCATCTACCTTCTACACAGTGCTTATGTCTGAACTAATGTCTCTAAACTCTCTTTCACGTCATTAGAGTCAAACAGGCACTTCTAGGGACTGATTCATCTGACCTGTTTTAGAGATACAGGGACAGGTGAATCATACCTTAAAATCAGTTATTTCTTTCCAGTTGTTATAAAGGAAGTATGTGGCAGTTATCGCGCACATAATTTCTTCACATCTACAGGAGACATAGAAAACTTCTAATTCTCCAGTCTACAATGGTACTGTACAATAATTTTTAACATTTTCTTCAAACTTTCCATACGCAGCATCTGTGGGTAACCAAGGGATAGTGTTTGTCTTACATTCAGGCCCCCCATGGTGGCCAGGCGGCGAAGAGAGGGGTGCTGATCTCAAGTGGGGTGTGGGTAACACATGGTGGCCCTCCTCAGCACATGGCAAACACAGTGGCAAAGGACCTGGTGCGACCTGGACTCTACTACAGCTGCAGTTTTACAGCATCTTAGACCTCTGGTTACTCAGCTGCCAAAGGAAACATGAGCGGCCACAGCACTTGCGTTCTTTATAGGAAATAAATAAGCACAAAAGGGCCACCTGATATCCCACATGCTTATGTATGAGTACTGTCTTATTAAGAATAAAAGAGATCTGAGGAATAGGAAGAGATGTGAAATCTAGCGCTCCTGCTTTCTGAAATATGTTAGTAACTCCATCTTCCTTAACCCTTCAGTTTTTCTCTTCCCCAGTATTCTTGTTTGAGCTAAAGTAGAAGAGCAAAAAAAAATAAAATAAAAAGAAAGAATAACTTTTAGACTCATTTGGTTTAATGTACCGTGCATTTAATAGTACAAGAAGGATCTTAAAATGCTGTATTAATTATGGGCCAGATGTTGCATGTAGTGCAAAACTAAGTTGATAGGATTGTTTAGGACTGTAAGTGCTGTGCCCTGAAGTTATATGTTTGTAGTCAGCTCTCAGGGGAAGGGTAACATGGCTGGCAGCTATGCACCACCGAAAGAGAACTTTGACCCAGCCAGACAGGAAAAATCCATATGATTTTCAGAATTACTTTGGTTTAAAAGTCTCTTCTATATGACTTCTGGAAAGGATTTACATTTTGCTATTCAGGAACTGAACTAGGCATTTCCATTGGACTCATCTCGACCAGCTGCCATGTGCTCTGTACATTTATTACCCTTTTTGAGGAAAGATCTTGTTCAAATGCTGTGTTTGTACTTGGTTTATATATCATAGCTAAGATTTTCAAATCTGCTAGAAAAATGTGGACACTCAATTTTCATTAAAATGAATGGGAACTGAATTCTGTCCCTTCAGGTGCCACTAAAAGTTTCTGAAAGTACCTTTAAAAGCCTTAGGCTATTATATCATTGTCCAAAAAATTATTCTTTTTGGTATGGTGAATATATTATGTCATCTCTCCTTCCAACATGAAAAAAGTGCACCTCTTTTAATGATTTCACAGCAATGTATTTGTCTTGAATTTGTTTTTTTATCAATAAAGCAAAAATAAAATTAAGGTATTCTGCAGAGAATAGTAACACTTTCTTCAGAATCATCTAAAGAAGATATCTCCTCTTATACTCTCTATATTCCTAGCTCCATGCAGCAAATCAGAAAACTCAAGCTTTTTCTTGATTCCTCATCTTGAAGAAGACATCAGTACAAAAATAAGTAATGACATTATTAACAACATACAATATATGTAACAATCTAAATACAATAAGCATGTACATTATAATACTTTTTATATATATTTTACATAATAAACCAAGAATGTTGCATAGTCACTTTTATAATTCTCCCTCTCTCTGTGGTGTACTTAGACCCCAACATTATGAAAATTTTTGAGTAACAGATTCTGAGTTATCAGTATTCTGAGTACTAGAGATACTTGACTTCCCAGATGGCATCTAATCTATTATACCAGATTTGATCTAGAATGTAATCGTACCTAACAAACAGCTGCTTGGATTTGATGTCTCCCAATAATCTCCTTCATCTAAGCTTTTAAGCAAGAGACTTTGACCTGTATATAGATTATTTTAACAATGTTTGACAAGACCGATAGAGAAATTGCAAAGTGCTTTCCTGGAGCTGCCTGTTTGTCTAAATGCTATAAGCTGAAAAGGTCACTTGCAAAGAGAGGTGAATCTTAGTATTTACTGTTCTTGTTGGAATAACTGATCCCAGGCAGGACCTTAGTAAACAGACCCTTGAGACCTCCTGCACAGAGATAGTACTGACATTTCTTCAGGCTGTTCTCATGTGAGGTTGAAAGTCTGGGGCTTTTCTTCTGCATGGGGTCTCTGTTCCTCCACTAATGGCAGATGCAGAACAACTGATCTTGAGGTTTAGAACCATACAGTCATAGAATCATCTGGTTGGAAAAGACCTCTGAAATCATTGAGTCCAAATTTATCCACTACTAAACCATGTCCCTAAGAAGGTCATCAACCCATCTTTTGAACACCTCCAGGGATGATGACTCAACCACATCCCTGGGACACCCCTTCCAGTGCCTGACCACGCTTTCAGTGAAGAAATTTTTCCAATATCCAGTCTGAACCTCCCCTGGTGCAACTTGTGGCCATTTCCTCTCATCCTATCATCTGTCACTTGCCAGAAGAGACCAACACTTATCTTGCTATCCTTTGAGGTAGTTGTAGACAGTGATGAGGTCTCCTCTCAGCCTCCTTTTCTCCAGGCTAAACAACTCCAGTTCCCTCAGCTGCCTCTCATAAGGCTTGTTCTCCAGCCCTTTCACCAGTCTCGTTGCCCTTCTCTGGACACGCCCCAGCCCCTCAATGTCCTTCTTGTAGTGAGGGGCCCAAAACTGAACACAGTACTCAAGGTGTGGCCTCACCAGTGCTGAGTTCAGAGGCACAATCACTTCCCTGGATCTGCTGGCCACACCATTTGTGATACAGGCCAAAATACCACTCGCTTTCCTAGCCACTTGGGCCACTGCTAGCTCACAACTTTCTTTTTGTAGTGGATGAAGACTGGAGATGAGCCACTCTCAAAGCAATTTCGGCACAACTTTCTCTATATTTTTCAGGCACTGGTGATGTTTTCATTTGGGTTGCTACATCCCATGCATAGCTATAGATCGGGGACAGAGTGGCTGGAGAGTAGTCAGGCAGAAAGGGACCTGGAAGTGCTGGTTGACAGGAAGCTCAACATGAGCCAGCAGTGTGCCCAGGTAGCCAAGAAGGCCAATGGCATTCTGGCCTGCATCAGGAATAGTGTGGCGAGCAGGACCAGAGAAGTTATCGTCCCCCTGTACTCGGCACTGGTCAGGCCTCACCTTGAATACTGTGTACAGTTCTGGGCCCCCCAGTTTGGAAGGATGTTAGGATACTGGAATGTGTTCAGAGCAGGGCAACGAAGATGGTGAAGGGGCTGGAGCACAAGCCCTATGAGAAGCGACTGAGGGAATTGGGGCTGTTTAGTCTGAAGAAGAGGAGGCTCAGGGGAGACCACATTGCTCTCTACAACTACCTAAAAGGAGGTTGTAGTCGGGCAGGGATTGGTCTCTTCTCTCAGGTGACCAGTGACAGAACTAGAGGACATGGACTCAAGCTTTGTCAGGGAAAGGTGAGACTTGATGTTAGGAAAAAGTTCTTCACTGAAAGGGTGATTGGCCATTGGAATGGGCTGCCCAGGGAGGTAGTGGAGTCACCGCCCCTGGAGGTGTTTAAGGGGAGACTGGATGAGGCACTGAGTGCTATAGTTTAGATCATGGTATTAGTGTTGGTGTTGTTGTTAGTGTTGGTGTTGGTGTTAGTGTTGGGTTATAGGTTGGACTCGATGATCTTGGAGGTCCTTTCCAACCTTATGATACTGTGATACTGTAATACAAAACTGTGCAATTATACACGTACGGAATCTCTTGAACAATACATACCCCATAATATTATCAGGAACCAGGTAAATGAGGAGATGAAACTAAGTCTGCTGTAAATGTCAATAAAAAGTAACACAGAGCTTGGCACAATATGTACTCTCTGTGCATGAAGGACATGTTACATTGGAGCCTACATGGTGAATGTAGTAATGCATTTTTACCACAGCTGTGCTGGAGGCAGTTCAGTAGATCCAGCTGTTGAAATTACTACGTGTGCTCAGATGGCTTTCAGCAAGCTCTGCACCTTGCTACAGGGTGTCCCTGCCCTTACTTAGCTCAGTTTTGAGCTCCTCCTTTCCTCCTTCCCTGCCTACTGAAGCTTGGATACAAAAGTTTCTGCCTCTGGCCTTGCAAACATTTTCCTTAGGTATTGATCTGGCAATGGATTTAATGAAAATAACAGAGAAAAAAACCAAACAAATAAAAGGAATAGACTTAACCTGAAAAGGAAAAATAGAATATTTTAACTGCAAAGAGAAAGGTATTTATCTATGTAGCCACCATCTAGGAATCTGTGTAGCCACTGACTTGAACATGCAGTGCCAGGTGCTATTTCCTTCTTGGAAATGGTCTTTGTGTACCGTTTATTATAGTGCCATCTCCTCTCCTTTTCTGTCATGCACTCATGGACAGAAAGAAGATGAAAAATCTCCCATGTCTTCAAAAGGAAGGGAAGGTGGATGGGTATTGTGAACGTATGGAGACTCTGTCTTTTGCAAGTATGTATTTTTTATTCAATTACTTTTTTTTTTGAATGTCCTCTGACTAATATGACTTGAGGACAGCTTGTCCAACAGCACTACTGTGTTTTTGCTTCCAGTGCTATTCATGATGAGACTTGTGCGTCAGAGACCTGAGTTGCCTCATGTCCCATCCCCAGGGATTAACTTGACATTTTCTGGGCTGTGAAGTGGAGTTAGACATGGGGATGCAAATCTCTGGATATGGGGAGGATGGACAAATGATTGTTGTGTCTCCTGAAGTGGTTTAATGTGAGTTACCAGAGCTTGTCATCAAGGGCCCTAATTAGGGATTCAGCAGCACTGAGGTTGAACCATAGCCATAGAAGACTCTGGAGCCAGCTGGTTTTGAGAGTAGGATGTAACCTCCATAAGGTTTGAGATTCTTTTATATTCATTTTCTCTGCCCTGATTTTGTGAGATAATGAGACAGCACAACTGTTCTAATGATTGGTTTATAGATTAACTAGAATTTCTCTGAAGAATTCATTCAGAATGATAGGCATGTATCTAAGTGGATAAATTAGATCAGGACAGTGGTCCAGTGTCCAATCCATAACCAAAGCTGGGTTTCTTGTCACACACAGAAATGCTCTTACCTCAAGCTAACAAACTATCTGAACATCAGTCCTAGGTCTAAGGCATCGGAGAACCCAAATATACCTGTAGATTCATATATGCGCTCTGAAAAATGAAGTACACTTCAAGGACATTTAATAGATGCAGGTAACATGGAGTAGACATCAGAGAAAGTTAAGGGATAGAGGAGGTGACCCTGGTTGCCTTTTGTGTAGGGGTTTAATGATCAGAACAGTCCCTCAGATAGTGAGTTTGCTGCAATGATTTCCTCTTACTAATATGTAATTTATTATCAATTTATCTTTTTCAAAATAAAAGCATGAGGATGTGATGATGTGACTCATCATTTTGATGGAGTGTGTGAATACAAAATTTGATTTAAGAATCCACCACATGGTTCACAGAATCATAGAATCATCTGGTTGGAAATAACCTCTGAGATCATTGAGTCCAACCATACCTGTCCACTACTAAACCATGTCCCTGAGAAACTCAGCTACTTAACACCTCCAGGAATGGGTCATCAACCACCTTCCTGGGTGCCTGTCAACCCTTTCAATGAAGAAATTTTTCCTAATGTGTAGTCTGAACCTCCCCTGGAGCAACTTGAGGCCATTTCCTCTCTTCTATTGCCTGTCACTTGGGTGAAGAGACCAACACCCACCTCACTACAACCTCCTTTCAGGGAGTTGTAGACAGTGATAAGGTCTCCTCTCAGCCTCCTCTTCTCCAGGCTGAACAACCCCAGTTCCCTCAGCCACTCCTCGTAGGACTTATTCTCCAGCCCCTTCGCCAGCCTTGTCACCCTTCTCTGGATGCGCTCCAGCCCCTCAGTGTCCTTGTAGTGAGGGGCCCAGAACTGAACACAGTACTCGAGGTGCAGCCTCACCAGTGCTGAGCACAGGGGCACAATCACTTCCTTGGTCCTACTGGCCATGCTATTCCAAAGGTGAGACCAGAAGGTTTTGAACAGTGTCCTCCTGTATTGACCCAGCCCTGCTTTTCCTGCTCTGGGGCTACGTCCTCAGAAATATGAACAGTGCAGTTTTCTGAGGGAAGGCTGGGTGATGCTGCTGTAGGTACTGTGATAAGAAGATGTGAATGGCATGGAGAGAGCTTTCCAATAGCAGAAACACAGAGGGCTATTTGAAAATGTTTTTTGGTTGCCAAGAATTAACAAAGGATTCATTGTTTTGAACATTGCCCTATCAGATCATTGCAGTTCGACAGAGCTTCTGTAGCTGGAGTATAACAAACTCTCTGCATGTCTCTTTCAGGTTTTCATAATAAAGGAAGCACAAAACACTAGAAAACAATCATACTTGGACAGGAAACTTGTAAAGGAGAACTTCATTGGTGGAAAACAAGATTTATGGAAAGTAGGGCTATTGTAGGAGATAAAGAAGAGTTAATACAGTTGGAGGGAAAAAAGAAGGAACAGTTCACATTTTTCTGTCACTTAACACCAAATGCTCTGCCAAAAGAAAAAAAAGATAAAGATTAAGCCAAAGAGTGCCAAAGTTAGTTAAAGCTTATCACTCACATATTGCCTAGAAAATGTCATCCATTACTATCCTAATTATTCCATATTTGGACTGTCTGGCATTCAGCGACGAGTCATTAGCAAGATAGAAGAGCTGCTATTGCAGCACAGTCTGAACTCTTCTGGAAAAAGCTTGCAAAACAATGAATAGCACAGAAAAAGTGAGCAAGGTGTTCCTATTTCCCTAGGGTCACCAGAGAGAAAAGGTCCATGATATGAAGCTGAGATAACCTGAATCCATGTCAAAATCTATTTAAAACAATGAAGGTTAAAAATATCATGCATGTCTCTTCTAAAAGCGTGAGGCCAAGAGCTGATTGAGAGGGTGTTGCGTTATTTCTTTTAATGTTCACTAGGAGTTGAGGCAAAGGAGACCAAAAAGAAGGTCTAGTTATTGTCCCACAGTAGGATGTAATATTTTCATCAATGATACAGACAGTGAGATTGAGTGCACCCTCAGCAAGTTTGCAGATGACACCAAGCTGAATGAGGCAGTTGTCACACCAGAAGAACAGGATGTCATCCAGAGAGACCTGGACAAACTGGAGAAGTGGGCCTGGATGAACCTCATGAGGTTTGACAAGGCGAAGTGCAAGGTCCTACACATGGGTTGGGGCAATCCACAGTTGCAATACAGGACAGGGGACAATGTGGTCAAGAGAAGCTCTGTGGGGGAAGGACTTGCGGGTGCTAGTTAATAAGAAGATCAACATGAGCCAGAAATGCATGCTCACAGCCCTGAAGGCCAACTGTCTCTTGGACTGCATCAAAAGAAGCATTGCCAGCAGGGCGAGGGAGGGGATTCTCCCCCTCTACTCCACTCTCGTGAGACTCCATCTGGAGTACTGTGTCCTGGACTACTGTTCTGGAATCTCCAACATAAGAAAGATATGGAAAAGTTGGAATGGGTCCAGAGGAGGGCCACAAAATAATCAGAGGGCTGGAGCACCTCTGCTATGAGGACAGGCTGAGAGAGTTGGGGTTGTTCCGCCTGGAGAAGAGAAGGCTCTGGGGAGACCTTAGAGCAGCCTTCCAGTACCTGAAGGGGGCAACAAGAAAGCTGGGAAGGGAGTTTTTACAAGGGCAGGTAGTGATAAGACAGAGGTGAATGGCTTTAAATTGGAAGGGGGATGATTTAGATCAGACATTAGGAAGAAATTCTTCATGATGAGGGTGGTGAGATACTGGCACAGGTTGCCCAGGGAAGTTGTGCATGACCCCTCCCTGGAAGAGTTGAAGGCCAAGTTGGATGGGGCCTTGAGCAGCCTGGTCTGATGGGAGGTGTTCCTGCCCATGGCAGAGGTGTTGGAACTGGATGATATTTACAGACCCTTCCAACAAAAACCATTTTATGATTCTATGATCTCTGTTGCTAATTCAACATGTAAAGGCTCAGATGTTGTATCTTTACTGAGGAGAAACGTGTCCTATTTTCATAATACAAATTGAACATACCAACATGCTGTTGATCTTCACAATACCCACCTTCCACATGCCCCTGCAATGCATGTTACTCTCTTTTCACGTGTGATGTGGCTGCTCCATGTTCTTTGCAACAGTAGATGCTGTTTAGCAGCAGCTTTCCATGACGTGGAGTCGGTTGCAGTCTGAAAATTTGCCTGACTTGTTCCTGCTGCTCTGTCTCCTCGCCTACTCTCAACTGTTATATTAAACAGGCCATAAAATGCATATGGAAACTGGCCATCGAATCTGGTTTTGAGTGGCCTCTCATCTGACTTGTGCATCAGCTGTCTGAGTATTACTACAGCAACTCTTTCCCCTACACAGGACACTCCCAACTTTTACACTGTGTGACTGAGGGCATTGTCCAAATGCTTCTTGAATGCTGGCAGACTCGGTGCCATGACTGCTTCCCTGGGGAGCTGTTCCAGTGCTTCACCACCCGCTGGGTGAAGAATCTCTTCCTAATATCTTATTTGACAGGTTAATTTCACTGCATGCTCATTTATACCAACAACAGCACAGAAATCGGTGCAGGTGGAATTGGGAAGTCACATGTTTGGATAATAAAGCACTGTCCATGTTTCACAGGAGTAGAAAAATGGTGATGACAACTGGGTGGTATTTCATTACTCTGAAGCCAGATGCCCCCTGTATTCCAGATACACTGTCTTTTAATTTCCTAAAAGCCAGGCTGGATTTTGCTGGGCTCTGTGTGTCTTCATCTCTTGCCATGGTACTCCGAGTACGCCTCCTGCTGAAGTAGCAGAATTGGTCTGTGGGCTTCTGAGCTGCTTTGTCAACACATGCGCCTGGGCCAGTCTATTTTCTAGCTTGGTGAGACTGGAAAAGGACCTCCATTTTCTTTTTACTGGTGGTCAAGCCAAATTGCCTGGCAGGCTTATTGAAGCATTAATTAAAGTGCTCCTCTCCTGCATGCACAAGGACTACTGAACTGTCAGTGAAGAACAGGTTCTGGGCCATGTCTTTATGACCTTTCATTTAGCACAGAGGCACTGAGGACAGCAGGAGGGAAAATAGCTCTTAGGCTATTATTGTTATTATTTTTACACCCACTAATGGTTGTTCTGCATTGGAAGAACGTTCCTTTGGTCATTATGTATGATTTGCAAATAATGAACTATTTTAGAGGGACTCAACCATTCACAGAAATATACGAAAAGGCATTTCATCACAGTATCACGGTATCACAGTATTACAAGGTTGGAAAGGACCTCTGAGATCATCAAGTCCAACCCATAACCCTACACTAACACCAACCTATCATCTAAACCATGGCACTCAGTGCCTCATCCAGTCTCCCCTTAAACACCTCCAGGGTCAGCGACTCCACCACCTCCCTGGGCAGTGCATTCCAATGGCCGATCACCCTTTCAGTGAAGAACTTTTTCCTAACATCAAGTCTAAACTTTTCCTGACAAAGCTTAAGCCCACGCCCTCTAGTTCTCTCACTGATCACCCAAGAGAAGAGACCAACCCCTGCCCAACTACAACCTCCTTTTGGGTAGTTGTAGAGAGCAATGAGGTCTCCCCTGAGCCTCCTCTTCTCTAGACTAAACAGCCCCAACTCCCTCAGTCGCTCCTCATAGGGCTTGTGCTCCAGCCCCTTCACCATCTTCGTTGCCCTCCTCTGAACACATTCCAGTATCCTAACATCCTTCCAAACTGGGGGGCCCAGAACTGGACACAATATTCAAGGTGAGGCCTGACCAGTGCCGAGTACAGGGGGACAATAACGTCTCTGGTCCTGCTCACTACACTATTCCTGATGCAGGCCAGAATGCCATTGGCCTTCTTGGCCACCTGGGCACACTGCTGGCTCATGTTGAGCTTCCTGTCAACCAGCACTCCCAGGTCCTTTTCTGCCTGACTACTCTCTAGCCACTCTGTCCCCAGTCTGTAGCTCTGCATGGGATTGTTGTGTCCAAAATGAAGTACCCGACATTTTGACTTATTAAACATCATCCCATTAGAATCAGCCCATCTCTCCAATCTGTCCAGGTCCCTCTGTAGGGCCATTCTACCCTCTAGCAGATCAACCCTTCCTCCCAGCTTGGTATCGTCTGCAAACTTGCTGATGATGGTCTCAATCCCTTCATCCAGATCATTAATAAAGATATTAAACAGGACGGGACCCAACACCGATCCCTGGGGGACACCACTGGTGACTGGTCGCCAACTGGATGAAACACCATTCACCATCACTCTTTGGGCTCGGCCATCCAGCCAATTCCTAACCCAGCACAGAGTGTTCCCATCTAGGCCACGGGCTGTCAGCTTCCCTAGGAGTCTACTGTGGGAGACAGTGTCAAAGGCCTTGCTAAAGTCCAGGTATACCACATCCACAGCCTTCCTCTCATCCACCAGGCGAGTCACATGGTCATAAAAGGAGATCAGGTTGGTCAGGCAGGACCTACCCCTCCTAAACCCATGCTGGCTGGGCCTGATCTCTTGACCGTTCTGCAAGTGCCACATGATTTCACCCAGGATTATCTGTTCCATGATTTTACCTGGGACCGAGGTCAGGCTGACAGGTCTGTAATTACCTGGATCATCCTTATGGCCATTCTTATGGATGGGCGTCACATTGGCCAACTTCCAGTATTCCGGGAAGAAGCCATGTCTCCAAAAATCTTTACATGTAATAAGTTTCAGTGTAATGTTTGATCCAGTAATCATTCTGAGCTTTATTAAGGCCAGAAACATAAGCCATAGTAAGTGTAGATTGAGACCACTCTATATTTGAATAGTTATTTTCCTGAGAACTTCCTGACCTAAGTGTGTGACAGAAGCTTTCTTTTTTTTAAATAACTTTATGAATGTTTGCTGGCATGGCAAACCAAAAGAACAAGATACAATAGCCTCTTGGTATAAATCTCTGTTAATGAGATCAAGACTAGAAACCTCATTGTTTAACTCACATTCTGTCTGAATGCAATCTGCTTCTCAAATTATAAATCAGGCGCAAGACACTGTACCATTGTGTAACCCTACACCCCGGCTCTGGAATGTTTCCTAGTCACAAGAGGATTGTCATCATTTCATTTACAAGAGAACTATCTAACAGGCTTGGGCCATATTTGGTCTAAACCTTCCCCCTCCTTAGATGAAGAGAAATCCCACCCTATTTGCAGCAGGGTACTTTTGTACTAAGAACACAGAAGGGTGCATTATAGTGTGCCACATCCTGAAATGTAAAAACAAAAGAGGAAAGTTATTTTGTCTATCACTCTCAGAAGCAGTGCTAATTACTGAGGATTAAGAATTTCTTTATATATACCCTGTATATCTCAATCACTCTAGAAAACAAACACATACCTGCGCAATAAGATCTTTGAATTGGAAGGTTTAGTTTGAATCTGCAAAACCATATTGTATGTGCAAAGTCTCTGCCATCCCACAAGACCTTACAGCGCATTTTGCTTCAGAAAGCAGAGCCCTTCTGATGATCTCGGACAATCAGAGAGAGCGTTTTAATCACAGAGGTGGTGCAGTAGTTTTGAGAGCTCTGAAGGGCATAATTGCTTTCATATTTTCATCCAGCTTTTTAACAATCCAAGAAAAAGGGGAAAGACTTACTATATTTATTACTGGTGTAGAAGCCATCTAGGAAATATCAGGCTCACTCTTCAGGTCCACCAAATGTATGTCATTATGCACTTAAATGTATATTTCTGCTCAACCAAGTCACCTTTCAGTTCTGATAGGACTCAGCCCACAGGCAGAATCTCGAGGAAGGGAAAAACGTTTCTCCCCTAGCAACCTGTGGTTCTGTCTCCCTTAATTCTGTTTAGTGTTAAAAGCAATATCATGAAAGGTATGTGTAAATACTTGTCCTTCCTCTGATACCCCTGATAACTGAAACTTCCCTGTATTGTTCTCAAGTACTGAGAACATATGTGTTGGTATTGCCAGAGTAGCTGTGCAAAGCAGCACCATATAGTTCTGTTCTCCAAAATGAGACCATAGGCACAGGCTGACTAGAAAACACACAAATCAATGTTGCAATCTGAATAACTAAGGGAAAACTAGCAATAGGATGAGAGGAAATGGCCTCAGATTGTGTCAGGGAGGTTTAGACTGAATATTAGAAAAAATTTCTTTACTGACAGAGCAATAAAGCATTGGAAGAGGCTGCCCAAGGAAGTGGTGGAGTCGCCACCGCTGGAGGTGTTCAAAAAACATGTAAATGCAGCACTTTGGCACATGGTTTAGTAGGCACCATGGTGTTGCACTTACAGTGGGACTTGGATGCTCTTAGAAGTCTTTTCCAATCATAAAGATTCTATGATTCTGTGATTCTTTAAGAAATTACCAAAATTTTTAAATGGACCTGAAACTAAACATTTCACATAGCTTTTGACTAATCTGGTCTAGCTAAATTTAGTCTCAAAGCCTTATCTTGAAGTGAAAAGTTAGATTTTAAATATAAACAGAAATATTTCCAGTTTAGTGATTTTTTTATTTCTTCGACCAAATCTCTTTGCTGAATAAAAATTATTTCAGGAGTGTTTTCTTCTTTAGAAATAAATGTTTTTCTTTATTTCAGTTTGCTTAATGGCACAGTTCTTCAGTGACCATCAAATAATAGAAAATGGTCTATTCTATCGGCATTTTTACCTACTGCATGATGGCACAACCTTAAACAGATTCACCATCTTTCAGAGTCTCATCCTAGCACCAGTAGGAAAGATTAAATATAGACACACATTGCTGAAAACTGGAAAAAAGGCAAAAAAAGCATAAGAAAATGTCCTTCCCTTTCCTCTCCTTTCCTCATCTTCTACTCTTTCTTTTCCTGCCTCTCTGAAAGACCACGAACTATTGGACACAGATTAAATAAAAATGTTGAACAATTCCTTCCTTCTGAAAACAAACACAAAATTAATATATACAATAATAGAGACTTTATATGTAGATTTGTAACACCCACAGCCACTTCTGTCACCTGGATCATTGCCACCATTGTTGCTGGCTTGGATTTTATATTCAATATTGAAGGAATCCTGTGGCTGCAATTTGAAATACAATTCCAAACACATTGTGGAGTCATGTTTAGTTATGTGGGGTCAAAATCACCCTGGGTGAATTCTCTCTTATAAAAGCAGTAGTGTTAGAGCAGGAATCATTATGAGCCAGACTATTATGAATGTTATAATGAGGATAATTAAAGGATAAGGAACCTTCCCTCTACTTGATCTAGCAGATTTAAGTGTTTCAGTGCATTCAATGACAAGTGAGTCTGATTATTCCCACACAACAACAACCATATTTCAGATGTCCCTCCACATATCCAATTCGCCCATATTTTTCTGATTTCTTTTCTAATGTGCACGGTCATTCTCGTTTTGTCTGTAGAATTTGACAGCATCAGTCAGATTCTCCTTTACTGCAGGAGCTTTATCACAGCTTCTCCCACACAGTTCAAGACTTGTATACTAAAACCTGGCCTAAGACAGGTAAATCCTTATTTCAAGGTGCCTTTTAGTCTCAGATGCATTGAGGTGCACCTGGAACACAGCAACCCTGGATACACATACGGATTGGGGTCTGAGAGGCTGGAGAGCAGCCCTACGGAGAGGGACCTGGGGGTTCTGGTCGACAAGTTGAATATGAGCCAGCAGTGAGTCCTGGCAGCCAAGAAGGCCACCCGTGTCCTGGGGTGTGACAAGCACGGCATTGCCAGCCGGGCAAAGGAGGGCATTGTCCCACTCTGCTCTGCACTGGTGCAACCCCACCTTGAGCACTGGGTGCAGTTTTGGGCACCACAATATAAAAAGGACATAAAACTACTGGAGAGTGTTCAGAGGAGGCCACAAGGCTGGTGAAGGATTTAGAAGGGAAGTCGTATGAGGAGTGGCTGAAATCACTTGGTCTGTTCAGCCTGGAGGAGACCAAGAGGGGATCTCATAGCTGTTTACTGCCTTCTCACAAGGGAGGGAGGTGAAACAGGTGCTGATCTCTTCTCTCTTGTGACCTATGACAGGACTAGAGGTAATGGCAGGAAGATGTGCTGGGGAGGTTTAGTTTGGATATTAGGAAAACATTTTCCACCCAGCAGGTGGTGAAGCACTGGAACAGCTCCCCAGGGAAGCAGTCATGGCACCGAGTCTGCCAGCATTCAAGAAGCATTTGGGCAATGCCCTCAGTCACATGGTGTGAGTGTTGGGAGTGTCCTGTGTAGGGATGGGAGTTGGACTCGATGATCCTTTTGGGTTCCTTCCAGCTTGGATATTTCCATGATTCTATGATTTTATGAGGTACCCTCAGTCCTAATAGTCTGTGGGTTTGTGTTCACTGCTGCACTTTTACACAAATATTGCTACCCCCCAAACACCATCATAAAATAAAGACTTAATTGTGCCCCTTTTGATTACAAAACACTCTACTGAAAATATTTGAAATGTGGAGTACAGCTAGCAGCAGTGGGTCTGCAAAGGCCTTCATCCCTTCATGAGGCTGTTATCCTGTGAATCTGATATCTCCAGAAAATACTTTGCCCCCATGAAAACAAATTGCCCAGGAACAACGGCTGGAGGAAGAAGTCTCTGGCCACTCCCAGTCCCCCTCTTCCCTCCCATTACCGCTTCAGGTCTTGCCACCACCAAGACCTTATCAACCACCATAGGCAAAGACTCTGCTGCATGCTGTCCCTGGCTGTTGGAAAACTCCAGAAGAGGATGGAGACTCAGAGCCTTGCTCAGAAACTTCAGGCTGCTGCAGCAGCTCCAGTTGCAGCCCGGCCAACACCTGTCTCCCTGGCTGTCCCCAGCAGCATTGAGCGCATGGCATAGTCCTCATGTGGCTATAGCATAAACCACCAACACATCCACAGCATCTCCATGTCTGTCACTGATGCCTCCAGTGCCAACAGCAAGCTGGGGCACTTTCCACCCCTATCAGGAGACCACAGGCACATTCCACCCTAAAACCCCTCTGCAAGTGCTGTAGGTTGTGGCTTATTAGCCTGTGGTGCCCTCCCAGATGTGGAGGCAGATAATATTCTTCCTGCAATTGGAGGCTGTAGAACAGGAGATGGGCCTTGGCAAGGGTGCTTTCACACCCTGCAAACCCTTGATGGGGTATAAAGATTGTGTTAACATCAGCTCCTTTTTCCTAAAAATGGCCTTCTGGCCATGTCTGTGCTTGGGAGGCTGCTTGTCAATGACACCCTCAACTACCTCTGCTCTACCCTTTTCAACTGATTTAGAACATTCTCTCTGGGTGCTGCATTGTATAAGCTGATAGGCTGAAGACAATGCTGCATCTACACCCCTAGTCTAACTTTTCATGAGTACAGCTGGAAGACATTTATCATTTATGCATCCTACAGACACAGAAGGGCTGTGGAGCTGTCATCTTCTGCTGAAATCTTGCCTTCATTTGACCCTGGAGCCTTACTGATTGTTTTCATGCCTTGGCTTTCTACAGCATTCATTACAATAAGATTTACCTGGGCATTGCAGTAATATGAGTGAAATATTATGCCACAACAATATAAGTAAAATATTATAAAATAATTTCTCTTATAAATCTCTGATTTATGGATGGGCCAATTTACTCGGACTGTTTCAGCTCAAGTAGCAACTTAGACTAATATGGAAGCTGAGTGTAAAGAAGTAAATCTGGGACGTTTAAATAGGATATTAGGAAAAATTTCTTTACTGAATGAGTGGTGAAGCATTGGAACTGGCTGCCCAGAGAAGTGGTGGAGTCACCATCCCTGGAAGGATTCAACAAACATGTAGACGTGGCACTTTGGGGCATGGTTTAGTAGGCACGGTGGTGTTGGGCTTACAGTGGGACTTGGATGATCATAGAGGTCTTTTCCAACTTTAATGCTGCTATGATTCTATGAAATTCCCTTCCAAGAGGAATGCATTTACTTTCTGGAAATATGTAAGTTTAATCTCACAAATGACAAATTAATATGTGCTCCAGGTCTCCCACACGACTTCAAGTGACCTGTCGGTCTTTAGCATTTTGCTTGAAGTACTCTTCAGCACATGGGAAAGGATATGTATTGAGAACACATGGTTGGGGTTTGGGATCATTTGCATGTCATTCTCTGTGAAAGCAGTGAGGTGCAGTTGCACCTGAAGCCATTCCTGTGTGTATTCAATCAATTTGAAAATCAGGCACATCGGTGCATGTTTAAAGAAGCCTTTTGGGTTTTTTCCATTGGAAACCATAATTTTAACTTGGATTTCATATTTTCTTTCTGTATTAAAATTTTATGGTAGAAGAATATGGACTACTTTTTTTTAAAAAGCTGCAAAAAATTGTAGGCAAAATGAGAATTTTTTGAAATAAATCTAAGGTACCCAAATTTTAATATGTTCATGTCTAAACCAAGCTTGTTGATTATAACATAGTTATTTTTTTTCTTCATACTTGAAAAATAAGATTAAGCTATTTAAAAAACAATGTTTTAAATTTGTGTGTAATGAATAGGAAAGACTGGAAACGTCAATCTGAAGAACAAACATCAGCTAATGGAAACAAAAAGACTTATTTGGTCTTCACAAGTACAAAGAATCCAGCCTTCCCTTTTGACCCAGATCATCCTTATTCAATGATTCTCTTGTATCTTCAGAACAGCCAAAGTGATCTAAACAACGTTATTATATTTGGGTTGAAGCCTGTAACCGTAAATCAAATAATACATGTGAAATTGTTTTCCTAGAAACTTAAATGCAGGCACCTGGTTTTGAAAAAGTCTCTCAAGGTAATTAAGAGAGGAAGCTGACTGATGGGCTTTGCTTTTGCCACCTAAACCTATTAACAGGAAAAGAAACCCGGTTGAACTGGCGCTCTGGTTTGCTGACTAGCAGGGTTGGGTTTGATCCGTGGCCTCTGGTATTTGGATTATTTGCTTTCCCCTCTCTTAATCTCTGTGGGGAAACTTTTCCTTACTATTTAATTATTAAATCCTTGCCGTACTGGAATGTCACAGTGTACTGCATGCAAACAGATATGTAAGGGCTCAGTATTCTCAGAGCAAACAAATTTTGAGTTCCAACTCAGAAGGCCTTTGTTTATTTGCTCTGAGGACACATGCATTTCTTTTTGCTGGGAATTTTACATGTATTTGAGCAGTAAGGATCCCATAAGTACTCACACACATCAAAATCCTTTAGATGTGTGGACTGCAGCTACGCCTTCCCCCTTCCAGCAGCACTATCAGGACAAATGGCAATAGCAATTGTAAAATAAATATTGTAAGATTCCAAGTTTCTACAGTTTTCATGTTTAAATACAGTTTATCTTGACATGTTCCAGACTGAAGTCAGACTCTTTGAGCCAAGCAGATTATTTCTCCAAAAGTGCCTCAATACTAGAGGTGAAAGGTAGCATGATTCCATTCTTCAAAACAATGCTTTGAACAAATCCATATTTCTTTAAAAAAACTTTGTTAAATTTCACTTGTTGACTACAGAAAAATCTGGAGAATAGGCATCTCCATCAAATTCAAAAAGATGTGCAGGAGCATACACTAGGAGAAGTGTGATGTTGGGAGCACAGTCAGTTTTAGAATCATCAGGTATAGCTACTGAGTAAGTGGAACACATAGTCTGAAGTCATTTGTAATACAGCCACGGATATAAAGACAAAAGGTGAATCTCCATACATTACTTACGGATACAAATCAATTTAAAAATATATCTTTTACAATTGTAATAGAAACTATCAGTGAATCTTAAAAAAATCAAAAACTTAGGGAAGAAGTTGACACATAAGCCAAATAGCAAAATATTTATTTACCTTCACCTCAGTTATGGGTACAGGAAATTTACACAACCAATAAATACACAAAAAATGTGAAGTATTTTCATCCTTTTAATTTTACAATACAATGCATGAAAAAAAGAGATTTAATTAACAATTATTATCAAATAGTATACACATTACACACAAAGTACGTAAGGCTGCAGATAATGTCAGTATCTCCTGTACAATTGCAATTGATTGCTAGCTGACACATTCTTGTACTGCTGCGAAGCTATCACAGTGTTCACCAAAGGGGATGACATACATTGCTGAATGCTCTATAATAAATTGAGAACAATGAGATATGCATGGATATATATAATTTTTTAAATATAATATTTTCATTGATGATACAGACAGTGAGATCTAGCAAGTTTGCAGATCACACCAAGCTGAATGAGGCAGTTGCCACACCAGAAGTACAGGATGTCATCCAGAGGGACATGAACAACCTGAAGAAGTGGGCCTGGGTGAACCTCATGAGGTTCAACAAGACCACGTGCAAGATCCTACGCATGAGTTGGGGCAATCCATGGTTTCAGTACAGGAAGGGGGATGATTGATTGAGAGCAGCCCTGTGGGGGAAGGATTTGGGGGTGCTGATTGATGAGAAGCTCAACATGAACCGGCAATGTGCGCTCGCAGCCCAGAAGGCCAACTGTATCCTCAGTTGCATCGAAAGAAGTGTGGCCAGCAGGGCTATGGAGGGGATTTTCCCCCTCTACTCCACTCTTATAAGACCCCACCTGAGTACTGTCCAGTTCTGGAATCCCCAACATAAGAAGGATACATAACTGTTGAAACTGGTCCAGAGGAGGCCACAAAGATGATCAGAGGGTTGGAACACCTCTGCTATGAGGACAGGAGGAGAGAGTTGGGGTTGTTTGGCCTGGAGAAGCCTGGCTATGGGAAGACCTTAGAGTAGCCTTCCATTGCCTGAAGGGGGCTACAAGGCAGCTGGGGAGTGACTTTTTACAAGGGCCTGGAGTAGTAGGACAAGGGGGAATGGCTTTAAATTGGAAGGAGTAGGGTTTCGATTAGATGGTAGGAAGAAATTCTTCACACTGAAGGTAGTTAGGCACTGGCACAGGTTGCCCAGGGAGGTTGTGGATGCCCCCTCTGTGAAAGTATTGAAGGTCAGGTTGGATGGTGCCCTGATCAGCCTGGTCTGGTGGGAGGTGTCCCTGCCCATGGCAGGGGGGTGGAATTTGATGGGTTTTGAGATCCCTTCCAACTCAAACCATTCTAAACTGAATATTTGAAATGTATATTTTGTACATCAGACACTCATCTGCCTATTCAGTTATTCATATTCATGATTAACATTTAAATACCATGATTATCTTGTTTCAAACTGACAAGATCTGGAATATATGAAATGAAATACAATCACTTATCAAAGAAAGGTAATAACTGTCACGTATAAAACATGGATATCTGCAGGTCAAAATAAGAATTAATTAATACTTGTATTACCAAGTATTTTACTCACTATCATGCATAAGTTCCCCTTTCATCGCTACATTAAGAAACACAAATTATGAGCTATGAGATCAAATGGACCCTGCTAAATTATTGTTCCTTAAAAGCTCCTGGAATTTCCTGCATTTTGCAAGTGTCTTCAGATTTCAAAGGGAAAATGAAGCCAGAGGATGAGGCGGTCTGGTATAAACTGTTAAAGCCTGTTTATGGTATGATAAAGTTCCTATGTGTATAAAGTTCGTATATGTATAATTTTCATATGTATTTTTTACATCAATAGAAATCTGAAAATTTGGCATGCCAGTTGAACAGGTTGGTATCAATATTTTCAATCATATTTTTATTATAAAATATGCCATAAAGTCAGTTTGTAGGAATTAAAACTGAATATTTAAATTAAATACTTACTGAAGGGCTGATTGCCTGCAAAAGTTGTGAAGCAGATGGGTTTCTGGTAATGGCTTCTTGAACATCTAAAAATAGCATTAAAGTATATCATAAATATTATGTAAACCAAATGCTACCATAGAAATATGATTCAAATATGATTCAGTCAAACATTTAAGACAAAATTTCCTGAAGATTGTGGAAATATAGTTTAATAGCACTGTTCTTTTTCCACTACCAACAGCTGCTGAAGTATATGTTGTATCTGTATTTTGAAAATTTGCAGCTAGATATTATTATCTGAACAAAAAAATGTAATGTCAATAAAGAAATCTAAAATTACATAAAAGAATGCCAGCGACTCTAAGCTGGCAACAAATATTCCGGACTTGGATTGATCAGTGACTAACCATTATTCATTAAAAAGTTCACTATGAAGGTACGTAACTTTACTCACTTAATGTGGTAACATGTGAAAACAAAGCCAAAAAAAGGAGGTTCAAAAAGGTCACAGTTTTAAAAAGCAATGTACTTGGATGACATGTAAGCACTTACAACATAACTTACAAGTACATGCTTATATGTATTTACATGTCCTGTAAGTCCACTTGTGAAATTTCACAGCTTCTTATTACCCATTTTCATCTTCAAATGATTAGGCCAGCTAATTAAATTTCTAAGTTACGTATAAATATGCAAGTCACATTCATTTTCACAGTTACATCGTTTACAGTCAGTTAACTCATGCTTTCATTGTTTTTATCATATTTGTGTTGTACTTTTCTTACAGTTTTCACAATTTGCAAACTCCAGCTTTCTTGCTCCCAGTTTCTTTGCTGTATTTACCTTTGCTTCTATTTCTCTATAATTTATACAGCAATTTATTTTCTATTTTCTTGTATTTCTCTTTTCATATCTGCTTTCTTAACCTGATTTCATCGTTCTAAAACTCCTCTCTGACAAAAGACAGAATTCTTCACTCTGCTGCCTGGAATCAACAACCATGAGGTACAGTATAATGAAATTCGGAGCCACAGTTTGATGGCAGCAGCAATTGTAAGCTACAGCTGCAGAAAGCTTCTAAGTGGTTGCAAAGACCTTTTGTTCTGTTGTTGCAGTTTACAGGAAACTGAGGCCTTTCTCCTCAAAATCAAGCAATCCACCATTTGATGTAGGAATGTATGGATAGTGTCCAGGAGCCTAATAAGCCCTGGTTTAGTGATTCCTCTCAACAGGGAAGTAAACGTGGGTAACCTGGTCAGTCCACAAAGAAAAGAAGTAGAACAGTAAAATAAAATCCATGGATTTCAAGAAAGCAGACTCACATAAACTCAAATAAGTGGCACTTGAAATTTTACATGAAGAAAAATCTAAGGCAAACTTTAAATTCAGGAGAGTTGGTAGTTCCACAAACAGCAAAAAATGGCAAGCGGATGTTATTCCAATGATATGGAAAGGCAAGCAGTCCAATGAAGAGATCATGTGGACTAAGGCACAAGTTCCTGCTGATTTCAAATACAGGATGGAGCACACAAAATGTGGAAACTATGTCAAAATATTCAGAATTTTTATGAAAGATTCGTATAATCATGTAGGTCAAAGCAAATACTAACCATTAAATACAGTATCAAGAGACCCAGAAAATAAGTTTATTCCATAAGCAAGTTAGTTACAATAGGATAATGAATGAAAAAGCTGGCTAACTTAATCACTGGAGAAAAAACATTACTTAGAATGAGACAGTCTTTCCCCCCACATTTTCCAATAAAATGTCAACAGAGATGGGATAGATCATACAAAATGTCAACAGCAATGGGATAGCTCATATGAAATGCATGAATATAAAGCAGGTAAGAAACCACCCTGGCATAAAGAAAGAATGCATTAGAGAATGCTCAGGTAAGTTTGAGATTTTTAAAATAGATATAGTTATTCCCATAAACATTCAGATTTATCTGCAGCAACCTCGGAACCATATTCGTGATCTTTAAGAATTCATGGAGGAGTATCCTAAGAGACTAGAATAAAGGAATCATTCAATATGAAGGTTTGTATTAAAAAAAATATAGGGTGTATGACATAAAGGACAATTACTTGCAAAACTAATCACAAAAAAAAATAAGGTGGATAAACACTGGAACAGATTCCTAAGTGAGTGTGATACATCTGTATCTGTACACTTTCAAGAACGTTTTTGACAAAGATCTGTTAAAAGCAAGAGGTGTAGTTGGACTGAGAAAGTTTCTGAAGGTGTCCTGTAGTCACACTTCGAATGATTTTTTTTAACAATGGAAATTCAGCATAATTTTCACTTAATTTAATTAACTTTAAGAAAGATTTCATGATTTTGTTCTGCTGTTTACTACATATAGTAAAGAATAAGAAAATAACAAGAAACATATTTCTATCACAGGATTCATGATTTTAATGCAAATTAATCCATGACAACAAAATATATAATTACTTAATCACTTGATGAAGGAGTCTGTTTGTTATCAAACTTACTTCGTAGCCTTTGATTGAGATGATCAAGAGACTGAAGAATTTTTTGTTCTTCTATTGATAATGCACTCAGCCCGAGACATGGAGCTCTGTTGGGCAGCAAGAGCTCTTTGGCTGGTTGCAGACTTTCCATAGCTGCTAGAATTTCATCTTCTGCAACTGGCATACTTGCTAGCTTTTCTGCCAAAAGGAACTGATCAAGGCTTTCTGAAACTGAACAGATTAGAGGGGTAACTTCAAATGAGGAGAGCTCATGACATTTAAATATGCTGTTTGGTTTTACTACTATAGGTCTGTTTAACATGCAAAATCAACATGAAAAGATAAAAATAATGGCAAAGTCAAGAGCATGATATGTTAGAAAATAACATAATTAAGATCACTAATGCATCTCACAGCTGGCACCAGAGCAAGATCTGAGCAAGACTTCAGAAATATGTAATGATAGCAAGGAATACCTGTCCATATCACATAGTTATGCGTGACACATATAGATGTCATACAGTGAAATACAAACAGGAGTGGAATAAATGATAGAATCACAGAATGGTTTGGGTTGGAAAGGACCTTAAAGATCACACAATTCCAACCCCCCTGCCATGGGCAGGGACACCTCCCACCAGACCAGGCAGCTCAAAGCCCCGTCAAACCTGACATTGAACACTTCCAGGGAGGTGGCATCCAAAACTTCCATGGGCAACCTGTGCCAGTGTCTCACCACCCTCATTGTGAAAAATTTCTTCCTAAATGAAACAAAACTTGACTATATGTTGCAATGCATCCGTATCGTGACACAGAATGTGATAACTTACATTTTCATGAAAGAAACCTCAGTCTACACAACAAACTACTCTTTCTTACTTAGAATCACCGATGGCAAAAGAGACTAGTTGCATTACACAGTGGATTTATTAGGTCACTCCTTTATGTATAACAAAGAATTGTAGTGAGATGAGTTACCCTACCTTCAGCAGACTTATAGGTGTTATTTTGCACTTGATCATATGCAGATTGAACAGGACTCAGCTGGACAGTACATAACAAATTCTATCAAAAACATTACAAAAATATTTTAAGTTTAATTTAAGGTAAGCATACAATTTCCTGAACAGCTTTATTCATTATTTGATACTACATAACATTTTCAATTGCAAAAATAATAGTGTATCCTAATACTGTACATGTAGTCATTGATTCAAAATTTGGTGACACTGAACAAATATTCTTGAAAGTCTTTCCAGTGTGAGGAAAAATATTTTTTTTTAAAAAAATAAGGTATTGAATATTTACCTCTGCATGATGAGTAGGCTTCCATCTTTTAGAGGCTACTGTTTGCCTTCTGTGTTCTGAAATGCATTCATTTTCACCACTGTCAAAAACCTCTTTTTTTCTTGTAACAGGAATAACACCTTAAATGACAAGTATCCAACAATAAACCAGAAATGTGTGAAAACATGATAAAGCCACTAGTAACAAAACTAGTAACGGTGAGTAGATGTGTCTGTCCAATTTTAAATGTTTACCTTTTACATGTTTATATCTGATCTTGCTAAGTGTATTTTTTATAGTGAAAAGAGAGAAACAGGCACCTTTAAGGCATATTTAGTTTCATGTTAGGATTGGACTATATAATCCAGATGTGGTTTGTATGTAGATATTTCTAGTCAGGTTAAGTGAAGCCCCATTTTGAATCCCAGTTAATAAAGGTCTGTACAAAGATGCAAAGTGGTCTTACGAAGTAAGAGGGAAAACAAACAGATAGTGAGATATGAAATAACAAATAACAAATAATGCCCCCAAAAGTAATGTTCTAGTAAATGAGTTGCATTTAGACAATAATCCCTAAGTCTAGTTTTCCAACACAGTAAATGTCTGTTGCCAAGATGCTCTATTTTATATTATGGATTCAACATCTGTTAATGTCATCATAGAATCACAGAATAGTTTGGGTTAGAAGGGACCTTTAAAGGTCATCTGTCCCAAGCCCCCTGCAATGAGCAGGGACATCTTCCGCTAGGTCAGGCTGCCCAGAGCCTCGTCCAGGTGACTCTGAAAACATGCAATAGTTCATGTGGTTCACCCTCACAGTGAAAAAAAATTTCCTGACTTTCAGAGGGAAATTCTTCTGTTTCAGTTTGTGCCTTTTGCCTCTAGTCTTGGCACTGGTCACTACTGTAAAGCACTGGCTCTGTGTGCTTTGTATCCTCCCTTCAGGTATCTATATACACTGATGATATTCGCCATGAGCCTTCTCTTCTCCAGAGCGAACAATCCCAGCTCTTTCAGCCTTCCTCATAGGAGAGATGCTCCAGTCCCTTCATCACCTTTGTGGTCCTTTGCCATACTCTCTCCAGTTTGCCCATGTCTCTCTTGCACTGAGGAGCCTAGCACTGGTCTTCCAGGTGTGGCCTTACAGGTGTGATTCAAATGTAAAATCATGTTTTGAAATGTTAGTTCTTCAGCTTCAAATTTGGTAGTTAATTTTACTAATCCATACAGCTGAATACCATTTATAATGAATGCAGTGCTGCTGTACAGTATTCTACTCTGGCTGGAGAGGCCCAACCTAGACACTATACCTCAAAATTATCTTAGTTTCATTTGGTGTAATAATATATTTTTAAAATTAAAGTATCAAGCCTCAAAATTTAATTTAAGTTCTTAGTTAAACTATCTTGCATACGAACTAGAGATACAAACCAGCATTTTCATATGTAAGTCAGGAATCTACATATCTGAGGAGATATTCTTCTCTCATTCCTAAATGCAGTTACTTGATTTGTAAATGCAGTTACTTGATTTATACTTGGGAAGATGAATTATCTATCTATTTACATAATAAATATTTACATGTACAGTTTAATGTACAGTTTGTGATTAGACTAAGAGGTCTTCTAGTGATTTTAACAGAATCGTTTTTCTTTATTTGTTATTCCAGTGACATTTAACAAACCAGAATTCTTACAATTTCTAGAAAAAAAGAGAATGACTCATTGAGCCTAGAAGTAGATTTGAAACGACTCATCTGGTTGCTGTCAGCAGTTGCAACATGGGACACATTAGCTTTAAAAAGGTTCCCTTTATTTATATGCCAATTATTGTAATGTGACACATGGTGCTGAACAGCACCTGAAAAGAAAATGTGATCATATTATATTGAATACAGAGGGAAATTTAAAAAGCAAAGAAGAAACCCTTTGTTGCATTAGTGATTACATAATTTTTTTTCTAAAAAATAAAACCCACAGTAATGCTATTGAGATGCATCAACATTTAATTTAATTAGTTTTCAAGATATGCTAGATCTATGCCATGAAAAGACACCTTTTGGAAATTTCTGACAAAAATATAATAAGCAATAACCTCTTTAAGGGCATGAGATACCGAGCACTCTATGCTTGTTTAATTATAAGCCTGTGAATAAGCCCTGTATTTGTCACAGGCTAAATGTTACACACATTTTTAAACTATTTTATTGACTGAAACCCAAAGGAATATAAATAATTCTAATATCCAGCTACAGATAATGATATGTGTCAGCTGGAACGTGTACCACTTGCAGCCTGGAAGCCCAATTGAGGAAAGATCCTCATGGACAACAACTGTGTTTATTCATCTTGTTCTCACTGATTCTTTCTGTAGGATACATTTGGCCAAACACTGCAACAGATCACATTTTCCATAGTGTTCTGGTAGACCTTACTGAACTCTGCAGCAGATGTTTTCCTCAAGAAGATTCAGTAATCAGTCTCTCCTAGCAAGCACTTCAGGACAAAGACTATTGTCATCTACTGGGTTTGCAGGCAATAGAAAAAAGAATAGCAAGTCATTAAGAGTGATCTAGAATGTTTAAAAGAAACAAGCCTTTCAAATCACAAAATCTTAAGTAGCTACTGAGAGAGGACCACCCACCCAAATTTTATAAGAGGGTACTCAGTTCTTCCTCTAAAATAGCTGGAACTATGTGACTCTGGAGATGCAGCATTTAAAGCTGCAGTGAAGACAATATTAGCAGTGCACATAACTTTGGACTAGTAAATCTCCTGATTCATTGATCTGGTGTGCAAATAAGGACACCAAGAGGCAAGTGTCTCTGCTGGAGGCAAGGCATAGTAATGCAAGATTTCATTCATTTCCAATGTAAAATAAAACAGGTTAACTTAAGTCTCACATATCTTAAAACTCATCTGTTTGACTTTGAACTGGAATAGACAAGCAGACAACATTTCTCATTTCCCACCCCTGCTTTAGGCCAAGAATATTCACCTACCTCTGCTGTTACACAACAGAGCTGTTCTGAATCAATATAGATAAAACTAGAAATTTAGGTTTTCTTAAGATATGGGAATTACTTATTTTGCTACAAAGTGTCTTTGAGTTGCGGGTCCAGTCCCTGGGGTCATCCCAGCATGTGAAGAAGTTTGGATACTGCTTGAATCTGAAATGGGGTTTTTACAGCTTCAAGAACTCTGCCTCCAGCTGCAACCCTCAATAGGAAGCAAGACAGTATACAACATATACTGATCTAGTGTGAGGTGTCCCTGCCCGTGCAGGTCTTTAAGGTCTCTTCCAACCTAAACCTAAACTGTATGATTCTATGATACAAACTGCAAGCACAAGGAAGCCATCAATGCCCAAGGTGCAGAATATAATCATGCTACGGAGGACAAACAAGGCAAATCAAAATGAACGAAACATATTTTGAAATGTAAAAACCAGGAGATTAAAGTTTTTTCTCCCAAAAATTCTTGTGCATCGTTCCTCTGCCTTACCAATCAATATCTGCATCATATTCACTAGCAGAGCCTGTCCAGGGAGGTAGCTGAGTCACCATCCCCAGAGGTATTTATAAGACAGGCAGATGAAGTGCTCAGGGATGTGGTTTAGTAGTGGATAGGTGTGGTTGGACTCAATGATCTCAAAGGTCTTTTCCAACCAAGTGATTCAATGATTCTATGATTTTGTTCCCAAGGTCAATTTTTAATAAAATGCAGAATTGATCCTAAAATTTCTTAAAATTCTTTATAGATCAGACATACTTTACAGCACAGAAAACATTGTTTGTAGTAGCTCTCTATTTTTAAATTACATTTAGGTTTTCTTGAGCATTAATTGTATTACTGGGACTAAAACTTTTTAGACATTTACAGCATCAGCATTTTAAAAACATGGTAGATCTAAATTTCTTTCGCTCTCAGGTGGCAGTGACTGTTGGACAACAAGCTCTGACTCCCAGTTACCTTGTAAAACTTGCTCATACACACTTAGTCACTTCCTCTTACATCATTATTTAGACCACCTGTCACATCTGCTCATTAGTCAGGAACATAATCTCAGGGAAAATACTTCCTTTTCATGTAATATTGTAGAGAGCTATTAAAAATGGGGATTGACATTTGAGAGGCCTCTGGGCACCACTAGGATAGAAATGACAATGACAAATGGTGAAAACTTGTTAAAACTGGCTGTATGGTGTGAATGGATGAAAGGCTGGATATTTTAACTGAAAAAAAAATTTGTGATGTAATTGAACAAGATTTTTGCCTGAACATCCCCCCACCCCAAACCCAGAAACATGAGTCTCACCAGTAGCAGAGTGCTTTGGATCTTGGGCAGTATGTGCTCCTTGCCAGGAGGTACTTGTTTTCACAGCTGCTGGGATAGGATGGAGATGTAATGCACTTTCTGCATTAGCAGGTCTTCTGTCAGTGCAGGTTACTGAACAATCTTGACAAGTGCTTGTCCAAATGCTACTTACAGAACAAGTAGTTTTTGCCAGAGGTTCGTATTTGGCTGCGCAGCAGCCAGGTGTAGGTATTGCAGTGGCCAAGTTTGAACTACAAGTAATTCTCTCACTGTTTTCTGTACCGTTTCTATTTAAAGCCTGATCTGCTAACAAAACATGCCTTTCATTTAAAACATTCCTGCTTGTAGCTTGAAGTCTTGAAAGCAGCAGTGGCTGACACCCAGGGCTGGCTGCATTTTTGCCACTTCTGTTTCCCAGCTGAGGTGCGGATGGTGGGTGAGGTGCTAGCAATTTCCCAGGAGCTTTTAAAGTTTTGTTGGCTTCAGTGGCTGACTGGAGCTGGACTGTAGTGCCTGCTCTCTTCTCAGGCATAAAACTTGGCTGGGCTCTTAGAGATTTTGGTCTTATAGTTATTTTTCCCTTATTTTTCAATTGATTAACTTCATTAATTTTAGAATTGTTGCTACATATTGAGGGTTTACTTTCTTCATCTTGTGATACCATCCAAGCTTTTTTAGTAGAAAAGGATCCAGTAGACATAAATATATTCCGAGACGTGCATTCTTTATTTGATTCTTCAGTTTTAACATTTGGTTTTGATATATGAAAATTTTCCTGATGATTTTTTATGAAAACAGGGTTTGAAGGTTGAGCAACAATACTTAAATTAGTCTTAGAAGCATTATTTGTACTTTGAACATATTGCAGCTGTGCAGAAGATATTTCACTGGTGTTTTTTTCATAGCATTTGTCATTATTTTCTATAATTATCTGGCTAATTTCATCACACCATCTTAGCTTTCTATTGTGTTTTTCATTTTCTGCACTTTTCTTTTTCATTTTTGCCAGTTCTACACTGTGTCTGACAGAAGACACGGGTTGAGTTCCAAAACTGATCCCGTGGTTCATAACCACACCTTTGAAATGACTGGGTTCATATTTAGATTCCTCCTTTAAGATACTTGTGAATAATCTTGCTTTTTTTCTTTCAAGAATATTATTTTTCAAGATATTGTACTGTGCAGGAGTGCCAGAATTTAACTCCGTATCAGACAGCAGTGACACAATTTCTACCTTATTTCGCTTTTCTTCCTCTCTGTTTTTCTGTTGCTTAACATTACACAGAACTGAGTTATTTATGTCCTGAAATAAAGATGATCCTGGAGTAACATCATCAAGATATTTAATATTTTCTTCTTTTGCTTCAGTAATTTTTCCTGAGGTATATTTTGAAAACCCTGTACTGATATTTTTGTCCTTTGATAATGTATCAGCTGTGCTGGGAATGCAAGTGGAACATCCCTGATTAGGAAATAAGATTGTAGATGTTGCAATAGGTGGACTGGAGGTTTGCAGAGATATATTTTTTGGGGGGGGGTGTATTTTAAAACTCTGATCTTGCACCAGGTCATGAACTCTTCCTCCTGGAACGGAGTCAGGGCTGGCCCAGGCTTTGCTAGGATTGAAAACAGGATGACCAGTGGCTAATGTGCTAGCTGTTCCACAAGAAGGCTTGCCTCTTTCTTGTATGTTTTGTAGAAAACTAAATGCTTTACTTGCAGAGCTTTCTTGCTTACCAGGGGCAGGGAACTCCGCAGTTTTTTTTCCACATCTGTGAGAAGCAGAGGATTCCTCTTCTGAAGCGTTTACATATTCAGCAGGAGTCAGATCATTATGTTCAGCTAAAAGATCACAAATAGGTAAGTTGTGGGTGTTTATTGAATCTGTATTTCTCACACAATTATTCAGATGATTTTTAGAAGTAATTTGAGCTGTATTAAGCAAGCCATTATTTGTAGTCCGTGATTTTTCTGGACAGGAAAATGCACAGTCACACTGCGTAGTCAAAGATGATTCACTCAGCGTTGTGTAATTTCCATTTTGTTCTCCAGCCTCAAGACTGTCAAGGCTTGACAAGCTTTCTGAATCATCTGTTTTCTTGACTTCTTGATGAAAATTCTGAAACACAGGCATAAAACCAGACTGTTAAGTTTCTCAGGAATGATTTATACTAATTTTTCATTAATGAGACCTCAGGTTAAAATAGAATCAATATTGAGCCTAGTGTTTTTACGACTTGGGGCCATAGCACCATGATTGTTCCTATCAAGTCAAAATTCAACTGTGTTCAATTGCAAAAGAAAATTATTTGGTTTTGGCATGAAATTCAGAGGAAAGAGCTGCAAAAAAATTTAATCCTAAATTTTATTTCAGTTTCACAACATAAAAAAAAGGACTAAGATTTAACAACACTATTCCTTCCGCATTGCCCTATGGCACAGGATGATCTTTGTATTTAACATATAAGGGAATTTACAAAACGAAAAAGAATCCATAAAAATGCAGATTTGACAGTAGATATTGCCAAAACTGGATTTTTTCCATAATACTAGACTTAATGTGTTTATTTTCATATGAAGCTCCACAAGTGATAAGGTTTTAAACCTTGTAATGGCAAATACAGAAAATATTTCTCCACTATCATAATCACAGGCATTAACACCTCCCCCAAGTGAAATCCCCTCTTCTCATCTTTCAGAATGAAGAGAATATAATCAGGTCTAAGGGTATATGGGAGTTCCACCAACTCCCTCAACTTCTTCATCAAACACTAATGTAGTGACAAAGAAGAGCAGCTGGCACCACCTGAATCCCCACTGAGACAATTTTATGTATGTACTATAGACATTTTCTTCACTGTTACTTCTCCATCCAGACACTGAGATGCCTGGCATAGTTGAAAATGCATGTTTTTTAGGTACAAGGTTTCAAAATATGCATGAACATAAACCAAAACAAGCATATCATCTATTTTCACAATCATTGTGTGTATTCTCTCTCTGCTGTTAGTTTCACTTCCACACAGCTCAGCAGCTAAGTGATTTTAAAGTGATATGTTGGAAGAGATTGGTGTGGAAATCCTAACAGAAGCTGCATTAGACATGCAGTCGTATGCAGTAAAGATTTTTTTTTTCCGTTAGTGACTTAAAATGGAAAATGCTTCAAGCAGTAATATCTGTTAACCTAGGTAAGTGAATATATATCCTCTGGCAATTACAATAGAATTAATATTTTGAAAACTTACCAAAGAAATCATAAAATTCATTACTGTATAAGAACATATTTCCATAGTACACCTTTTCTTTATTCTAATGAAATTGTTATACCATAATATTGTTTAGTGTATATATGTACAAGTATTTTCAATCGCAAAATAAAAAGTGTAGTGAGTCCTGAAAGACTTTTTGTGATTGAATTAAAGCTTATCTTGTGTTAAATGTTCAGGGGGTGGTGCAACCTTCCATTATAATTATAGGTTGAGATAAAGAAACTAAAGAGAATGACAAAGAACCAAATGTAGGGAAAGATCTTTGAGGGAACATTTTCAAACTAAAGCTATAAACCCCAGTGTCTTTCTAATGGAAAAGAATAAATAACGCTTTGTTAGTTATTTATTAACCTTTATGTTTGGCTAAATTATATTGTTAATCTTTGCTTGAACTTCACCAAACAAGCAAAGTTTTCCATACCAGGTCAAATATAGCTAAAAACATGTTTCTACAATGAATAAGTTGAATAGAGGAAAAATTTTGTAAGGATTGATTTTTAAAACCCTTTTCCTATAGCAGGTAGCTTCAACTAGTAAACATGGAGGGTACAATAATTAGTTCATGCAAATTTAGTTAATTTACATTTATTTTGCTGCATCATACAATTTAATAATTTCATACATTAAAGATTTTTATCATTCTCATTAAAATATTTACATATTTTATTTACTTTTTTTGCCTATTCTGTAACAAAAGTGACTGTCACATTTTCTTGTAGAAATGCCTAATTAGAACTACCTCTGCAGACATCGAAAAGAATTCAACAATTATTTGTTCTTCTTTAATGGTCAGTAGCTACAGAGAAATAAACCTGGAAATACCAATGTTTTAATTTGATTTAATCTGTGAGAATATTATAGGATGATAAGGAAGTGGAAATGTTCATAGATTGCACTTTTTTTTATTTTCTGGATTTGCAGATTGTTTCTGTTATATAAGTACAATACAATTGTTGTCTGCATTATCTTATGCATGAAATCTAAACGCAGCCTTTCCACATACATGGTATTCTAGGAACAGGAATACTTATGAAGATTTAAAGAGATCACTTGAGTGTCTTAAGACTTAGAAAAGCTGTGTCAAGCAATTTTGTTTCAGTAGAGCGTTAAACTAAAGAGAAAACATGAGCCTAGGAAATCTTTCGTGAGGGCAATGAAAGAACAACATTGAGACACACACAATTTTAAGAGAACCTGACAAATGAATTTTCTGTCAAAGGACTCTGTCGGAACACTTTTACACCAAAGACCTGAGGTATGGATACAAGTATTTAATATTTTCTGTAAAAGAAGTGCTGACTGTTCACAGTTCCAAGAGGCGAAAGAGAACACTCTTCTGGAGATATATGCTGAAAAAATGCTACTGATTCCAGATCCCTCACCTCTCAAAATACTTGCTATTTTTGATGATTTCGACTGGTTTATTTACAGGAGTTCTGTGTGTGTTAGATGTGTGTACACAATGTTATACTTCACATGCACTGCAAAGTAGAAGACAGTAACGGTCACAAAGATACAAAGCTACCTAAGTGTAGCTTTACTGGTTTTGAGTTTACCAAGAATGGAATGGGAAAGTCCATTAGAAAATTAATAATCTCTTTTCTGTGCAAGTTCGCAAAACAATATAAATGGCACTGCACAACATTGCTTTCACAGAAGATTTGGGCAAACTCAAGGAAGCAAATGTAACTGGGGCAGGATTGTGGTAATTTACGTTACAGAGAGACAGGTTATATTGTGCCAAACCTACCAAAGAAGATACAGAGGTGTAGGATGACCAGCAAAAACTTTCTATCAACAGCCCTGTCTTTTTCTAGGCTAACTCCTAGGTGCCTAATTACTCCTCAAACTACTGAGGATACAGAAACTATCTCTCTTTGAACCTGAGTGTTTAAATGGACCTGATTTGTCTGTTCAGAAAATCATCTCAGGATGCTAGACACAGGTTTAGAAAACTTGGGATAAAAAGAACTCAAGTTTCCAATTTTGTAGCCACTCACGAACTTCAGTAAGCCATACTCTACTGGAGGATTTTTAAAGAAATATGATCTAAACACTGTCTGACTTCCAATTTTAATGAAGTCCTGAGGTAAATGGACAGAACTGCGTAGGAAAGAGATTTTCAGCTGTACGTTTCTCGTTGTTGCTTTCTATTAATTAAGTATCCCAGTGCTGATTCTCAGGATCCCTAGTCCGGGTGCCTAACTCTTTCACAAACTAGTCTAGTCATTCAGCTCCAGAAGTGGAATCCATAATGCTAGTTTTGAAATACTATTAATATTACTAAAAAGTTAAATTTTGAGGCACTGAAACACATTTTTGTTTCTAATCCATTGATAAACTTGTTTTGAGCAGGCATCATCTACCCTGTACATTTAAGAGATGGTTTCCTGTACAAACAAGATGAGACTGCACAATTGAAATCTGTCATAAGGTAAATAGATGTGGAGAAAAATTAGGCATGTATATGCAGTTTTAATTCCAGAAGTTCTTAACTCAATTGCTTAACTAATAATAGTTTTAATATTGTATATTAAATGCAATGACATAATTTAATGAGAAATTAATAGCTATTTACAATTTATGTTATATTCAATGTTATTTTGGTTATCCCCAAAAAAGAAGAAATAAAATCAGCTAAAACTTATCTGTTTTCACTTTTTGTTTTTTAATTTGCACAATGTAGGAGAAGTGATGTTTAAAAATATCTGCTAGATGTACCTATTTCTAGACAATAATGATAGATGATAGATGAAAGAGAAGTTGTCAGAGAAATTTTTTTCCATTTTAAAGCAGAGACATAATCCTCCTTTTCACTGGTGGTTAAGGTCTGAATGATGAGACTCAAAGTCCTGAAGTTATGCTTCTCAGAAAAGCTTTCCAACAATGTCTGATTTATGGAGAAAGAAGGAAAGAATAACCATTGGATGGAAGCATTTCTTTGTCTTCCAGAAAAGTCAGAATCTGTTTTTCTGGTTTATTCTTTTTAAGATTGTGATGTAAAATACAAAAATAAGGCAAGGCATTAGAGCTGACTGGTTTGAATTAACTGGAGCTGTAGCATCAGAAAAAAAATCATTAATACTATTTCACCACTACGCACCTGCTAAAAGACCCACAAGTATAGAGAGTGTGAATATAACTTTTGAAATAATTTGTAGTTCAGCTGAGGAATTCTCCTATCAGGTCTCTCTGAGTTGCTAAAAAAATAATATATATTTTTGCAGTGAAAAGAGCACAATTTGGATTTACTTTTTGGGCTGTACTGACTGGGTTTGGGGGGTTAGAGATGGGGCTTGTGTTTTTCTTTTTATTTAGTCTGCTTATTTTTTAGAATTACTGTCTCTACAATGTAAAATCAATGGACAGAAATGTGGACTCTATATTGCTCTGCCCTGGGCAGCTTCTGACAGGATTTTACTGATATTGTTTGCAACAAGAAATATTCTCCTGTTGCTCGTTACAAGCAAATTCATTGTGATTATTGAACACAGTCACTCCAAGAGGAAGCCAGTAATAAAGCATAACATTTATTCTTATCTTCATTGAATAAATTCAAATTCTATTCCTTTTGATTTTTCAGTTAATCCCTATCTACATCCTAGCAAATATGGTAATGCACAACAAAACTAGTCACTCTTAAACTAAAATTGAGAGTTGATTGACTGCACTCATCAAGAAAATTAGCTTAAAAAATCTGTAATAGTCAATGTTAGAATTGTATTTTGAGATATTTGGAAAAAAACCCAGAACAAAACAAAAACCCTAAACAAGCAAAAAACAAACAAAACTCCCCTGTGTTTGAGCTCCTGTAGATATATGATCAGCATCTTCTATTGTAGAATTTGCATTCCCATGCAGTTTATAGAAGCACAGATTTCATTGAATGGAGTAATCTGACACATGGTGTAAGATCACAGAATCATAGAATCGTTTGGTTGGAAAAGACCTTTGAGATCATTCAGTTCAACCGTACCTGTCCACTACTAAACCACATCCCTGAACACCTCATCTACCCATCCTTTATATTCCTCCAGAGACAGCAACTCAACCACCTCCCTGGGCAGCCTCTGCCAGTGCCTGAGAACCCTTTCAGTGAAAAAATTTTTCCTGATGTCTAATCTGAACCTCCTCTGGTGCAACTTGAAGTCCTTTTCTCTCATCCTATCACCTGTCACTTGGGAGAAGAGACCATCACCGACCTTGCTATAAACCTCCTTTAAGGCAGTTGTAGACAGTGATGAGGTCTCCCCTCAGCCTCCTTTTCTCCTGGCTGAACGACCCCAGTTCCCTCAGCCATCTCTCTGGAGAACCCTTATTCTCCAACCCCTTCACCATCTTTGTTGCCCTTCTCTGGACACTCTCCAGCCCCTCAATGTCTTCTTGTAGTGAGGGGCCCAAAACTGAACACAGTACTCGAAGTATGGCCTCACCAAATTTCTTTTTTTTTTTATCAGGTATTTTTCAAGCCATATATTCTTTTAAAGAATTTTGCAGACACAATCTGTGAAAACAAGATTTCGTCATCTACCCCCCTCTAAACAGCCAACTGAATTTAAAAGCTGATATTTATATGTTCTTCTTGCCACTGTTTGAAACAGCACAATTGTTTGTTACAAGATCTTTCACTCCCCTCATCCCAGTTATTCTCTGCTTAATCCTGTCCCCTGAATTCCGGACACCTGGTTTGATACTCTGTTTCCCTATTGGTGAGCCATACTTCCTTATGGAGATATTCCAGTATTGGCATAACAAATGCTGCTGCATATTTATGATTAATTCAGTACAAAACTGAAAAAAGTGATTTAACTTTCTGTGTACCCTGGCCACCACGAGTCTGCTAGGACACAAGCAGAATACTGTAAGAAAAAAGTAGTCAAGTTCTATTTTGCTTTCCACTTCATAAAAAGAAGTTTATCTCTAATAAACAAAACACAGCTCTACCATCTTCAAAGGGTAGAATTACTCTGGACAGTGATACTGTAATCTTGATGAGAAAGTAATAGATTTTCCAACATCCCTTTGAGACATTAGTATATACAATCTCTGGCAATACCAAGTTACCATAACGTATCATCCTGGCAGATCAGTATGCACAAAATTCGTATCTTCCACTCCCTTTCTGCAAACAAACATTATTATTACTATAACTACAGTAAACTAAAGATCAGATACTGCTGTCTTTCCCTCTGTTCCTCTCCTTTAGCTACATCTATGAACAATTCATTCTGTTCCAGTAAACCAGATCACTTAAAAATACCTATGAAGTATGGTAGAAATGATTTAGTTCATAGCTGTGTACACATATTTCATACATACATATATATAGATGTATGGATATGAATGTGAAACCAAAGATGAGTCATGTTAATATGTATGGATGTTCTTATCAAAGTACATGCTTATAGAGGAGGAGCAGGTATATATTAGTTGATAGTTTTCAGTTTCCCTGTTTCTGTGCCTTAGGAGCTATGCTAAATCCTTATTAATGTATTCTACCTGTGAAACAAACTCTTTTGTACTGAAAATGCTGTTTCAGCTTTAATCCTATACTATTCATCAGGCTTCGAATTGAGACAAGACAGATCAGATGACTGAACATTGAGATGCCAGATACGAAAGTTGTAGTGCGTTATTTATACAGCACAGGCTTGGAATAAACCCCTATTTTACATTAAAAAAAACCCAAACCCATACTTGAGGAATACAAAATCAAAACAATTTTGAATATTTGGGTAAAATAATTTGGTCTGGGGATACATTTCAATATGCCTTTATGGGACTTTTGGATTAATGAAATAACGTGGAAGATAGTGGTATGTTGCAATATTGGTTGAAAGCAAATAAAACCTGAATTCCCCTGATCTCGTCAAAAGGAAAATGATTAGGGAAATCACTTAACTTTGTCATAAAATTTAAGTGATCAACATAGAATGTTAACATTCATGGTAATAAGTGAAAAAAATGGTCAATGTTTCTAGATTTAAGGTGACCGTAGAAACCTATTTCAAGTCTTTGAACGATCTCTTCAAATTCAAGTCTGACTTCAGTTACAGCGCCAGTTTATCCGAACCCTCCCCTCAAGAGTCTCTTTTCCCACCAACTAGCCCTGAGCATTCTACAAGTTCTTGACATTTGGGAGAGACTCTGTACACAGGCACTCCCTTTTTCCATGTTGGTCTTGTCTGTGCCCCTGAAGAGTTAGACTGATACAGTACACCTTGCAGAAGGAACCCTTGTTTAACTCATTCCAGTCATACTACACATGCATTTGAAAATTTCCATCAGTTACCTGGAACATCTCCATTTCATAGACACAGTCCAACCTCAAAAGCATAGTAACTCAAACAGCTGACAGCCATACGGGTCAACATCACATAGAAAATATACTTCATTAGTTCTCAGAGACTTATTTTATTCTGTACATAACATATATAAATAATAGAATAGACATTTCATTGTATTTGAGACAATACAACAATACCTCTCTGACCTCAGGGTCTGAGCAGCAATATCTGAGAAATGATACCTATGTTCCAGTCCCTGTTACAATAAATATTGCAGTATTTTTTTGCCAGGGGTAACAGTATCCATAGAAAGACTGATACTGAGCACCTCAATGGCTGCACGATATCCTTGGGGAAAAAAATGAAAGCCAAGGTATAATTCCTGCTTCAAATCAATCAGACAGGAATTTAAATTCAGATTTCACATTTACCACTTGAATAACCTAATTATGGTCATGCAAAGGAGGGGAGGGAAAAATACAATCATTATGTTGTAATCTATACCTATTTTGTCTATGAATTAGCTCTTGCTTCCAAGTTTTTTGTTTAAAAAGTAAAACAATGTTACATCTATCAAACAGATTAATTTAAGAAAAATGTATTTTCTGGAAGAGCATAAAAATATTGTACAGACCAAAATAGTTTTATCTGGACACCAAATTAAAGAAGTGGTAAAAAGATAAAAGATATACAGATAATATTATTATGATATTACAGATAAGCCATTTTAATGGAAATTTTCTAAATTATTCATTTCAAAGCAGGTGCCAGAAATGGAAAATTTCAACATAAACTATTAGTATTTGGAAAAATGATAAGCACTTGGGAGCAACATCATTTAGCTTTAGCTATAGGCCGTGCTACCAGCTCCACCTTAAAGACTTCATTTATGCCTGCAACAAAACCAGGAAAGGACTGAGCAGCAAAACCTTTTATTGCAAATAAAATTAACAATAGTAATTTCTTCAAAAGAGAACATACTTATGGACATATAAGAAATAATAATTTGATGTACTGGCTTAGGTGTAGCCATGGCACAAGATAAAATCTACTGCTCTTAATATTTTAATGTTTTGGAGAATAGTAGAAGGATCACTAAAAACCTTGACTTATTGCTGAAATCATACAAATTTTTAGGGATGGAAAGCAGGGAACACACCAAATCTACTGGCAAGGGCCTACATAGAATTTTATTGCCCTGTAGGAAAGAAAAGAATTTTAGGAATCTTTATAATCCTGCTGGGCCTGTAAAAACAGAAACAAAGAGAGGTCAAGGCATCTCAATGGATGGTTTGACTGCAAAGTATGTGCACAGTGAAATATTTTGACACTAGTTTCAGAAAGGTAAGCACTGCTGAAGTAACTGTGGACAACAGACAGTAACAAGACTACTGAAGCCTACTCATGTCAGTAAGAGTGTTATAAATAATTATATACCATATATTTTATTAGTAAGAGTGTTATAAATACTATTACACATCACAGGAAGTCACAATGCACATGCATACCAGCACAATCCAATTATTGAGGGCTGGAACTAGATGATTTTTAAAGTCCCTTCCAACTCAAACTGTTCTGTGATTCTGTGATTAAACTTCCAGAACTCAGGCCATAGAATAATGACAATATCTTTCTTGACTATTTTTCCCATCAGAGTCCAAAACATATAATTTCAAGAAAGAAAGTCCAAATGTTAGAAGCATAAGTATTTCTAATTTGAAACTATTTAATAGAGGGAAGAAGGTGAGCAACCCCTAGTGGCAGCAGAAAAATAGATTCTGGGAAAAAAAAAAAAAAAGTTTTACAGAACCAAGGCATTTTCGAAAGTTCATGAATTTGTAAAAACAAATTCCTGTACTGTATGTAGTGTCCAAAGCTAATGACATTTAGAAAAAACTATAAATAAAAAATCATGCGTCACTCCCAGCAGTTTTTCCCTAGAATTAAATTAGAATGTGGTAATTGTGTTTGATAACATTCACTATGATATAGCTGTCTTACAATATATTAAGAATAATTTTAAGATTTTTTTTTTTTCTCAGAAAGGTTACATTTTTTCCTAATTCTAAGATGTCCTAACGCAGCTATTGCCAAATTCAACATCATCATTTATGGAATGATTTATAAACAATGTACCAATGAAATGCACAGTCATAGAATCATAGAATGGTTTGGGTCAGAAAGGGCCTTAAAGATCATTCAATTCCAACCCCTCTGCCATGGTCAGGGACACTTCCCACCAGACCAGGCTGATCAAGGCCCCATCCAATCTGGCTTTGAACACCTCCAAGGAGGGGGCATCCACAACTTCCCTGGGGAACCTGTGCCAGTGTCTCACCATCCTCATCATGAAGAATTTCTTCCTAATGTGTAATCTAAATCTTCCCCCTTCCAATTTAAAGCCATTCCCCCTCATCCTATCACTACATGCCCTTGTAAAAACTCCCTTCCCAGCTTTCCTGTAGCCCCCTTCAGGTAGACCTTAGGAGGCCCTTAACGGGCTTGTTACACTTGCATCTAATCCAAAGATGACAAAAAAAGATCTCATGGGACTTGAACTCAGTCCATAAGTAATCAGCACACATTGGGAAAACCTCCAAGAAATTACCCTCCCCCATTTAACCTATCATAATTATACTGCTATAGCATCTTGTGCTAAGCTGTTTCAATGAGAAAAGCAGAAACTTATGTGCAAATTGCAGGCCACCAATTTAAGTTTGGAGTTCACACATGGCTAGGTTATTCAGAGCCAAGAAGCCTGACACACAAATCTCACGTTTGCAGAAAGACAGACAACATGAGAGATATCTTTGAAAAATTTGTAAAAATATTCTTACAAATGTTTTTAAAGACTTCTGATTTCTTATTGAAATATCTGTATAACTTTTCTATAAAGAAGCTGTTGGTAAGACAGTGTGCCCTCAGGCATCATCTACTTGGAAAAGTGTGGTTAGCAGATCCTTCATTTTGATCATATTCAAGAAACTTTGTATTATATTTAAGAAATATAATTTAATGAATCACATAAAAATACCATACCTCCAAGTTGCTGAGATGATGTTTTTCAAGGAGCTCTTGCATTTCCTTCAGATTATTTTGGAAGAGTTGCTTACTATCCATGTTTGTTCTAATGCTCTCTTGTGTTATTTTATCCCAGCCAACAGCTGCTGAAATCTGCTTCTGATGGAAAGAACCATTTCTACATGCTGATGAGGACAAAGTGTCATCTGTGGTCCTAGATGCAAGGAAATAACATTATTTTGTCTTATTTCTATGCATCAACTGTACACTCTTAAATATGTTTCTTTCCAAAAGTATACATCAATAAATACTTGGCAAGTGAAGGACAGCTATATTATACGTAGGTACAGGTGGTGCTGTTAGCACTACCTTAAACTGTCCAACACTTTCAATTTTAAACTTCCTCTTTTGTTATTTCTAAATACAAAGACTTTTCTGATTGGGTTGTTGGGTGACTGCCTCAGGCTGAATTATTCCAGAAAATGCCAACAGTTTGGTCTTTTACAGAAGTGGAACATGGACGTTTAATTTAAAAAGAAAAAAACAAGCAAGGATAATATTTTTTTCCTTTTCCATAAGGTTGGCGTACATGGAGGATAACTGTATACCGATGCTATCAGTCCCTCACTTCAGAGAGCAAGAAGACTTTGTAGTATCTAGAGATCCCGACTTTACTGTGAAGGTGTAACATCAGTAGTGTGGCACATTAAAATTTGTTACACAATCTTTGCAGTAGCTTCTGTAGCTGGGTACTGTGGTCAGAGTGAGCTCAAATTAAGATAGAGGAAACTACAGTTTTCTAGAGGTTAACACTTAGCAAGAACAATGTGGCTGGCTGACATCCTGGAATCAAAAGAGCCAAAATGCACATGAAGCCAAATGACAAGGAAAATGTGCAATCAGAGACTAGGAAGGCAATGTGTAACACAACAATCCCATGCAGAGCTATAGACTGGGGACAGAGTGGCTGGAGAGTAGTCAGGCAGAAAAGGACCTGGGAGTGCTGGTTGACAGGAAGCTCAACATGAGCCAGCAGTGTGCCCAGGTGGCCAAGAAGGCCAATGGCATTCTGGCCTGCATCAGGAATAATGTAGTGAGCAGGACCAGAGACATTATTGTCCCCCTGTACTCGGCACTGGTCAGGCCTCATCTTGAATATTGGGTACAGTTCTGGGCCCCTCAGTATGGGAAAGATGTTAGGATACTGGAATGTGTTCAGAGGAGGGCAACGAAGATGGTGAAGGGGCTGGAGCACAAGCCCTATGAGGAGCGACTGAGGGAGTTGAGGCTGTTTAGTCTGAAGAAGAGGAGGCTCAGGGGAGACCTCATTGCTCTCTACAACTACCTAAAAGGAGGTTGTAGTCGGGCAGGGATTGGTCTCTTCTCTCAGGTGACCAGTGGCAGAACTAGAGGGCATGGACTTAAGCTTCGTCAGTGAAAGTTTAGGCTTGATGTGAGGAAAAAGTTCTTCACTGAAAGGGTGATTGACCATTGGAATGGGCTGCCCAGGGAGGTGGTGGAGTCGCTGACCCTGGAGGTGTTTAAGGGGAGACTGGATGAGGCACTGAGTGCCATGGTTTAGTTGATGGGTTGGTGTTAGCGTTGGTGTTAGTGTAGGGTTATAGGTTGGACTTGATGATCTCAGAGGTCCTTTCCAACCTTGTAATACTGTGATACTGTGATACTGTGAAAATACGCTCAAGAAGCAAAAGCAGATAGAACTGGAACAAGGTTCGGTAAGATCACAAGGAATGGGAACTAAGCTTTGGAAAATAAGAAGCAAGAAATAGTTAGATATCAAGGATGACAAAAACAAGAGACAAGTAGATTTAGCCACTTAGAAAGGTTGCCTTAAGAAAAAGCAAAAACAACCCACACACCAAACCCACCAGCTCATAGGTACATCAAGCTTTAGCCTTCTGGAGTATAACTATTACCAGGTTGCTGGCTATGCTTGACTGACTAGATGGAACAGTTTTGCAAAGGACACTTATCCTGTCTTTTGGTTCCAACCTGCTTCAAGGGCCTTAAATGTATTTAGTCTGGCATAACCAAAGTGGCTCTTACAGAAATCTGTCACCAGATACATGCTTTGAGTTCTCATATCTGTTCAAGAGAACCATAAACCTTACAATTTATCGAATCATAAAATCATAGAGCAGTTTGGGTTGGAAGGGACCTTAAAGATCATCCAGTTCCAACCCCCCTGCCATGGGCAGGGCCACCTCCCACCAGACCAGGCTGTTAAAGGCCCCATCCACCCTGACCTTCAACACTTCCAGGGAGGGCGCATCCACAACTTCCCTGGGCAAACTGTGCCAGTTCCTCCCTACGCTCACGACAAGATTCTTACCTCTTTCTCAAATTTGGTTACTTGCAGAACACAAATTGTAAAAGAATATGAATTTATAAATTCAAATGCCTTAGGAATTAGATTATAAAATCGGGTATCAGGAAAACAATACACTATCACTATTGCCAGTTAGTGAATTGTTGATATTATATTAATATAATATGGAGTGACAGCAATGTTATACAGTCAGAAATGGTATCACACAGTATCACAGTATCATAAGGTTGGAAAGGACCTCTGAGATCATCAAGTCCAACCTATAACCTAACACTAACGCCAACCATCATCTAGACCATGGCACTCAGTGCCTCATCCAGTCTCCCTTTAAACACCTCCAGGGTAGGTGACTCCACCACCTTCCTGGGCAGCCCATTCCAATGGCCAATCACCCTTTCAGTGAAGAATTTTTTCCTCACATCAAGTCTAAACTTTCCCTGACGAAGCTTAAGTCCATGCCCTCTGGTTCTGCCACTGGTCACCTGAGAGAAGAGACCAATCCCTGCCTGACTACAACCTCCTTTTAGGTAGTTGTAGAGAGCAATGAGGTCTCCCCTGAGCCTCCTCTTCTCCAGGCTAAACAGCCCCAATTCCCTCAGTCGCTCCTCATAGGGCTTGTGCTCCAGCCCCCTCACCATCTTCGTTGCCCTCCTCTGAACACATTCCAGTATCCTAACATCTTTCCCATACTGAGGGGCCCAGAACTGGACACAATATTCAAGGTGAGGCCTGACCAGTGCTGAGTACAGGGGGACAATAACTTCTCTGGTCCTGCTTACTACACTATTCCTGATGCAGGCCAGGATGCCATTGGCCTTCTTGGCCACCTGGGCACACTGCTGGCTCATGTTGAGCTTCCTGTCCACCAGCACTCCCAGGTCCTTTTCTACCTGACTACTCTCCAGCCACTCTGTCCCCAGTCTATAGCTCTGCATGGGATTGGTAAGTGGTTTGAGGACTTCCTGAGAGAAAAATGTGAGGTCCTGAGGAATAAGAGGCAGTTTGAAGAAAGATGAAGAATAAAGAAAATGAAGGTATGGAGAAGAGGAACTGAGCTGCTGTCCTTAATCGAGTCTATAAGTGAAATGAGATTATCGGGAACCCTAAGATAGGGTTCAGAAACATCTACATTTTTTTTGCTGTCACTTCACGTTATATTTAGAAGGTGGAATTTTTGTTTGTTTGTTTTACAGTTGCAATCTTCCTTTATTATGTCAACCCAGTGTAGTAGCTGCAGAACTACGTGCACACTGACCAGCAGATAGCATGAGCCTCTAGCTCTAGGAAGTATGAATTATTTTCTCAATTGCCCAGTTTATCACTTGCAAACATGTATTAATCAGCAGCAGATATGTAATTGAACTGAATATTAACATCATAATGAAGAACACAACTAAGTTTAAAAGTTGGGAGACTGCTTTCAGACAGAATTTATCGCTGTTTTGAACATCTACACAATTTACAGGATACAGAAAATAATTATAGAAATAGTAATAAAAAAACATTCCTGAACGTAAATGCTAAAGAAAGAAGAGATTAGGAAGGGGATAATCAGAAAGGAGTATCAAACACAACAGATAAACTATGCATGAAAAAATATTGTGTGATAAGCCAAGGTATCTTAGAAAATGTTGTTGAGTAGAGCAAAGAGTATGCAATTCAAATTCTATGTGATATAAAATGAAATTGCAGGAGAAATAGTTATCAGGATGCTCAAGATACATACGGAAGACAAGAAATTTTAAAGGAATGACAGCTGGAAAGAAGATAAGATCATGGGATGTACATAGCAACTAAAATATCCTTGAATGTCAGAAGGAAAAAATCTGGATGGGAATAAGGAATCATTGACAGAACACTTTATAATTCATAGAACAGCAGATCATTTGATAACCATAGCAATCTGAGTCAGGCTATAAACGAAAGGGGACTGGGTTAGCCCCAGCTGTTCCCAGAATTCCGCTGAAGGGAAAAGGTTTGTGTCACCTTCTCCGTTGTTTTACCAAATGGACACAAACAACTCAAGGATGATTCATAACAGTTCACAGAAATGCTTTCTTTGCCACAAGAGAAATGGTCCACAATTTCTTAGAGAGTAATTTACTGTTTACTGTTTACTGTGCTGTTTACTGAACACACTAAGTGATTTACTTTCTTTGATCATCAGAGTAAACAGAAATTCTTACCTGAAGTTGGCTTTGTTTCTGCTGGGCAAGCAAAATCCTGGTATTGAAACTGATCCTTTAATTTGTTTAAGAGCTTCTTCTAACTGAAAAGCTGCTTTTGTCTGGACTAGAGGGATTAGAGTAAAAAACACAATGGAAAAAATATTTTTCAATAGGAATATTTTACCATAAACAGTAAGTTTCTGAAGTTTGGAAGCCTAAATCCAGACTGTTAAAATAAACTGAGTGGTTTAGCATCATTAGACATGCTGGAGCATCTCTGGTTCCTCTGAAACAAAACCCCAGTCTATTTAAGGTCTCACAGTAAGACACGTAGCTAAAAGTTATGCTATTTGTTTCATGACCGCATTGTTGAAAAAGTAAGAGGTTAAAATTCCAGCACTAACTTTGTTTTTACATCATGATTATTCCACTCATGCACCAAGCCAAAGTTATGGTTTGCAGAGGCCGAATTGTAACTTGATGATTGAATCAGTGGATAAGAAAAGAGTCCAGACAGATGCAAGGTGTTGCCTCTGTCAAGTAAATAAAAGAAGGCAGGAAGTGTTAGAGGCAGCATTGTTATAAAGGAAAACCAAGACAAAAAAAAAAAAAGGGGGATTCATTGCATTACTACACAGTCTGGGCTGTCAGTACGGCTATGGAGAAGCCCTAAACCAGTACTATTCTATTTTGTTATTTGAATCTGACATTTGATCTCAAAGTCAGAGACATTACCTCACAGCTGGCACAACTGTGGTTGGGAGAGTAAATCTATTAAAGAATACTTAAGTAGTATACCATATCTTAAGAGTTTCAACACTGGAAAGTTGACTGGAAATCATAGTTGGCTGATGCTGTTAAAAACTCCTGCCAATCTACACTGATTCCAAGAAAGCAGGAACTGAGTTGAAGTGATTGTTACTTCCCAGCAGTGAGAGAACAGCTTGAAAAGCTGACTAATTCAGCAGAAGTTATGTAATACGTTAATATATGCTAGGACTGCTTTTACTTAATGATAAACAAAATGCACATTCCTGAATATTTCATATTCAGGTTTCAAATAGCAGGTTATTTTACTATCCTGGTAACTTTCAGTGGCCTTGTAACCCCTCACACCCAGCTGTGAAAGAACAGTGTTGTAACCAATAAGCACACTGCAGTGAAAAAAAGTGGGGAAAACCCAGGAAGCCACAATATTACAAGGAGCTGATGTACTTACTGCAACCAGAATATAATGAAATATCTCACAATACAATTTTTAGAAAAAAAAAAGTTGTTTAATACCCTATACCAAATTTTGTCATATGTATCAGATCTGAGCTTCTTGTCAGTTAAGTTTTGCTTGTACGGATTCAATTAATTTGAGTGAAGTTAATTGTTCTGTTTGCCTTAAATGTATTCTGTTAACAGAAAAACAATTTTATTGTGAATAATAATTAGATTTTAATTTACAAACCTATTTTCTTGTGCTGAGAAAAAGGCAGATGAGCACGCTGGAACTTATCAGTTACTTCCTGCAATTTAATTTTCCTCTGCTGCAGAATTTGTTCTCGAAATCTTTGTTCTTTTTCTGCTTCTTTCTTCCGTCTTTCTTCAAAGGCTCTTTATTTAAGAAGCAAAAGTAGATGATTCCTATGTTTTCTAATAACATTTACCAAAATACTAGTAACTTACTTGCCTACTAATTTTCAATTTTAGTACAAATTCTTGCTTGTCCATAAATTAAATGCTATAAACTTCAGCACAGCTGGATTTTTATGGCTCACCTAAATGTAAATGGGACAGTGCGTTGTAAATAAGGCACAAAATATAATATTTTTATTTTTTAGCCTCTGCCAGAGATTTGATTCTTTCTTATATGCAAATTAAAAAGCAGACTCAACCAGTTTTTGTCACCACTGTTACTTTCACCAAAGTCTTTACATTATCACGTAAATGTATCACAGTGATCAATAGGAAGGTGAACCACAAATGCTCTGTGTGTTTGTGCCTTTCATGAGATGTTGGGGAAACAGTAAATTTAAAAGTGGTAATTCCAAAATAACACAAAGGAACTACAGTTTTACCTATAAATATGTAAGAATTAGCATCAGCTTCTAGTTGTTGGGAAGCTTCCTGAAAAACAATCAGATTAGCACACAATGGGATAAAACAGTAAATGAAACTATGATTGACACAATCAGTTGTTAATACCAAATATGTTAAATGTGTCCTTCTACTCACTTGAAAGCACAGCAGGCTCTAATTGAAAACAACTCTAATCACAAAGCTTTCCTTTGGCAGGCACAAGCTTGATGAAGCTATGTGGAATCTTTGTTTCTGCTGACAAAATCATCAGCTTTCACTGACAAACTTAAACTAGCTCCTTGAGTCAAATATATCCTCATAATTGTCTTGGAATATAAGAACTGCTGAGACTACAACTTGTAATGTACGCTGAACATAGAATCATCCAATGATTTGGGCTGGAAGCGACTTTCAAGACCATTTAATTCCACCCCCTTGCCATGGGCAGGGACACCTTCCACTAGATCAGCTAATGTAAGATACATGGTAGCTTACGTTTTATTTTAACAACGTGTTTATTGCAAATGTCAATATTTACACTTTCAAAAGCCCAGGTGAATTTCTACAATTCATAGAATTTCTTGTTTGGAAAAGACCTTTGAGATCAGCAAGTCCATTTATTCAAGTAACTCTTCTTCTAGAGATGAAGTTACACAACTCTACAGCTTCAAATGAATGATAAAATAGAAGATTGGCTTACACAAAGAGAAGCAATTAAACTAAAATATAATCCCAACACTGCAAGTTCCACTTGCACACTTCAGTTTGTCAGCAAGCAAGAATGGCTTTACTTGACACATGTGATGAAGCCAGACAAGCAGCTATACCAAAACAGTAAAAAATCTGTGAAGTACTCTATTCACATAAAAAGTTTAACTGCAATTTGGTTAAAATTTCACAGGAAGTTTAGTTTTTTATACAATCCAGAAATTAGAACTAAAAAAAGTGAACTAGAGTTCATTCTCAACTTTCAGTATTCCTTTATTTAACTCATATTAAAATCTGATGCAGAAATCCACAATAATTTACATCTGACTAAAGAAATAGGAAAACCACTATAGTAGGGGAAACAGATTTGCGTATCCTAGCAAGTACCTTAAACACATTCTTCTTGAACCCCTTAATATTTCTAAAAGCTGCTTAAGAAAGCCTTTAGTTGAATTGTAGTTGTTAAATTCAGACATGTGGGAAATTCTACAACTTTGCACCTGGAGTAATTCCAGTAATTTCCAAAAAGGAAAGAGTAAATTCTGACAGTCTTTATTTATTTATTTACCTGCTGATGCAAGCGGTCTTTTTCACTACAGCTCATCATGATCACTATTTGGTTTGGATTAAGACATGAGGGAGAAAAAAGATCTTATTTTAAATGTAAGGAAATGCATTCTAGACATTCAGTGAAGCCTACATCATTAACTTCTCGACCTCACAGAATGTAAATTGTGACTCCCAGGTACATTATACAAAATAAATAATTTTACAAATGCACATTGACATCTTACAGAAAAACATTTAAAGCAAATGTTTGTCCATCCACTCTCTTTAAGCCACCAGCTTAGGTTCATATCACAGATGTAACACTGGCAAAACAGTGTAGCTTTAAGATGGAGAGTTAGCAGAAGAATTTCCTGACCAGTGTTTTTTTAACCCAGTTTTTATGTCTACTATAAACAACCCAGAAGTGCAGCAATTTTTGAAGTGGCTGTGAAAATATTTATAGTGAATTTGGAATACAAAACTTGAAATATTTAGCAGTTTCACATATACAGACATTATGTGGAGGTATTTTCATGTTAAAACCAGTATGACTAGATGGTGGAACTATTTCCTGGTTAGTTTTATTACATTATCTTCATAGTGAAGTGATGGATACTACATTCCCAGCTGGATTAAGTGCTTGCCTTGGATGAAAATAAAAAAAAAGAATATATTCAAGCATATGGAATGCTATGAAATAAACTTTTTGATACTTAGTTGATATTATTCAACTATTGCCATGTCATGTTTGCAACCCAGCGCACAGTAATTTTAAAATTGAAGTAAGAGAGTACTTGTATACTTAAAGGTTACAGCAGGATCAATAAAAGGCTAGAACGGGGTATCACACTCAGAATCTTCTTCATGGGGAAAGAAGAAACACATCTTATATCCTTAAAAAGATCTGCCTATAAATAATTATTTTCTTTAAGTGAGATACTTACTAGGACCATAGGAACATTTCTTAACTCTATTCTCCCACCTTCTTTGACTATGGTATGCTGAATACAAAAGGACAGTTCTAAATTGCTGTAAGGGCTTCAGAAGGATTGACCCTTACAATGCCATACACACACAGGGCATTGTCCTCCAAAATGCTCTGAAGATTCATGGGAGGGCTGCCCACATTATCCACCAGTTGTTACACACCAGACCATATTCATGGGCAAAAAGTAAGTACACCTTATATAAAGAGAAGCGTGGCCAGCAGGACAAGAGAGGTGATCGTACCCCTGTACTTGGCACTGGTGAGGCCACACCTTGAGTACTGTGTTCAGTTCTAGGGCCCTCACTACAGGAAGAACATTGAGGTGTTGGAGCGCGTCCAGAGAAGGGCAACAAGGTTGGTGAAGGGGTTGGAGAACAAGTCCTACAGGGAACAGCTGAGGGAACTGTTTTTTTTTTAGCTTGGAGAAGAGAAGGCTGAGGGGAGACCTCATCACTGTCTATGGCTGCCTGAAAGGGGGCTGTGGGAGAACAAGTGTTGATCTCTTCTCACAAGTGGACAGGTGATAGGACAAGAGGAAATGGCCATGAGTTGCACCAGGGGAGGTTCAAACTGGATTTTAGGAAGAATTTATTTACTAAAAGGGTGGTCAGGCACTGGAAGAGGCTGCCCAGGGAGGTGGTTGAGTCACCATCCCTGGAGGTGTTTAAAAAACAGGTAGATGAGTTTTTGAGGGACATGGGTTAGCAGAGGATGGATGCGGTTGGACTTGATGATCTCCAAGGTCTTTTCCAACTGGAAGATTCTATGATTCTTTGATATGCATTTAAAATACTTAAATTCAGAGAAATCCTCTATAATAGTGACAATACAACTCAAACTGCTATTCACACACTGAATTTCTACCGCTTTTCCTGATTCTCATGCTTACACTGCTGTACTGTGCCCCAATGCTGGTCATTTCATTCTGGTGATGCTGGGGTGTTACAGTGAGTTTTCAGCATTTGGACTTCCTTCATCAGGAGCAATGATATCCGTGTTAATGCTCCCTTTTTCCTCCCCTCAGGATCCATTTGCTAAAATGCTTTTAAATCTTTGCTCTCTCTTCATCAATCTGCAGCTCCACAGTAACTCCAGATATCCCATGCGCAGTGCCTTTTACAGATATTAAATACTAGTCTTTTGTTCTCTTTGTTACCCCTACAGCCAGTTTTGTCAGATGTAGGTCTGCATTTCTTTAACTGACTATCAGTGAGTTGTTTACGGCTATGGGGGTCTCCAGTGTCAAGGCTTTGTGTCATCAAATAACATCCCCTGGCTGTATTCCTCTACACTGCATCCTGCACCTCCAGTTCTCAGGGACTCTGCGATTGCACTAGGTCTGTATTTCCCCACATCATATCATTACCTTAGAATCATAAATATCTCATTCTACATAGAATAATTGCTTGCTATTGCTATATATAAAAATATAATATTTTATATTTATATCTAAAAGTACAGTCATACCATAAAAAGACAAACAAAACCAAAATAAACTAGCCACAGACACCTGGTCAATTAGAGAAATTGCTGTTACAGCTAAACCAAGGCAAACAAAGCTGCATTCAGGTCAGTAAAATTTTAGAGAGAGCAAGCTTGGGGAGTATCTGTCCTGAGGCCTTGCAAATTCAGCACAATCCTGTGGCCCATTACCAGAAATGACAATAATGTGTTACAGCTCTACATGGTTACTGTAGCCACTACTTTTGACAGTTTCATTCTGATGTAGAAAGCAATGCTAAATTCTTAACACCTCGCCCTCTCTTTACCAAATGCCAAAATTTTTCTCCCATTTCTGGCATTAGGCTGTTTTTTGCTCTGCATCAACAACACTGGTGAGTAATTTAAATACTCAATGATAATCGACCAGTAGATGGAGAACAAATCTTGTGCATATGTGGAAAATAAAATATTTAAAAAAATAAACAGCAGTAATGGGAATAGATTGGAGAGTGATATAAACTGGCAAAGTGTTTCCTTCCCCAGTTACGACAGGTGGATTAGCTATTCAGATTTCAAAGTAATTCAAAATGCTGACTGTAAGGTTTATTTAAAAACATGTACAGACAACTGCATTTCCAGAATTAACCAACTACTTGCAGCCAGTAACTTCACAGTACAATGGAATACAGTTTTTCCATTGAGCTATAACTGCTCAATGGATGGTTGCAGTCACCGGCAAATGAGTAGCTGGTATTTAAAAAGTACTTTGGTCTATAAGTACAGAATTTGATATCTTATTAATTTACACCAAGTGCATGTTCAGTTAGTAGCTCTTCTTTCCACAATACTGTTATTTAAACAAAATCTGTCTCAGCTACTGCCCTAGAGCATATTTAATTCTTAAAACAATCTTGAAATTGCAACTTCAGTTACTAGTAAGACAGAGGAATTACTTTCTTGATACTGGGGCAGCCTCTGTAAAAATAATCACTAGGCTGGTTGTTCACTATGTCGAAGCACTTCTGTTCGCACAAAACTAAGGAGCTTGGTCAGAACAAGAGATGCAAAGACACTGACAGCACCAGACACAAATATGGGTTCCTCTAAGCATTCACTTTGAAAAAAAAAGAACTGTGATTTAAATTACTGTGACTTTGCTTTCCAAAGCTATACTTGCTCTTTTCCGTGCAAGCAATCATAGAATCATGGAATGGTTTCAGTGAGAAAAGACCCTTAAGACCAATCATTGATCCAACCCTGCTAAGTCCACCACTAGACCATGTCCTACTCATCTTTTAAACACCTCCAGGGATAGTGACTCAGTCACCTCATTGCACAGCCTCTTTCAATGCTTGACAACCCTTTCAGTAAAGAAACTTCTCCTAATATCCAATCTAAATCTCCCCTGGTGCATCTAGAGGCCACTTCCCCTTGTCCTGTCACTCGGTATTAGAATTCAGAGAATTTAGGGTGCTGTCAGTTGAGATTGTGGAGAAACCATCATCATAGCTAATACCTTTACATGTGTTCCAAATCTAATAGATCTTGGCTTATACGCAGATTTCAGACAAGAGCTAATGGCTGATCCACTAGAAGATAGATCACTATTGACTTGCATGAATGTAAGGGAAAAAATATTCAATTTAAAAGAGCATTTTATTTCCAAAATTACTTTCACCCATACATGCAAAGACACTTAATTTTGAGTTATATTTCACAGCTTAACAGTATACATTTACTACCTTTCTAACATCAGACAACTAAATCTTTTTTAGTTATTTGGGCAAGATTTGTCACCACAGAGTTCCATTTGAACCAGTTATTATGCTTATAGTTATGCCATTTGCAATTACCATGAATGGAAACAGTTTCATTTTATGAATACAATACCTAAATTTTTAACTGGCTCACCTGAGTAACTTGAATTGATACTGTGTTTCTTAAGGCTGCAGTGAAATTCCTATGGAAATGTATTTATGTATCAACAACTATTAGTTTAACTATAACAGTCTACCAAAAATACACAGGCTGCCTAGGTATTTGCTTTTACACTGGACTATAATATTTCAAGACCAGGAATACAATAAACAGTGTTCATCTGAGAGGTGTAGTGTTACTTAGTTTTCTGGAACAGTACCAATGTAAGATATTTAATGTTTCAGCTGAGACTCAGTTTATTATCTGCAAAGGCTGTGGGTCGTACGCTGTCTTTAAACCCTCCCAGGTGATTATACTTCCTCTTCCATTTTTCTTTGTATCTCAAAACATATGCTGACAGCACAAACTGTCAAGCTAAAAAGGCAGTATAAACAATACCTACTCTCTTTCTTAGGAGTTACCAACATATTTCAATAAGTAAACTTTGTACAACAGAAATAATCTGATATGGGAATGATGCGAGACGAGCTTTGACAAGTTAACAGTAGATAGAGGAATCTGGTCTGAGGATGGGCCTTGCTTTGAATTGTCTCAGGAAGGAGCCCATTTGCTTCTGTTGTACACAGAGCCTCGCTTCCTGTACGATCTCAATGCAAGAGAAAATCCCCCTATGCCCACTAAACTACTTAGAGCACTACACTGAAACACCTCAGCGTATAATTAACTTCATCTATTTGTCACAGAGTATTTAATGAATTTGCATTGTCATGTCTGCAGAAAGGCAGAATATTCAACGCTCTGTTTAAAATGTCAGTGAAGAATAACTTTAATATAAATACAACCCTCTACTAGAAAGACTTTGCATTGTGTTTATCGGGAAGAGGCAGTACAAAGCTCCACCATGCAGGAGAGGCTGCACAGACGTTATGCCATACAGCTGGATCATAGAGTCATGGAATGGTTTGGGCTGGAAGGGACTTTAAGGCCCATCCAGTTCCAACGTCCCTGCCATGGCAGGGACACCTTCCACTCAACCAGGCTGCTCAAGGCCCCATCCAACCTGGCCTTGAACACCTCCAGGATGGATCTTCTGTGACTTCTCCAGCCAACCTGTTCCAGTGTCTAACCACCCTCACAGTAAAGAATTTCTTCCGAATACCTAATCTAATCTGCCCTCTTTCAGCTTAAAACAATTACTCCCCAACTCGTCCCTGCACTCGCTGATGGAGCTCTTCCCCAGCTTTCCTGTAGGCCCCCTCGAAGTACTGGAACACTGCTCAAAGGTCTCCCAGGAGCCTTCTTTTCTCCCGGCTAAGCAAGCCCAACTTTCTCAAGCCTGTCCTCATACGAGAGGCACAAGCACACACTTCAGAAGGCAACAATAACTGCAGGTCTACTGACACTTACTGTACATTTGAATGTATTTGTCACACATCTATTGAAGCTAATAAAAAAAAGATGATACTAGAAATGCAGATCAGAGCCAAAAGATGAAAGTACTACTTACCTTTACTTTATAAAACAAGAGTTGCCTACAGATAAGTTTCCAAAAAAGCAGGGAGAGACTCAAAATATTGTTGGCTTTGTATTTTATTTGTCCTGTAGCAACAAATTGGACTGGTGAAACTTCTCAGCCTAGATTCCTCTAGAACACAGCAGTGACGCTATTTAACTATGTGGATGTGCAAACACAAATATATTGAACTGCCTCAAGGTTTTGACTAATTTTTTTATGAACTCCCACCTTCTACTTACCTTCTTCTTCTGTTTGTCTCTATCAAATATTTCTGTGCTTTATTCCGACATATTTTTTGATCTTCTTTCAAAGCCTGACGTTCTTCTTCTAAGTCCCATTCAAAATTAAATGTTAAATCTTTATCCCTGGTAAGGTATTAAGGACAATGAAAACCGTGTCAAACAGCTCATTAAGATACATAATAGCCTGTTTGATTGATTTTACGTACCTCTCTGGGAAAGAGCAAACTTTACATATGACATACAAAATGCTGATATGCCTTTTTGGCAAAGTACTCAACAGCTGGTTTGATAAAGTATGTTATGGTCATACCTAACTTTATTTTCATATAGAAAAAAAAAGCAATTGCACCTTATTATTTACAGTGATTTTAACAGAGGCTTTGCACTCCTCTTTCATGGTATCAGCTGATGGAAAATCTCACATAGAGTCATAGAATCTTTAAGGTTGGAAAAGGCCTCTAAGACCACTGAATCCAATCATCAGCTCAATACCATCATGCCTACTAAACTATGTCCCGAAGTGCCACGCCTACATTTTTTTTGAACACCTCTGGGGTGGTGACTCCACCACTTCCCTGGGCAGGCTGTCACCACTCTTTCAATAAAGAATTTTTTTCTAATATCCACTTTAAACCTTCCCTGGCACAACTTGAGGCCATTTCCTCTCCTCCTATCGCTTGTCACCTGGGAGAAGAGACCAACATCCACCTTGCTACAACCCCCTTTCAGGCAATTGTAAACAACAATCAGGTCTCCCTTGAGCCTCCTCCAGACTAAACAACTCCAGTTGCCTCAGCTGCTCCTCACAACACTTGTGCTACAGACCCGTCACCTTTATTATGTATATTTGAAGATATATCATTCTGTTGTCACCTAAATCTGTAACACATGGATACATTTACCACAGGTAAAAAGCACCTCCACCCAATCCAAAGGATTAGTTGTTTACACTGAAATTCATTAATATTGCTAGACAGAAGCTCTCCACAGCACAACATCAGTTCTGCTTCACTTAAGAAATTATTTAAATAGTACTCTACAGGTGCAGCTTAGAATTTGCATAAGTAGTTCTTGTTAATTAAATTCAAGACAATAAGGATCCTTGAGTTAGCATGGGAAATGCAATTCCCAATGGCAGTACCTCTTAGAAGAAGGAAAACACCAATCATAGAATCATAGAAAGGCAGAAGGGACCTTGGAGATCATTCAGTTCCCATGTCCATGCCACGGGTAGAGACATTTTCCACAAGATCAGGCTGCTCAAAGCGTCATCCAGCCTGTCGTTGAACACTTCCAGGGATGGGGCTTTCATGACTTCTCTGGACAACCTGTTACAGTGTCTCACCACCGTCACAGTAAATAATTTCTTCCTAATATCTCATCTAAATCTTCCCTCTTTTATCTTAGAGCCATTGTCCCTCCTTTTGTCACTGCACTCCCTGATACAAAGTCTCCCCACAGCTTTCCTGGAGCCCTTTTCAGTACTGGAAGGCTGCTCTAAGGTCTCCTTGAAGCCCTCTCTTCTCAAGTCTGAATAACTCCAACTCTTTCAGCCGGTCCTCATAGCTGAGGTGCTCCAGCCCTCTGATCCTCTCCGTGGGCTCTTCTGGACAGACCCGTGTCTTTCTTAGGTCAGGGATTCCAGAACTGGACACAGTTCTCCAGGTGGGGTCTCACAACAGCAGAGTAGAGGGAGAGAATCACCTCCCTTGACCTGCTGGCCACACTTCTTTTGATGCAGCCCAGGATACGCTTGAAGACCTGAAGCTGTCTAAAAGTCAACTTTTCTACAGCACCTCAACCCGAAATGGCACAAGTTTTATTTCACTCCAGCCCTGAGGTGAACCTGGGGCGATCCCTGGGGCTACCACCCCTGCCCTGCTCCCGCCCCGCCTGCGAGCAGGGACCCCATTCCCGGGGTCCCCCGCCTCGCAGCCCCTCGCCCCAAGCGGGGCTCGCGGAAGGATACACACCAGCGGGTCGCCTCGCACCGCCGCGGCTGCCGGGGCGGTTTTTCCCCTGCACGGCGCTGCCGCCTCTCTCGCTAGGCTCCATTCGGCGCCCCGGGCCGCGGATCGCTCCGCCGGCAGTGCCGGGCCCGGCCGCGCCGCCCGTAGTAACCGGAGACGCCGCTTCCTTGGCAACGGGGCGGGGCTGGGGGCAGTGCGAGCGGCCCCTGCGGGGAGGGCGCGGGGTAGGGGAGGGGCGGCTGAATCATGGAATCACAGAATTATAGAGTCAAAAAAATCATAGAATCATAGAATGGTTTGGGTTGGAAGGGACCTTAAAGGATCATAAAAATATAAGAGAAATAGATTCTGGGAAAATACCCCCAATTTTTACAGTAATAGCATGTTTTCTCCATAGCACTTTTTTTTTTTTTTTTCCAAAAAGTGCTTTTCCCGAGCAACATTGTTCAAAGGATGTCTCTCCATATGCAAAATGGAAGGTCAGACAGAGAGCTGGCTTCAAAGCTTCACTTATCAGCCATTTGGCTGTTGTAAAGTTCATAATAAAATTAAAATTAGTCTTTGGAAAGAAATAAAATATGCATGAGATTGCTGGGATAATTTATCCATACGTATGAATTGGATGTATATTCTGTAACCAGCTCTTGTCTCGTTGTGCATGACTGATGGGAATCATTCCCTCATGCGCTCTGCACTGCATTAAAAGATGCTTGCTTTCTAAACCTCCCAAACAAGTCTTAGAGAGTTTATTTACCAGCTTTTTCAGTATCAAAAGCGGTTAATTTGAAGATGATTTTTTTTTTTGAGACTGTTTACGGTAGTTTCATAGCCAAAACATTCAATTTATTCTAGCATCACTAGAACTTTCAGTACATATATGAAGCCCTGATGTACTCAAATGTACTGCTGGTAGCTCTAAAATAATTCCATAACAGCATTTATGAGGACAAACTTACTCTGGTCATGATTCATTTACTTCTAAAGTTCTTAGATGAAAAGAAATAAAAAGGGAAAATATTTCAGAAAGTTATGCATTACACAGATTGAGGAAACCATCTGGTTAGGAAGACAAAGCAAAAAATATGAAAGAATAGAACCTGTAGCTCAGTCATTTAAGGTAAAACAGAATCATAGGTGACATGTTTGTCAGTGGAGACATTCACATTTGAGGTATACTGAACACTTCAAATTTCACAGCAAGTTTAGAAAATAATCAAATTTAGTTTCATTTGTGCAGTTGCTTTTTCATGCACAGAAACTTTCCTGTGTATCCCCAATACAAGATGTACAAAATGCCAGGTCAACAGTTCTGGTAAGTCTGTCATGATGTGGTCAGTGGTATGTGCTTGTATTTTGCTTTTAATAAAATGGAATTTCCAGTGAATTCCTAAAACAGGCCCAAACTTCTGAAAACCGGAATCATAGAATCATAGAATGATTTGTGTTGGAAGAGACCTTGAAGACCATCCAGTTCCAATGCCCTGCCAAGGGCACGGACACCTCCCACCAGACCAGGCTGTTCAAGGCCCCATCCACCCTGGCCTTCAACACTTCCAGGGAGGGGCATCCACAACTTACCTGGGCAACCTGTGTCAGTGTTTCACCACCCTCAGCATGAAGAATTTCTTCCTAATGTCTGATCTAAATCTTTCCCCTTCCAATTTAAAGCCATTCCCCTTTGTCCTATCACTCCAGGCTCTTGTAAAAAGTCTATCCACAGCTTTCCTGTAGGCCCTCTTCAGGTACTGGAAGGCCACTGTAAGGTCTCCCTGGAGCCTTCTCTTCTCCAGGCTGAACAACACCAACTCTGTCAGCCTGTCCTCAGAGCAGAGGTTCTCCAGCCCTTAGATAATCTCTGTGGCTTCCTCTGGACCTGTTCCAACAGTTCCATATCCTTCTTATGTTGGAGATTCCAGAACTGGACACAGTGCTCCAGGTGGGGTCTCCAGAGATCAGAATAGAAGTGGAGAATCACCTCCCTTGCCCTGCTGGCAGTGCTTCTTTTGATGTAGTCCAGGACATCCTTGGCCTTCTGGGCTGCAAAGTTGCCAGCTCACGTCGAGCTTCTCATCAATCAGCACCCCCAGGCCCTTCTTCACAGGGGTGCTCTCAATCAATCATCCCCCTTCCTGTACTGAAACCATGGATTGCCCCAACCCATGCGTAGGATCTTGCACGTGGTCTTGTTGAACCTCATGAGGTTCACCCAGGTCCACTTCTCCAGGATGACATCCTTTCTTTCCGCTGTGACCACTGCCCCACTCAGCTTGGTGTCATCTGCAAACTTGCTGAGGGTGCACTTGATCTCACTGTCAGGCAAAGCAGGGTGTGTTATTTTGGAGTATTGCCATGCCCCGGATGAGCTGTCAGCAAAAGGCTAAAATGCCTTGATGATTCCCTGGCGAGTCATTTCTTGGCTGTTGGATTTGAGCTTAAACCAATTCTTCTGATTTTCAGCATGCAGCTGTTTTTTGTCTTTGACTAGGAGAGTAAAAATAGTACTCAGCAATTTTAAAACAATTTTCCCCATAGATACCCCCACAAATTTGCAGCACAGCTTGTGAAGTAGGTGTTACTATTACCATTTTACAGTCAGCAACCTGTACACCATTCTAGCTCAGCATCCCGTACGTGATCTCCACCCAACATTCCATAAACCATCCCCTGCTCACCATCCCATACATCATCCCCTCTTAACATCTTGTACACCATCCCCACTCAGCATCCCATACAACACCCTTTCTGAGTATCCCACACAGGAATCTCACTCAGCATCCCATACACCATGCTCACTCAGCATCCCATACACCATCCCTGCTCATCATCCTGTAAAACATCCTCATACACTGTTCCTGCTCGGTGTCCCATACAACATCCCTGCTCAGCATCCCATAGAACATCCTTGCTGAGTATTCCACACCACATCCCCACTTAGAATCCCATATACACCATCTCCCCTCAGCATCCCATTCATGATCCATGCTCAACATCACGTATACCATCCTCATCCCCAGACACCCTACCCAGTTAGCCCCCTGGACACTGTCCCACCCAGTATCCCATACAGTCTACTTGCCAAACATGCCATAAAACCTTCCAAACATACGGTGTGCCACACAGCCCCTGGGTCCAGGAAGGACATGTTTTGCTGCACAGAGGGGCAAGAGGCTTTGAGACCAATACTCCTGGGGAAGGCTCGCTGCCTACACAAGCACAATGCATATGTGCATTGTTACCCTCCAAACAAGTTCAGCATTTTCAAATAAATTGCCTTCTTCCTTCACTGCCTGTAGAAGACTTCTATGGACTCTGGCATTACAAGTCTCGTATTTCTTCTTTTGAGATATGTTGGTTCCTCCAGATGCCAGATAAAATGCATCAGTTCTTCACCAGTGATGTTTTCAAACACCTCTGTAAGAGTAACTGTGCTAACTGTTGGATTGCAGTGAGTGGACGACATCAGCAGTGCAACAGAATATCTTTTGTGCCCAATAAAGATGTGCAAAATTATCTGGCTAAAGTTCATGTGACGCTTGTCTCAAATAACAGAATAGTTTACAGCCCATCTCTACTTTTGACATGCTGATACCCTCAAATCGCGACAATAAAGCTTCTGTTTGCTTTCAAGATATTTGTCATCTTTTGATATTAAGCCAGAAAAAAATGAGTTCTGGGAGATCAAAATTCCAAATCTGATAACTCATATCCTCAGCAAGTGCTTATAAAGTGTAATCCAGAAAGATGGCACATTTCAAAAGGGACAGTGACTGAAGTTCAGCTCACTAGAAAAAAACAAACAAACTTCAAGAAGAAGTAGCAGTCACAGCCCACGAATTTCTTTCTAATACCACAGTAAGCCACCATCCTTTTCTGTTAGTCTGACTGGCAGGAATTAAGGCTGTAAAAGCTGAATAATACCAAGTTAAACATTTGATAATATTTTATAAACTCCATCACCTCCTTCCTCAGTAGTCAGTAGTCAATTTTTCACAATTTCATTCTTTTAATCTAGTTAAAATCCATTTTTTTCCCCCCAAAACGCCGAACTGTTGAAGAAGGTACCAAGCAATATTCCAGCAAGGAAATGATCTCTGCACAGGTGAGTATTTTAACAGCAGTGCACTATACCCATTTTGTTCATAAAAGGATTTAATTAGAAGAAATTGCTGCTGGTTAAAGCAATCAGTCAGGTGGGAACAATCTCTGTTGTCTTGACCGGTTTACCTCATTCCAGGCTGATTGTAGCAGGGGTGCAGAGTCAGCTCTAGGGGTGCTTTGCTATTTGGCTGTGACAAGGAGGATGGCAGAAGCTCCCAAATGAACCAGCTCTCCTGGCTTCTGGTGTGAGGGAATCAGCGTGACTTTTTTCATAAAAGACAGCTGGAAACCAGTGGAAATTATGATCTTCTGCTCATTGCTGGTCATACCTGTCCTGGCCTGAGCTGTGCCTTCACTCTGTTACCTTAAGTCAGGGTTTTATCTCTGCTTGTCCATTATCTGGGACACCACAGCCCCACGTTACTCAATTTTTTACACAGGTTGCAACTGTGGGTGGTAACACTGAGTTGTACACAGGAGGGCGGTATACGCTTTGGAAATGTGCTATTTGTGGGAGCTAAAGCTCTACTCTTTTCCAGACTCTTGGTTGGAATCCACTCCCATATGCTTCTTTCCAGTGGTGTTTAAGTGTGAAGAGAACATGTTCAAAGAAGGTGTCCAACTGCTTCTGACTTGCTTTTTAAAATTTCACACTACAAAATGTGCCGTGAACTGGATGGAGAGTCAAGCATTTTGTATATAATGAACTTTTTGAGAAGATGCAGTGGTTTTTCCTTCTTGAATTGTCCTGTTCCCTTACATCATAGAATCATAGAATGGTTTGGGTTGGAAGGGACCTTAAAGATCATCTAGTTCCAACCCCCCTGCCTCACGTCTCCTTGTTTGTTTTCCTGTTGGTTCTCTACTCCAAGCAGATGGAATTGCAGGCACAGTGAAAAGATCTTTGGCTTTCCAGGGGCTCTACCAGGACAGTGAGATGAATGGGCTCACTGTCCAGGCACTCAACAAGGTTACAGGTGTAGCCCAAATCTCCCAGAAGCTGGTTTGTGTTTGGGACTTTACATTATGCTGAAAAGTGATTTTGTGAGGAGGAACAGTAGAGAAGTGCAGGCAGCCTGGTTGTCTCCTGATGAACCTCTGTGAATTGTTGGAATTTAGAAGGTTGGAAAGAGCAGAACCCCAAAATATCTAATGGGCTGCTGCAGCTGAGACCCCGGAGATCCTAGTGGAGGAGGAAGCACTGGGTGTTCACCAACAACTCACAGTACGAGACTGCCCAGGTCCCGGCTGAGGTCATACAAAGCCTCAGCGGGAATTCCAGCACCCTTCAGTTCTTCCTCGTCCCCCTGCTTTGTGCATGACACAAATCACTTTATACTCAGGTTTTCAGACTTGTTCGGGACCACACATATCCCAAATATTGTAAAACATCCAGCATGTTTTATCCTACTTTGTAATGTAGAATGATAGAATCATAGAATGGTTTGTGTTGGAAGGGACCTTAACGATCGTTCACTTCTAACCCTCCTGCCATGGGCAGGGAGAATTTTCATGAGATCAGGCTTCTACGAAGCCTCATCCAACCTGGCTTTGAATGCCTCCAGGGAATGGGGCTTCCATGACTTGTACAGCCAACCTCTGGCAGTGTCTCACTACACAGGAAAAAATTTCTTCCTAAGAATTCATCTAAATCTCTCCTCTTTCAGCTTAAACCCATTACCCCTCATCCTATCACTGCAGTCCTTGATAAAGGACTTTCTGTAAGCCTTGATAAAGGCTTTTCTGTAGGTGCCCTTTAAGTACTGGAAGGCTGCTCTAAGATCTTCCTGGAACCTTCTCTTCTTTACATTAATATATAAATATTAATTACATATACTGTATGTTTGACAGAGGAGATTTTTGAAAAAAATATGTCTAAGAGAAATGTTAATCACTTTTTTCTTTGCAAGAGCTTGTCTCAGAAGTATTTTATCCAGTTTTTGGCCGTGCCAATGCTGTTGGGGCACGTATATTGCGTATATATATAATGCAGTTCTGATTTTCCTATTTGTCCAGCTAAAGGCATGTGCCCAAGATCGCACCTGCTCACTCCTGTCTGAACAGTAAGTTTTCTTTTACATGGAGAGAAAAAAGGACAGCAAAAGTACAGGTATGGTGTTTCAAGCGTGCAATCAGGACATGTGTTTATAAGCATCCAGATTTGGCAACAGAGAGATGTCCTCATGCCCCAGAATACAGTCATATCCTGAATGTCTATTTGTGATGGGAGTAGTTTGTGTTTCAAGACACAACAATACAAATCCATATGACCCTCATGTACTACAGCATGAGACTAGGCACCAAATTACATTGCAGATTCTTCCAGGACGTCTTCCAAAAAGGATCTCTCTCTTATAAGAGGTATCTTCTCAGTATAACCACTACAAATTTATTGAAATGCAGAAACTGAAACATCCACTGAAGCATTTTTTGGCTGTGGGTATGTAACCACATCATCACAGAAGAAGTGAGGGTCACAATCACCAAACTCCCATGACTTTGGACAAAATCCTGTGAATTGTAAAGCAACTACAAGAGACTGCATATGTGAACCGAGAGTTCTTGCTTTCATCTTCTGATGAAATGTGTTCTTAGTCAGAGAGAGGAAGTTGATGCAACACATTAAAATCCTCATTTTCTCAGCCAAAACAGAAACGCCTCTGTGGGTATGCCTACATTGCAGCCAAATTCATGATTACAGCTCCAAGTAGTTCAGACTATTGTAATTCCCATCCACATGCTTCTGCTGTGTTAGAGATAGCAAGAGGTAAAGATACATGGACTCAGATCTCCTCTCCCTGACATAATCTGGGTGAAATGGAGAGAATATTTTTTCTTCATTTTACAGGAAGAAGATGTTAAGGAGCATTCAGCCGTGAAACTATGGTATCATATGCAAATTTTTAATTCATTCTGAACTAATATCTTATTGTACATTTTTAAACAAAGATATCTCGTAAGTTACAAAAGGAAATACGGAGTTTCAAAGGAAAAAATGCAGAACAGAAATTGAGAAAATCCCGACTACATTTGTCAGGCTTGGCCCAAAACTGTTCAATATTTTTGATAGCTTCATGCATCCAGTCTTATTAAAGCCTTTTGGAAGTCTGGGTAAACTGTGCTGGCTTTTTTTTTTCTCCTTAGGAACATATTTTAAAAACTGTAATCAAAGATGGAGATAAGATTATCCAAGGTGAGACTCCTTAATTAGGCATCAGACCGGAACAGCCAAAGCATTTTTATGGATCAAAAATACAGCTGATGAGTGGAAAACATATTAGAAACAAATGTGACATTTCTTCATTACAGAGCTAATAGAATGTTGTCTCACGTTGCTGTATTAGATATGACATGGTTTGATATGTAAAATAAAAGAAGAAAGACAAAAGGTCAGTTAAAGAAGAAAGATTAATTAGGTAACTCTCACAAATTGTGTACGATTCATTTCTCTAACACTGGCAATCTTACCATGCCTTGTTTAAGCAGGTTGTTTCACTCCATTTGCGAGATGGAGTAAACTGCTGTGGTGAGGTTCTTATTTCTCTCCACTGACCACAGAAGGAACCTAGACATCAACCTTATCCACTTGCTCAGCTTTTTGTCTGGCAAGTTATCCCTCCTGCTTCAAGCTCTTTTGTTAACCTATGTCCAGAAAGCATAAAGCAGGAATTCAGAGAATCTTAACTGGATTTAACTGAAGGGGTAACAGATGAACCTCACTGTCAATAAATGAGAAATAATTCACCCTTGGGACACCTACATTGGCTGACAGGGTCTCCTATAGGAGCCTTTCAAAACCACTTCTCTTCATTGTCTATATACCCTATGCCTAAACCCTTCAGTCCAGAACTATGGGAGAGAAATGTGGCTGACAGGCTGAAAGAAAGCAACGGGCTCTTTTCAGGACAAGGTACACCATGTATCCATGACTTGGATCGGATGCAGTCATAGAGGATGGAGGTGATGATCTAAGGCAGACATGAAGCTACTGGCAGGATACCTCTGTGGCACCTGTGTACAGGTAGGCCATACTCTTGTGCTGTGGAAACATTTTCCATTCCCACCATTTTCATGATGATTTGCTTCCCACAGGATGCGTCTCATGGTGGGATGAGGTCCTCAGAGCCCATATATGGCCAGGTATTTTTTGGTTTGTTTTCTGCAACAAAGTGGACTGTAAAGAAGGCTAGAATACAATTTTGCTAATTCAGAGAAACAACATCAGAACTGGAGGCTGGACTGTTAGCCCCTGCATATGTCCTGGTGAACAGTTACTTTTACTGCTACATTTGTTATCATATTATGTTAATGTAATTAACATGCACAAACAGTAGACGCTAATCTACTCCTCTCTCAGAACAGCCTAGTTTTTTTTTTTCAATCAGAAACTCGGTTTGTCAAGGTCATCAATTTTCTTATTCCTTGGAAATGGCTGATCTTAGAGTGTCACCAAACCAGCCTGCATTTACTGGTTAATAGTTAACAGTATATTTCAAGTTACAGTCTGGGTCAGATCTCCTGAAAACATTTGAGTACTTAGAGTTAATGTTTATTTTAGCAGGGTGAAAATATGAACCACATATTTCTGCAGCCTCTTGTGACTCAACTTTATTTCCAGCATGAAACAAGTGGGACATGAGGTGCCACCTGTCTTGCCAGGGAGACCTAATAAAAGAGATGAACAAAAAAAATCTCTCAGAAATAGAAGACCAGATGGGAGAAAGAGACAAAGATCAGACTAATAAGTTACCACTGCTATCAGATATTTTAAGGAGTACTGTGTCCAGTTCTGGAATCCTCAACATAAGAAGGATATGGAACCATTGGAATGGGTTCAGAGAAGGGCCTCAAAGATGATCAGAGGGCTGGAGCACGTCTGCTATGAGGACAGGCTGAGGGAGTTGGGGTTGTTTAACCGGGAGAAGAAAACGCTCCAAGGGAGACCTTACAGTGACCTTCCAGTACTTAAAGAGGGCCCACAAGAAAGCTGGGGAGGGACTTTTTACAGGAGCTTGGAGCGACAGGACAAGGGGGCTTTAAATTGGAAGGGGGAAGATATAGATTAGACATTAGGAAGAAATTCTTCACGCTGAGGGTGGTGAGACATTGGCACAATTTGCCCAAGGAGGTTGTGGTTTCCCCATCCCTGGATGTGTTCCAGGCCAGGTATCCTGGCCTGGTGGGAGGTGTCCATGCCCATGGCAGGGGGGTTGGAATTGGATGATATTTAAGGTCCCTTCCAATCCAAACCATTCTATGATTCAATGATTTTATCTAGATTTTGATAAAGTTTTGCAGGCTTTTATTTGCAGAACCTTTTCAATCCTAGAAGCTCTAAATATTATCTCTATGTTTCTTCGCTTAAATCCAGTACTGATTATAATACTTCCTAAAATCCATCCTATTTAATGTCTTCTTTCCTTTCAACTAGTTGGATCAAGTTATCACAAGTTTTATGATCCTCTAGCTGAGTATCTAGAAACAAGACAGCACCTACATCTTGTAATTAAAAATAACTTGAAAAATAAAGCCTTGGATGGCTGTTAGCCTTCACGTGGCTCTTATTGGTACTAGACAATGTGTTAGAATCCAAGAGACCTTGCAGACCCTTTTCCTTCCTTCATGCTTTATGGTTCTAAGTTTTCTCTCAGATTTACTTGCCCCAGGTGTGAAGAAAGTTTGGAGTACATTATATTCAGAGGTGCTGGAACCGATCAGTGATGTGTCAGGCCAAAACCAGAAGAGATTTGCTCCCATAGGCAATTTAAGCAACGTTTCAGTGAAGCCAGCATAAGTTTAAATCAGCATAGAATGTAGTGCTCCTTTTCTGCAGTGCTCTTAAGATGAAAATGCCATGAAAAATACTAATATTACTGATAACTAAATAGCCAAATAAAAGCAATTTGCAAGTCTGCTCACCTCCCACTTGTCATTTCAAACAGAAAGAAAAGCAAGCAAGCAAATTTTCAAGTAATATTTTCAGAGCTGAAGCCACAGCAGGAGATTCCAAAGCAATGACTTCAGCAACTTGCTTTTATATAGGGAATTACCAGCAACAGGCTTCATTTCTAGATGACTTCCCAGGCTTCCAAGTAATACAGCAGCAACTACGGCCTGGAAAGAAGTCAAAACAGTAGCATGCAGCTAATAGCAAAGCAGAAATGAAGTGCCAAACCCCATACTGCTTCAGCAAGCCACATTTGCATCAAATTCTCCCACAACAGAACTACATAGAGGATAATTGTATTATAACAGGAAAAAAAAGTTTCAGTTTTAGCTTGGAACAGTGGACACTGTTTGTCAGAGGTGATTTTAAACTGTTTTTGCTCTTGAATTTAGAGCAATCTTATGTCTATATAATTAGATGGGAGAATATATTTTTAGGTGACTGAAGGTCAAATCCCATCATGCTTATTTATACCTTGGCTATGAGTAGTTCCATTCATTTCAGTAAGATTTTCAGTCGAGTACCCAGGGTGAGTAATGACGAAAAAACCATGTTATTAAGAAAGAAAGGGCAAAACCAAACCAGAACAGTTGCGTAAGATTCATCAACAGCAAATTTCTAAATACTGAAATTGAAAATGTGCTCTAAAGAATGACACAGAAATTAATTCCCAGAAAGGCTCTGACGTAAAGAGATGCACTGGGGAGTGGTCCACTTTATTTTAGTCATCAATATATAGTTAAAGACACAGAAAAATAGGAATTTCTGAAAGCAGCATCTTTATGTAAACTCTCTACAAGATATTAAAAGTATTGTAATGTTCCAAAAGCAATGATGTTACCCTTATGCTGTTTTTGAGACTATTTTAATAAACTTCAGAGTTGTTTTGTAGGCTTTAGTGCATATATATAATGTCTAATAGAGTGAAAGTCCAACTAACTAGCTATAAACACAAATCCAGAATCCTCTGTGTTTTTTTTTTCTCTTTATTCAAGTTAGAAAGCAGCTAGGAAGACCTTTTTCATTCATGTTCTAAGAGAGGAAAATTTTCTGTTACAGACATAACTGTTACTAACAAAGCCATCACAGAATCCTTTTTTTCTAGTTCTAAACTAGGACTAGAAGAGGACTTCAAAATTTTGTACAGGAAGTTTCTAATTTGAAGACTACAAATTTAAGCAAAACATTTTGAGTGTTACTGTCCAAACACATGTTGGTATCAAGTATATTTGCATATTCTAAATCCCGCTTTGATCATCCTTTCTCCACCCCTAATCTCCAGGTCTCATCTTCACACATAAAACTAAATCATGACTGTCTTTACACTCCTCATTACATTAACATTTCCTTTTCAAATAAATTCTATTGTCCGTCTGGCACATCCCTTGCCCAAGAGCCAGACCTAGGTAGGTGAAGCAACAGCCCATGATGGGGTTCCATGCTTTGAAGAGAAATCATTGTGATAAATTTCATTTGGTAGTGATCAGTTTACACTTTAAAGGTCACAATGTTGTCTTTGTGCAGGGTGATGAAAAAAAGAGTGGCTGTTGTTTACTGCCAAATTCAATCAAATTCTTCTGAGCTTTAGCAAGTGCCTGGAGGAGAAGTCCCACTTCCCCCTGCATACTGCCAGGATGGGTGGGGAGGAGTTCAAAGAGGAAGGAAAAAAGGGGATCACAATGGCTCATCCAACCAAATAAAACTGAAATAAAAGTGTAGTAACATGGCTGGAGGCAGGAAAAAGTATAACTCCTGACTGGATATGGTTTTGCCCTGAGGCAAAATTGTCTGTGACACTCTTCAATGGCCTTTTTTTCCTGACCAGGAACAATGCTGACAGGCTTGGCACCACATGAATTTATTCATAGGGAATAGTTACGGCTCAGAGCCTACAGAAATGACTTTAAGTCAGGGTATAAAATGTAGAAGACACTTGGCATGCATGAAAGTCCATAGTTATGAGGTGGGCTCAACTGAAAACACAGGTGTGTTTTTCTGTAAACATCTCTTTTTTTAACGATTCACACGACAACAGTATTGAACTTGCAAATAATGTAAAGTTTTTCCAACTGTCCAAAAGCTGTATTGTGAAATTAACTTTACATTTAAAGGTCACATGTTGCATTTGTTTTGGCTCCTGTGTCATTATTAGTCACTAGAATTGTGCCATCTGATTCTGCCGAGCCTGCACTCAGATTCCCATTCATGGACTGCTGCAGTCCACAGGACTTGTCATAGATATATGGAAATGGTTATCATGAACAAGAATCTTAATGAGTTTATAAGAACTAAGCAAATTCTATTTTACTACCAGCTAACATACTCCATGTCTTTCATGACTCACAAAAGAGTGAAAATCTAATACCTTTTTTATAGGTCATAATTCTGTAACTTCTTTGTAGGCTTATAGACCCCCATGCACATCCACACACAGTGTCCTTTAATAAGGCATCGGGGAAGAGTTTACTGCAGCTTGGTGGCTCTATCCATAACTCCAGGAATGTGACAGACCTGGGTTCTCATGCATTGATGGAGTCTGCTTAGATTTAAAAATGCCCCAGTTAGTTAGAAAAAAGAAATCTGTGCAAAACTCACATTTTGTGCACTTAGCAGAATTTCTTGCATTGTGATCACATTTGCTTACTGTCTGATTGAGCCCCCAATTCTATACATCCATGTCATTTGGTGAGTATATCCACACTAAACCACCTGAAATTCATGAAAAAAATGTTTCTCTTTCGTACCGTACAGAGTCTACAAAAACTAGAGCACTGAATCATTCATAAACTAAAACATATCTGCCGATCTAGGTAGATACAAAACACTGGATGGTTTTGGTGAATGGGAAGTATTAGTAAGGAGAGAATTAAGCTGTCTGGTGGTGTGGACGCAGCAGGGCTGCTCCCTCCACGCAGTGCTTGCTGCTGGCTGTTCACAAGCTATGATTCCTCATTGAAGAAAACTGACTTGAAACTTTGACTTGCAGTTGAGCAATGAAGGCTAAACTAACTTTCTAAAGAAAACCTGGATGGGGAGTTCCTCCTGAGTCCCTATTTTCATATGCATCTCTATGGTCTGTGCATTGGGGAAGAGTTTACTAGAGCTCGGTGGCTTTATCTCTAACTCAGATTATCTCATGGCTTCTATCTAAGACTGTTTCAGTTGTCTGTGGCACAGGCAAGTTCTAATCATCCAGGTCAAGCTTTTCAATGATAGGGATGTCTCAAGCTGTTTGATTTATTCATCTCATTTTCAGTGCACTGTGATTCAGACACCTATCAGGCAGAAGTAATAAAGTGATGTGCTTGTTCAGTCCTGGTGAAAGAAAACAGACCTATAACTGAGGAGTTCTGAGAGCTGTAAGGTTTGAAGAGAGAACAAAGCAGGGACGCTTGCTGAGGGCAAGCAAAGACCCATGCCCAGCATCACTGGAGCTCAGTGGCCTCAACCACAGGCTGCCTCATCAGCCTCTGTGGTGATCACAAAACCAGCAGAAAACTACTCACTGTCACTCTTGAGCTAGGTTTTCATTAGAACATCAATCCCAATTGACCTGACACGAGACAGCACCTTCAGGATGAGGGTGGTGAGACACTGCCCCAGGTTGCCCAGGGAAGTTGTGGTTGACCCCTTTCTGGCAGTGTTCAAGGCTAAGTTGGAAGTTGATCTTTAAGTTCTCTTCTGATCCAAACCATTCTATGGTTCTATGATTCAATTGGCTTGGGGAAGGGTCAAGCAGAAGCCAGTGTGAGCACGAGGAAAGGGATGGGAAAAGGAGAGAGAGAACTGCAACCCTAGAGAAAGCAGACTAACTCTTGATTTGAAGTGCAGGGCATTTTCCCTAGATTAGGGTATCTAGGCCATGGACTAATCTGTGGGGTGAAGAGGAAGAGCCTAGTTTGTGTAAGGAAAAATATGCAGACAGACGGTTAGCAACATGATACATAGCTCTTTCAGGCTTTGTAGCCTTGAGAATGAGGTGTAGGTTGGGCTGTCTGGACGATCCTGAGTGCAAATATTTCTGCTTAATGAGCATGCATGTCCATTTGCTCATTCAGAATAAGGAAATCATAAAGGAAGGCAGTAAGCAGAAGCAAACCCTTAAATTGCCGTGTTTCACAAACTGCTACCTGTTCATAGCTTTTGCAGTGACCTCATGTCTCGCAAAGATGTGCAACAAACAAACCACTGGAGTGCCAGCCTCCTTTACTGCCCTTCTCTTTTGTTTGTAAGGCCTTGTCTAGGATTCACCAGATAACTGTGGTACATGCCTCTATTTTAAGGATTCCTATGTGTTTATAAAGCAGTGCATTTGCTCCAGCAATTTGTACCTCCTCTATCATTACCAACAGTCCCATTGAGGTCCCTTATGGTATCTCCAGAAAGCCCTCACCTGGTCATGGAAGTTGAACATCCCAGAAGACCGAGACACTGCCAGAGGAGGAAAATAGAGACAGACAGACACCAAGGCCACAGCAAACCTGTGACGTGGTGGGCAGCAGTTAGGAGGTGGCATGATATGTAACTTCAACCACTTGCTCAATTTGTCTCCAAAAGATCAGCTCAGCAAAAATCAGCCCTGTGCTGTGACAAACATTTCAGCTCATGTGAACTTACAAAATACTGTTAGCCTCGAGACCAAACGGGGCTCAGAGGCAAGACAAGGTATATAAATACTTAGGGAAGGCTGGCAAGGAAACAAATAAACAGGCTCTAAGTTTCTCTAACTTTTGCACAATTAGGCATCTGTGGAAGATGTGGGAAACTAGAAAGGTTGAGTTACCCTGATACAGTGGAGACTAGAAAGGCTGAGTTACCCTGATGTCAGTACAGTCATTATCGGTGCAGGTCTTTAGATGATGTACAAGGCTGACATATTCTGCAGTTTCCCTCTAGCACAAAGATCAGTAGGAAATTCTAGTGCATTGTTTGCCCCTGTCAGATAGCCCAAATGTCTGAATTACAGAACATCTGGAGACCAACCATGGTGACCACGTCATCATGCTATTAGGAAGGCAAATGAACAACCTCCCTGTAATTAAAAGGTGTCTTAAGATGCTTTAAAATGAAAAACAAACAAACCCCAGACAATGTGTGCAGCCTGCATACATGGACTAGCCCAACAGTGAAGTATTCCATGTTTCTTCCTTTTAAACAACTTTTGATATTCCTCATGTTCATACTTAGTATGGTGGAGACCTCCTGCTACAGATGGCTCAGTGATTTGGGGAAAGTATCTTGCAACAGGTCTATGCATCTGAGGGCTAGAGAGTAAACCATAGGCTCTTAATGTTTTCCCAACCATTTTTACATCTGCTCTGTTATTATCTGTATTGCATTATAGGCTATCATGAGCCATTTTACTTTAACAACAGGCAACTCAAATTGTATGATGTAGATCGGAGTGCATTCATACAAGGATGTCAGGAGTAATAACAAACGCACTGCACTGTGGCTAGCAAACAGGTTCTCCTGAGGTCAGCAGAAGCTCAGGCTGCTGAGGACTTCACAACCTTGAGTACTTAAGGCCTTACCTCAGCAGCCCCTCTACATACTTGGAACTGTCCACGCTATCATTCTCTGAAAATTATCCCGAAGATCTGGAACAACACACAGTACTCTCCCATCTTATTGCAAATGATGATCAGAGGGCTGAAGCCCTCTCTGCCACAAGAGAGTTGGGATTGTTCAGCCTGGAGAAAACAAGCCCTGGGGAGACCTTTGAGCGGCCTTCCGGTTCCTGAAGGGGGCCTATAAGAAATCTGGGAGGGACTTTTTACAAGAGCCTGGAGTGATAGGACAAGGGGAAATGGCTTTAAATTGGAAGGGGGAAGACTTAGATTAGGCATTAGGAGGAAATTCTTAAGCTTGAGGGTGATGAGGCAGTGTAACAGGTTGCCCAGGGAAGCTGTGGATTCCCCCTCCCTGGAAGCGTTCCAGGCCAGATTGGATGGGGCCTTGAGCAGCCTGGTCTGGTGGGAGGTGTCCCTGCCTGTGGCAGGGGGATTAGAATTGGATGATCTTTGTCACTTCCTACCATTCTATGATTCTACGATTTTTAGGAGTAGGTTACTATGAAACAGAGATGATCTTTTAAATAAGTGATGAATGGGATATGCATCCTAATAGGATAATGCACATCCCTGGCTATGTCAGAATCGATAGCTGTGGTACCAGGTCCAAGTAAGTATTTGGCCTGATGGATGTGTTGTCTCATCTAGTTAGGTTATAGTTAAGATACTGAAGTAATACATTGGTATCAGTGAAAAGATGGCTGGTGACACTTTAGCTAAAATCTCCTCTCTGCTAGTTTGAAATGCATACACTCAAAAATGTGGGTATGTGGGTATCTGCTTAAAGCAACTGTGGAAAACATTTGTGAAGAGAAAGGTGTTCTCTTAAGTATTACCAAAACCCAAAATCTCAGTTGCATTTTCATGCTATTACTGAAACTCCTTTCTGTCCTAACATGTCCGCCATCACTATTAGAAACTATTGATACCTATTTGGAACACCAGAAAGATCTACATTTCAGTAGTACATGAAAGTAACTTAAGTACAGCAGAATCTTGGTAAAATACAGAAATGATTGTTTAAAGTCCTTTAACTTAAGATTTGGTAGCAGAAGCACTGCTGTAAATCAATTATCATACATACACTTTAAGGTATTTCATTATTAAGTGGACAGTAAATCAATGCATAAGGTGAGAGTACATACAGTGAAGGTTCCTTTACCAGTTCAGACCTTCTTGGTCTAAACTTTTTGATACATCATTCTTGTTTTCTTTTTCTGAAATGGTACCTGACGCTCCAAAAGGGTGTAATTCACATGGTGCATGGAAATTTGCAAATAGTATCTATGCGAAGAGGATGAGTTTGTTCTTTTTACATTTTCACACCAGGCACCCAGCTTTGTGCTCCCTCAGAGAAGTGCTTTGATTCAATGAGTTTCTCTTCCCCAGTTCTGTGACTGAGATGGGAATCCAGGCAGGAAGCGAGAACGTGAGGTGAAGGCCGTAATCATCACAGCAAAATACTTCCATAAAATAATGGAAGTGAAACACACACACAATATTTCACACAGCCCTGAATTATATCCCATATTATTATTTAGGATTCTCTTGTAAGATTGTTTTTTTCCCAAACTCAAATTAGGTACTGCTGCAGAACCACAAATCTGGGCAATAAAAGCAGAATAAGCAAAATTAACTGGGAATGGCTGAAAAAAAATGCAGCTATAGAGCTATTCCTTTTTAACAGGTAAGCAAAAATCAAAGTACCTCATAAATGTGAAACCTAGACTGGTAAAAGAAATTCTAACAGTTTTGACATGAGGCATACAAGAGTGCAGATGAGTGCCCATTTATCGTGAAAAGTGCTGCTATCTGAAAGCTTTCATATGGGGACACAGAGAAAAATAATCACAGAATGATGGTTTGGTTGGAAGAGACCTTTAGGATCATCCAGTTCCAACTCCCCTGCCATGGGCAGGGACACCTCCCACCAGACCAGGCTGCTCAAGGCCCCATTCAGCCTGGCCTTCAACACTTCCAGGGAGGGGGTAGCCACAACCTCCCTGGGCAACCTGTGCCAGTGTCTCACCACCCCTATCATGAAGAATTTCTTCCTAATGTCTAATCTAAACCTTCTCCCTTCCAATTGTAAAGCCAGAATGAGTAAATTCTCGTAACAGTTATTTTCCCTCCAGCTGGTCTACACATTATCCTTTTCCTTGCCCAAAACTCGTGACATGTTTATATCTTATCAAAGTATTTTCCAGATTTGTTTGGCATGAAGAGGACTGTTGCAAAAACAAAAGACAAGATCTCCAGGTAATATTTAAATGATTGCAATCCTGTCACCTGAACTGGAATTAAGCTGAACTACAGCAGCTGGGCAACCGACTGCCACTTGGAAAACATTCCCTAATTCCCGCAGATAATCTAACTCACACCAAGGCAATGTGTTTGTCTGGCAACTATCATAGCTCTGTGGGAAATCTTTATTCGTGACCAATTTTTTGCCTCTCCATTTACCATCCTAGGATAGGAGCAGGCTCTCTGCTTGGGAGCTGTTTACTTGTTTTCCCTCCGGGTGGAAAGACTTCGGTAGCCTGGGGCGCATCACCATCCCCCTCGAAGGCTCAGCGTGGGTGAGCTGCGGCCTCAAACCTCGGCGGGAGAAGGCCCCTTGGTAGCCCGCCAGTAGCCACCCTGCCGTAGAGGGGGACGGGGCGGCCGGGACGCATTTCCCAACTCCTTCGGGACTCATCTCTCGGCGACTCCGGGGTGGTGGGAACACATCCCTCTGCTTCTCCCGGGGACTCATTCCCCCGGCTCCTCCGGGATGCATCCTCCTGCTCCTGCGGGAAGGCCGGGACGCATCCCCCAGCTTCCCTGGGATGCACCCCTCCCGGCCTCTCCAAGCACCCTTTCCCCAACTCCCCGAGGAGGCATCCCCCAACTTCTCCGGGACATATGCCCCGGCTCCTCCGGGCCGCATCTCCCTAGCTCCTCCGGGACGCTTCCCTCAACTCCTCCGGGTCGCGTCTCCCTGCTCCCCGAGGACGCTTTCCCGGGCTCCTCCAGGGCAACCGGGACGCATCCTCCCGCTTCCCCGAGACATTCCCCAGCTCCTCCGGGACCTTCCCCCAACTCTCCCGGGACACATTCCCCGGCATCTCTAAGACGCATCCTCCGTCTTCTCCGGCTCCCCACCGCTGACACGGAAGCCCGGACGGACGCGCGGAACTCCAACCGGCCCCCGCGTCCGCTCCCCCTCTCCCTGGCGGAGGGCGGGGGCAGCAGCAGCAACGGGGCCGGCCCCGGGTGGTGGAGGAGGAGGAGCCGGGGCCGGATCAACGGCGGCTTCGGTGGAGCCCCCGAAGTTCTCGTCCCGCCGCTTCCGGGGCTTCGGCTCGGGCGGGCGCCCGGGGGACAGCGGGCGGGATGAAGAAGCCAGACGGGAAGGTGGTGTTGTTGGGGGACATGAACGTGGGCAAAACCTCCCTGCTGCACCGCTACATGGAGAGGCGCTTCCAGGAGACCGTCAGCACCGTCGGCGGCGCCTTCTACCTCAAGCAGTGGGGGCCGTACAACATCTCCATCTGGGACACGGCAGGTGGGACAGCATCTCCACCTGGGACCCCATCTCTGTCTGGGACCGCCGGCACGGAGCGGGGTGGGAAGGGTCCCGGTGTTTCCCAGCCTCCCGGGAACTTACGGGGTCCCCTTCTTCTCCAGGTCCTGTAAAATCAGCGTTTGCACCTCTGCTTGTCTTGGGCGAGAACTTACCTGCTGACACCCTCCGTGGGGTTGATACAAGAAGTAGTTGCTATTACAAAAAGTGGGATGTTTTGGTTTAAGCTAAAGTAGAGTTTTTATTAGTTATTATCAGAGTTAACTCTTAGCTTATTTGCCAGCATTTTCAGTATCAGGGTGGACACAGCACTTAGCTGTTTGCTTTTCCCACAGTTTAGTTTGTGGTAGAAAAGACAGAGGTGGGGTGACCTCGCTTGGGACAATTTTGACTTCCAGAAAGCACAGGAAACGAAGAGGTGAACCCCACCTCTCCTGGGACCAGGAATTATCCGTGGGTGCCTGATGCTTAGTATGTCATTTCAGTACTCTTGTAAAGTTGGTTGCTTAAATGGTTTGGCAGTAAAACGAAAATACATTTTTGATGGGCCAAAAGGGGCTAAAATTCAGCCAAATTTAGATTTAGACAAAAAGAAATAGCAAAAAAACTACTAATCTCTAATATTTTTGAACCTACTTTGCAAAATGTGGATGTACAGAGGGAATTGTGATGCCTGTTTGCTCTCTCTTGCCCGAGAGGATGGCTACCGACTGCAAATTCGGGTGGGAGTTAGAGAGGTTACAACTTTTGTTCATCACTTCTTGCTGCCTGCTTTTGGATGTCCAATCAATATCAGCTGTGTCAGACTCAGCCTTTCAAAGGCACGAAGCTCACAAGCCGTTCAGATGTGGCTTGCTTTCACCACAGCAATGAAAGCCTGCACATAAGGATTTAATAGTTGTAGAGCGTGGACTGCAGGCAGTTTTTGTCTAGGAGAGCAGCAAGGGTCTGCCCAGCTTGCTATGTTGCGGCAAGCAGAACCTCCAGGATGCAAGAGAGACCATGGGTTGTGATTTGGAGGCCTGGGGTGAGAGATTATGGACTAGAGAAGTGGTTTGTGGTCTTAGTCATACGAATATCTTGTTTTTGGTAATTAAGTCAGAAAGCTGTGCTCTGTCACGTAGAGGGTCATACTGCCCTGAAAGATGATATCTACGAGCGTTTTTGCTTGTTAGGTTGGTTGTGGGAGAAATAACTTGTTTGATATTTTTCTTGTTTTCACATTTAGCTGAATTTTTTTTAAAATATGTTAGCGGCAATATGAAGAATGCAGATTATATGTTGTTGTGAAACTTGGGGTACTGCAGCATCGTACAATATTCCAGTTTCCTCTTGGTGATGTTTGTGAGGGAAGTTCATTTGCTATGTCACTTCATGTCACAATCTAGCCCAAAATGGCTTTTTCTGTGTCAGGAATTGAGAATGAGGAAGGGGGGAATGAAACTATTGAAAAGAAGTTACGCAGAAACACTCTTTGGAGGGAGGGGAGGAGCTGTTTAAGAGCTTTTGCATCTTGCATTTCTTAATCTATTACTGTGATGAAAGCTCTCAAATGTTAGCTCCGTCTTAAATGCGCTTCCTATGTCCTTTGCAGTGTGATTTTTTTTTTTTAATCTATTCTGCTTTTAGAATTGACATGTTTTACTGGGGGGAGTCTCCTGGGGGCAATTGCTGCTTGTTTCTAGTAAACCAGACCGTGGGCTTTATTCCAGCAGAAGAATTATCTTGGCAAGATTGTTCTATGGTGATTTGGTAATTTCCCTTACACCCCTCTGCTTTTTTTTTTTAATCACATACTACAAAATAAGTCCTTCTAAGGCTTTGTCTTCGTCTGGTGTTAGAACACTTCTTGCAGTCGTTTATTCTTATTGCAGTACTTTATGCAGTGTTAGTTGAGGATTAGTCTTCCAGCTCTGTGTGGCATCTAGAAAGCTTCAGAGGTTGTTCTTCAGGTGAAGCACCCAGGCGATACCTGTCTCAGGAGAATGCAAGCGTTTGGAGCTCATCACCTTCCTAGCTGCTGGGGTCCCTTCTGCGCCCTGGAACAGGGCCACTGCTGATGCTACTGTCTACATAGCACCACAGTAGAAGCTCCATCTGCTTCCCAAGCCTTGGCAAGGACTTCTGTAGCAGGATTGCTGAAGCTGTTATTGTATTGTACCGAGGGCAGCATAGCACATCTTCCTCATTCTTCTCTGTTGTTTGAATTAGTGCTGAGCCCAGCATCCTCTCTCTTGCATTTCAGAGTCAGCCCTGAACACTTGCACCATCTCCCTGTTGACTTGCACTCCTGCTGAATGATGGAAGCTGCCAAGACAGGACTGGACTCTGTTGGGGACTATGGGCTCTGGTTTATTATCAGGCTCTTGTTAATCTAAGAAATAACAGCTCCCAAGGCATATATATGCTTTCTTCTGTTCTGGTGGAGAAGGGAGGGACCTTGTGGACACTGCGACTCAGATGTCAGATCAATGATTAAAAAGCCTCCTTTATTTATTTATTTATTTTTGTTTTGTGTGGACCTTATGATTTTTCTGGCTGCAGCATGTCTGCAGTTCTTGATCTGTGGCTCTTACCCCTCTGTGATGCCACTGTCTTATCTCTACCAAGTGGCTACCAAATAAGCTTGGAGCTTTTGTAGTAAGGAGGAGTTTAAAATTTAGCTTGTTTTGTCTGTTTATTAACCTGACATTGCTTACTACTAAATTTGGGTGAAACAGTTACCAGATCATCAAATGCAGATACATTGTTTTTCTAACTGTGTGTGCATAGGTATATAGGGGAATCCAGAAAGTAAATATCACCCAGGAGGTGAAAAATTCTTTAGCGCAAAAATATAATAAAAGTATTGTTCAATGTTTGCACCCATCATTCCTACCTAACTACCAAGTGCTGACTCAAAATATCTGTCTGTGCCAACAGTAATTTACAGAATGTGCAATGCAGAAATATGGAAGGTTTGGCTTAGAACATGAGAGGATTCTTGGTAGTAACTAGTACACTAATTCAGTACTCCAGTAAATACACAGTTATAAAAGGTTAACTGGAATGCGTGTTCTTTTTGAATTTCATTAGTTCATATATTTGGTATGTGAATGTATGTTTATTATCAGCATTATTTTGGGGACTGCTCTCATTATAGGAAGTGCTCTATGTGTTGCTTTTAGTTCAGTTTGGATGGTTGTTATTCTAGTGTGGGTTGGGCAGCTGGCTGTAACAGTGTAAAAACCTTGATACACTGAAGCATTGTTCTTGGAATACAGGGTTTTTTTATCAGATTAAGCTTCACTGATTGATAAGTAGATCAGCAGTAGCAGTGATGGATCAACAGTTAATATGCATGGATATTAGTAATACATCAGTTTAATTGCATATCTTCTGAATTATTTAAAATGTGTCATTTTTACTCATCACTCTGTTGATCTTGTATTATTTCATTCTGTTGTTCAGAAAAATATCACATTATTTCCAGGAGGAAGTAAATTGACTTGCCAAAGTGCTTAAAATGTTTCTGTCTCGTTATCACTCAATAAACCACAGAAGCACACACTTGACCTGTTCTACCAGGTTAGGTTTGAAGTGCAAACTATTTATTCAGGGGAAGACTCTCTCTTGGCTGAATATTCACACCCCTCCTTATCTTGGAAAAATCAGTTGCTTGGTCTAGACTAAATCTTTCATATTCTTATCCACAAGTCTTGTAAAATGGGTATGCAGAAGTTATCAGACTTGATTATTTTTTATGTAAATGCTCAAAACAATTAATTCAACATTTCCTAGTTTTCCAATCTGATGATTATTAAAGAAGTTATTTGGGAATTACGTTTTCTCAAGGAAACAAATAAACCACAGATGGAAGGATGCTTGGGAGAAGTAGCATATGCTTGCCATGTTTTTATGCTCTTTTTTTCCTAGCTAACTGCTTTTAACTGTTTCTCCATTATCAGAGGCTTGGATGGATGGTCTTGTGTTTGACCCAGCTGGCTGCTGTTGTATTCTTGGTGTAGAGAACTATTTTTTTGCTCCTTGTATGCTGATACTACAAATTACATTTGCTTGCTTTCTGTTTGGGTCAGTTAATTCAAAGGATTAAAAAAAAAAATGTGCATAAACTGTAAAAAAAGGAGAAAAACTGTAAAATTTTAGTAGGTTTTAAAGGACTAGTCTGCTGGCTAGTGGCCTAATCTCCAAAGCACTTGAGACCTTCATAGTAGTATGTTTGAAGTAGTATTTTTTTGAACCAAGGAGGGTAACGGCATCAGCTGGAATAACTTTCTAGTGCGAAACGATTGGAGGTTGGAGAGTGAGCATGTCAAAGTTATATATGTGTATATGTGTGTGTGTGTATATGTATATATTGTCTTGTAGGAAGTGCTGACAGCAATTGCAGAGTAACCCAAAACTTCCTGCTGGGTGTTGATGGCAGTCAGCTCTGAGCTTACATTTAGCCTTTTATCTCTGGCAGTATCCTGAAGTTCTGCCTGTCCTGCTCCACCTTTAAACCTGGACTACTCATGCACTATGGCTGCAGTTAACAATATCGTGTGAGTCTTTTGGGTGTTCAGGGGTATTTTCTGGTGCCTTGATTTTTCAAAAGGAAAGATTTGTTTGTATGTTAGATTTCAGTCTCTTCAAGTTGGCAGTTGTTCATCTGACAGATAAGTGGTGCCCCAGCAGCAAAGTTTTTTTATTAGTAGTGGCCATATCTCCTGTGTTGTTGGCTTCGTATTAGAGCAGCCAACTGGTAAGTTAACGACAAGTATTTCATAAAGTTAATTTCATGACCCTGTAATTGTATTTTAAGAAAGAGGCTGGGTTTTGAACTTAGCAGCAGATAGCAGATAGTCTTGCAGCATTATAATAGGGACATGGAAAGGTTAACTGGGAAGGCAAACTTCCCTTCTTGTCCTTCGTCTTGTCTTGAGCTAGCTATCTGCATGCAAGAACTGATTAGACTCTTTTGTTCTGTGGATATTCAGCTATAAGTTCAAATTTTTACGTCCTCCACCCCTTTATTTTGCAGACTGTTCACTTGGGACTCATAGGGACAAAGGACTAAAACATAGCCTGCAGAAGGCTTTTCTGTGGCTTTGGTCAACTGCAGTGTATCTGTGTAAGGAATGCTGTTGTCTCTTATGACTGGTTTGCTGATGTCTGGTGGATCAGTGCTGGTGAGCGTGTGTGAACTGCTCACAATTTCTAATTGCCAGGTTTCATTGGCAGCAGTGCAGTCTTGGTTTTTTTTTAAAAAAAAGCTTCCTCCCTTGCTCAGTTAGGCTTTAAGGATTTTTATTTTTTTTTGTTTTTAGAATTTATCTGCATAGCTGTAGGCTTCCTTCTGCACCTGTTTTTCTCCTGGAAAGGGAGCCAACCTTTCAGTACTTACAGGGAGCCTACAGGAAAGCTGGGGAGGGGCTCTTTCTCAGGGAGTGCAGTGACAGGACAAGGAGTAACAGTTTTAAGCTGAAAAAGGGGTGATTAAAATTAGATATTAGGAAGAAAATTTTTAATGTCAGGGTGGTGAGACACTGGAACAGGTTCCACAGAGAAGTCATGGATACCCCATCCCTGGAGGTGTTCAAGGCCAAGTTGGTTGAGGCTTTGAGCAACCTGATCCAGTGGAAGATGTCCCTGCCCGTGACAAGGGGGTGGAACTATGTGATCTTTAAGGTCCCTTCCAGCCCAAACCATTCTATCGTTCTATGACCTAGTGAAGTTCTCAGGACAGACTTGTGATGGGGTGTGACTCGGTCCTTGAAGTGTGAGATCAGCCCAGGTAAGCTCTTACACCTGCTGCCCTGGAGGCAAATGTTCCCATGTGTGGCGAACAACACACTCAGTAGTTGTACATAGGAAGGAAGTATGGTCCTCCATCATATTGAAACAGAGCAAAGAGAGAGTAGCATTACATGGCATATTTTCCTCACAAGTGAAGACTGATAGGAACTGCCCTGATATTCTGCTGGGTTTGACTTTTGGAAGTAGAGAATTACAACAGGGGAAAAGAAGGAGGACCAGTGCCTCATACACAAATCGCATGGCTTCTCTGGGATTAGTGTGTATGATTATGGGCTCCACATCTTGAAAAGGAAATGATAAGAGTGGAGGTATAAAAGGACAATATGGTTTGCTACTTAGAAAAATATCTTGTCTATGTATTTAAAGCCTCTGAAGCAGGAATAGAGGTTTGGCTTTAGACCCTTGAAAGCATGGTCTTGTTGTTAAACAGTGCAACAGATGACTTTTTTTCTGCAATGAATGTTTTCTGAAAAGAGTGTAATAACTTGGGAAGTGATTAAAAATATGAAGAAATAATGAATTGTCTGGAGAAAGTCCTGAAGGAAGTTCTGTTTTCCGTCTACTACGACTTAAAAATACAATGATATGCAAGTAAAATAAAAGGTGGCAAATTTGCCACTACTTTTCTGTGCCAAAGAAATAAAAATTTGGAAATACTTCCTTAGAGGGAATTGTGGAAAATACACAAAAATCAAAAAGAGATGGGAGACAAAATTAACACCATTTGTTTATTCAACTATGGCTACTTCACTTATTGAAGTGAATTTTCTAATGTGTAATTTTAGTACTGACTCTTGGGGAGGCAAGCTAATGAGGAGGGTAAGCTGCTTGTTTGTTGGGAGTACTTGATGCAGATAAATATCATGTATGAACCTCTGCAGTAACTTCCGTATTCCAGCCCCCATGTCAAATCCCTGCTTTGCATGTGATATTTAATAATAGCATGCAAAGGACTGCGCTGTTCTAGCTTAAGTGGGAGACTACTTGACTGTTTAGTGAGAGACTCTCTTGAATAGTATCAGTGACCTGAGGTCTGTGCCTGGCTGAAGTGTCATGCCATGGCATTACAGCTTCATGAAAATTAGTAACTTTGGAGTTCTCACTAGCACCTCAGTTTCTATAACATAAGAGGATGTCTGCTTTCTAATTTTAGCTTGGAATGAGTCTTGAGTTTATGACTCACACTCTAAAAGGGGGCAGAGATGTTAATATTGACAATTTTCAAGTGCATCTGAGTGTACGGTGGAAGGGAATGGAAGAATATCTGTCGGTATAGTCTTTGGTGCAGTGTGTGTTTTCTTGTTTTTCTGTGAAAGGCCGAAGTCACTTGGTCTATTCAGCCTGGAGAAGAGGACACTGAGAGGAGATCTCATAGCTGTTTATTACTTTCTCACAAGGGAGGGAGGTGAAACAGGTGCTGATCTCTTCTCTCTTGCAACGTATGATAGGATGAGTGGTAATGGCAGGAAGATGTGCCACGGGAGGTTTAGGTTGGATATTAGGAAGAGGTTCTTCACCCAGCAGGTGGTGGAGCACTGGAACAGCTCCCCAGGGAAGCAGTGATGGCATGAGTTAGCCAGCATTCAAGAAGCATTTGGACAATGCCCTCAGTCACATGGTGTGAATATTGGGAGTGTCCTGTGGAGGGATAGGAGTTGGGCTCGATGATCGTTTTCATCCCTTCCAGCTTGGGTGACTCTGAAAATTTTGCTTCTCACCTTTGGCTAATAAAAATGAGTTTGTGTAAGTCCTTGAAGTGATTAAATGAGCCTATTTTAAATCCATGTTTTACAGACCCAGGTCCTGGGTTGGAGCAATACTGAGAATTTCCATAATAAAGTGTTTGTGCCTTGCATCTTTCCTTCCCTGCTTACTGAAGAAAGAGGTATATTTTCCAAATATCTCAGTCAACATTGATAGCTGAAAAGTTAGTTTAAGCGTTGACTGTCTGCTTTGTGCCAATATTGAAATGTATGAGAGATGTGGATGTGAACAAGAGAAATGCTTAATTAAACAGCATAAATCCTGCAGACAAAAATTGCAGATGTAGGGAAATTCATCTTCATGGTGGATAGGGAGCGAGTGCGAGAAATTGTGGAAAATTTCAGAAGGATATCTAAGAATTGGATTATTTGATTCATTAAAACATCTCCTAGTAGGGTATGTGCAAAGCTTTAAATAGGTGTTCTGTGCAAGACAGCATATTATTAGTGCCCTGTTGTACTCATCAGTTTGGCTTTAGTATTTGTGAAATATATACCTGAGCTGCCCAAGAAATGACCACTCTTTCAAAGGTTTGGGTATGAGGGGGAAACCACAGGGAGTGGGTGAGTCGGGATGCCTTTTTCCCCAGAAGTTCTCTTCTGCTGGGTAAACTGTGTGGCAGGGAACAGCATAAAGCTTCATTAGGTATAATGTGGTGCATTTTTCTATAGAAATGAAATGAATGAACTTCTTCAATTGCAACTTATACAATGAACTTTTCCTCTTTCCTTCAGAAGGAGAGTGACACTGGGTGCTTGAAATCCAACCACAGGCCAGGTAGCTAGCTGCTGTCTCTATGGTTTTACAATTACTTATTTGAGAGCTCATGTATGGCCAGTACTATTTGTGCTTCATCTCACTCATGTGCACACTACGGTGCACAAATTTCAAAACCAGGGAGACTCATAGCCAGCTTCATGGTACTCTGGCTGAGTTGCTTCTGATACTTAAGCTAGTTTAAGTATCTTTATTTCACACTGAAATCACATCTTATATCATAGATGAGTCGTTTGTTTCACTATAATTACTGTCTCATGTTGAAGCCACTAGCCATGTGAGTTTCCAAGTGATTTTTCCTGTGGCAGTGTTTTACTGGTTGAACCCAGGGTTAACTTGGTAATTCCATGTCTCAAGTCACATTGTACTATTGCAAAATATTCAAACAAGTAACCTTTGTTTGGGTCTGTCAAGAAAGACACTGAGTCTGTGGTGGATACAGCTGAAGCCATTAAAAATTATGGAACAGAGAATAATTTTCTCCCCAAGTCTGAATGATGTGCTTTCTTCCAGGTGAATGCTGGGTAGAACACGCTGGGGTTTGATCAAAAGGCAGCAAACTTGTGATAAATTCCTTTTTCTGCACCTATCATATTAACTATAATTTTACATGCAGCACCTGAAAATATGCCTAGAAAATGAGATTTGAACTTGGTAATTAAACTTAGCTTATGCAGGTGGTACTGCTGAGAGCAGAGATGGTCAAAGGAAATGAGTTTTTTTGCACTTAATTTCAATGAATTTACAAGGTAAGTAGTTTACCATCCTTCACCACAGGAGATCCAGGACAACCTACCTGGGTATGGAAAAAAAACAGCTCTAGAAGGGAACTTCATTTTTTAAAGGAAGCTAGATCATCAGATGTATTTGTGAATCTTCTGGTATGTCTTTCCATCTCTTAGGAAGCAGACTAGAACTGAAGATGGCTTTCCAGTCTAAACATATATGTGAGCTTGAATTTATTATTTTTTTTATAGATAAAGCAAAAAGAGGAAAATGTGTATTTGAGCTTTTGCTTTTGCCTTTGCCTTTTGACCAATACCACTGGAGCAAAAATACATTTCAGTCTAACTTGTAGCATGGTGGAACTTCATGTACAGGACTCCAGGAGGAGACACATTTAAAACTTTCAATTCCCAAACAGGCTAACATCTTATTGTGAATTAAAGCTTTGCTTTCAGGTTGTTTCTGTTCTGCTCTTTCACTTTTTTTTTTGTTTTTGCTTTTTTCTGTCATGAAAATAACCTGTATTGCAGGTAATACCTCCTTTTCCCTTTTTTTCTGGTCTACAGGTTAATGAACTGAAGATCGGTACGATTTTGTTCAGTAATAAGTAAGCATCTGATGTAGTACTTCTCCCTGTTCCCTCAGCCTGTCCTGTTGATCTACTGATTTTTTTTAATCTGTTACATGATTTAATATTCCTAACCACTGTTTTTGTACTTCAGAAATTTTCTACAAAATACAGAGAAAAGATGTTGTCCAACCATCCAACTGCTCTTATACACTTAGTATCAAAATAATGGTCTTCGGTACAGCTGAAATAAGATGATATTTTTGTTCTGCATTCTGCAGCTAATGAACTATATAGGAATTTAGTCGTATATAATACTCAACCATAGATATTTAAATACTTGAGATTTTATTTTTTTCTTATTTCTATTAGTATCTGTAAAATGAAACATGGCTTAGTTAGACTTTCAGGAAAATTTTCTTCTTCCAACTAGGAAACACCCAAAAACGGTTTGGGAGGTGGGACAAGAGAATGTTTGCTACACTTTATAAAGAATGTGGAGCAAAAGATTGGTAGTTTGAAATAGCTTTTAAAACAAAATAAATTTCAAAATGCTGATCATTGCCTGGGTAATAACTTCTCTACACGGAGTCAACCAACTTTGATTTCTGCTTAAGCTTATGTTCCCAATCCACTCAATGACAGCAGTATAAAAACACACGTGTGATGTTGTGCCCTGGTTGCAGTTAGCTTCAGTTGAGCTCCTGCTCTCTGATTCCCTTTCCTGGAGGTGTTTGGGCTGACTGACTTCCCTTTCTGGTTGTGCAGGTTACTTCAGCAATGGGGCTGAAGGTTCATGCAGTTAAATTCTTCATGTTGTGGTCTTTGCTTTTACCCATTTAGCAAGATTTTAGTACTTTTATCATTACTAGTGAAGACTGGTTTAAAATTCAGACTCTGTATTGCAAAACAGGAGCTAGCATATATTATCTACTAAAGCTGAGTTAAATTTCACCAGAAGATAATTTACCTTACATAAGAGGCACTTGTCAAGTATCTGCTGGGACAGACCATCTGTAGGTGCCTGCTGTTAGTCTGATAACCATAGCTTCTTAAGGCATTTCAGACAAATCTGTTATTTGGTGTGCATGCAAGAATCATTTCTCATTTTTGAAACCTGTGACACAGAAGGTCACTTCTGACCAGACAGCCTGCCAGCTTTCAAATTCTTATTTTGTCAAACCTAGTCTCTGCTTTTGAGAACAGAGGATGGTCTCTGGCTGCGGGGAAGGGAGGGAAAGTGTGTTCCCAGGGATGTGTGACTGGCTTTTCCTGAAAGCCTTCCAAACTGATTACCAAAAGCTAAAAAGCATCCTGGAGATCCCTGAAAATATCTGAAGACTTAGGTTTTTGTGGTGTTTTAAAACCCTTTGGCCAGTGTCCTGGGCTGGCCCTGAAGTAAAGCACTGTGCAGGTGACACTGCTGGGGCTCTGTCAGCCCATCGCCTCTGCTAATGCTTCCTAGGTATTGTCAGCAGGATGGAAGGAAGTGTCATTGAAGTGGGGCTGATGGAAAATAGGTACTGCCATAGCTAACATTCTTGTAAATGAAACTCTCCTGGGGGTCTATGAAAGAGAAAGCTAACACTATTTTTCCATATGACTGCCCTTGTGTGGGTGTGTACAAAAGCATTTGTAGCTTCACTAGGTGGTTTGGTTTCCTGTATTTAGGAAGAGGTTTGAAGACAACGGCCAGTCAGTCTTTACAGGGTTAAAGTGGTAATATGGAAAAAGAATGATGTTTCTAATACGTTAGGCCATTTGATTTTATTTATAGTTGGATACAAAGCTTAAACCAAAGAAAATATGTGATCAATAACAATGAACTATATTTCTTCTCTGAAATGTCTTTGTCCTTAAGATGTTTATTAAATTCATGGTTATTTCCTCATTTAAGTAATGGTATGGTATATTATATTGATTGAGTTGGTATGTATGCAGTTAGTCTTTGGCAAAAAAAACCTACAGGGAATTCTGATTTATAAAAAGAAGTTGTAAAGACACCTAAGGCAAAAGCTAAGTAACTAATGAGGAAGTTGAAAACCCCAAGTAAACTTAAAACAGGAACAAAAATGAAGAAAAACAGGAAGCATTTCTTGTCTATGAGGAAACAGGCAGATGCTGACTTGCTGACTCTTTGCTGAGATTTGGCTGGAATGCCTGACCGGTGGTAGCATTCAGAGTGTGTTTAGGAGGACAATCTGTGTTAACCCTACCCATCTCTGGATGTATTTATTTTAAGTTTTTAAGATCACACACCTGTATCAATGTTTGCTTGGGTGAAGTGGAAGCCAAATTAACTTGCCCGTTCTTTATTGAGCAATACAAAATGACCAGTGTGTGTTGAGTGACCTCCTGGCCCCACAGCACCAGTCAAACTGTGCTAAAATACACTTGGCCCTGCATTCCTGCCTGACTTAAGGATCTGCTTCTCAGCTTGAAAAGCAAACTTTGGGAGAGAGTGTGGCCTTTGAAGATCTTTTTGAGTGACTCTGAAGATAAGGACCTGGTAACAGCCTCTGCATAGCAGCTACGTAGAAAAGTGGGATCATCTGCAGTGCCTATATGTCTGTGGAAAGGAGTTGGAGTTGTAAATTTAAGGAAAAAATACCAACTTTCAGGTACTGGAAAGAAAAACAAGCTGCTTTTAGAACTTATCTTGTGGAAAATTAGTTGCTTTTCTGCAGGAGGGACTTTTCTTGGAGGAGATGGATTGATATTCCAGTGGGCATTATGACCAAAAGGCTTCTTGCACAACCCAGAGGCAAGAGTCTTATGCAGCCAAGGTGGTTTTACAGCCCCATCCTGTCACTGGCCTCTTTGTTACCCACCGCTGAGCAGTATTTGACCGTCAAGCTCTGCTGCTGCACATAAGTGTTCGGTGCTATTGCTTCCCACAGAACTCTTCCAAAGTAAATCTGAAGGTTTTTTTTTTTCTCGTGGTATCTTCCAATCATATCTTTCCCTAAGAAGGTCATCTACCAAAAGACCGCATCTCTTTAAGCAGCAGTTTAAAATTGTCTTTTAAACACAAAGCTTTAGAAGAATTTCACATCTATGCTTACATTTTACTTACTCAGATTCCAAGTTCTAAATTCATCCTTGCACTCCTGCTTCATTTCAGTACAGGCATACAGGAGCTTCATAAATTTAACTCTCAAGCACCCTGCTGTGTTTTCTTTTCAATAGAGATGGTATTAATGCTAGGTTTCAGCTGGAGTTCTGATGGAACATTTTCTCACAGACAGGATGATAATGTCCCGTAAATCTGGCATGCCTTCATTTCTTTTGCCAGACAGAGAGTATGTTTACATTAGATACTAGGAAGACATTTTTTTTATGGTGAGGTTTTGAGGCACTGGAATAGGTTGTCAAGAGAAGTTATGGATGCCCCATCCCTGGAAGTGTTCAGTTTCAGGTTGGATGGGGCTTTGAGCAACCTGATTCAGTGGAAGGTGTCCCTGCCCACAGCACGGGTTGGAACTGGATGATGTTTAATGTCACTTTAAACCCAAATCATTCTGTGATTCTTTCTACACAATTATGAGGTTTCAGAGAGAAACAGATTAATACTGGTGTCATTTGTTCAGTTTGTGTTGCAGATGCATTCAAGATACACTTGCTGTGGACTGATGGGCTTAAGGTCAATTCTGTTCTTCTTTTACCAGACATCTGAAAAATATATGAATTGCTTGAAGGTTCTGGGGCTATTTCCTCCACTTAAAAATAAACACAGTAGATCAGAAGAACTAAACAAAATGGATGGTTTGAAAAAAGTAATTCCTTTATAAATTAAAACATTATTCAGAATTGTAGAGGTGTCAATGGGATCTTTAGCTGCAAATATGTTTGGTGGGGGGTTTTTTTGGTTGGGTTTTTTTCAGGTGTAGCCAAAGTTTTTGTTGGCAAAATCATGCTAGGTAGCATGCTAGGAGCTTTTTTTTTGTATAATGTTTTGTGCTACTAGGGATGACATGATGACATTTAAAACTTTGGACAGAAAGCATATTGGTGGAGTAAAATTCGTGTTTCTATGAGAACTTTGATTTTGAAATTAAAATTCTTTTGAGTTTAGAAGCTTAGACTTGTTTTCATTATTGTAATGATAAGTTTTCATTTATTCCTGCCAGCAAGAAGAATAACTTTGTTTTTATGGAACAGAATAAATCCCAGATACTCTTGTCCCAGGAAAACTGAAACTTATTCGTGGGATAAATCTTGTATATAACAGAGATCTTCTCTGATAGTATTTCTTCTTCTTTACATTGGATTTCTGCAGCTTGTTTGTCTGGTGAATTGTTACAATGAATATGCATTTAGTCCAAAATCACTGAGTTTATAAGTTTCTTTATAAAAAGATGATTGCAACGAGAACTATGCAGACTAAACACGTATGTAAATCTGCAAATGAAGACAGACTACTGGTGTGGAGAGCTGGTAACAGGTTAAGCTAGATTAATTTGGGCAGCAACATGTATTTTGCAAAGTCCACTGAGCTGGTAGTAGATGGCAGACAGCTTTTGATACCTGTGGTGTCCCAAATCCTATGAGCTTTTCTGAAAAGTATACCAAGTGTTGGGAGGGATGGAAGTAGTTAAAATTTAACTAACCTCGTAGATTCAGTGAGACTCCTTTACAGTCTTGGTTGTAGAATAATATGGAAAGGTTGGAGAAAAGAGCTGCAAGGATGGTTAATGGTTTAGAGGAATCTGCCAGCGGCAAAGAGCCTGAATATGAAAAAAAATGTTGATTTCTCTGGCCTAACAAGAAGGGGGTTAAGACATAAAGGAACACTTTTTAGAGAGGAAAGTTGGGGGTTTCTCTTGTTTTTTTTCATTTGTTTGAGGGTTTTTTTTTGGGGGGTGGGGAGAGAGGTGGTGTGTATGGTGGGGTTTTTTTTCTTCCTATTTTTTTGTAAGAGGATCCATAATGAAGGTGAAAGTCTATCAAAATTTAAAGTCTATCAAAATTTAAAGTCTGAAAGCTAAAATGCGGTTAACTGATTTGTGGGGTGTTAGTTTTTCTTTCTTTGACTGTTCTATAAAATACAAAATCCTCCTCAGTCACAAGATGAAGCCTGAGTGAAATATTATCATCTTTATTACACGAGAGATTGGACTTGAATGAGGAGAATGATCTTTGGCCTTGTTCTGGGATTATTTTTTTTTTCTCAGTTGTTAACTTGATCTCCTCTTCCTGTGAGTTTGTCCCATGGATCCATCTTTGGGAACCAGAAATGGAAGCCTTTATTGCCAGTTACGGAATGAAAATCAACAAACTGCTCTTTGGACTGCATTAAAAAAGTTTCTTGGAATATTTAGACTATGACCTAATGGATTTGACAAGATGACTGAGGGTTGTTTATTATAGTTGAGGTGTGGGTGAGAGGGCTTCATCTGTAGTAATCAGCTTTTTTGGATACCTCTCTGAGTTAGCATGCTCTGCAGGATGCAACAACGGATTCATCTGCACCAGCGTAAGCTGCTAGGAATCTGCTTTTAGTTTGACTGCCTTTAGAAAGTGAAACTTTTACTGAAAAGCACCTTTCTCCATAAACTTACCACGCTGTTAACTGTCAAAAAGCCCAGCAAATTTTTACCCATGTCTCTGTTGTGGGTTCTTTAAAGTTGACCTGCAAGTCAAAGCTGTATTTCATTTGAGTAATTTCTTCAGTACATCAGAAAAATGTTGTGACTAGACATTTATTTTGAAGCTTCTACCAGCACGTGCCTAGAAAGATAACCTTGTTGGAGGATATGAAGTTAATTGTATAGGAAACTTTCAACCATGAGGTTCAACAAGACCAAGTGCTGAGTCCTGCACTTGGGACACAACAACCCCACGCAGTGTTACAGACCTGGGGAAGAGTGTCTGGAGCACTGCCTGGAGAAGAGTCTGGGGGTGCTGGTTGACAGCAGTTGAATATGAGCCAGCAGTGTGCCCGGGTGACTAAGAATGCTAATGGCATCTTGGCCTATATCAGAAACAGTGTGACCAGCAGGACCACGGAAGTGATTGTGCCCTGTACTCAGCACTGGTGAGGCTGCACCTCGAGTACTGTGTTCAGTTCTGGGCCCCTCAGTACAAGAAGGACTTTGAGGTGCTGGAGGGCGTCCAGAGAAGGGCAATGGGGCTGGTGAAGGGGCTGGAGAACAAGTCCTGCAAGGAACGGCTGAGGGAACTTGAATTGTTCAGCCTGGAAAAGAGGAGACTGAGGGGAAACCTCATCACTGTCTACAACTGCTTGAAAGGAGGTTGTAGTGAGGTGGGTGTTGGTCTCCTCTCGCAAGTGACAGGTGATAGGACGAGAGGAAATGGCCTCAAGTTGTGCCAGGGGAGGTTCAGACTAGACATTAGGAAAAATTTCACTGAAAGTGTTGTCAGGCACTGGCACAACTGCCCAGAGAGGGGGTTGACTCACCATCCCTGGAGGTGTTTAAAAAACAAGTAGATGAGTTTTTCAGGGATGTGGTTTAGTTAGTGGACAGGTATAGCTGGACTCAATGACCTCAGAGGCCTTTTCCAGCCAAACAATCCTGTGATTCTATGATTTTCTGTATCAACACTTTTATTAAACAGGTTTTCCTGTGTGCGCTTGTGCTGAAGAAAAAGGTATAGCAACAAGCAGTCATCTTTATTTAAAGCTCAGATGATCCTGTAGATCCTTAACCACGTCTTTTGGAGTCTGGCATGTGATGCGTGGCATACCATACTGACGTGATTCTTTCATAATTTCTCAGCATGCTGTTTGTCCTAACAGTAAAAGGCTCATTTAAGTGAGTGTCTTTGGGAGAATTGTTTTACGTGAACTATGTCAAAGTATCGTTTTTGTAATGTTAATTGAATTAGTGTTGTAATAGCGATTAAGGAATTGGTTGGAGCTACTTGACCTATTGGTATAGTTCAAGATTCAGGAGGGAATGCTGTTCTCAGAAAGCACACTTTGGACACAACAACCCCATGCAGAACTATAGGCTGGGGACAGAATGGATGGAGAGTAGTCAAGTGGAAAGAGGCTTGGGAGTGTTGGTGGACAGGACACTCAACATGAGCCAGCAGTGTGCCCAAGTGACCAAGAGGGCCAATGGTATCCTGTCCTGCATCAGGAATAGTGTGGCCAGCAGGTTCTAAAGAAGTTATCGTCCCCTTATACTTGGCACTGGTCAAACCGCACCTTGAGTACTGTGTCCAGTTTGAGAGAGATGTTGAGATGCTGGAGTGTGTCCAGAGGAGAGCAACGAAGATGATGAAGGGGCTGGAGCATAAGCCCTGTGAAGAGTGGCTGAGGGAGCTGGGGTTGTTTAGCCTGGAGAAGAAGAGGCTCCGGGGAGACCTTATTTCTTATTGCTTATAACTACCTAAAAGGAGGTTGTAGGCAGGCAGGGATTGGTCTCTTCTCTCAGGCGATCAGTGACAGAACAAGAGGACATGGTCTCAAGCTTCTTCAGGGGAGGTTTAGGCTTGATATTAGGAAAAAATTTTTCACTGAAAGGGTGATTGGCCATTGGAATGCGCTGCCCAGGGAGGTGGTGGAGTCATGGTCCCTGAAGGTGTTTAAAAACAGATTGGATGAGGCACTTAGTGCCATGGTTTGAATGACAAGTGGGTGCTAGTATTGGGTCATAGGTTGGACTAGATGATCTCAAAGGTCTTTTCCAACCTTGTGATACTGTGATGAAGGGAGTTGTACTTTCAGCCAGTGAGGGCTGTCTTGGATAAGTTGTGTTATAATCGCTCTGAGTGTATATAGGAAAAAATTAAAAAGGTAACACAGCCAAAATAGATTTATGAGTGCTTTTTACTGATGAAAACCATAAAAGGACAAGCATATGAATGGTAGTTGCTGCTGTCATTTTTTTTAGCTGGCTGATAAGGTGACATTCCTTTTCAAACGACTGTAAACTAGTGATAAGCTTGGACATGAAAAGAAATAGATAAGCCATTTTTAATAGTCAAGTTATTAATCCTTTTAAGGGAAGGCTTATCTTTCAGGAGGTAGTTGAAGTGGTAGGTGAAGTTTTAAGGTAAAATCTTTTACATACTTCGTATTTTTTGGTCCTTGCTGAAACATGTTCTGCAAACTTTATTTGTGGCATCTGTTATTATTACTTTTGTTGTTACATTTAGAGGGAGGGGAAAGAAGTAGACTGAAAGAAATCTGGATATAGATTTTTCCATTAAATGTGTCACTATTCTTAGATATAGAGTATAGTGGAATCTCCATTTCCAGCAAGTAAACACCCCCTTTTTCTTTATTTCAGATGCCTTCTAGTGATTCTTTTTGTTTGCAAAGATTTCAAACACATTCCTTTCCCAGCCATCCTAGTGGTGGTTGCAACTCAAAAAATTGAACTCATATGTTGCCTTTGTATTAGAACAAGCAAAAAGAGCAAAACCTCATAGATGTTACAGGGTGTGGTGGTGTTTTTTTTCTTTTGTAGTTTGCTTTTGTGCTCTTTAAAAACTTATAATTTTTCCGTCTTTGTCCTGCTTTCCATATCTGTTTCCATGTCTGCTGGGTCTTTTTCGTTTGGTTTTGGGTTTGTTTTTTTTTTTTTTTTGTGAAATGTAATAGGGGTAGAAATGCATGATTTGTCGTTTTAGCGCCCTTAACTAAAGCAGGGGAAGTAAGAGTGAGTTGCTTTTCTTAATGCACGCTGGTCGTTGCTGGTGTGGACTAGCCTTCCAGGGGGTAGTTGTATTCTCTTGGCAGAATGTTAATAGCTAATTTAGATGCCTAGAAGGATGTTGGTTTTGGTACATAAAGGAATGGAAATAAAAGACCAGTTTTATTTTTTTCTCTTGCATATTACATTGGATACAGAATCCCCAGTAATACTCCTTGATGCTTGGTAATGCTAATAATTTTATCCGGTTTTCCTGAATACTGTCATAGGTTCTCCTCTTAATCCATGGAGAAAGTATGAATATCTGTTAAATATTCCTGTATAAGTTTGAAGAGGACCAGTGCGGTTTACATATATTTTAGGATATGTTTTATCCCAGACACTGTTAGTAGTTTAGGAGACTTCCAAAAAAGCCCCAACTCTCTTTAATGTTCCTGTTTACACAGAAGGGTGCAGCTTAACTTCTCAGGATAAAAACCATATTATGGTACCATAGCTCATAAGTTTGGGATTATAGTGCCAAGGCATCTCCTGTTCAATCAAAACCTTTTTGTGCCTTTAGTTAAATAACGAGTTGGGTTTTCTAAAGTACCTTTTCAGGCTGTTCATACAAAATCAAAACTATTGCACTGAAGTATTTTAATATTTGGTGGAATTCTATTCTACAAACTGCTAGTAGGTTCCATAAATTTTATGTATGTGAATTCAGTGAGGACTAGATTATGCTGACATAATGCAATGCTACTTCCAGATCCAGAAAATAATGTCTAATTCTTTGTGTATAACAGTGCACTGAACTCTTGAGATCTGCCTATTTTACAAATGTCGTGGTGTTAAATTTATTAGAAAGCATTTTTGCTTCACTGATTACTGTTTGTAAGGCTTTCTCATCTGTGGCAGACAGTTGAAATACATTGTTGATTCCTTTGAATTTGGGGCTTGCCTCCATTTGAATTTTGTGATTTTTTTTTTTTTTTTTTTATGGGAAGATATCTGTAGCCCTTGAAACAAATGTCTGGAGTGCATTTGCCTTCCTGAATGCCAGCCTCTAGCGGAGTAGAAGAGCAACTCACACAGTGTATTTCCTTTATCTGTGTAAGAGGAGTGGTCTAAATACCTAAATGCTGTCATGCTTGGGTCTTAGTAACTTCACTGGAACAGGTTGCCCAGGGAACTTGTGGATGCTCCTTCCCTGGAAATGTTGAAGGCTGAGTTGGATGGGGTCTTGAGCAGCCTGGTCTGGTGGAAGGTGTCCCTGCCCATGGTAGGGGGTTGGAACTGGATGATATTTAAGGTCCCTTCCAACTCAAACCATTCCATGATTCTGTGATATGAAGTGTCTGTGTGTTGGTGAAGCAACTATGTATGCAACATGATGGTGGTTTTATGTGTTTTTATGTTTTAAATTGGAGTGAAGTGAGTATGAAGTTGCTTGTTTCTGTTTATTTTATTGTCAAAGTAGTTTTGAATAATTCCCATTTTCTAAGTGCAAATCTGGAGGGGTTTAAGTAATTCATAGATAACTATTATACAGTGGATACATTCTAGTCTTTCTGGTCATTGATTTTTGTGTCCAGGTGAAATATTTGTTAGTGAGAGTGTGATATTTCTAGCATGATAAAGCCGACTGAAGGACAGGGCTTAGTTTGGTTGTGATTTGTCTTCTTGCCTAAGCAAGAAGTGAATGATTACTCCTGTTCATGTGGCTGTCTTGCTCCCACTGAACTGTTGTTTTGCAGAAGGAGCATTTTTCTGTAGCCTAAAATGATATATTTTTGTAGAGTGGCGATGTTTGTAGGGTCTTGGGAATTTGAGTTCTTCAGAACTCGAGGTATTTGTTCATTAAGTCAAAAAATACATAGATTTAAGGGAAGAAGTGATCTCTTTTTGCCATTTTAAATCTTTTCTTATTATGAGATAAAGATGCTTGATTTAACATTTGAGAGTTGGTTGCATTTACAAATAGAGTAGGCTTGTCCTGATCGTGTGTTACATTGAGCCTGCTTTCTTGACTGACTGTTTTTTGTTTTTTTTTTTTGTTTAGAGAGCTGTATTAAAGAACTTTGTTCATTGTTCACTTAACCCACATGGCTGTTATTTTCTTCTTCCATGTGTAGGTCTTTCTGCTTTAAAATATGAAAATGAAGCCCTGTAGGTATTAAGATCAGTACTTTATTATGTTTATATTATGTTCTGCTTGGGCCAAGACATCCGTATCTAATTTTAATATCTTAAAAAGAAGCACCTGAAATAGGACACAGTTCATGTATTGAATGTTGATTCATATCTAAGTAATGAGTATAAACAAAATAAATGTAATCTTGAATTTCAATAGAGAGCTAGAGGTTGCATTCTGGAACTTTGATATACATGAATATTTTCTATAATATAGCATTATGAATGATTAATACTAGGTGAAGGTGGAGCTTAGATGAATTTTGTAGTTGCTCAACTGTAATTGTTTTGGTAGTTGGGTTTTTTGAGGTGGTGGCTTTTTTTTTTTTTACTTCTCAGAGACTTCTGATCTATGGAGTTTTTTGTCTTGGAGGAAATCCAAATGCTAGCATTTTTCTAATGCATCAGGAAAGGATGCATTCAGATAGCTCCTGGGTGTGTAAACATTGAGCTTTCCAGTGCTTTCTGACTCATTTGTTTCCACTGATTCCTGCTTATGTCCTCCATGTTAATCCTTTGGGATGGAGAGCTTTATTTTTATCCTCAAATAACCACAGGCATAGTCAGGTTTTTAATAAAGCTCCGTACTTCACAGGAAATGTGATGAAGCCGCCTAGAAGAAATAAATATCAATCTTGAATGAGGTAATGAAGAACCCAGCCTTCATCAATGTTAAAACTTTACAATCTGACTTGAATATGGGCAGGGGAATTTTCCAGAAACCTTCAGGGACCTTTATTGTTTGTTCTTTGATAGTCAGTATGTATCTTGGTGTGCATGCACAAACATAAATCTCAGTTCCGAGCAAAATTATTTCCCCTAATGTCCTTTAAAGGGTCACAACTTTTCTGCTTTGTCTGCAAACACAAGGAAATGCTGTTCCTTAAAAAGGAGCTTCTTTGTCTGCTTTTGTGATCACGCGGACGATCCCGCTGAGGTAACTCAAGAGCATCAGGGTCACCCTTTGAACCTTCATCCACTGCAGCTGAATCCTCAACTCTCATTTCTTTCTAATAGTGATTTCTGTGCAGTGTAATGGGTGTTGTGTTTTCTCTTTTCTTTCCAATTTTGGCTATTTCCTTAGGGCACGGTTCCTGTCTCTCTGTGCACTCGAGTTCAGACACTCTTACAAAGGAGAAGTAGGATTTGAAAAACAAAACCTAGCTGATACTTTGTGTTAATTTCTCTTTACTGTTTATATTACAATTCTGCTTAAGTTAACAATGACAATCCTTGGAAGATATTTAGTTTATGGACAGAACTTTCTGGACTATTTTGCCCTCTTGTTCATTTTTAATACAGTGTTAGTGTGTTTCTATTGCTCACCGTCATGTACTTTTCCATACTACATATTTACTTTAGGAATTCGGAGGACCCTACTCAGATTGTGATATCAGAGTAATGACAGTGCTTTTTTCAGTACTTTCTAGAACACCTGTTTGTGGTGGTTTATTCCCTCAAGACTTAAACTAACAGCCTGTTTTGCATTCTTGTACATACTGAACACTGAGAAGTTTAAAACTTGTTCTTCTGGTAAAGGATTTCTTGAAAGAATGTGTGTGTGGGAAATTATGCTACTTAAGTTGTGGTGAAAGCCTTTGAAGAGGTGGTAGGTATGGAACATTCAAATCTGACTGGACGAAGACTTTTGCTCTCACAAACATCAACAGCAACTTCATAGCCTTCTTTGGATACCACCCTCAGGGATGGAGGACAGGAGGAGAGCTCCAAGAAGGAAACTAGGGCAGTGGCTGCCACTGCTTCTGTCAGTCGATCCCACAACTGGAAGCTGGGAAGGGAATAGGATACTCATTTAGGCTGTGGTCACATCCAGAGAAAGCATTCGTGTGGGCTACTGACTTCCAGCTGAGAGGTTGGGCTGCTGTAGGAGGCTGGCTAGACCAAAGCCTAGGTCTTAAGTTCAAGTCTCTGCACACTTTAAGTCGTGCCTGGCTTATTTATCAGGCTGACCTCTGGCAAGGTGTACTTTTCCTTCATTTTTCTCTCTTGGGTTTCTTATGAACTTTATGGTACTGAGGTCCATTTGGCTCAAAATTCTACGATTTGCTTATGACAGCCATCATCGGACTTTGAAAATGCTTGTTGGCTGTGCTGCTCCTGAGTGGGTGAAGTCTCCAACAAGACTTAATATACTTGCTGGAAGAAAGTCTGAAAAGCTAATGATGCTACAGGTAGTGATATAGCTGGAGGGTTGTTGAACTGCTGTAAATAAGGCAAAATATAAAGATGAAAAGAAACATGGTAATTAGGTTTTAGTTACTTGGATTTAAGAAATGTCCCTAATGTTGTGCCTTTGTGGTTGATTTGGTTCTTCTTGCAGTTAATTTGTCTGCAGATTCTTCGCCCCTTCTGCCACTCTTCCCTGTTCCCTTTATTTTTTTTAAAGGGTGAATTTTTTTGATTTGTGGATTCAGGATTTACCACTTAATTTACCTAACTTCTGAAAAGACACATGGTTATAGTGGGAGCAGACAAGTCCAGAGGAAAAAGTAACTGGCCATAAGAAAGGGGTGACTGTTTTCATGCAATAAGGTTTTCACTGTGAGATCTGATACTGTTTTTCCTGACACCTCGAGGAACAGATAAGATTAGTTTAAATACTTTGTGTAGTTTTGGGGTATTTCCACATCTAGGATTGTTCCAGCCCTTAAGTGCCAAAAGTGGTCTGTACGCGGAAACTGTGCTGCAAAAAGAAATTATGCATTTTCTCTGCATGTTGATTGTGCTGTGTGGGTGAGTGAGAGATCCATAATTCTTCTGACATAATTACTCCCTTATGCAAGCTACATTTTTCTTACTGTTTCTTTTTCCTTTTCAACAATACATTAGTTGCAGAAGTAGCCAGTTTTTAGTTAGAGTGTAAAAATATCATGGTTTATATTATGTGCAAGATTAGATTAGCATACAAATTCCATAAAACAAGTAATAGTATTGTTCTAGTACTCGGTTGCTGTAGCGAATGATTTTGGGGGCTGGATTTTGTGTTTTAGGCATCTGAAGTGGGAGAATGGGGGAGGATATTTGTTCCATAGTGGTTTCCAGATCACAGTATAATCAGGATTCGGATAAAAACAAAATAGGTCACAGCACAAACTTCTACTGAAAAATTGGAGACACTTAAAAACTCACTTGCAGTAAAACTGAAAGCACAACTTTAAACATGAGACTGGGGGAAAAGTATGAGTGATGACTTTCTTCTTTCCCTAAACGCAAGGCTCCCTTGCCCTTACCTGATGTACAAAACAAGGATGTATCTATTGTTTTTTGCCCCTTTTTTCCTACCTTCCAAATCATTAACTTAATTTCTTTTGCTGGAGGAAAACAAATCAGAGATACAAAATCGCACAGAAAGAATTTTCCATAAACTTTGCCTAATGGTTTTCTGAACTCCACTCATTGAACTTTTGGCCTCTGCAAAGTCATCTAACACTTCTTGCCAATTTTCGCTGTGATTTTTTTTTTTTAAGGAAAATCCCAATTTTCTGCTTTATGAGAAGGAGTAAATAGTTGTTTCTGAGTCACTTTCTCAGTATTAGGCCTGAATTTATAAGACACCTGTTCTTACCCTTTTCCAATTATTCACCAGACTGAGAGGTCCCACAGTTTTTCCTTGAGCAAAAGCTTTGCATACTTCTGAGCATCTTCACCAGCTTTGTAGAATCATAGAATGGGTTGGGCTGAAAGGGACCTTAAAGATAATATAGTTCCCTGCCAGTGACACCTTCCAGGTTACTCAATGCCTTGTTCAGCCTGACCTTGGGCACTTAGAAGGATGGGGTATCCATGACTTCCCTGGGCAACCTGCTCATGTGAAGAATTTCATAGTAAACGTCATAGTAAAAAAAATTCTTCCTTATATCCAATCTAAATCTACCCTCTTTCAATTTAAAGCCACTACCCCTGGTCCTGCCACTGCACTCCCTGATAAAGAATCCATCTCCAGCTTTCCAGTAGGCCCTCTTTAAGTACTTAAAGCTGCTCCAACATCTCCCCAGAGCCTTCTCTTCTCCAGGTTGAACAAGCCCAGCTCTTTCAGCCTGTACTCACAGAACAGGTGCTCCAGCCCTCTGATCATCCTCTAGATTAACTCCAGCAGGTCCCTGCCCTTCTGATGTTGGGGGACCTCTGAACTGGACACAGTGCTCCAGGTGGGGTCTCATGAGATCTGTGTAGAGGGGAAGAATCGCCTCCCTCAACCTGCTGGCCACATTTCTTTTGATGCAGCCCAGGATATGGTTGGCGTTCTGGGCTGCAGGTGTGCTTTGCTGAGTGATGTTGAGCTTCTCATTCACCAGCACCCCCATGTCCTTCTCCTCAGTGCTACTCTCAATCCATTGTCACCCAGCCTGTATTTGTGCTTGGGATTGCCCTGACCCAGGTGCAGGACGTTGCACAAAGGTGTGGTGAGGTTTGCATTTCATGTTCTTTCTTGATGTTTTCCGGTTTTGTTTTACTGATAACCATGAACACTCTTGTCTTCTGGCCACTGTGGAGTATTGTCCTGAAATTTGTCAAAGGACTTACTCCTGTGACTCAAAGATCTATTTAAGTTCTATCCCTGGCTGGAAATAGGCCTAGTTAACTTTCAGAGTGTGCCTATTCATGTGCAGATAAGTTTTCCCAATACACGCTAACCCATGTTTTTCAGCATGAATTTCTTCTGCCTTTCCTATTCCACAGTAATTTACAAAGATTTCATGATGTTGCAACTCGTGGTGGTCAGTTGAAAATATAACTAGACCACTTTCTATAAATGGAGAGTCTGCAAAGAAATGATAGGAAAACAGTTGATACATGATGATGGTTCTTAAATGTTCAGAAGAACGTAGTAGGGTCTTTTTAATCTTTTTGTCTTTTCTTTGTTCATCTTTGTTCTTCTGTTCTGTAGTGCCCTAAGGCTGACTTGGATGGCTGGTGGAGATTAGTCAGTTTTATCTTTTTCTAGATCGAGTTTAGGCAATGTGCTACAGCATATTCTACATGTAGCAGATATTTGGGGAAAGCTGCAGTTCTTGATAAAAAAGGACAATATTGTTTGTCTGTCTTCTGCCTCATTTATTTTAGTCCCTTTGCAACTACTGAAGAACGTTGCTTGCTTGCCAGAATTTAAAGAAGAGTCAATTTTGTCTTCCAAGAAATTAATTTGAAGAGGACCATTAAGGCTTAACTGGAAGCACTGGTAGATACTCACTGGGTGATGATGAGGAAGAAATGTTTTGTAATTATATGTTGGTTATTGAGTGACAGTCAAGGCAACTTAAAAGGCTTTTTAAAAGTAGTTATAGTTCTCTGCATTGTGTGTGTTTAATAAAATTACGAGTACCTGTGGTGAGACAGATGCATATCAATATAGGCTTTGTATGGCAGCATTAAAGACAAGAAGTCTCCTCCTTTAAAGCCAAGGTATCATAGGGCTAAACTGATTACAAAATCCTTCAAAACCTAGGAAGAAGTGGATTATTGATTTTTTGATTGAGATTTCTGAACTGAATGTACTTGAAAGCATGTACTGAATTTATAGGAGCAATAACTTTTAGCTGAATCTCAAGCAGTAGAACTTATTTTTTGTTTATAGATTGTTAAGTAGGTGGAATGGGCCATCTGTGGATGCAAGCAGTGTAGTGGTTCGTGTGACATAAATAAATTAGTATGAGATTTAATAAAAATATTGTCAATACTGTGGCACTACTAATCTCTACTCGTCTGTAGAGCTCTGAAACTGAGCAAGCAGCAGGCTGAGCTGTTTTGTGGCACTGTTGCACTCCTTAATGAAAAGCAGTAGGAAAAAACTGAAAATGCTACAAATAACATGTTTTTTACCTTCAGTGCTTCATCCAAACTTGTGAAATTGGCTTAAAATTCCTTAAACTCTTTTACTCAGTTAATAATGTAGCTTCCAGCACACTAACTTCTTGTTGTGTTTAAACTTTTGCCAGGACGGGAGCAGTTCCATGGCCTTGGGTCTATGTACTGCAGAGGAGCAGCTGCTGTGATCCTCACGTATGATGTGAACAGCCTCCAAAGCCTGACAGAGCTGGAAGAAAGATTCTTGGCACTGACAGACAGTGCGAGTGCTGACTGCATTTTTGCTATTGTTGGAAATAAAGTTGACCTCACTGATGACTGCGCTTTACCACCGGATGAAAATAGACCCGAGAAGTCTGTTGCCAGCTGTAGCTTGAAGGTGCGAAAACAAGTCCGTGCGGAGGATGCGATTGCGCTCTATAAAAAGATCCTGAAATACAAAATGCTGGATGAGAAAGATGTTCCAGCAGCTGAGAAAATGTGCTTTGAGACCAGTGCAAAAACAGGATACAAAGTGGACTATCTCTTTGAAACTGTGTTTGATATGGTAGTCCCGATAATTGTACGGCAGAAAGCTGAGGGGCCACCGCAAACTGTAGACATTACTGACTACAAGCCAGCAAAAAGGACAAAATCTGGTTGTTGTGCCTGAACTGTTTACATGACATAAGAAAAGGGGAAGGATTGTTCGCTCCAGCAAACTAAGACTAAAGAAAACAAAGAAGTGCTTGCAGTTCACTAGAAAGAAAGGTCAAAGAATAAATAGTTGAAATGGTGTACGTGAAAAAAAAGCAAATCTTCTGACCATTAAAGGTTTCTGGGAAGCTCTGTGTGTGAAAATGGGAATGGGAGTGAAATCATAGAGGAAGACTTTCCAGTTTCCGAGGCCTCTGAAGACGAGTGGTGTGTTAGTACCATTGGTAGTGACAATTGTTTGAACAGTTTTGAAGGAGTCTGATTTTTACTGACTTGCCATTTCATGTTATGTATAAATGGTCTATTTGTGTGCTCTCAATAGCTTTCACATCTTTCCCCTTGTGATTCTAACTTTGGAAGACTGAACACATGGTACTTTTTTTTTTTCTTAAAAAAACAGAACATCCAGATATAATTTATATTTGTAGCTAATAGATCAACTACTATCTTCTTATTTCAGATATGACAGTGTAAGATTCAAAAGCGGTACTATTAAAATCACTGTGGACGTGTACTGTTCATTTGGAGACTTCATTAATTTGAATCCTCATTCCATAGTGGGCTTTGACATACTAAGAGTCACCATCACAGCTCTTGCTGCTGTAAATTAAATTGCAGGAGAAAGTTCTTTTTATCCTTCATTTTTCTTCCGTATTTTTTTTAAATGTGAATAGCAAGGTGTTTAATGGGGCAAAAACAGTTTTCTAGTTTGCCTGCATTTTTTAGAGAACTCTTTATGGTGCCTATATGATACTGTGGTGTTACAGTTCTGTGTTCAATCTCTCTTCCAACTCCTGCTTAGTTGTGCCCGGATAAAACTGCAGCTTTGATTTTTAGGAGTTCTGGAACGTGTCCAGAGGAGGCCACAAGGATGTTCAGAGGGCTGGAGCACCTCTGCTATGAGGATAGGCTTAGAGAGTTGGGCTTGTTCAGCCTGGAGAGAAGGCTCCGGGAGAACCTCATAGCAGCCTTCCAGTACCTGAAGGGGGCTACAAGAAAGCTGGGGAGAGACTTTTTAAAAGGGCCTGTAGTGATAAGATGAGGGGGAATGGCTTTAAATTGGAAGGGGGAAGATTTAGATTAGACATTAGGAAGAAATTCTTCCCAATAATGGTGGTGAGACACTGGCACAGGTTGCCCAGGGAAGTTGTGGCTGCCTCTGCCCTGGAAGTGTTGAAGGCCAGGTTGGATGGGGCCTTGAGCAGCCTGGTCTGGTGAGAGGTGTCCCTGCCCATGGCAGTGGGGGTTGGAACTGGATGATCTTTAAGGTCCCTTCCAACCCAGACTGTTCTATGTCAACTAGATAATCTATGTTGACTTCACTCTGTCTGTGTTGATATACTGATGCACTGTTACCTACAGAAGGGGAGTATCACCTTCACCAGGCTCAGCAGCATGTTATGCTTAAGTGTGTTTTCAAACAAGAAAGTGTAGGAAGCAAACAGCACACTTTGATGCAAAAGATTGGACTTGGGTCAAACCCACGTGAAATAGTTGTAGTTTTCACATCCTAGGATGGAGCACTATAGTTCAGTCAAAAGATTGTTTTATTTTGCTGTAGCTGAGTTTTTCCAGTATAAAATGTTTTAACTTCTTGGAAGTGGGTTCTGGGATCACAGAATAGTGGGATGGTTTGGGTTGGAAGACCATCCAGTTCCAATTTCCCTGCTATGGGCATGGACACCTTCCACTCAATCAGGCTCCTCAAAGCTCCATCCAGCCTGAACTTGAACACTTCCAGGGATGAGGCATCCACAATTTCTCTGGGCAACCTGTGTCAATATCTCACCACCCTCATTGTAACAGATGTCCTCCTCTTGTCCAATCTAATTCTACCCTCTTTCAGTTTAAAACCTCTGCCCCTTGTCCTATCACTATAAAAGTTTTCTCTCCATCTTGCTTATAAGCTCACTTTAATTACTGAAATGTTGCAATAAGGTTTCCTTGGAGCCTTCTCTTCTTCAGGCTGATCAGCTCTCTCAGCCTTTCTTCATATGAGAGGAGGTAAACTTGCAGCTAAAAGTCTGAACATCAGTTCCCCTCGGTGCTATGCTCTGGGTTAACTCACGAAGCTGCTGCAAGTATTCCACGTGTTTGCATGCATGAGCTCCCTCCCCTTCTCAAATAACGATTACACAAGCTTTGGAGAAACACGGGTATGAGTACACAGACCTGAAGCACATGATCTACACAAACAAAGTACAAAAGTTCAAGTCTGAATGACACCTTGTGGGGTTTTGTGGTTGGTTTGTTTGTTCCTGCACTGTGCCTGTGCATTCATCTCAATGTTGTGCAGATACTGTGTTGAACAAACTTTTTAAGAAGACCTGATGTCATAAAGAGGCAAAGCAAGTGCCACAGAAAGATCTATCTATCTGCTAAAGTTTTATGTGCAAAAAAAAAAAATTAGCTGCATAGGAAGATTAGGCAATGTATTAGCCATGGAAATCCAAATAGTTTGCTGTTGTTGTTGACTTAATCGGTTTTTAGAGACTTGTATAACCTCCACCTGAATTCTCTTAGAACACTGAATGTGCTGCATTGCCAGAGTTGCATGCTGTAAAAATTACAAATGATAACTGTATGATCAGCCCACAACCACTGATGTCTAGCAACACTGGGAAGAGGTAAATTACCGATTCTGGGGTGTTACTGCCATGTGTAATTTAATCAGCAAACATGGAATAGATTTGGCTTATGTTGATTGCAGTGTTTTCAATTCTAAGTATTTAGCTGAAGCAAATGCTAGTGTGATTAGTTTGTTCAGAGGCTGCCTTTCAGAGAGCTCATTTCAAGCTCAGGTAATTTCTCTATTTATGGATATATCTAATTATACATACAACTAATCTTAGTTAGACTGTGTTAAAAACTTCAGCTTAATTTATGCTTTATATTTTTAGTGGAGGTAACACTTGTCAAATTTGGTTGATGTTGGCATTGTAGAACCTGAATAATACCGTGCTTTAATCTGCAACTTCATAATTTATTGGCTTAAATTGTTCTTTCTAGCAGCAGATGAAATACTATTTCAGTGGTCCACCTCAAACAAGCAATTTTACAAACACACACAGCTTCTTGGAGTTTTTCAAATGCCATGAAATAAACACACATGTTGCTGGTTGAAGACTTTGAACTTCAGTGGTGGGAGATTTCTGGTTGTGCTTTCTTAATTCCTTAGGTGCAAACTCAGTAATTCCACAGAGTGGCCCATACATATTGTATAGAAAAACCACTGTTTACAAAATGGAAATGATCAACAAATAGAGGTGTAGAAAAAAAACCCAGATTTTATTTATGATACAGTGAGGATGGAATGTAATTACATAAGCTGAGAAGCACCTGAAGCAAGAGTGAGGTGAACTGTTGAAATATCAGTTGTTATTGCTTTATTGCTATAAAAGTCTTTGATTTCAGTTTAAGTGTTCAGATATACAATTGGACTACAGGAATAGGAACAAAATGAGTCTGAGCTAAATCACTTCTTTCTGCAGAAGGTAAGAGTGAGCCATTCTGGCCATTTATCAAGCCTGGCAAAAGTGACCTGGTTCTCTATGGGAAAAGATGGTGCCAAATAAATACCCTGCTTCCTTCCTTTTTGCTTTGGCAAGAGTGGCTGTGTGCAAGCTGGCTTGATGGTCATCACCTTGCCACATAGCCTCAGTTGCTAGGACAGAATCCTTTCAGACAGACAGCTAGAAAGTCTGGAATTTCCACATTTAAAGGTCATGTGGCAAAAAGCAATACACTCTCCTGCAAAACCTACCCTATGTCTAATGGCTGTTCCAACAACACATGGTTAAAAATCTATTTGTGATGGGTGGCTTAGTTTCAGAAGGGAAAAACTGCAATGCAAAATCCATTTGGTGCCACTGCTGCATGGGCAGTGTGACACATAAATGTTCATATCAAAGTGGGGCAAGAGACCTTGGTAATAATCCCTTGGCTTCGGATATGTCTAGAAAAAAAATCATCAAGCTTGTAAAATAATATTCTGACCTTCATCACAAAGTCTCCTAATCCAAATAAGAAGGGTTGTATATTGTGATATCTAATATTTGGAGGCCATGGGGCTTCTCTGCTATTGCCAGTGGTTAAGTGCTAAAGCATGGTGAGGCTTGAAAAAAACAAATGCAATAAAAAGCTGATTTAGTTTGGGTGTGTTGGAAATGGCTAAGCATAAAATATGGACATCAACATTAGGTTTCAGTGCTGGACATAAGCACTTTACAGAAGACATTTTTAGTATTTTGCAAGGATTTAGCACTTTGGATCACCTTGTGTTAATTTTTGATGGAACTGTAGCTGTTAGTGTTTACTGTTGTGACAAATACAGTAAATAGAAAAGATATATATATTCTCTTAAAGTAAACCCAGTGCATATCTGACCAAGGTAACCATTTATTGCTGAAGTTTTTTGTTTCAAAGCTGTGAGTATTTGTATCATCTGAAATGACATGTTAGACTAGCAAAAAAAATATATATACTGTATAGTAGAACACAGCACTAGGTGTGTGTGTGTGTTAGAATTCATTTGTGTTGCACTTAATTTGCTTTTACAGGCATTTTTAAAAAATAACTTTCCATTCAGCTTTTGAGGTAATAAGTTAAAAAAGCACCAACATGATTTATTCAAATGCCTAATTGTTATAGAAGGTTCCACTACACAAGACCCACACAATAAGCAGGTTCCTTATACTGTGAAAGACTTCTATAAATTCTTCATACAGACTTGACATCTGCTGATGTGACTTCGGATGAGTCCTGCCTTGAGTGTATCTGCTGAGGGCTTACTTTGGAAGGGCTGGTCAATAGTAGTGAGCCAGAAGCTGTATTTATTTGCGAAGTAGTGACAGGTTCCACGTGCACCGTTGCATTCGATGAAAGGAGTTGCTCTGAAATCTTCCAGGCAGCTCCCAGGAGAAACCAGTGACTGTCCTCCACCTTCATCACCAGCAGCAGTGTGCTAAACAAGACAAGGAGGGCAGTGTTTAGAGTACAGCCTCAGGCAATGCTGTCCAAAACTTACATGTGGGGAAAGAGAAAAAAACGCTAGAATTGCTCCAAATTCTTATCTCCAGAGCAGAGTCAGTTAATCCTGTAACTACAGAAGGCTTAAGGGTTTGGCTATGCTCTAGCTATACAGTGAAGCTACCTCATATGTTGATGCCACTTTAAAATCTGCTGACAAATGTCTTTTCTATAGTTTTTTCACTGTTCATAAAATCATAGAATTACCTGAATTGGAAGGGACTGAAAAGGATCATCGAGTCCAACTCTTGTCACAGTACCGCAGTATCATAAGGTTGGAAAGGACCTCTGAGATTATCAAGTCCAACCTATAACCCAACACCAACACTAACACCAAGCATCATCTAAACCATGGCACTCAGTGCCTCATCCAGTCTCCCCTTAAAAACCTCCTTTTAGGTAGTTGTAGAGAGCAATGTGGTCTCCCCTGAGCCTCCTCTTCTTCAGACTAAATAGCCCCAACTCCCTCAGTCGCTCCTCATAGGGCTTGTGCTCCAGCCCCTTCACCATCTTCGTTGCCCTCCTCTGAACACATTCCAGTATCCTGACATCTTTCCCAAACTGGGGGGGCCCAGAACTGGACACAATATTCAAGGTGAGGCCTGACCAGTGCCGAGCACAGGGGGACAATAATTTCTCTGGTCCTGCTCGCCACACTATTCCTGATGCAGGCCAGAATGCCATTGGTCTTCTTGGCCACCTGGGCACACTGCTGGCTCATGTTGAGCTTCCTGTCAACCAGCAGTGTGCCCAGGTCCCTTTCTGCCTGACTACTCTCCAGCCACTCTGTCCCCAGTCTGTAGCTCTGCATGGGGCCTACATAGGACACTCCCAACATTGCTGGAAGTCTTAGAACTGGAGAATCATTTAGGTGGGAAGAGCCCACTGGAGGTCACTTCAGCCAGTTCCTTGCTCAAAGCACGGCCAGCTTCAAAGTTCTTCTTGGTCACTCCAGGGCACTGTTGAGTTTTTCATACCTCCAGGAGGTTTCTACAACCCCTCTGGGCAACCTCTTCCTTTGATTACCCTCAATGAGAAGAACTTTCCGCCATATATCTAACTCAAATTTCCCTAATTATAAAATGTTAACTTACTGTGCATTGCATATGAGGAGCACTGTGGAAACAAAAAAAGTAACTTCTACATGTATTTCCAGTTCCTTCTATGGCACATTATTTGACAGCAAATTGCACCAAAATCACGCATCTTTACATCACTGAACTGTTACCTGTGACCTGAACTGTGGTAACAGACTGAATATTGCTGTCAAAGGCACTGCTAACAGAACAGAACTTTCTTCTGTCCTTACCAGTTGTCCTACAATTTGCAAGATTTGCTAAGCTGTGAGGGTCAGGATCAAAACTGTTCTGATGTCCCTCTACAAGAATAAAGTTGGTAAGAAGTAGCATGGACTATTATAGCTTTGAGGCCTTTGCCTTTGGAGGTCTTTGGAGCTGGAAAACAGTTACTAAAACCTGCAAGTGCTATTTGAGCCCTGGCTTGGGAGCAGACCTGGTTGACAACCTCAGGATGAGCACTGGAATACCTATGCTCAGCATGCAGGCTCCAGCTCTATGCCTATAATATAGAAAGATAGAAGTAAAGAATGGTTTGGGTTGGAAGGGACCTTAAAGATCATCTATTTCCAGCCCTTCTGCCCCTCTTCTTACACTCTCCCTGCTTTTATACGATGCATGATAGAAGAGTGCTCTTGCTTACATGAAATGTTACTGAGTTCAAAGGCTGTTTGGGCAGGAGTCCATGATGACTCCTGGATAGGGTCTTGATCAGCCTGGTCTGGTGGGAGTTGTCTCTTCCCTTGCCAGGGGGGTTGGAACTGAATGATCTTAAGGTCCATTCCAACCCAAACCATTGTATGATTCTATGACCCCCTTCATGATTGTGTCTTGCCCTGGGGAAGGAGGTGACAAACTTAAGCCAAGGAAGTAAACCAATATGTACTCCAAGATAACCACAAGTGTGCTGTACTTCTTCCATAGTTGCCTGAGAAGCAAAAATGTGTACACTAAACACTTCATTTGCTCTGAACACTAGCTGGGAAAACGTTCCCTGTTCTGGTGCTGGCAGACTTCATCCTGGCAAAAGGTTCTTGCTAAGGTGACAACTCTGCTCTTAACAATACTCGGTATTTACAGAGGACTTTGCAAATATTTAATTAATCCTTGGCATTCTTGTGAAGTAACTATAAGATTGGTATCAGGGCTTTTTATAGAAGCAAAAGCAAGGTCAGACAGGGCTGGTCAAAAATTCAGCCTGCCTTTTCTCAAAGTATTTTTTTACTGTAACTAAACGAAAAATATCAGATTACCTTATTTTCTGAAAAATTTAAGTTTTTTGCTTTTGACAAACAAATAGTTTGCAGGTAAGATTGACTATGGTTCTTCTGCGATGTTTTCTGGCAGAGAAATCCTATTTTTTTCCCAACCTAGTTTACTTCAGCATTCAGTCCAGTCTTTAATGAGTTAACAACATGGGCATGCAGTTGCATGTTTTGACTCTCATGGAGTCCACTCTGATGGACATCAAGCAAATCAGAAAAATGAGCATCTCCCAGATCATTCACTAACACATTCTAGCTGCTCTTTACTACATTAAGCTCTGAAGTGCTTACGTGATCCCTCTGTACAGTCTTGCAAAGAGACTTGCAAAGAGAAAATCAGGTCAGGCCCTTCAGTAGGTCTTCCACTGCACACCTAGTGCTAAGCTTTTCCATAACATCCCATTTCCTAACTATAAGATCACAAGATCCAGGAGATCCTATAAGCAATGGGACATTCAGCTCAGCTCTTGTAGTCATTAGAGATACCACACTAAAGATTAACTTTAAAAACAACAGGAGGCTGTCTCTCTTTCCGCTAGATGAAAGACTTTGGCTTCTGAACAACATCAATTTTTTTAAGGTTTAAAAAGAACGAGAAAAGTTTTGCTGTTTTTTTTTTAATTCCAGGTCAGCTTGTAAATAGTGGTGTACATAAGTAACTCCCAGTCTTTAGCTGTGCAAATCCTTTGTAGGCTACCATTGCACCTTGCTACAATTTTATTTGCTAATCCACAGCTGTCCCTGTGATGTGCTCTGAAGCACCATTTTGTACATCAAATAAGGACTCCAGATGCTATTCTGACAAAAGGCCATTTCCTCTGAAATTCATAGAAGTTTTGTTTCCCTTTTCTGCTTCCTAGAAATTAGTTTTGTAGTTCCCTGGTTCCCCAGTATTGTGGATGGTTTTGATGTTGCTGGCTCTGGAACAGAGCAGCCTTCCTTGTATCTAAGACTCAAACTTAAAACCCAGTGCCACACTGAAGAACAAATACCATAAGGAAAGAATATCCGATCCACAAGCTGCGCCAGCCTTCAGGGCAGCGAGGAATGGAAGCTTCTTGACTATGGACAGCAATTGCCACAGCTGGGGCCTCACAAACTGAGCAGCGACTGATATATGGCCTAATGTCTTCTTCTGCCACAGGCATCATTGGAAGAGGTGCTGTAGTTGAGAGCCAGTAGGATTTATCATTTCGATTTGCATAATAACAAATATCCCCAGGGTTACAGTAGAGGAATGGCATAGTACTAAAACGAGCCAAACATGAGCCAGCCAGCCCTGTTAAAAAAGAAAAAAAAGAAAGGAATTATGGTTATCATTTTCACGTAAGACAATGCACATTTTCAGTTTCCTTCCCAAGCACGTATCACTAAAACCATGCTCTCCAGATGACTGTTTCACTGGCTTTGCAGTTCCCCTTCAACAACACTAATGACTTGCAGGAACTCTCTCAAGGGCACTTTATGAACAATTTTTATCTTCTCATTTTGGTGCTTCCTAAGCCTGTTTTCTGAAGACCCAGCTTTCTCTATGTTCCTTCTTTTATTTTTTTTCATTTTCAGACAGATGGAATTGAGTCTGCTGCCAGCAATACCTGCACGTACCTAGATCCTGGTTGTGTGCTTTCTCTTGTCCTTCAAAGTACAGTAGACTGTATCCACTCCAGAGTTTGTTCATTCCAACTGGGCACATTGGCTCTTGCTCAGACTGGCTGTGCTTCACCAGCAGGTAGCCCATGCTAATGCTGCGACCTGGCATGCCTGGCAGCCCAGGGCTACCAGGACGGCCTGGCTGACCTGAGAAGGAGGAAGGTAAAGAAATAATATAGCTTAGTTGGTGCTCCCACAAATGCTTTGGTGCTAGCTGATATTCCAGCTAAGCTGCTGACAAACAAATTTGATTGCCTGATGCCTCTTCTTTATGCTAAGGTATTGTTAAAAGAATGGTAGTTCTAGGATTAAAGCAGTTGATTTTGAAGTAGATTGGTGCTGAGTCAGGTTTCCTGGTTTCTAAGATGATGCATTTCAACATCACATGCAGGGAAAGTCACATATAAGTTCTGATGAATTTAAGCATACTTTGTACAATACTGATAAGTATATTTTTCCTTTAAAACATTTTCTTAGTCTGCGATTAAGCAATGTTTTTTGAATTGCTTGCGTCTGCTTCATATGGTTAAACTATGGTCTGCAAATACCTTTTCTTAGCTAATTTTCTTAGGTAATTTACTTAGCTAATTAAGATAGTTAATTTTTCTGCTCTTTGATTAGATGAAGACACAGGTATTTCCTTTACAAATATGTTCCCCATCACCTACCCAACCATTCATTTCCAGGGATGTAACAGCTATTAAAACGCAAGGCTGAAATACTTGGAGACAACCAATATGAAAACCAAACTCACTCACATGAGTGGACAGACAACTGCATTAATCAAAATTTATTCCAAAAATATTACTTTAAGATAACTCTATTAAAAATTAGTTCTCCCTTGTGAAGAAGCTGTGAAGAGATAAACTTCTCCTCTCTCCACTCCTCCTCCCCATCCAGTGATGTAGTAACTATAGAAAGATTTGTGGCAGTGAAATGGGAAGAGGGAAGAAGTGCTGTCCAAAATCTCTTACCTTCAAATCCCACTGGACCCTGAAAACCTGTTGCTCCTTGTTCACCTCTGGAGCCGGGAGGAGCTGGAATGCCACCTCTGCCCTGGAGTCCTGGCCCTCCAGGTGTGCCTCTGAAACCTTGCACCAACAAAGGTTATAAGCACAGTGACTGCAGAGCTATCAACGTACTACCAACTTCGTTAACGGGCTCTGTTTGAATATGTTTGGTCCTGTCTGTCAGGTTTACCAATTTACACTAAAGGCAATATCCTATGGTTCTTGCTCAGGCAAAGAACACTGACTTCATTGGAAAAGCTTGCTAGGATCAGGACTACATGAGCCCCACAACCCTCATCTGTCACTCTTGCTGCCACCATGCATCTCTGATGAGGCTATTAGCAAGAGGTCCACACATCGCTATCACTACATTCCCTGGGCTGATAGCACTCCCACAAGGAGTGAGATTCATATCTGATATTGCTTTGGCTATATATGGTTGAAGTTTTCTCCTGTTATGATTTTTTTCTGAATGCAATGAGACAGGTCCTAGCTCTAAAAAACTGAAATTTGTCTGTCCTTTCTGACTTACAGAATTTGAAGTTGAAGAGAGCAAAAGCAACGTTGCAGTGGCCTCACTTTGCTAAGCTGAACTGAGCTTTCACTCTGAGTGTGCAATTATTACCTGGATCACCTGATGGACCCTGAGGTCCCATATCTCCTGGGCTTCCTTGAGGTCCTATGTTTCCAGGGAGACCTGGTGAACCTTGCTCAGCAACCAATCTGGGTGGGAGAGGGGGCAGCCCAGGAGAGCCTGGAGGGCCCTGAAAACCTGTGATTGGAAGCAAGATAAGATAGTTTGATTAAAAAAAACCAAACATATATTTTCCTTAATGTGCTTTCATCTGCAGATATGCTGGTGTTACTTGGCTGCATATGTGAGGGGAGGACTGTGGTCTGCAACCCATTACCTCAGGTATAGCAACTCTATTTATTGTACTGGGGAAACGTGTGTGAGTATGGAGCGCACAAAGACAAGCAGAAGGGAACAAATTAAACTACTGCTCCCTTACTTACGACACAGGAAATTAAGTGTTCCCCCAAGTAGCCAACGACTCTCTGAAGTGCAGCACCATCTTTTAGTGGGCTTCTGGAGACAAATACATGTTGGCACAGATGAAATGAAGGTTTTTAAATATCTATTTCAAAATATACAGTATGTATACTCTACAGGATTGGTTTAGATCAGGAATTATTCTTTTTTTTTTTCACCCCAAGAGTGGTTCTGATTTTGGAGTTGGCACCTCATGCAAAATGAGACAAAAAGGCAAAAAGCTGACTACCCATGTTAATTACAGGCACCCGTCCAGCGGAATTTGCCAGGGGTCACACAGAGTCATGCAGGTTGGAAATGAGTAGTTTAGAAAGGAGTCATGCATCTGACTGCACATACTCACCAGTTACTCCTCTATCCCCCTTGGGTCCGACAGGTCCCAAATCACCTGGCAATCCTACTGGGCCCATAAAGCCAATGACACCTTGTTCACCTTTATGACCTTCAATGCAAAGCAAGAGATTCTGCATTTCAACACAGATCAAGTGAGTACAAAAGTCACGTGACTAAAGCTGCTGTAGCATAGGGGGTTCCCCTATCCTCTGGCTAAGATCAGCAGTTCCCATCCTTACCTTTTGGTCCAGGGTACCCAAGAAGGCCAGGTCTCCCTACTAATCCAGGATCCCCTCTACTTCCTTTTGGGCCGATTTCTCCACTCACACCTGTTTGTCCACTTTCTCCTTTGCTTCCTGGTGGAGCTGGTATTCCAGGCTGCCCTTGTAGGCCTGGATAGCCTGTTGAGAGCACGTATAGGTTGAAATTTGTTTATACTTAAGACCTAGGCACAGGGAAAAATAACAGAACTGTATCCCATCAGGTTTTATTTCTTTTTTCATTTTCCTTTTATTTAAGTGGGGAACTAATGCTGAGCTTATTCAGCACTCTCGCTCCTGCTTTCAAGCTGGCACACCCTTCTGCTGCAGTGGCAGAGGAATTACAGCATCAAGCTCCCACAAAGCACAGTATCATCTCAAGCAAGCGTGCAGCAGAAAAGAGGACTTGCTAAGATACAGCCTTCGATGAGCTATCCCTTCCCCAGGAAATGCCCCACTTCACTGTTTGCCTCTCTCCCTGTGTCATTCTAAATTCTTCAATTAACTAGAGAGGAATCAGACAGCATCAAACACCTGACTCAGTGCCAGGTGGTAAATATGCCAAGGACTTACTGTTCCATGTATCTTGGTGCTTCAGTTGAACATCTGGATACTATTGATCATGCTGTCTTGGGAATTACAGGAACAGCTTCTTTTTCCAGAATGACACACTGCCTGAAGCTAAACCTGGCAGGATTCTGTTCAGTTACCTCTGCTGCCTAAGAAGTCATTTGGACATGTTTCTGAGGAGAGATGGATGTACTAACTAGGGTTTCAAGTGGGGCATCTCTCATGCTGCCTGTTGAAGTTGGACCACATGTGGATATGAATGCAAGATGCATATGGCAAAGTAAGAGCAAGCCATGCCTGCCTCACCATTTTGGATGGGAGATGGTGTTCCTGTTCCCAGTCTCCTGGCTGCTTCTGTTTTTACTTTTTAATCCAATGACTGCCTAAGGAGAGGGAATCAGCGTGCAGTTGGGCCAACTAATGTACACTTTCCATTTGGAAACCTACGTATTTTGTTGGTTTTCAGCTAGTTTGCCTGCTCTTAAGTTTTTGCTGAGTTTACATAAAAGTTTCCATGCACCATATAAAGATGATAGTAGGACATTTGCTACTTCAGCTACAAGCTCTTCACAGTGGCACCACAGTCTGAAATGACTGCAGTCCAATAAGCAACAGGTATATCAAACTGAGTATAGAGAGATACAGAGCAGCTCTTTCATATATGTGAGAAAGGCAGACTCATGGAGCGGACTTTTAGATAAACGAGCTGATGCTTCCCAATGTACGGTAATTTCACATTGGAAAATTTTGTAAATGATTAAGAAAATATTCCATACACTTGCAAGTCTGCTGCAGACCTCAGATTTTGAAGGAGTAAATTAGCATAATGCTTCTGAAAAGTGTTAAGAGAATTCTGGGTGATTAAATCCATTATTTGCACAAAAATCAAACCCTTCCATGAGGACAACCTGAAGGAACTGCCTTTTGCTTTCAAGAGATCTGTCCCTATTATCTTATTCATTCTGTTCAACATTTATTTATGCACTTTGGTGTTGCATTTGATATAGATATTTTACTGATCAAGTCTGAAATAACAGTGATTGCTGTTGCTAACCCAGTCCTTAACCTTCTGTTGCTGTCTGAGGGCATAACCGCGTCCTTAATCTTTCATTGTTGTCTGAGGGGAAAAAGGCATGAATTACCTGGCACTCCATCTAGACCTGGGGAGCCTTTATCACCAGGATATCCTGATATGTTTGAAATTCCAGGAGGCCCTGGAAATCCTTCCTGCCCAGGAATGCCAAAGGGTCCTGGGAGTCCTGAAAGGAAGAGAAGAAATAATCAGTACAGGAAGAAAAAGGCACAACTGCAATTATAAGGACTCACTGTAGACTTTATAAATATATAAAGAATAGGATTTTCAAAACAAAAAACACCTGCACTTCCCACTGATTTTTTTTTTAAAAATCTGATGCCAGGAGGGATCAGCAGGATGATCACAGAATCATACAATCACAGAATGGTTTGGATTGGAAGGGACCTTAAAGATTATCCAGTTCCAATTCCCCTGCCATGGGCAGGGACACCTCTCGCTTGACCAGGCTGCTCAAGGCTCCATCCTACCTGGCCTTGAACACTTGATCACACATTGATGGACAGTGAAGCTTTCAGAAGAAAGGTAAACACTGATGGATTTGTAACACAAAAAAAGTAAGAAGAGCCTTATAGTTTGTGTAACTGGAGTATGATTAAAAATATTTTGAGAGCTGATGACTGAAAATATCCTCTGGCATTTGTGCTGAGCTCAGTGGGTGCTACAAGGTGCTGCTACCATGGGGAAGGACCAAACTGTCCTGGAGGGGCTTAGCTTAGCCAGCATTGGACAATAAACATCACTATTTCTGAGCAAGGGCTGAGATGCAGCACTAAGCCCAAACAATGACCTTCCCCACACTGGGACCTCTCCTATACAATTGTCTCCACTACACTGCATTTTGTGGCATCTATAACACCCACAGATAAAAAAAAAAATATTACATCCTATTCTCTTGAATACAAACCTGGAAAACCTCTGTCTCCCTTCTGACCCGGAGGTCCTTGGCTGCCTGGCACTCTGCTTGGCTCTCCTGCTTCCCCTTTGTCACCCACTGGACCTGGGAAACCTGCAGAGCCATAGCCATCTGGACCTGTTGTGGAGTTATTCAAAATTAAGAAGAAAGGTGAAATATTTCTGCATGTAATAATGTATCAGCATGCTAACATACATGGATAAAAATGGCTCATAATGGGAAAAAAATCCTTGAGGCTTTAACTTTATAAGAGGAAAGAAATCGTAATTTGAAGTTGTGTTCCAATGCATCTGTTTGGCAACACAGATGCATGAGGACATTGTGTATGAAGTTGGTTGCCAGAGCCCACAATACTGAGGTAAACTCCACATTGGGCTTTGGATTACATAATAAAGTCACACTGCACAGCTCTCACCAACCAAAACTGCAGCCAACACAATGTTGCGCCTATGAGGCATAATAGGAGTCTCAGTTACCTGGTGATCCTGGTGAGCCCTTAGTGCCTGGTAAACCATGCAGTCCACCGATTCCTCTTAAGCCAGGCAAGCCTGTTGTAAAATTACAGTCATGATTATCATAATAGTTTCTATGAATCTGTATATAATCCTAGGAAAAACTCTCAAATGCTTCAGTAAGTATGATTCTGTGTTAAAATCTTGTCTACTACATGCAAGTCAATTCATTATAATAAGCTTATTATGAAATACGTCACACCATGGTTTTATGATTGGCAAATTTTGTTATTATCCAATAAACTCACTATGAGATTTTTTTCTTTTAACATCTCTGGTAGCACCATTGGTTCTATCCTTGCTACCACAATTTTATTAATAAACATGTAATGGTTTCCAAAATCCTAAAACCAAGACACTTATTGCATAATTTTAGGCTCTAAATGTGATTATAATGAACCTCTTTTCAGGAGAAATTAATTCTGTGTCATTTAACAAAAACCAACAAAACCCAAACAAAAGGTCTAATAGCTGCCACTGCTGCTATTGCAAGCAAAATTTATCCCATTTCATAGTACCTGTCAAAGTGTTAAGCAAGATGTCAAAGCTAGACAGGCATCTCTAATCAATGCCTAGAGCTCTGGAGGACAAATCGGCCTTCACAAAAATAACTGTCTGTCTCTCTTTACTGTCATGAAGGCAGTCTTCACAACCATATTAGCTTACATTTGATGCAGTTTCAGACAGATTAATCTTACTAAAAGCAGGGCAATTTCTGGCTGTACTGTAGAAAAAGATATGCTTGCTTAATGTATTAAGGAATTAGGTGGCAATCAATGAGATTCTGTATTGTGTGATGCAAATAGCTTCATTTTAAACTGTCACCTGTATCTTGATAGCAGAATTCCATCTGAGCTGTAAATCATTTATCCTTAAAACCAGACATTGGATCAGTTCAGTTTTTTATGATGCTGTAGGACAAGTATATTGTTACTAGCTAATGTCACATTATAATATTGTGTATTATTATTTATTATTATTATTATATTTTATAATAGTGTTTATCACTACTCTTACTGCATTTTAAATTTTTTTTGTTTTTTTTTTCCCAGTTGTTATGAAAAATGAAAATATTTCCTGTAAACTGGTTTTTGGTTTCAGAGAGGTCATCAGCAGTTAAAGTGTACTCAGTAGACACCACTCTTTCAGAAGCCATAAATCAGAAAGCAACTATGTGGATCTTCATTAAGGCACCTGGACTTTATGAGGAATGAATGTTTACTAGAGAGAATTCTACCACTCCGAACAGCAAAAAATCCCTCTTTCTTCTTCTTCACTCCAGAAGAAGTGCTCACACTCAAATGATTGAACAGCTGAAGCTGTATGAATACCTGGTTGTCCTGGTAAGCCAGGCCAGCCGGGAGTTCCCTTTTCACCTTGAAATCCAGGCACTCCAGGGCTTCCTTGCTGCCCTGGGGCGCCGACCAGTCCTGGCAAACCTGCACGACAATGATGAATCATTGCTCATGAGTGTCCTTAAAACCAGTAGCCCAAAATATGGACTTGTGCTACCTTCATTCTCCCAGGTAATAAAATTAAGGCTTTCCCCTCCTAATGTCATTGTATGACACTGCACTGCTCATCAAAGTAGAAGAAAATTAAAGTGAGGAAAGGTAGGATAGGCGAGAGATTACAGAGCAATTCATTACAAACTTCAGGTTCCTGACAACCTCAGAAATACAGTGGGTTCTTCCTATTAAAATAATAATTTTACTTCTTTTGCCTGTTACAATAAGTAATTTCACTTTTGTGCACCTCATTTTCCCCTTCTGCCACATCTGTTTTGCCTTTTTGACAGGAAAACTGATTGGACAAAGACTTTCCCAGAGAGGTACCTACAAAGACTGTTCCAGTCTTGGCTGGTTTCTAAGCCCTATAATTAAACAAGAAATGTGGAGCAACTGTTCTGAAAGAGCATTTTAATGATTGTCCTGCAATAAGACATGTTCTTCTGAGTTTATGATCCAGCCAGAGCTGAACCCAACTTTGGTCCCCCACTACTTTTGTACACTTGGCCAACCAGCCTGGTTCAGAGGCTCCATAACTGGGTCCTGGGAGATATTAACTTCATTTATGGCAAAAAAGAGCATCGCAAAGCATTGTATTGAGACAGCATTAGAATACATGAGTATGCCAACAACACAATACTTTGGACAACAATCGCTATAAAAAAGGGAGAACTGGTATGAAGCAGAGTTAGACTTTTGAAATTTCCTCTCAAAGTTCTACCATGTCTTTTTCACTGTGCTTTCCCACCTTACAGACTGATCGACATATTAAAAAACTTAATGACTTTGTTTTCAGGGAGAAGAGATTCTTGCACTTCTCTTCTTAAGCAGTTTTATTCTTTGGACGATTAAAAAGAAAGAATGTTTTACCTTCCTGTCCCACAGAGCCAGGGACACCTTGTGTGCCCTTGAGGCCTTCAATGCCAGGAAAGCCAGGATCACCACCTTCGCCTTTTTGTCCTGCACCTCCTCTTGTGCCTGGAAAACAACAAAAACAGTATATTCTTTTAATAATCTCTATATACCCTAGGCTAACAAGCCTAATATGAAATTGGCTACTGAATGGGTCCTGGTCTTGACACATAAAGACATTCTTCTATGGAGAGTGCTTGCATAATCTGGGAGAATGAAGAGTCAACTACAGCATGATGGCCAAACCATTACTAAATTTGTTTTTAAAAGTACTCCTCAAATTATGTTGAATAAGGCACTGATGTTCAATTGTGCCATATGTGCAGGGAAACTCAAAAATTTTTAATACATTACCTAAACTGCCCAATACAAAATCCACCCAACCCTGCTACTCCATTTTCCATAATCATGGCCTGATATTGCTCCTTTTGTCATCAGTGGCAAAAAATCATACAGAAATACTTTACTGGAGCTGCACATGATTGATGTTTCCTGCCATATCCGTACTTTAAGTTGAAGAGGTAAATGTAGCACTAATTTCAATAACAAAAAGATGAACCTCTCCAGGAGCTGTCATGAGAGCACAGGTTCAACAGTCATCAAAAGCCCATGGTAAGATCCTTTTCTGTGTGGAGTTTACTATGTGAAAAAAAAACAATTCCAGAGTGACTGCAAAATTAATACCTGTTAAGCCTGGCACACCAACTTCCCCTTTAAGGCCTGGCATTCCTGGTAAGTCTACAGTATCTCCCCGCTCACCTATTTCAAGCAAAAATGAAATGAGTAATTATTCAGTAATAAAAAAAGAAGAAGTTAAAGAAAGAAAAACATACAGTCTCTACAACAGCCACCCTCCTTGCAATGGATGGATTTATCCATGGACAGTAGATATTGCATGAAATTAACAGTATCAACCTTTTCACAGTCTCTCACATCTACAATATCATTCTCTAAGATCGTGTGAACACTTTTTAAGACTGAAGACCTCCTAAGCATTTGACAGGTAATGAATACAAAGAGCGTTCAGATAAGAGAACAAACTCACCTATTTCACCATATGAGCCAGGAGTACCAAACTGGCCTGAAATTCCTGGAACACCTTTTTCTCCCTATCATATGATTGAAAACAGGTATCAGTAAATGAGGATGAGGATTGATGCAGCCTTCCAAGCAGTCAGTTTGGAAATACTGAAAATGGGTATTAAATTTACCATTTTTGAGTTTCCATAGTACTTTATAATTCATAGAGTCATTTGGCTAAAATCAGTTAGACCAAGCCAGTCCAAACCAAGGGATTAATTATGTTTGCAAAGACTTACATTTGAAATTGAGAACATCCTATTAGACATATATGGCAGTGAGTCCTTCAGTCCTTGGTTAGGAAAAAGTCCTACTGAAATCTAAGGGCAAAACTACTTGAGAAAGGACCATAATTTTTGGCTCTCCTAAATAAATATCTACTATCAGGCCTTCCAGTGTAACTTCTTTTGCAGCCAAAATGAACCATGATGAATTACCCTCTAGACTCTTTTACTTAGACTCTTTTACTGTTATGTAAGTGACAGTGAGAGCAGTTTTTTGCAGTGCTACCTTAAGTAGCACTTCCCTAGGAGAAAGGGAAGAGTAAGACCAATGCTGAGCAAAAATTTTGACCGACAGCTACGACAGCAGCACCAGGACCTAGATGAAATTGTCTAGGCCATCATCAACAAAGAGCTGGTGCATGAAACTTAGATGTCTCTCAATAAAAAAAGAAAGCACCTTGCTTAACGAACGATGGAGGTATCAAGCAAAAATATTTGATGTGTTTATTCAATTTTTATTGCACTTTTATCTTTGCACTGTAGCTCTTCCAGCACAATTTCTCCCTGGAGAAGCTGAGTGCCAGCACAAAGACACTCTTATTCCCTCATGGTAATGAACTCACCCTGATTCCTGTGCTGCCAGGGAAGCCTCTGATCCCAGGAGAGCCAGCTGGACCAGGATACCCTTTCAAACCAGCCACTCCTTTTGCACCGATGTCCCCTTTCAGCCCGGCCACATAGCTGGGATGCCCAGGGGACCCTGGAGTTCCTATCTTTCCCGGAATGCCTGGCATTCCTTTGCTACCTGCAGGCAGGGAAGAATTAAAGTAAAGAAGACTTAAACTGTTAAAGCTGAGAAGGCTGACACAAAGTTGCTTGTATGTAAGAAGTTTTCCTGCTAGCAGCCTTCTCGAAATGTGGCACCATGATGCACTAATACAAAAAGGAAGCACACACACGTGACATAACTCCACAATGCTTTCCTTGGGAGTGACTCTGTGAAACACTGCCAGGAGCTCAGCTTTTGACGTCAGAGACTTTGTTGGGGTGTCTTCAGCACAGAGGTATGATGAGTGGGAAATATTTAACAAGGTAACTGAGAAAAGACACTGATCCATAGTCCTAAACGTGCTTGCTTTGTTTCATTGTGACCACTGACCTTTTAAGCCAAAGAATCCCTTTGAGCCCCTTTCTCCAACATCGCCTTTTTCACCTTTAACTTCCAACATCATGCTGGGTTTGATCTTTGGGGGCTCTCCTGGAGGACCTTGATCCCCACGGTCGCCTAAAGGGTAAAAAAACCCAACCATGTTACGAAAAGCTTGTCAGCGGCTTTGTGTTGGAAAAATGGAACACAAGAGTGACTTTAGCAAAAAAAAAAGGATTAATAGATAATCTTGCACAAGCTATGGAAAACTCACTTGCATAAAAAAATACCTGTGTCAGAACAGTCAAGCATAAGAAAACAAAAAAACTGAGTTAAGGTTTTGTACATACAATCCTGGGGAGCTGGACCCAGACTCCTCTGTGACAGATAATTTACCTCTCAGCAGATCAGTTAGATATAATCTGTTTACAAAAATCCAAAAACCACATTGGAGAAGGCACAGTAAAGTAGGTTAGTTCCAGTGAAAGGAAAACTCTCAGTCAAAAAGCTTTGGGAGAAAGAAAGGGTTTGGATTTGTTACCAGTTATTTTGTTCCTTTCCTGGATCTGAAGGTTACTGGTGACATCAGTAAATAATATTCTGAAGGAAGGACCCAAATAGAATGTCTTTAGTTTTGTGAGGAATGCAGGGTCAAGTCAATCACCCACACTTGTCTCCTATGAACAGGAACTGTCTTACACATCTTCACCAATAAGTATATTTTTACTTTTCTTTGCAGGGGCTGTTTCATGCTTGCTTTTTGCTCAGACTTCTCCCAAATTACTGGGAGCACTGTTTTTCAACCTTTAAATTGCAGACTTGTTTTTGTTAAGTACCTATCTCAGGGACCCTAGAAAGAATATTTTGGCCTTGTGGTAAAGTGTGTACTTAAAGATAATTTAACGAAAAAAAAAAGAGGACTGAGTTACAGCTTTCATTTCACTCATGATGGTATCAGTTAATATGTTTCTGATTTTTTACTACTTAATTACCCGTTTTCCTGAATATTTTCCGTGGCTTTACAGTGCAACTGGAGGAAAATAAGAATCTTTTTCCCCCAAAACCTTATGCTTCCTGGGAAAAGGCTCTGTTGAGTTAAGCGCATTCCCAGAGGTGCTACAATCTGGACTCAGCTGATTAACAAGATATCTGTCTACAACTTTAAACGTGTAAAGATTCAAAAGAAGCAACCTTTCCCTGAGCCTAAAATCCAGGCCTCTGGGCCAGAGGCCCATGTGTGAAATCGGTAGAGGAATGTCTGAGCTAAATTTACCATGTGAAAAATGCATCTTCTTTGTCTTTGTGTCCTTGCAAAATAGTTCTTCAGATGTGAAAACCAAACACACTTGTACCACCCAAAAGCAAATACCTTTAAAGCCGCGAGCGCCTTGTGCGCCTTTATCGCCCCGAGTCCCGAATGAGCCAAATTCTCCTTTGATTCCCTTGATGCCTGGTCTTCCTTTTAGGCCTGCCATGCCTTTGAAACCATCAATGCCAGGTGAACCTCTTGAGCCTTTAAAGAAAGAAGGGGAAGAAAACTGTTACCTCACTCAGATTTCTGCAAACTAAGTAAATGTGAACCAGCAACACATGACTAAAGCAATACAAAAACTTCAGTGCAGTAGTACCTGTTTTTTGGATATCTTGATGCCTAGGAGCAGCTACAGCTCTAAACCAGGCACCCAAGCTCTCCGAGAGGCAAACAAGAGCAGGTGTACACTGAACTGCCTCCACTGGCCAAGAGGAGATATTATGGAGATGACCAGAATTTCCAGATACCAGAGAAAGGTACCTAGTTCCACGCAAGATTTTTAGTCAGCTCATTTCTCTACATGTAGGAACACAAAACACAGGCTCTTTCTCACCAAAACTTCCCATAAATACTCTTTTCTAAATAAGAGGATGTTGCTTTACATGTTTCATGCTAACAAATAGATCTTCATTCGTCTCAAATGAGAGCTGATCGGCACTCCAGAGTTGTCCTAGGAAAAAGTCCTATCTTTCCAACTGATGAAATTGCAAAATGCATTTTTAGGAATGCACCCCTATTTTGTATATAACTTGGCTTCACATGGAATTGGATTGTGTTGACACTGCCTGTGTGACCTAGACAACTTGCATTACACATAGCATTTTCATGGCTGGCATGTGATAATCTCACCTTCTCTGTAGGTAAGATTAGTATTCTGAAAAAAGTCAACATTGAGATCTTGTGTCTGACATTGCTAAGTACACAACTGCCAGCCTTAAAAACATTTAGAGCAAAGGTCTGGGACAAGAGAAAGACTTCTGGAGAGAGAAAAGAGTAAATACTGTATAATTTTTAAAAGGAGAAATAAAGCAAACATTGCCTTTCTAAATAGGGCTGCATGCCACAAGCTAGCATTTTGCCAAGCACAATGCAGGGGAAAACAGACAGTGATTTTGGAATATATTAAACCTGTGATCTTAATTCTTCTGTTTTAAACAGACGTAGCCCAGCAGAGAAAGTGTTCTCTTCATTTCAGCACAGAACAACTTTAAGCAAAAATACTTTTTCCACAGCAGCTTTCTAGAGCTCACCTTTATCTCCTGGAAAGCCATCCATTCCTCTTATTCCAGGGGGACCAGACACACCAGGCAGACCTTGTAATCCTGGGTAACCTATTTCACCTTTGTCACCAGACAGACCTTTCATGCCCACAGGGCCAGGAAAACCTTGTTCACCATCTTCTCCTCTAGCACCAGGTGGACCTGCCGTGTGAACAGGGAGATTAAAAAAGAGATTGGACATACATGATGATATCATACGAGGTAGCTCAGGAGAGAGAAAACTGCTATTCAACCAGCTTCATGTTGAGGGGGTGAAATTATGTCCTTTTTCAACAAAGAACTGCAGAAATTATTATTAAAACAAAGCAGCTCATCAATGCAAACCAGTCTCACCACCAGCTTACTTCTGTACCCACTCCCATCAGGACATTCCCCTCCTTTTTAAGAATTAAGCCCCTTTTCCATAAGACTACTCCCGTTTGCTAGCTCCTTTCTCCCAGTCTGCCACCAACAAGCTCTGATCTGACTTAGTAGGTGGCTGTAAAAGGAAGAGCAGCAGTTCTGCCACTGAGGATCATCATCACCCCTACTTCCCACCTGTGATACCAGCACGATTCGCAGTCACAATGTCTGCATTACTACTGCCATTTCCCTGGCTGGGACTTAAAACATGGAATATGCCACAACCCCAAGCTTAACAGAGAGCTGCCAGGACAAGTGACACAAGGCTGCAATACTTCCTCACCATCAGGTCCTTGAGGGCCAAGCCTGCCATCTGGCCCAGGGTTTCCCGGTAGCCCTGGGAATCCACGCGTTCCTGGTGTTCCTGGCAATCCCATCAAACCAGGGAGACCTTGTGGGCCTGGTTCTCCTTTGGATCCTGGCAAACCTGGATTACCATCCGCTCCTAGAACACCATAACCATATATTAGAGAGTATAAATATCTAGAAAGATTATGATTACATCTCACTTCTGCATATGCATTGGTCTTTCAGGGTACATTTTGCCTCTGAAAATGCAGTGAGAACAGAGAAAGCAAATTAAAAGCCTGCCCATTAGTTTCAAAATAATTGATGTTACCAGCACTGATCACAACATTTGCATCGGAAAGGTTGACTGGCTCTTTGAAATTAATGGAAACAATTTAGCACTAGGTTGAATAGAGATGGAGCAAGTATCTTCCACTTTTAAACCAAATAATTCCGTAATTGCTGTTCTCTCTTTATCAGATACATCTTTTTAAGAATTGAATCAAGCAGCTGACTGAACAACTGAAATAAGGCTCTGTGTCTTTTCTAGAACGTGATAGGCAGGAATGGGAAGCTCTAATGCAAATGTGAGTTCTGTTTTTGTGTTAATTGTTCAGAAATTATCAAGTAAGGTTGTTACATGGCATTGTTAGAAGATTCATACAAATTCCTAAGCAAAAAGGCCATGATTCTAGACAACTTAGTGCACTGGGTGAAAATGTAAGAGCAGAAGGTGTCAAGATCTAAAAGGTAATGTCTGCTTTGCATTCAGATTAGAGAAGCAGCAGTGTACAAGATCTCAAAAGCATGTGGCACTTAGAATCCAGGCTAAGTGGATCTGCTTCTCTTTTTTCAAGTTTTACATCAGTGTAGGTCCACTGGATTGACTGAATGTAAAAGTGCTTTGTAACTGAGGTCACATAAGGAGAGTTTTCTCTATTCTGAGGGGTTCGTAGGTTAAGTGGAATCAATGATGGACAAGAATCACTATCCACTTCAGATAAACCTTAAAAAAAAGGAGTCACATAAAAATTCACACGCTTTTTTCTGGGAGCCATTCTGTCAGAACTGTAAAAAAATCAAGGACAATCTAGTAATGCCTTTTCTTTTCACTGTACTTATTTTTTGGTTATCACTGAAAGCTTAGTTCTGCAGAAATACTTAGAACTATAGAATCATTAAGGTTGGAAAAGACCTCTGAGTCAGCCCAACACCACCACACCTATTAAACCATGTCCCAAAGTGCCATGTCTTCACCTTTTTTTGAACACCTGCAGGGATGGTAACCCCAAAGAAAGCAGAAGTCATACAATTTTGTTTTCCTTTTCAATCTATATTTTGACTTGAATTTCTTCCTCTTTTTGGAGGTGTTAGGGATGTTTTCTGCCTTTTCTCAAAACCAGCAAATGCCACAGGGCTGCCTTCATCCCTTTGCTTCACTCTGGGGCTTTACTGAAGGTGAAAACAGCACTCCTCACTTCAAATAACTCATGTAATATGATGCTCTTTTTTTTTCTTTTTTAACTTGTATGGAAAATCATGAGAAGAATCTCCAAAACGGGTTCCTGTGACACAGCTCTTTGCTTTCATTTAGTCTCACAATTACTAATCCTTTCTCACTTCCACAATACGGCAAGGGGGTAATCAGCACTCCTAAATTTAAGGATGTGTCCAAATGCTACCAAAAGTGTGTAGCAGGGGATGCTTAATTCCCATATGTTCTTTTGAAAGTTCTGAACAAAATTTAAAGACTGACAAAGTCAGATTTTGTAGAGAAACCATTTCTTCTGTTTCTGCTGTTTTCTATAGGGAGTTCAATGTGTTTTTTAAGCTCTGTGAAATAATGTAATAAAATGAATGCCCTAAAGCAAATAAGTATACAATGTTATCTTTTTCTTGTTCCTGAGTGCCCAAAGACTGAGCTATGTCCTCTTAGTTAAAATTTAAAAATTCTGCACTATTGCAATGTCCTGTTTTGGAAAGCCATATGTTATCCAAACATCATCTGGTGGGGAAAACAATATTGGTATTATGCTGTATGTAAGTGAAAAGTCAAGATATGAAATATATCATCATTTCCTTAACTACAATGGGAAAAATAAACAGTACATCTGAATACAACAACAGTGAGCAAAATGTGGTTCTCTGGTATCCTATTGCAGCTGATTGTGCAATGTGAAAGAGTGGTAGTCATAAGTAGTGCATCTCCAGAAGGTGTTTGGATGATCCAAGCATATTGGTAACAGTTGAGTTAGACAGGGAAGGGATGGGAGATCATTAGGCACTGGGATTTGATATTGGGGTTGTCAATATCTCCAACACATGCTAACACAGTCGTTCACTACTCCGGCATCTCTGTAATCTGTCTACCTTTATACTATACTCTTACTTAAACATTTCTTTATTGAAGAGCTGTTACCTCTAATTCCGGGTACTCCTTGATCTCCTGGCGTGCCCTTCAACCCTGGAAAGCCAGGGAGCCCAGCATCCCCTGGGGGACCTGTTGCTGCTTCTAAAACTTCACCAGGCAAGCCCTTCAGTCCTGCTGCTCCTGGAGCACCAGATTTTCCTGTAAGGCCTGGGTGTCCCTGCAGTCCAGGTAAACCGTTAGGGCCTCTGTCTCCCCTGGGCCCAGTAAAACCTATAAATAAAAGAGACTAGGCATCACAAGGTTAACTGCAAATGTTGGAGTTCAAATCCTAGATACACTGTCAGAACACCTTTTATATTATTTTTATTTCCCATAGTTCTTAGCAGAAACCTGTAGAATCAAAGAAAGTGTTATATAAATGTTTTTTAAACCACATAGCATTTATAAGAAAATTTGATTAAATATGGAAACTGGCAGCACTTAGCAGGTTACCCATCAGGACACCTGGTGCCTGGGTGATAAAAGATCCACAGCTCCAGGTGCAGTTACTTCTGTGCAACTATTTTGATACAGTTTTTCCAGCATTTTATAAAAATCTTATTCTGTAAGGACAAAACCCCCCAGTTCCTGTACTCAAAAACGTGGTTTGATGTGCAGGAGGTGTAAGATATTTCACAAAGTCAAATTTGAAAAAATAAACAAGGGGTGAATGTATGGTGGTAAACTGGGAAGGCTTAGGGAAGTTGCCCAGATGCATCATTGCTGTTGCTCTTGCCCACATACCTGAAGGGGCCAACGTTAATCACTCCATGCTCTTGATGAAGAAGTGCCACTGTCCCTGTCATGTACCCTCCAGGTGAATGACCCAGGAGGGCACAAGTCTCCATTACCACAAACAATAGGGGAAAAGCTTCTTGTGGACTGGGAAACTGGATCAGGATTGGAAATCATGTCCAAACACTGGTGAAAGACAGCATGGAAGACTGCAGAAAATTGGTCTGAGTGCTGACCACCCTGTGGCCTGGGAGCCATTTAGTATGGGAGCCCTAACTTAGCATTTAGAGCACTCTGCAGAGCTTAGCAGAGGAAATACAGGTTCATGGTCCTCTCTTGCACTGCACAGAATCATGTTTTATGATGCATCCCTTGCCTGTTGACCAGGACATGCACCAGTTCTTCTTTTGCTTTCTCTTTTGCTATTACAGATGCTGTAGATGAACCTAGAGAATATTTCCAGGTTGTGTACTGCCTTACAGCAAAGCAGCACTTGGGATATGGGAAAGTTTGCAGCACTTTGGTATCAGTGAGGATTAAGGACTTGGAAAAGAGAGAGATGGAAAGAATTTCTAAAGAGCCCCTAAATTAATTTGCATTAATGGCTTCTGAACTGTACTAGAGAAAAAACTCTGTATTTTCTGACTAAATTAACCTGGTTAATCATAGGGAAGTGGTAGTTTCTGGCAGTAACTCTTGCTGAACTGATTGATGATCCACGAATATACCCACTGCAGCTAATACATGTGTACGGTGGCAGTATTTTAAGCTCATCTGACTTACTGTCTACGAACAGATCAACTATACATGCTATTAATTGATGAGTCTTGGATATCCTGGAACCTCTGGAAAGATACAGAAGCCCTGGGATTTAATCTGTACCTATTAAAGGCTAACATAAACTATGACACGCACTGAACACTTGCAAACACTGGCTGGAAAGACAGCCACCTATGGGGAAGGTGAGTAGCTAGCAACTCTGCCTTTAATATGTCCATTGTTATCTTGTTATTGAATTTCTTTATTTCTATGTGAACTTTATGAATTTTTACTGTCACATTTATAATTTTACACTATAAAGCATATTTTAAAAGGTGGGCGTCTATGTTACTTTTCGGAAATCTTTTTGGATTTGAAAAGTAGAGGTTTTGTACAACAATTTTTTTTGTTTGAACATGGAAGGGAAGATAAGCAAAAAAGTATCTTGAATCAAGCTTTTGTGTTTCAGTGACTGTAGTAAAGAGGTCAAAAGTATATAAAGAATGTCTAATTATTTGAAGATACCTGGAGGACCTGGGAATCCTTCCCGACCTGGATCACCTCGTGTACCATTTAGCCCTGGGTATCCCATTGGACCTGGATCACCTGGGAATCCTCTTGCACCTTTTGCACCTAAATTATACAAAAGAAAGTAGGAAAGTGTTATCTGAACAAGAAGTCCCAGAAATACACATACCACGTAGAAAAAAAAGATAATGGTAAATATCATCATGATGTGCTTGTGGATGCAAAGATGAAACTTTTTTTAAAAATTTAATGGGATTATAGTGTAGCATTTTTAGCAGTATTTAAGATCCCAAGACATGGAACAAAAATGTAGGCTAAGTGCTCTTACAAACATGGATTAACCTGACTAGTGATTTGGAGACTACTAGGGTGAAAATAATTAGCCTCATAGACTTTTTGAAGACTTTTAATATTTTGTAAATTAAGGCTTTTAGCTTAAGGTCAAAAGGCAATGTCAAAGAAGAACTCTCAACAGAAATGGGCACAGATGAGATACTGTACGAGGAGCACATTTTCCCCTTCTGTGCTAAACTGATTGCAGAACAAGAGCAGACTAGTTTAGATAACCACGGAACAGAAATGTAAGGCTAAAGGTTGGATCTAATCATCCTATAAACTGAATACAAATTAACTAGCCTACTTATTATATTTGTAAGAGTACAAGTCTATAGCTTCGGTAGTAAAAGAAGAGCTAAGCCCTGAAAAATTGTTCCTCTGGCACTGAACTCACATTCATACTGAGTTCTCTCCTGACGGGTAAAACGCGACCTCACTTCCTTGGATGTAGTATTTGACATTTGGGTAAGAGAACACATCACTGTTTCTTAGCAGTTCAAAACCTGAAAGCATTTCATAGCATTCTTTTGTTAAGTTTATGAAATTAATTTCTTTTCATGCAATAGTTTTATTACATGAGTCTCATTAATTCATTGTGTTCCAAGACTGACATTTTTTTCTCAAGTTCTTTGTAAATAATTCCTGTGGAATGCTTTGTTTCCCTACCCTCCCCAGCTCCTCCAAATCTTTCAGTTCCCAACTGGGGCTTGAAAGTCAACAACATGCTTTAACATTTTAAGTGTTGTTGCTTAGCATCACCATGAATTACTACAAAAGCAAGTTTCACTCCATCTCTAACTATGACAAACCAAGGAAAATATCACTTGAATTTGGATACTTTTTCCACTTTAGTTTTCTGAATTTCCATTATTTAACCATGATTTTTTGCAGTTTTAAGTGTTGTTTGTGAAGGAGAGAAGGATATTTCTAAAAGATCACTAATAAGGTGCACATAAACAGCCAATGCAGAGTGAAAAGCGTTTTCCCAGTGCCATACAGGACTGTTGTTCTCTCCCTTATATGAGCAATAAGTTCTCAGAAAGCAATTAGAAAGAAAAATCCCAGGCTTTCAGGTCTCAACGAAAAAATCTAAAATTCTTCTTACCCAAATAGCATCTTGGTCTTGTTTCCCATGTGTAATAACTGATTTGCATTCATTCTGTTCAGTATTTCCCTAATTAAAAAGCCAAGTTAGAGAAAGAAGGAGGCAGATGGAGAATGTGACCACTGCTTCCCACATTATTTCAGTTACTCATTAGGTGATGTTAGCTGGTTTTTAACATGTTGTGCCAAACAGTAGTAAGGAAAAAAGTTATTTAAGATGAATGTTCAGTTTGCAAACATTTTAGCTGTGTCTTTGAAACAGAAAACAACTTAAAAATTTTATTCAACAGCAATCTTGACACTACTGAACAAACAGGATGTAACTTATAGTGTGCTGTGTATGCTGCCAGGAATTTCAAAGGAACACAAGGACATGAGGCTTTGAGAGTATAAATATGATTCTTTGCTTGATGTACTGGGTGTCATCAGCACCTAGGACACTGAGAAACTTGACTGTCTATAGCAGAGATGCATCCTGACTGAAAAGAAGGTGGGAAACCTTGTGGACAAAACCATAACACTACCAGCAGGCAATGAAATAGTTTAAAGGAGCTGTTGGTGATTTTGTGTCAATATGGAGAATGCAAGTAGGAATTACGTCCAGGAACTAGGCTGACACAGCTATGGCAACAACAAGATGTGAAAAGTTGTAAAATGTCCTGTTCCTCCTGTGTTGCCAGGTCCAGAACTGCCTCAGGTTGAAAGCAGGTGACTACAAACAGAGCTCTGCACTGGGCTAAGCAAGGGGCTTTTTCCAGTTTTTGGAGGGAAGGGATGCAAAATGAATTTTAAAATTACTAAAACATGTTAACTTACAGAGAAATGTCTGTTAAAGAGCTAACCAAGAGTACAAAACATAATCCAAATGAATACAGTGACACTTGTGTTAAAGCAGTCTTACAGCTCAGAGTTAAATCTGAGTGTATTCACTGAAAGCAAAATCTTCAAGCTCATATGAGTGAAAGAATAGACAAATCACCATACTCAGAATAAAATTAAAAATATGGTAAAGAAAGCAATCTTCAGAAGCATTGATCCTAACAACAAGCTAAGGCATTAGGACTAAGGAAACATAGATCAGAGATACAAATCATCTTTTGACAGAGATAAAATATTCCCTTTTAAGATCCATTACTCTGTGACAAATCATGAATTCATGCATGCCATAATAAAACTTGTGTTCAAAATAAAAGCTTGACCTTAAAATTTATAGTGCAGATCTCTGACCTTGGCTAAAGCACAGAGGGCACAGAAATGGGAGCATCAAGAATGTGACATTTCCTTAACTCTGGAGAACCTACTTATGGTTTTTTACAATATCTTTACCAGCTGATGATGAGAAAGATTTACTGAAAAAGAGCTTTATCGTTTAAGGCTGGGAGTCCATAAGCTTGTAGGAACTATCAATGCTGCTCACAGGTTCCCTCTTCAAGGTCAGTTGTTATGACTAATCAGAACGCCTTGTCTGTGTTTCTCTCAATTCCCATCTCGCAGGGTCTTTTAGACCCTGTCTCCATCCCCTGTTCCTTGTCCTTTTGGAAAAACTCTTGGTGCTGGGAGGTCCCAGGATCTTGGGATGGTTCCTCTGTGTTAGGGTGGACCGGTTCTGCAAGGATGCCATGTGTGGTTACAGACAGCACAATGGCATTGTGTCAGCCAACCGGGGCAACGCCAAGCAGTGTTAAAGATTTTAGGCTCATGGTTGCTGAAAGGGTTCTGTATCACGCGAGGAGGGACAGCAAGAAGGATCTGCCACAGTCCTCAACTGCAGCTTTTTATCACCCTCCTCCCAGAGGCCAGGATGCTTAGTCAGCTCTGAGAGACCTCGGTATAATATCTACCAATAAACAAGTGGACTCTTTGTATAATCTCACTTACTTGCATGTGAAGGATAGCAAATGGGCTGTCCTTTCTGTCTTCTGTTTCATGCCTGATGCTCATTAGGAAAGACAGAATTCACTCAGGAATGGTGCAGCCATCTAGGCTGCGCATTGCTTAGATCTCTCTGCTGGCTTCAAGTTACCTCCATTGTCTTTCCTAAAACTTGCTGCCTGCTAAGGCTCAGCTTTAATTGATCTGGTGAGATCTCTCTCAAAACGTAGTATATGTGGGAAACCGAAGGTGATGGCAAAACATTACCTGTGGCTCCTGGTAGTCCTGGCTTGCCTTGGGATCCCTTTGGTGGCCTCACGCAGCCTGCACCTGCAAACAAAGATAAGTCAGTTACACTGTATGTCCTCAGATGCCGCCTCTCTTTTTTAAAAAAAAAGTTTCATTCTTCATTAAAAAACCCAAATTGCTCATTGCTGGCATTTTCGGGGGAGCACTCAAGCTGAGCTCCACTCAGCTGCTCTTCTGTCTATTTTACAGAGACTATGGTGGCTGCTCCAGTTAGACTGGCATAGGAAGTATAGACCAGCTTCACGGTGACTCTGTTTTTCAGAGTAAGAGAGATAATTTGCTTTTCCGTGGGCAGTGTATACCCCTGAAGCAATCCAGTCAATTTTTTTGTAGAAATGAAAGAGTTCTTTCTCCACATGTTAAACTGTACTGAAAATCTTCATTCAAAGTTATTTTTTAAAAAAAAGTTGCTTAAAGTTTCTTGGGCACTTAATCTTTGGGACTGTTGTTATAGATTGTATGGTAATCAGTATTTTGTCACAATAAACACTCAGGAGCAATGAAATACAGAACTCCTGAATTGCAGAGCTAAAACTGCAGTCATTTTAGAATATGTTCAATTTGATTACTTACAGTATATGCATGGTTACTTATGACCTGATGTTCAAATAGTTTTAAATCAAGAGAATCCAAAGTAGTCATCAGAAAGAAAGCACTAAACCATAATAGCAGTGAAAGACTAAATATCAAAATATATTGAAGCCATTTGTATGTCCAGTACCTGACCATATTGGTTCAGTTCCATCTCCTCTAGAAAAGTCTTCAATGACCTGCCCACAATCTTTGAGCAAAGAATGGGAAATGACAGTTACTATTTGAAAGAGAAAAACTGTAAAATACTCTCAGTTCTAACCCAAATACCTATTACAATATCAGATAATGCATTCTCTTACATATTATGCATGCATTAAACAAAACCTATATGCTATAACATTCTGAAACTCTTTATCCAGGCCTGAAACCTAACTCTGGCAGAGTCAGGAGGCTACGTGTCCCACGCACTGTCTAGGGTTGGTGAGTGCCTGCTCTGGCTTGCATATTCTGCCAGGCTTCTCAAAGTTGAGCAAGAACACTCTGAGCCTGAACTCATAAGAGGTAGTCTTATATTATTACATCAGAAGGGATTCGGAAAGCTGCAGAGATAGTATGAAGAGTTCTGATTCTTCATGAATACGTGATAACTTCTGGTCAATTAAAAGATTGTGTTGGATGGGGAAGATCAAAGAAAACCACTTGTGAGTAGTCCAATGGCAAAAAATTGTTCCACTGCCTCCAACTGCTTGAAACCTGGAAGGTTTTGCTTGCTGGCACTAACACTTTTAATTCATGCATTTCAGAACCTGACATGAAACTACTGGGACTTCTGAACTACTTTAAGATTTCTGGACAACTAATACAAGCAATCCCTTTTTTACCCACATAACCCCCCACCAAAAGCTGCCTTTTCAACAGTGATACTGTACACAATTCAGTAATGATCTCCCATGGCTTTGATGTAGAGATATCTCTTACCTAGTTGGCCAGGCTCTCCTGGCAGACCAGGCAGACCTGGAGGTCCAGGGTTTCCATCTTGTCCACGGTCACCTGGAAGACCCCGGTACCCTTTTGGACCAGAAAATCCTTCACCTGGCAGGCCTGCTTCTCCTGGAAAGCCCTTTGGGCCTAATTCACCTGGATAACCAGGATCACCAGGGAAACCTCTGATACCATCACCCTGCGGGAAATGAATGAAGATGGTCACTCCTGAGTTTGCTCAGAAGCAAAGTCAAACATTTGAACAACTCTCATGCTGCCTCTTACAGGCAGCAATTCCTCAGGTATTGCATCCCAGCTTTTTAAATCACATTGCAAATAAAGTATATTTAAAATAATCAGACTTTTTATTTATAACCCATGGCAGAAAATGCATGAGAGAAGCAGTCTTGAGGGAGCAATCCTCTAAAAAGTCTGGCCAAGGAATGGCACTAGGGCAATATGAATCACTGCTTTGGAGAAGATTCTTTCCTTCCTAAAAAGCTGCAAGAGGGATTTGGGCAAACTACATGCATTGCTAGAGATGTTCTGGTGCAGCATTTAATTCTGAGACCTTGACAAAAGGTGACATAAAACTGCACCCAAATGGGCAGATGTTTTCTTTTGTCTGTTACTCTGGTGATATTTCCACAATATCAGATTAACATCTTATGAACATCACAAGAAACCATTTCCATTCTCAGAAGTAATAGAAAGTACCATATTTACTGGTAGTAAAAAGCACTGTGGTCCAGACTTGACAATATTGCTCTGACCCATTTTCAAATATGATGTAAGAGCATCCCAGTGGTCCAAAACAGGTGAGATGAATCCCATTTGCAAAGTATTTACCTTTTTCTTTTGCCTAGAGAAGGAGCTTAGAAAACCATCTAAGATTACATGTCTAAATTATAGACAGCTACAGTTAGTTAAATGTGGTGCTATCAAGCATTGATACGATGACACAACCTACAATTTGAGGAAGTAAAATTGTAGTATATTTTGCTTTGCCTTAACTCAGTCGTAACACAGCTGTTGAAGATCAGTCACACAGAATCTCTCTTAGACAACCAACAAATATCACAAACTAACCACTAAAAGCAAGCTGGCCAAAATGGGTTATTCACAACTACTTGGTTGTTTAAATAAAATGGAAATAAAAGTAAAAGATTACTCTAAATACCCTGAGAGTAAAACTGTATTTTATATATCAAGAACCAGCAAAGCCAGTCTAGTTGTGCAGCATTATCTGAGAGACAAGGATAGCCTGGTGACCACAATCATTCAGAACTACATGTATTAGTAATTGAGTGTGGGGGAAATGATTTAGCTGTATTTGCTACTTACTGGAAGGCCGGGCTGTCCTGGTAAACCATCTAATCCATCTCTACCTGGGAAACCATCTCTACCTCTGGTACCAGGCAAACCAGGATCTCCTCTGATTCCTTTGGTGCCTAAAAAAGATCTTTCATTGTGAGACTAATCTCTTATGAAAGATGAAAATAATTGCAAAATACATACAACATGAATTTTTCCTCTACCTTTAGTTGTTATATGGAAAGAATCTCCCTTTTCTCCTTTTGGTCCAGGAAATCCATCTTGGCCCGAAAATCCCTAGTGTTACACACATTGAAAAAAAGACACAGAACCACTTCAGAAATAAGCATCAAGATTTGTATTTATTTCCACGGTCCTGCTTAAAAAAGAGTCTCATTAAATTTTACTGCTTTATTGTTGTTTTCTATGAATTATTTCCTCTTTGGTAAACCCACTCTTGTGCCTGAATCTTTATTAATACACTCTAACTAGGACAAAGGTCTATGTGGCAGGGTACAGGTGCTTCTGCATCAGGATACTTTTGGGAGACCTGTGGCTTTCCATGAGCTACAGTCCTGCAGAACAGCATCAGAGAAAACCTAGTCAATTACTCAGTGTCGGAATTTAAGGTGTAAGCAACTATTTGGCACCATGGTAGTGAAATACAGGGTTATATTGACCTGCATTTCCTCCTGCCCAACACTAAAAAAGAGGAGAGTCTCATAACTGGCAGTGGACTGCGATTCACAATGCTATTGTGGGGCTCAAAAAAAAAAAAAAAAAGATCTTCATCTACCAGAGACAAAACTTAGGAACAGAGTGACTAAGTGCCCCAAACCACAGGTTTTGGATAGAAGGGACAGCAGGAGGTCCCCAGTCCAACACACCGCTTGCAGCTACAGCAGGTTGCTCAGGGCGCTGCCTCGTTAAACTTTGAAGATCTCCAAGGAGGGAGGATTCCTCTCTTGCAAAGGCAAACTGTGGTGAAGCTGACAAACAGACATAGGCACTCCTGATCCCTTGGTATAACACAGAGTCCTCCCCCTGAACAGCCCATTTGAAAGTGTTTTTTGTTAGCTTTGGGCCAACAGCTTCTCAGTCACAAGACCAAACCCATGGTAGATACCATGGGCCTGAGGTTACAGATTCATTTACCATTCATTATTTTATGCCAATTAGCTTTAGTTGTGAATAATTACATTCATGGTCACTAAAATATAAACCATGCGCGTTAGGTTTTCCCTCACCTCCTCTTACTGAATTCCAGGGTAGATGATCATAGAATCATGGAATGCTTTGGGTTGGAAGGGGCCTCAAAGACCATCCAGTTCCTGCCACGGTCAGGGACACCTCCCACCAGACCAGGCTGCTCAAGGCCCCATCCAACCTGCCCTGCAACACCTCCAGGGAGGGGACATCCACAGCTTCCCTGGGCAACCTGCGCCAGTGTCTCACCACCCTCATTCTGAAGAGGATGTCCAATCTAATGTCTACTCTAAATCTTCCCCCTTCCAATTTAAAGCCATTCCCCCCATCCTACTACTACACACCTTTGCAAAAAGCCCCTCCCCAGCTTTCCTGCAGGCCCCCTTCAGGTACTGGAAGGCTGCCATAATATAAGCAATGAAAGGGATGCAACTGACACACTTAATTTTTGTTTTAAATACTCCTGTGCCATACATTATTTAAAAGGATGCTTTTTGTATCACTGCCTTTTACTGATGTTCTCCTCGATTATCTCAGGTGAAAAGCATGTGTGGAAATGGTATCTGAGCTGCAGGTTGTCTCAACAATGTATGTTTACATTTCTGTAAGTCTAAAGTGTGAGATAAGATTTGATTACAAGCATTTTGCTTTATCTAGGCCATATTTACAAACTGCATTATAACGGTCAGTGAAGCCACATCTGTAAACCACAGAGAAGATATTTTCTTTTGGACACTAATTTTTGCAGGTAAAAAAAAATCTCAGGAACTTAATACAAAGCTGAATTATTTCAGTGACTATATAACTGCAGAAATCTTCAGCAGTAGTGCTGTGTTAGTAGTGTGATGTTCACATTGCTATTTTTTCGTTTTCGAGGTTTAGATGTTGTGTATAAAGCAATTCAGCACACAGGTGTTTTGAAAGTGTTTTACAGCTGTTTCTAATTTCTCTTTCTCCACAGAAAAAAGTATTCTTTCCTTGGGATAAAATTTTACTTTCCTTAAATTGATATAGATCTGATGTAGGTTAAGTATGTTTATTGTCTATATATTTAACTTGTTGAGTGTGCTCAAAAAATTATGAAGTCACTTCTGCCTAAGAATATAGACCAAGATTACTTAAACTTAATTGTTTTACTTTGAGTTTGTGAGATAAAGTCTGGGTTTTACTACTGAGTGATATTTTCCTATGCCATGCTACGCTTTGTTTCTATATGTTTATACTATTGACTATTGTATAGTAACTTGAATTCTGTGAAGAACATATGGAAATTCTTCATTTCAAAGGCAAAAAACTTGCAGAACTTACAACATTTTAACTGAAGTTTCAACACTGAACTTTATGAAAATATTTTTCAATATTTTCATGACTTCTAGAACGTAGAACTTTTCATAGAAGTATTTTAAATTTTCAGTAAAAAAATCTATTTATTTCTGCTTTTTCTGACAGCTACAATCTAGTCAAAGTTTATTTTATTTTAATTCTAAAAAATCCCCAACAAAGCTAGTTGTAAGTTAATTTTTTTTGATGTTTAGAAGAGACTAAAGTACTAACTGAAAACATTATTTTTGCTCTGACATCTTTGCATAAACAGAGATCAGCTTTGTGTCAGCTTTACAAAAATGTTATTGTAAAATCTTGACAGATGTAACTTTGGAAGACAGTTCTGACCATGAGGAATCCTGATGTGATAGGCATACTACATAGTACAGCACCTTTAGATGTACATAACAAGCAAGCAATTGTAAGTAAAGCCCTTTTCTCAGGGTTATTGAATGATGTTTTTTAGGAAGATTTAACGTATTGCAAACAAGAGCTTTATATTTCATTAGTTTGACATATGCATCTTACTAGCAACAATCTTAAGTTACTACTGGAACTGAAGATGACCAGATCATACTCACTACTACAGCTGCTTGTTCTGCTGAAATGGCTTTGTTTATATGAAAAGTGGACTTTGGATTGTGTGGAAATCTTTTGCTCTTTCCAAAATATCCTATTTTCACCTCCATCCTAGTAATTTTTGGCTTCTAGTGTTTTGTAGACAGCAATTTGAAAACTATTGAACTGGCACAGAAAGAAATAAATCCTACTTTTAATCATTTTTCCATAGAGAGTAGCTTTTTTCTTTTCCTAGTAGGCATATAAAGCTATGCACTAAAGAACAAGTATCTCACTTTCGCTCCAGGGTAGCCAGGATTACCATGTGGTCCTTGATCACCAGGTTCTCCTTTCCTCCCAGGCTGGCCAGGAAGTCCTGGAAAGCCCGGAGGGCCAGGGGGGCCAGTAGAGCCCCTTCTGATATCATCACCCAAAAGGCATTTACTGCAATCCCCTTCTTCACCTGAGGAAAGGATTGGAAAGAGAAGAAAGAATGCTCTGTCACAATAAAAAAGATGTTCTGCTGCATCCATTTTACATATAGACTTAAGAATGCATGAGGAGTTTCTTAAATACTTCAGAAAAGTACTTGTTTTTCTTACAAGAAATACAATGTTTCCTTGCTGTGTCAGCCCCAGCTCAAATTCATTGGTCCTCAAGCACATAATAGATCAATAAACTCAGAATGAATACAATAGGAGCTTTACACAATGAATGACAGCAGACCATCTATTGAGTTATCTGTTATAACCTACCTTTAGGTCCTTTTCGTCCTCTTGGCCCAGGGAAACCTTGCATGCCAAATCTACCTGGTGACCCCTCCTGTCCTTTTAATCCAAAGAGAGAACCTAGAAGTTTCATAAAATAAAAATATAAAGTAATCTACTCTCTACTTTTCTTCTCTTTCCTCCCTATTCCTTTGAGCTGCACTGCATTTGCCCTGTTCTGTTTCCCCAAAGGTCATTTACAGTCTAACCCAGCCTATCGTTATTTACCACTGATCTCTTCCTCTCTCCCTCATCTCACAGCTTCCCACGCTTGTTCTCAATAACTTCCAGCTGCTATGGCAGATGATCCTTGCCATTCTTTGCTCTCAATCACCCTGAGTTCCTTTACTCCTCTCAGCACAACCTGCTTCGCAGTAGCACAGACCACCTGCTCTGGATCACCTCCTGCATATCCTTTTCTCCACTGCAGTGTGGCACTTTTCACAGATACAGCACGATCTCAATTAGAAATGGCCTCTGGAAGTCACCTGGTCCAACCCTCTGCTCAAAGCAGGGCCAACCTCAAAGACAGCAGTAAGAACCCCCTTAGCTTTCCAGGCTAAGGAAGAAATGCAGCTCTCTCAGACACTCCTTGACATTCGTATCCCTCCCCTAGCCCAAAACAGATCTTCTTTTCTTTCAAATGTTACCAGGAATGTCTGAAAACCTTGCAAACTTTCCCTTCATTGATGAGCATATAACACTCCTCCCCTGTGTATCCTCCCTGCCACCTATTTCTTTTAATTCCCTCAATCTACTTCTCACTTTGCATTGCCAACAGCTACCTTGAAAATAAGCAAAGATCTTCGTGTGAGTTCTCATCATCTCTCTTCATTCACTTACCAGGGGCTCCAGCAGGACCAGGTGGACCACGGAGTCCTGGTGCGCCGTGCTTACCCGGAAACCCAGGCGGGCCCGGCAGATAAGCAGGGGATCCTAATTCACCTTTTTCACCTTTGGGTCCCATTTCTCCAGGTAAGCCTGGCTTATCCCCATCCGCTGAAACAGAACCAGGAAGAATTTCAGAACAATTTTTAATGCTGCTCAAAGAGCTGTAATGTAACAGAAGGGAAAGTTCATGCAACTGCATCTAGCATGCAAGGAAATATGGAGGCATTTAGCACAAAGCAAAAATAGTAACTGCACTTTTCACTTGAGCAAATCAATTGCAGTTACTGAAGCAAAGCTCTGACATAATTTCTACTTCAGTTGTTCAGCCATAGCCCCACCAAGGCTGAAGGAAAATGCTTCTCTCAGTTTTCACTCCAGCAGTTAGTTATCTACCACTCTGTACTATATATTCCACAATCTGTGCATGTATTTAACCCACCCTGGCCCTGTACCAGTCAAAATTTGTTATCAAGCACAAGTGTTGCTGGGATATTACCATCAGAGTATCCAGGAAGACCAGGCAGCCCACGATCTCCTTCCTCTCCTGGGTCTCCCTGTAATCCAGAAACACCTGGAAGGCCTGGATCACCTCTTACACCTGAAAGACATCCATGGTTCCACAAAACACATGTTAGTGTGATGCTGTTTGTGACCTATACATGCTGAATTGTGATACACTGCAGAATTGTCAATTCTTGAAAAGTAAAAATTAGGAACTTCAAGGGCTTCAGAATATTAGAATCTGCAATCATTTCTTAAAAGTAGCTTTTGAAATGCAAGAATCTGCTACCTTATTTTGCTTCGGTCTGCATAAAGAAATATATCCAAAAGATTTCTGTAAAGCCCAAATACCTGGGAGCTGAGCATGGTCTGTGACAGGAATGGTATGGAGCCACCAAAGTTAGGAAGGAGAATATCCCTCAGCTCTTCCTGATGTCTAATCTGCACCTCCCCTGGTGCAACTTGAGGCCATTTCCTCTCATCCTGTCTCCTGTCACTTGAGAGAAGAGACCAAGATCCACCTCGCTACAACCACCTTTCAGATAGTTGTATACAGAACTTTGAACATGAGTGGTAAACTCAAAGGTATGAGGACACAGGCTGAGGCAGTGGCATGTGACCATCCTTGCTGTCTGCTGGCACCTTCCCTGGATTAGTTTTGGTCTTAGTATCACCTTGTACATGTTTCTAGTCTGGCCAGCCAGAGCCACCACAGCTGTCAGTGTTTTTTCTAGTTTTCCTAGTATAAAGAACACAAAGGAAAGCTGCTAATTTTAAAAAGGAAAAAGAAATTCTCTTCTACTACTCAAGGCTTTCTTAATTCTTTTTTCCCTGTGCTGCCATGGCTTCACTTTATCTACAGTGTCTGAAACAGCGCACTGAAGACACTCCCATTCTTTCTTTCACTGGAACACTGTAAACACACTTTTTTTTAAAGCAGCAGAAAAAGTGGACACCAGAAGGCATGGATGCCTTTTGTTTAGCAATCCAGCTTCAGCAGGAGATACAAAGAAGCCATCTGCTTGTGAAAGGTGATTAGGGCACTCTCTTGGAAGGCAATTATAGTTTCTGGAACAGTTTAGCAAACCACAGTATTTTAAGGAATCTAATTCTCAGAATTTCATGATTTTGATCTGCGTAGAGGGTAGTAAAATGCAGCTAAAATAAGCAATCTAAGCAAAGAAGATCTACCTTTCCTTGGGATGCGGGAAGGAACATAGGAAACTGGTCCTGGAGGACCGATGTCGCCTGGCTCCCCCTGTTAACAGAAGTCAAAGTATCACACCTACGTACGTTATTCTAGAGAATTTATTTAAAAATGGAAATGTATGAACATGAAACACAAAAAACCCCGAAGTTTCAAAAGCACTAATGTGATTTTAAAGAAATCTCAGACAATTTAAGTTAACAACCCATGTAACCAGTTCTACAGTGAAAAAACTGCCATTGTTATTACATGACAGAAAAGGAAAGAAAGCAAAATGACATCTGGTTTATTGCTTCTAGCAAGTGAAAGTAAAGCAGCACCTTGCTTCCTCTAGGACCATAGGCACCTGGTGGACCATCAAATCCTGGAAGCCCCTGTAATACACATAAAATTATCGATTTAGCCATTATCAGAGAGAGAACAAAATTATTTGGTCAGTAGCAGCTGGCTTTGATGGTAGTGTGAAAACCATGCTACAGAGCTGAGCAGTTTGTCTCCCTGGGGTGTAGTAATTAGGGTAATACCATTGTTTCCTTGTGTTTTGGTGTTCCACCTCTTGGACTAAGCCTTACTCCCATCAAAGGCCAGAAGGACTGTCGCTGGTACAGGCTCTATCACCTCTGGCAGGGGTGCATTTGAAAGGAGCATTTGCACCATCCCCTTGGAGGCTGCAGGATGGTGGAGGAGAAAGGGGATCCCCTCCGTGACGGTTGACCCTGAGACTCATGGGAGAGGCAGCCTGAACACAACCAACCTGCTGCAAGAAGACTAAATGAGTCTGAATCATTACAAGTGGACATTTTCACTAGAATGCAAACAGTGAGCGGTGAAAATGCATAGGTTCTTTTAGCTGTTTTTCAGGTGGCTGCAGCCTGTTTGGCCAAAGATGGGTTCCTTGCCTGAATGAAAAGAACTCAGGACTGGCCCTGAAGGTGCCTTCATCCACCTCTCCTACCCCCGGGCATACCATATCCCTGTTAAAATTCTCCATCTGTACCCCAGCAAATGCGATAATATTTAAGGTCCTGCCCACTTCATTCTTTTAAAGGGTTTGAAATCCAAAGCATGTGGATTAAAACACGTATAGTAAAACACAATATATCCTTATCACATGAGAGCATATTTCAGCTGCTGGGGTGCACAGAACAAAACACAGATTCAGTGGTGTTGATACAGAAGAGATGATTTATTGTGTGCAATTTACTCAGCTCCTTGCCAACTTTTGTTCTCTATGGAAAATGTTCATCTGTGCTCTGGAAAAAGACTAATGCTAAAAAGGTGAACTTTCATTAGAAAACAATGGCCAGATCATCAACTGCTACCAAGTAACACAGTTCCACTGAAACCAGCATATTTGTGTAATTCACATTAGTTCTATTATTAGCCAACTTTAAAATTCAGCATCTCCTGAATTTCACTGAGGGTATAACTCCTACACAGAACTTGAACATTAATAACCAGTTCTGTAAGTGACTTGTGCAGTTTTGATGCACTACACAGATGTCATCAAGATGCCACAAACTGGACTGCAGGCTTCAGAGACCTCTCCTTATTGGCAACTGCACATCACACCATCAGAAAAGGAGCCTCTTGACTATCAGGTGTAAAATATCTTTACACTAGGTGGAGCTGGTGGTCTAAAAATGAAGCTGCCAGAAGCTTCCTAATTATCTGCGACTTCATCTGTGTGCACGCAGGACTTAACCAACCTTCCTTCTTTCTTAAGAATCAATTCACTGCTCATAAGTAAACAAAAAGGAGATTGTTGTGAACAGCAGATCAAGTAGGCTATCCCTTCTCATACAAATGTTATACGATGATACTCCATTCCAACCACTGTACCTACAGCTAAAATTGTTGACAAGATTCACCCTCAACAAGGGGAAGTCACTAACCTTTTCTGACTGGAGCATGAACCTATGTTAAGGTCAACCAGTGGGCTTTAATGGGTTTTGCATCAACCTCTCCACATATGCATTACTGATAGAATATTCCCTTCCACACCACCAGGTTTTGTGATCAGACAGAATAGCTGGGGAAAAGTTATTTTTGATATTTCATGTATTTTCACGGCTTATGTATTTCATTTTATTATTGTTATGCATTGGTGGTAGGACAAATCCTTAAACAACTAAGAATGGAGAAGCATGGAAAAGTCACGCATCCCACAGCTATTTGAATACCTCATGGAAGTGATTTCTAATGCTGACTGAAGAAGTCTTTCTGTGAGAACAAACAGAAAGTATGAGATCTTCTCTGTCTGACAAAATGGTATTTTAAATATTTGGGTATGTTTCCATGGGAACAAAGATTGAACTGGTATATTTATCAGTTCCCTTCTCTCCTTCTTCTTCTTTCATAATATTCAAGATAACCATACATCAACCACATCTGCAGAAAGCTGTTCAAAAAAAGTAAGTTTCTGTGTGTAGGAAGAAAATTATAGAAATCATAGCTATGTTAATGGGAACATTGAAAATTGCACTTTTTGATAGTACATTTAAAACATGCTCATGTTTTAAGCAAAACAGATTTTAATTATAGGGCTATATTTTTTCTCACCGATGAGAAAAATAACTGACCCAAAATTACAATGATGGATGAATCCAGATGATATTTGTTAGACTACAGCTGGCTTAATTACAGGCAGAATTTGTCCTCTACATTTTATTTTTCAGACAGATTGTCTACATATACGTTAGAAACAACAGTCTTGTATGAAATACTCACTCTTTCTCCACTGAGTCCTGGAAAACCATTGATGCCAGGCAGTCCCTATGAAGGCACAATGATATTAGCAAAATAAAGTGACATCCTAAAATTCTAATCGTTAAGAATAATTCTTATTTCTTAGATAAAATAAATCTAACAGCTTGAAACTTTAACAGTTAGAGTTCAGACACTTTTTCAATCAGATTCATGTATGGTGCAAACAGAACAGGTCTGGTATCTAAGCTGGTATTCGATTCTCTTAATCAACACATTGTAAATTGACCATGAAGGTTTTAAAGATGACTGAGATTCTTTCCAAATGTGTGGTGAGTTCTGTTCTCACTCTGTTTAAGCACTTTTGAAACCTTGCTCCCAAAATCATCCATGGATGCTTCAAGGTAGTTGCATTCAAATTAGCTTGTTTCTGTGGTCACAAGTAACCAGACCCAAACTTACGTTCATCAGCCATGGTCTCAACAGAGCAGAGACAAGAATAGTGAAGTACAGCCTGTGCTGCAGACCAGGACAGTAGCTGTGGCTACTGTCAGAGACCCATAAGGCTTCCCAGTGATGGTACATGCATACCTGTGAGTCCCACGGGGCCTTCCTCCCACTACCATTTCAAAATGTTTTTTTTCACTTTCCTATATCAGGCAGCTCAGAGCTGTCCGCAATCTTTTGGCTGAAGAACTATCATTTCTATAATTTGTTAATCTGTGTTTTGTTCCTGAAGACAAACTCTCAGCTTGGATTTGTGCATTCAGCTGGGTGAATTTTATCTTTAATGAGTGACTTACCCTTTGTCCCGGGAAGCCTATTACCCCTTCTTCACCCTTTTCAGCATAGAGAAGTACGCCCTAGGAAACACTGCAAGTCAGTTCAACATATTTCTTTATTATGTGCAAAAAAAATGTAACGCAGTTTATGGAAGCTAAACAGGAAGAAAACATCATTGTAATGCATGGAGGATCTAATAATAGCTGCATGTGAAAGAATTTTTGTCCTTAAAATTAAGTGTAATATGCTTGTTTTATTATAATAGCAAGAACAGGCCATTAGGGAGAGGATGGGATTTCCCTCCTATTATCTCCACCTTCTTTATTTCTTCTGTGCCTGCAACTCTGAAGAAGAGCCAAAGCAATTGTTCAGCCATAAAACTAATAAAGTAACTCAGCTTATGCCCAACATGTAGGTTCAGAGAGCTATCTGGCAAACACAGTCATACTGCTATCAATCCTACCATTAAAAAAACCAAAAAGGTAAAACACATATCCCCTTCTGCTACATCAGCACAAAATCTACGGGTTTCCTAATGTAGTCACAACATTCTGCATGTGTAAAATCTGACCAACAGCTGAAGAATTGGCTAGCAACTGCACATAGAGGGCATCAGGGCTCCATACTGTGACCTTCTCCCACAACCTTGTGGAGAAGCGGACCAGACCATCTGAGAAAATAAAGCTCTGCAAAATGCTCAGTGAGGCATCCCTAATTGGTAGAGATGGTATTTTTAAACACTCTGGGAAGTGAAAATGAACCTCTCAATGGCAAAGCTATTTAGACAGTCTAGAAGTTGCTTTCAAGTAAACCAGATTCAGTCAAGCTTGGTTGATAACTCTAAATGATACACCAACACGCGGCATTACTGTCTGCTTCCTCAACAGACAATGACCAATGAGACCAAAAGTCTGTATGTGCTGGAGAGTAAACTGAAAAGGATTTAAAAAATTTACATATATACTTAATTAATGAAATCTAGTGGAATTTTTAAATATAGCTCAACAGATCAGCAGCAGTAAGAGATCTGTTAATAGTTGAAGCTAAAATTAGAAAATGTGTGAGGGAAAAATCTTATTTCAGTAAACCAGTAAGAGGATGACTGACTGCCCCGCGAAGTTTTTACACGTCATCTTAATCAGTTTTTCTAAAGCATCAGAACTGATGTCTCTGTTTATGTTGCTCTATATCTATACTGCATCATTTCAATGAAGAATGCACCAGTATTATCTCCAATATTATTATTTGGCTTTCTTCTCCTCCACTTGACTTACTGGAATTCCAGCTTCGCCTTTTCGTCCAGGTTCTCCTCTCTCACCCTAAAAATAAATGAAAAGTATTCAGATATGTTAGACATTCCTATTTACATTTCAATAACTTTTCTACAACACAAAGTGACAAATGTTTATCAAGAGAAAAAACTCCACTCTTGTGCCGTTCTTTATTCATGCGCTTGTCATACGAAATGCATGTTTTCATAAGACATTTTTAAAGCTGCTTTCTTTATTTGATAATTTTTCTGGAATGTGAACACCTCAGGTTGTTTCCAGGCTTGTTCATGAGGTGTCTAGGTTGCGAATACCTGAATAATGCCTGTAAACAAATGCACACTCTCCCATTCTTACCTACTATTTATCTATGAATTGTCTGATCAAAAGTAAATGTTCCAGTTAGGATGAGACAGCTCATAGCCTGAAGCCTACTCACTATGTTGACAGTATCTCCATTGAATATAAAGGCTCTCCAGATAAGTAGTTCATATGCAGACATCTCTTCTTAGTCCTAGAAATCCCAGCATGTATGTTACTTAATGCAGATTGTAGACTGTCAAAGGCATTTTTAGATTGTTTAGTATCATACCAATTCTTTTACTGCAGAAATTGCATGAGCCACATGAACTTTCTGTCAAATTTGGGATGAAAAACTACTGGTCTAGAGAACACATGCATACAAGCTGTGAGTATCTCTGCTTCCAGCAAGAAGCAACAGATGAGAATAAACTGCATCTTGCTGTTGAGGATTTCTCCAACATGTATGAAAAAGCAGCCTGATCTAGTAGGAGTTGTCCCTCCCCATTGCAGAGGGCTTGGAACTGGATGTTCTTTAAGGTCCCTTCCAACCCAAACCATTCTATGATTCTGATTCTGTGATTCTAAGCCTTGATTGTTAATGTTCAAATATCTGCATCATATAGATAAGTTATATAAAAATCCACAATAATTCAGATAGATAGCTTCCCTAAAGATATGCTTCATTTACAGGAAGAAAATTTCACTCACTTTTACCAAAAAGAAGATATTGATGTCTCAGCAGGTATTTCTGCTTGTAAAATGAGAAGATGTGAGTGATGGCCTCTAGCTGTGTACTTAAAAATCAAGTTTGCCTTAGACACCTCCATTCTGTGAGAAGTGCTATCTGAATGACTTCAGCTACCATAGTTTCCAGAAATCGTTCATGATCCAAGCTATCAGAAAATTAGCAGATTTCTCTTTCAATATACTAAAAAATCTTCTAAATACTACATGTAAAATATGTTTGCACAATATTTTAGTTTTGGTACTGCAGAACTCTTAGTTCCTTGTGTATTTTGGCAAAACACTCTGTAGTTACCTTGTGTTTGTCAGAGGGGACACCCATCAGTTCTCTTGTAGGAAGCCCAGGTGGACCTGGAGGACCTGGGGAGCCCTGCAGGAAAAGCATAAGGGTACATTTACTGATAGTTACAATACCTTCTCAAGCTGTTGATAAACACAGTTTAAGTGGTGGAGAGACACTGGCACAGGTTGCCCAGGGAAGTTGTGGATACCCCTCTCTGGAAGTGTTCAAGGTCAGGTTGGATGGGGCCTTGAGCAGCCAGACCTGGTGGGAGGTGTCTCTGCCCATGGCGGGGGGTTGGAACTGGATGATTTTTAAGGTCCCTTCCAACTCAAACCGTTATATGCTTCTATGGTTCTAGGGAACTGCAACAAAAGGAGCCACACAGATTGGCCCCTGCTAAGAGTATGGTTCTAAACCTCTGAATGAATTGATGGCAAACCAAATTTATTTTGTGCTGGGCATAGAGCAATACTTGCTCTTGCCCTGTATGTTTCCAGTACAATGGTAAAAATTATTGCTTTATATAAAGTGGTCTGGATCTATAAATTTCAGAGGTATTACCTTTGATTTCTCCGGGTGTAAATAAGGATAGAGTTAGACCTAGACTTATAGAAGTTAGTTCATCTATGACAATCTTATAGAGATTATCATTACTTTCAACGGTTTACTTGTTTGAGTTTCTCTTCTAATTATGTAACACAATTGCAAATTAGGAGAGTATTTGAAATAGTTTCCTTTATAAATAACAAATAACATCAACCTGTCCTTTAGCAGTGATATTAATTCATTAGTTTTCCTTTACCTGTTCACCTTTTTCTCCATAGAAGCCAAGACCCCTGTTGCCCTGAAAAAACAATAGGTTAAGATTTACTAAGTACATGACTTAGTTTTCCAATGTAAAACTTAAACATGCTTAAAAGCCTCTTCAGGCTTACAAGTCTGTAGGACACCACTGAAGAACTGCAATCAAATACTAGTTTAGGTTTACCTCAAAGTATTTTTATAGATCTAAAAGTATTTTTATAGACACAAACATTCAGAAAGATGACTCTAATTAAAATCTCATGCTACCAGTGCTTCTTACAACAGACTTTGAGTCATTCACTGAATAACGTGAAAAGATCAAGCATTTCTTTTGCAAGTTTTTTAATAGCACTGAATGTTAAATAAAAATACTTAAGTGAGCTGGAACAATGAACTCATGTATTTTTTCCGCTGAGATATAAAGACCGCAAGGATTCTCTGTTCATGGGAAGCTACTATGACTACAGTAGCAAATCATATCTGGCTCTAAAACTGGTTTAATCTTTTCAGGGTAGGCAATCCCAGTGTAAGATTAACCTTTCATGGTATGCAGCCAACACAGAAAGTCTTGTGCTACCAAGCCTTTGGTGCAGCATTCATTTCTTTATTTTGCTGCCTTCGAGTGGGTCCTGGATAAACCTCAGCAACACAAAATCAACATAACTCTGACGCAAAGACTTACTTGTGGTCCTGGGGGTCCCGGGGCCCCTGGTGGTCCCTAGAGAAACACAATAGTGGAGAGTAAGTTACTTGTTGCTTTCTAATAAATGACTGCAAGTCAGACACTTTATGTCTGAAATATAAGCATATATTTAGAAGACAGTATATTCCTCAGCATTTGATGTTCTATCCTCACTATATCGGCTGTGTTTACTGCTCTGAAAAAATGCCCTAATCACTCACATTGTAATCTTTACTAACAGAATAAGAGTCTCCCAGCTCAGATCTAATGTAATCCCATTTTTAATTCAAGTAATAAGAAATTGTGCTTTTGAGTCTTGACTTGGTGACGTTTTATGCTCATACCTAAAGTTAAGCATGCCTTAAAGTGTTGCTGTCTTGGCACTGCATTGGTCTGTAAAGGGAGTTGGAACTACCACACGTATCTTAGATTAGCTATTTGGTATCGTATAGAAAGAAATGAAATGAAGATGGTGGGAAATGAAACCATAAGAGGAAAAATGCTGCCAGAGTCTGACAAGAAGAGCAGTAGGAAAGCCATTAATTGGAGATACCATATGCCTTTCTTCAGTCAGCTGTGGTAGTTAACAGGCTGCAAAGGGCTGTACACATTAAAAACTGTCGGAAAGGTGGGGTGTATGAGAAGCATAAGCTGATGCAAACTCAGACCGGGGAAATGCTCCCAGGTCCCTCTCACATAGAAGTCACTGCTTTATAAATGGTTAATATAGCTGGGTATAATTTTAAGAGCTGGAGATGGTGGGGATGCATCTAGTCTGGAAGAGTGTTCAAAAGAGATGTTGCCAAGACAGTACCCAGAGGGATGAAGTCATGGGGTCAGAAAACGTATGGTTCATAGCACTCCTAACATCCACAAAAGAGTATTGGGAATGTTAGTCATTACCAGCTGTGCTCCTGTATGAAGCTCATGAACTTCATAGGTTGACTCTAGAGAAAGAGTTAGTAAAGGTCTGGGGAGATCTCACTTCAGGAGGACCAGAGGGGACAGACAAGCTGCAGCTTACTCCAAATGATAAAACAGGCCACTGCAGAAAATGGACTTTGGAAAGCTGCTGTGTATTCAGATGTAGAGCAAGACTAATGTGCATTTTGAATAAATAAATAAATAAACACCCCCCTCCCATATTCTATGAACTTGTCTTACAGGAAAATAAAACAAGACTAAATAAAATAAAATAAATTTAATTTAAACATTTGATTCTCACTCATAAAAATATTAACTGTGGTAATAAGAAATGTGGAAAATTGTATCTAGAGAGAACACAGTATTCCCAAAGAACTATTCAGCAACAGTTGTCAAAGTCAATGTTGTAGATGTTGATTTTGGAAAAAATGACTGAAAAATAGTTCAAAAATAAAATTGTATTTGAAATACTAATGTTATCTACTCAGTCTCCTGTGGGAAGCATGGAGAGCTAGTATATATACCTATACTTTGTGAGCAAAAAAAGATAACGTATTTAGGACCTGATATCTTTGATAACTCAGTGTAGGGGGATGTAGACTGGACAGCATTGAATAATCTTTACAAAGACCTTTCCAAGGAGGTCAAAGAAATACACAGTGAAAAAAGTATATCTCTTTTTGCAATACCCATCCTTGTGGAATTATCTTCCAGTACTTTATAAAAGGGTTTGCATTCAAGTAAACCTACTTGGTATTTCCCACCTCTTTTTTCTATTCTTTTGCTAGGTTACAATCCAACACAACGGAATTTGCTGAGATAATTATTATGTTAGGTTGATTTTGTACAGAACATATTTTAAACATACTTACTGGTCTTCCTCGTTCCCCTCTTGGACCAACAGGTCCTTGAATACCCAGTGTACCTGGAGGTCCCTTTAACGAAAAAAAAACCCAACCATCCATTAATGTTGTGCTGTATCAGTTACCATTGACACTTAATAGTCACTGTAATACTACTTACTGGAAAACCACTGAATCCTGGATCCCCAGTTTCCCCCTAAAAAAAATAAAAACAAAAAAAGGAAAAGATGTAATAAATACTATACAGAAAGCCGAATAAAATCTTCTTCTCATTCATTAATTCTTTTCTCATTCTAAAATCTAACCATAACATACAATGTTAGACAACTCCTTACATACAGATGCATTCAATACAGGTGTTGAGATAATCAAAAGTAGGCCATGGAGACTTTGTACTACTATAGCAACTATAGTATAGTTGCATGCAATACAGTAGGAGGGCACAAAGTTGTCTAGGGAAGTCAAGGATGAAATGGACAGTGTTTTATTATTTTTTTGAAAAATCTAATCTAATCAGTGGCTTAATTAGGGCTACAACCTTAGCTCAAATGTACAAGCTCATTTTTCATGAGTTGCATGGGAATAACTGAATCATTTTGCTTCTCTTCTGAGTCACTAAAAGCACTTGGAACATACTGTTTCAAGTGACCACATATTTTAACTGCAGTACATGTTGAAATGTTTTTGGAAATTAGATCCAAAAATGTTCTAGTCCAAAGATCTCCTGATACCCATAAATAATGTGGCGTTCAATCCAGACACCTTTAATCATTTGGAATAGCATCCATTCTAGTTCATTTGAGTTTAGCTAACAGAATAATCTGTGGAACCAAGCACTCCTGGAAATGAGTACAGGTGTCAGTATCCATTCTTGGCCACAATATACTTTAACAACTTTTAATCATTACTTAAGCAGTCCTAATTTCTAACAAGTGAGGATTTAAAGAGTTTCTAAAAAGAAAAAAAAGATTCCAATAAAAAATACAAATATGTCAACAGAAAAAACTATTTTGGCACTCCTCACTGGCACAAAATACACATAAACAATGTTAGTAGAACCCTTCTATGATGAGTACTGCCCAGATGTACCTTTGCAGATAAATCTGTCACAATTTATACTCTAACACCATATCCGATAGTTTCAAATTACACAAAACTATACATATAACAAAAAGCTACAAGTGACAACAAAACATTTTTTTAAGGATTAGATACAGTAAAAGTATTTTTGATTCCAAGACAACCAAACTCCTGCATGAAAATGATACAGAATGATACTTAATATTAAGTAGAATCATTCAATGGACTAAACTATGGCAAAGGAATGATTTTGCCATGCATAATACAAAAGTAGTCATTGAATAAAGAGGGTAATGCTTGAACTACAATATCTCCAGTGCTGCTGCAATCCATCTGTAGGCTGGAATTCCTTGCAGAGAAGTGAGTGGAGATTAGGTCAAGGGAGGGGATTCTCCCCCTCTATTCTGCTTTCATGAGATCCCACCTGGAGTACTCTGTCCAGTTCTCGAATTCCCAACATAAGAAGGATATGAAACTGTTGGAATGGGTTCAAAGGAGAAGGGCTATGAAGATAGTCAGAGGGCTGGAGCACCTCTGCTATGAGGACAGGTTGAGAGAATTGGTGTTGTTCAGTCTGGGGAAAACAAGGCTCCAGGGAGACCTTAGAGCAGCCTTCCAGTACCTGAAGGGGGCAACAAGAAAGCTGGGGAGTTTTTACAAGGGCAGGTAGTGATAGGATGAGAGGGAATGGTTTTACATTGGGAGGGGGAAGATTTAGATTAGACATTAGGAAGAAACTCTTCATGATGAGGGTGGTGAGACCCTGGCACAGGTTGCCCAGGGAAGTTATGGATGTCCCCTCCCTGGAGGTGTTGAAGGGAAAGTTGGATGGGGCCTTGAGCAGCCTGGTCTAGTGGGAGGTGTCCCTGCCCATCGGAGGGGGGTTGGAACCGGGTGATCTTTAAGGTCTCTTCCAACCCAAACCATTCCATGATTCTATGATATAAGATCTGCTTTGCTGTAACCAGAGAAAGCAAAAGCTGCCTTGCACAGCCTGCACAGAATGGAAGTGGACCTCCTGGGATGTGTCCCTCAGAGTGTAGGAAATCTAACTCTCCATCATCTGCTTGTAAAACAGTACTGAGACTGAACAACTCGGAGCAGTTACGACATACCCTGTATCTGCTCGCGATGTCTGGCGGCAGTATATAGGGCTCCCCCTTCTGGCCCTTCGGTCCTTGGACGCCCTAAAGGTTACCAAAACCAATAATAGAAGTAAGCTTTCATATCATATATGTTAACACATAAACAGCTAAAAGAAACGAAAAATATTTGTTGGGGTTTTTATGAGTATATGCATAGTGCTGTTTAGAGGTAGAAACTATGCCCAGCTCTGGGAATTCATGGTTTAAAAACAAAGTGTAAAACCTCACAGTACAAAAAAAGAATGAATTTATGATTCCAGGTGAAGAAGGCCCCATTACCCAGCAGTGATATTACAAGGTTGCACCTCCTAGGTAGAGCAGCAGTTGCAGCTCCTCAGGGCTGACACATGTCCTGGTATACCCAGGAACCTCACTGCTCAAGTCAGCTTGGTCCTACGTATCGTGCAATGGAAAGACAATGCTTTGGGCAAGGGGCAGAGAAGGAAAAGGTTACTTTCATCTGGAATTGTGGATTTAAACTTCTTTTATGGATGTTGGATAAAGCTGTACAGTTTTCCTGAAGTAATCTCTCCACAAAACCTACGTGACAGGTCTAGTTCTGGGCAGACCTCCCAGCTTTGGCTGCAATTTAATAACCAAGCCAACATGGATGCTCTGTTGGGCCAAAAGGGAGCTCCATCAAGAGATGTCCCATTCATTTCCAACACATATATGAATGAAATTCACTTAAGTAACAATCTTAGCTTCAGGTATTCACTTACTGTCAGTTACTTACAATGGTACCAGGGAAACCAGAGAGTCCGGGAATTCCTGGGTCACCAGGGTCACCTACTGTCCCATTACAGCCATCGTGACCTGGTTTCCCCCTTGATCCTGGCTGCCCTGGATGACCCTGTTGAGGAAAAAAAAAGTGTTTATCTATCCATCTGTTCCTAGTTTTCCTTTTCCTGTAGTCACACAGTATTTAGACATTCTCACATTAAGCCCAAGGAATGGATCCATGGGAAACTATGATTTTCAAAGACAGCAACAGACAGTGTCTTTTTTTAATATAGCTGCAGTTTGAACCAGATGCCCCAGACAGCATGAAAAAAATGAGTAGTAAAGGACCTTTCAGAAAGGGTAGGAAAGCTATGTTCAATACAGGCTCTGTTAAGCAGAGAACTAAGCCAGATGAGGCTGCAGTGCAGGGAGCCACCGAGAACTGGATTTGTTAAGCATTTCAGTGCATCACACTGGAACAGTGGGAAGAAAGGCTCCTCACTGGCTTTGAACAGCTTCCAAGCTGGGAAAAAAGTCAGAGATGCTTTTAGAGTTGAGTGTCATGATGAGGCTTTAAGTATGGAAGAAAACAGCAGGACTCAAAGCAAGGGAGCTGGAAGCTCCTCAGAACCTCCACAAGGAGCCTCTGAAAAGTTACTCCTGTCTCAAACTGGTTATCTATTGCTGTACCTACATTCACCTTAATTTCTATTGCTTCTGGTTTGCACTGAGGCTGATGAGAAGCAAATCTGCTCTTGAGCAGCTCTTTCTTCCATCAATCTTGGTCAGAAAAAATGAGAAACTAGCATAAAATATTTCTCCCTTCTCCTCTACCTAGAGCAGTAGTTTTTTCTTTGCTTCTGCTCCCTTGCTTAGAAAAAAAGAGAAATCTGTCCATATCTTTACCTGCCTCCATCAAGTACTGGCTTTCCTCACCTCAAAAGAGATTCAGGCTTACCACCATCCTCTCTTGGCCTCCAGTCCCACTTCCTAGCACTGTGCCATTACAATGCAGACGTGTGCCTATCTATCTGCCTTCTGATGGTCAGTGTTAAGTCCTGGCCTGAGAAAATGGGACAGAGAGCGAAATCAAGTGGGAAGGCAAGGGAGCTTAAGGACAGGACACAATAAGCATGCAAGTTCAAGTAGTGTCTGAAGGTATTTATCCATCACAATGCAACGTTCAGAGGTTGGGAAGGCAGGGCTAAAAAGCTCAGGTAAGAGAAGTGGTCCAGCTATTGCAACATGGAGCTTCATAGGGTAGTGATGTCCTCTCCTTCCCAGGACGTTAGGGTGCTTAGAAACAACTCAGTATGATGTGGTGAGATGAACAAGAACCTTGGCTTCAGGATTGTTAGCAGGAATGGGAAAGAGGGTCTTCTGCTTTTCTTTAATAGTGAAAAGGAGGGAGAGAAGGAAGATTGTGAGAGAGGAAGCCCTGAACCTTGATAGAGAGGTCTTCTGGAACGAAAAAAAAGGGTGAAAGCACAGTGGATGTGGATGCGTGGGCTGCAGAGCGGGGCCCCCGTGTCAGGGAGCACTACAAAGGAAATCCAAGCCTGGGAACTCTGTCCAGGGATTCCAGTGACTCAAATTTCTTTGTTATTTTATAACACAAGATGTAAAGATGTGTAAGCTGGGAAAATACTGTGCTGTGAACTTTACCCAGTTTTCCTCTTTGAATGTTTCAGCTTCATGGACCTGGTCAATTTGTTCAAAGTTTGACACTGTTTAGTATTCACTAAGTTTTTTTAAGACTACCTCAAGCATGGTGTATGAGCTACAAAGCAAATAATAATAGTGTTCTTAAAATCATTGGTTTTCTATGTGCTTTGCAACTCTGAATAATTAAGGAATGACCTATTGGTGTCCTCTCATCACAAACCTAAGACGTGAAACTCTTACCTCACAGCTCTTCCTTACAAAAGTACATACTTAACTGGGTAACCTCCAGGACACAGGAGATTTCCATCCTTTCTTGTCCCCTTTTACAAGCCTATTTCTCCACAGGACAAAGAAAATGGACCTTAATTATCCAAGGGAACAAGAGGGAGCACAGAGTCTGATCTCGTTGTGTATCTGTAGTTCCACTCATTTCAGCAAATGCCTTTAACTTAAAAGTGTGTATGTGGCTGATGGAGAATTTACTCCAGAGATTTTAATTAAGGTAAAAAGGCTTTAATCTATCCTGTAATATTTGCAGTTGGTGATTTCTTAAAGATGTGGTAACTGGTTACTTACAGGAATTCCATCTGCCCCAGGGAACCCAGTGACTCCTCTTTGCCCCTAGAGCAAAACAGGACAATTAAAATTATGTTCTTCCCAGTATTTTGCTCATTAGCTAAAATATCTGGTATTTGAAAGTTACCACTTCTCCTTTGGGTCCACTTATTCCTGGATATCCTCTTTCACCTTTGTGACCTTTGGGACCTTGCACTCCTGGGATTCCCATCAATCCTGGTGGTCCAGTGAACCCCTGTATTCCAAGGAGCCCTGGCTGGCCCTGAAAAAGAACAATAAAAAAGCATTTATTTACGAACAGTTCCGATGCATGAAGCTGGAGTAGTTATCATTACTGCAATAGAGTCAGTCCCTTGAAGAGAAAGTAAACACAGAATCCCTTTCTGCTCCAGTAGGCCGTGCTCTTTGATGAACATCATCTGGAGACACCACACAGAGAAACTCCAGCAACAGTGACCACACTGAGCACGAAAAAAAACAATGCATGGAAATTAAAATTCAAATCAATATTTAATACTTGAATATTCATGGCTGTTGGAAAAAAAATGTTTTCTTTGTAATAAGTCTTCTCTAGAGTGATTCTCACTGACTTACAATGTAGCTAATTACAGGTGAATTACAGGTACACTTAACTGTAAAATCTGCTTAGTGGCCGTATTTCTTACAAATGGAGCCTGACATTTAATGGCAGGAATTTCTGCCTCTTTGGGGATGATATTTCTATTTAGCAGGGGAGCCTGAAAATGATTAGGCACGCAGGCATCCACACAGGTTGAAGACTTGCACACAGGGCTCCCTTGTCATTCTCCTTTCCAGTTCTGGTTCAGCTCTCCAGGCCACTTCAAATATTTAAAAATAATCCCCTGCTGACTGCCAACATCACAAGGCTCAAGAGGGGAAAAAATAATTTTGAAATGACACAATGGCAATTTAAGTAATGGGTTGTGACGCTATGTCTGAGATGTGTGAACTATTGAAGTATTGAAACCTCCTCCAGATGTAGTGTCATCACAGGCACATATGTTTTGCATGCTCTTCAGTTTTAATGACAATAATAGTATGTCACTGCGATCTTAAGAATTCTTGAGAAATATACTTCAATGGTGCAAAGCACCATTTACCAAGATGCTCTAATTAAGCCAATTCTAATAAAAGTTGCAGTCTGAACAGCATCAATATCTCACAAAGTATGAATTACAACAAAACATGAACAGATATATATTTATACAAATGAGCTGATAAAAAATGACATCTTTTTTTTAGCATAAAATACTTACAGTCTTGCCCATGCCTGGTAAGAAAGAGCTAGAAGATGAATGCAATTCCTGTCAAAGAATGATAATGGTTCAACTTCATATAATACCGTTGAGGTGTGAAGAGTGAAGGAGGGCAATGTGGAGCCTCTGAGAAATTAACCTGAAAATATCCTAATTTTTTATATTCAGAAAGCTGTAGTAAGGATACTGAAGAATGCCTCATTGATTTTAGGCAAACTTTATTTTATTCCTATATTGAAAGACAGACTCATTTGTGACACACTTGAAACTTCATAGTCAACAGTCAACCATTTATCTATAATTAATATTATATATGCTACAGTTTTCTTAATATGGCAAACCCCAAATGAACACCATGACTGAAACACTGCTTGCTTCTAATTTTAACAAGAAATCAATTTTCCATGCTGCTTTTGTGAAAAATGGCTGTCAAAACACTTGGAGTAGGTTTTTTTTCTACCTATTCTACGGTATCAAATGAGTCCATACTAAGAAGATGACACAGCCAAACAAAGTACAAAACTCAGTGCAATTTTTTTCTTGAAAGAAGACTAGGAATGAGGCAATATGAAGAATGAATTACAAGGACAAGCCGCCAGGATGGATCTCTTACAGAACTTTTTGCTATACTGTTCTGACTAATTTGTCAAAACTGATGGTTTAGGAACATTGCCAAAAGACACTATGGATTTAAGTGTTTGAACTGTCAGCATGAAAGAGAATCTTTCCTGTGATTACAACCAAGCCTGCTCATGTGGATTATCAGGCGTTAGGAGACCAAATTCTTTTCAAGTTAAGAAGCTGAGAAGGGACAAAGGTTATATGAATACATAAAATATATAATGATTCCTGTTGGCATGAGGCGTGCAAGTGGCTGCTCTTTCCCTTACGCCACCCACAGCCGACTATTACAGATACATCTTTCTCCACATCAGTAGTTTCATTTTTTAAAAATCAGTGAACCTCTATGGAGATGCAGATCTTATCTAATCAGATTTACAGCAGATATGCTTTTCTTAGTTATCTGACTCAAATAAAAAGATGAGGATTAGAAGCAATAGGATAATGATTTAAACCTGAACCAATATTCATCAGTGTGAACTCCAAAACTGAGAAGAAGCCTTTTCTGAATGCCACTTTTCTTACCTACTATGGCTCAAAATTTAAATACAAAGGAATTAAGAGTACATGTAAACATATACCATGAAACTACCTTTTAAGGGAAATAATAGATATTCCATTAATTTAAAAACTTGCACAACCTGTGTTCTTTATTTTTTTCTAGAACAGCATCAATTCTTATGCAAATATCAATATAAAATATTTCTATCTTGCTATAAAGCTGTAAAACTTAATACATAAGACATTTTTTTCTTCCTTCTACATGCAAATCTGGAAAGGAACTTTTAAAAAGCTTGAAAATGTATCTCATACACCTGCACAGAACACAGAAAAATTATTCAAAATTAACTCTAGAGATTGAGTTGGCTTCAGTTTCAAATCAGTTTTCAGAACTTCTGAATACAAATGCTTCAGTTATTTCCATAAAGAAAAGAAAACATGGATTCTGTATACTGAAAATGCTGCTTCATTTCTGAAGTATCTGAAACCCAAAAGAAGTCAAATTCCCAAAACTACTCATCCACCTGAGATATGCAAAGTCTGTTTAATGCCCATCTACGTGCTTTTTGTGAGCAGCAGGATGCAGGCAGATCACGTGTAAAACATTTAATTGTACCTTCTGATAAAATGCTGGTCATGTTCAGAATGGTCAGATCTGCGCCTGGCTTTCTGCTGGGGTCATGCAGAGTTTCAATACTTCAATACTTCAATACTGGCATTACACGTAACACAGCTACTTCTCAAATTCCTACACTAAATATCACTCTCCCAGTTCCATTTTCTAATCTGATGTGCAGAATGAAGTAAACAAGGAGTGGAAGACAAAGAAGAGAGCTGGGCAATGCCAGTGCCCTTACCCCATGCTGTGTTGGTAATTCTGATCATTTGTTTGCTGAGGAATAGGGGTTATTTAATATTTGCAATGAAGACAAGAGAATTGATCCTTCTGGGACCAGTTTAACTGAGGCTAGAGTTAGAAGAGCTGAGGAAATACTTAATATCATGACCATGTTTGTGTAATTCTTCAGCCCATTAGTACCTTGGCTTGTTAACTGAATTAACTTTGTTAACCTTTGTTAACTCAGATTTGTCAGCTTTTTACTCTGCTTTCTTTATGTTAGATCTTCTGTTGAACAAGTATGTCCCTTTTTCATTAGCAAATGACCTAAGAACATTCTCTCTTTTGCAAAGGTCATCGAGGAGATTAAGCAAAGACAATCAATTTGAAAGGATCAGTCAAATAAAGCAATTATAAGAGTCCCAAATGCCCCTATGTGAAACCTGCCACACATGGTACTGCTCTGCTTGAGCTCCTGGAGGATCAAAAATCCTAGAAAATTCTACAAAGCTGTGAAATTCTGTCCAGATTAAATTTCCAAGTTAAAAAGAAATGAAAAGGCAAGCCTAGAGAAACACGTTATCCCTTCCTGTTGCATTTTAGATAACTCACAAAGTACTTCCTCTGGTGCTGCCCTTCCTTATGTGATAAAGCAGTGCAAAAACATGCTCTGGCCCATGGTGCTTTCCAGTAGGTGGCTTCCCATTTTGCTGAGCTGAACTGGAACTCTTCTTGAATCCAGAGCCTGGCACAATTACCCCATGGCACATAATACTGGATTTACAGGCCAGTGCTAAGAGGCTTACCTAGGCATGCCTGGAGTGCTATGACCATCACCTCAGAGGGTGCATGTGAAAGAAAAGGAAAAAATGGGCTGATGAAGACTAACAAGCTTTTTCTTTGCTCTTAATACAAAACATCCACCACTCTGGGACTTATAAACTCCCGATGTCAGGATACATTCCTGAACAGGCAGTGCCTGCTTTGCTCTTCCTGCAACGTCAGCTGACTGGAAGAGGTCTCGCACAATTCATGGGGCCAGCCATGTGCAAAAGCTATTTACAGAGAGGAGCAAAGGTCAGAAATTTAGGAAGCTTGGAGGAAATCTTCATAGAAAATATTTGCAATGATTGTATATACATTGTCAATTGTCCAGTGACGTGCATGAAAGAAAATGCTGTTGGATTGTGACTTAATTTAATAACTGAATTTTGTAATTAAGTCCCAGTGGACTTAAGAAGGTCCTGTACAGACTTTTAAATTTGTACTGAGTGTTCATGTTTCACATCTTGAACTCTAATTTCCAGTTCTTTTAGGATCAGTCAAATGAAAGAGATGTCATGCTGCAATACTTTCTTCCTTCTAATTTACTGCTAAATTTACAGTGTAGAAATAAAACTGCTAGAAGAGAGTGCACTAATTTGGAGAGGAACCAATTGTTTGAGGCGCTATACAAATAAAGATACAATAAGTGACAGTACCTGCTCCAAAGGTTTTAAAATACAACAACATCATCATGAACTGCTAAGAAATCCATCTAACAGCATGGAGATACACAGAAAGGAGAAAACTGTTGATTTGCCATAAAGAGGAGACATAATTAGAATTACTGCAGAGCTTCACTCTCATTGAGCCCATTTCTCCACATTGCTTTACAGACTTCTATTTTGCAACTGCTCTGGTATATGGAATGTGATGATTCAGTATTCCCCACATGAAAATGAGCCTTGCAAGGCATCATTTATTTAATAGTGGACAAAAAGAAAAGAGGTTAATTCTCTGACATTTTAAAAAGGTCATTGGTGAAAGGACAAGTTCACTTCCTGCGGAAAGGGTGATCTGACCATGATAGACAAGTGGGAGCTGGGACTTTTTGTAGGAGGGTTCAGCCTGGAATGACCCCTATAAGAACAAACAGGGAGAGGATGTGATAGCACGGGAAGGGACAACTCTCTGTGGCCAAGTCTCTTTGGCCAGTTCTCCATGGGGAAAATTTTCCACAGATAACTCTTCGCAGGGATAACTCTCTGTGGGGGCAATGACGATAGCAAGGACCTTGATGTAGTCCCACTACAGGTAGACAAGCAAGCAGAACAGAGAGCAACTCACCAGGAAATAAAAATAGTTATAAGGAAAACGAGCAACTTCTGAGCTGATTAGAAGTACTAACCCAGGAAAAGAAACAGAAAAGTTTTTAAACATGATACTGGCAAAATGTGGAGAGCAGGGTGTAAACATAGGGAATTTGTGGTCCTCTTAGGCATGTTCTATGGAGGCAGGCATAGTAAAGCAGTTGTTGAGCCTAACTAAAAAATGCATGACCTTAGCGCTCCCTCTACCCCAAAAAATGCAAACTAAATGGAACAACCTCAAGAAAGCTGTTGCAGTACACTGAGTCAGACTGGGATGGGCATATCACCTGGCATTTCTGCTGGAGCATAAATCCAGGAGTTTATGGATTTAACATATTAGAGGGGAATATGTAAGGGAAGAGTTTGGCTCCACGTTGTGCCAGAAATACTTCAGTTACGGGGCTGTACAGTTGTGGGTTAAGAGGCAAAGACAACAGACAACATGGAGAATCTCGCTGCCATAGCTCACCCAGGTCATTTTGAGTCTGCAACTACTTCTGGCGGCCCCAAGCTCCCTATTACAGACAGATCTCCAGAGAGCTCATCACACAATGCCCTCTGACTACTTACAGAACCAATTCCAAAACATCTTAAGAGTCTATGGGTCTTAACTGGTTAATTTTGCATAATCTCTTCATGGCAGGAATACATGTGTTGTCTTCCTTTCCTGCCAGCTCTATGCTAAGACAAAATTTTTGTTTATCTACACTTCTCAGTGGTTACTGGAATAAACCAAGTTTAAAACACCTTGCTTTCAAAGCTTCATTGGATATATCTTCAGTCATCAATAAGTGCAACAGCTACCATGACGTAGCGAAGACTGGTAAATTTCTACACCATACATTGTTATGCCGTACGTTGATAATGTAGTTTGGATGGTTTCATCCATCTCTGCAACTCAGAGTTTTGTTTTAGTAACATTTAAACATTTTTGCAATTCAAGCTGGGAAAATTAGGTCAAAACAACTCGTGGAATGGCAGAAAATATAAATACAGAGGGCAAAACGTAGGTAATGGTAGCCACTGGAGAAAATAAAATCCTGAAGGTTGTGCAGGCTTTATTGCTGAACATATTAGCATGCCACTTTATTTCTGTGTCTTCAGGTCTATAATAATGACTATTTTCTAAAAGACAGATGATCAGTCGCAGTATACAGTGTGCATTCAGAAGCTCCTCACTAGATGGCACCAGCCCTTGCTGCTGCACACAACCTCAGCCAGCACAGGTGCACGTCATCCACAGCATGTTACAACCTTGGGGAAATCTGATAAGGAGTTCAGGTAGGGTCAAAGTGTCTTTGTGTGAGTTCTAAGTCAACAAAAGATGGTTTCCTGAAAAACGTCTGGCAGTGCAATAGTTGGGAAAGTGCAAATGAAACGGGATGAAATGCTTCATGCAACCAAGCAGCATGGCTTCCTGAAGTGCCTGTGTTTTGTCGTTCCCCCTTTATTTTGTGTAGTAGAAGGACTTGGTCTTCTAAGAGGAGAAAGAAAAACTTGTTACTTTATTTCTCCAGTGGATTGCTAAATTTATATTTAATGTCGTCGCAGGCCTGCACCTCCTCAAACTTATGTTCTGAATCTGTGTTTTACTGTAGGGCTGTCATTAGCTTCTGCCACCACTTGGTTACCAGTGTTCAGAAGAGATGGAGTTCTGTAACCCCTAACTTGAATATTGATAAGCAAATTGAGCAAACCTTTCTCAAGTGTCTTAAGCTGTGTGATAATCAATCCTTAATAGTGAAAGAGTCACAGGGTTTTCAAAAAAAGCACATAGCTAATGGTTATTTCTATTTTTAATTTATTTTTCTCTACTTCAGAGAAGGTTATTTAGCTGAGTTTCACATTCCAGCTTGTCTTCTCAAAAAAAACTCCTTTCCTTCTCATTTGTTAAAAAGCTTTTTTATTTATATCAAAAAATAAACAAAAAAATTACAGAACTCACTTTAAGTTAAAAATAGCTAAAAAATGAGGCGAGTTCAGGCTAGCGGCATGGTAACAATTTGCTGCTCTTTCAACTACACTGTCTGGACATGCAACATTTTCTCTCAGGACAGCAACAACCAAATGACATTAACATTAATTCCAGAGCTGTGATTCAGCTTGAAGTTGTCTTTTTTTTTTTTTAAATTAAGGAAGGAATAAACATTAAATTTTCATTTAAAAAAAGAACTATGAAAGAGTTCCCTTTAGCAGAAGCCACAGTTTTTTTTCTGTAGTCAGTAAATGAAATACTTTCTTACTGTTTTCTGTTCCCACGGTTGGATCTAATTTGCGATCTTCCAGAAAGTAGCTATGTCACCCAAGAAGATAAAACATGTAAAAGAAAATATATGCTGGAATATAGCTCAAGCACTTAAAAGCACCAGCTAATAGTTTCTTGATGTCACAAAATGCATAGGAGTACATGTCAGGAAGGCTTTCTGTGCTTCGCAGAGCTCTTGTAGAAAGAATGACCATGGCAGTGCTCTCTCAAAAATAAACATCAGAAATGGGAAATCTAGAAAAAAAAACACAAGGATTTCCATACTCAAACTACAAAAGTTTATTGCGTAGAGGAAAGGAGAAGAGGAAAAAGCAGAAGATGTGGGAAGGAAGCAGTGGGCAGAGGGGAAGGATGGTTTTGTTTGCAGATTCAGTAAGGGGATAGTTCTGAAAGTTCAAAGCAGCATCTCTGCCGAAGTATGGCTTCACAAAAAAATGATGAGGCCAAGAGTGAGCAAGAGTTTGAATTTGCAACACATCACGTGTTTGTGGAGCCTGCTAGATTCATGTTCTTACTGTGTGGCAAACATGAAGTATCTTACTCCACTGCCACTGAGAAGTAAGCTGTGGCAGGATCAGCATGTATGCACATGCTAAAGGTGGAACAGTGGTTGCCAGCCTGTAAATTCACATCCTGGTTCATTGCTTGATAATTTTCTGGCTTGGAGATTTGGAATCAGAATTAAGACATATAATAGCAAATACACCATCTAGTGAGCATGCTCTACTGAATTACGTGATAGGACTTGAAAGGCACCATTTTTTTTTAAGGGTCGTGTTTATTGAAGAGATGTAGACATTTATCTACATGCAGTGTACTTATCCAAAGTTCCCATCAGGTGAGGGTTAAGTCTTACGGTATGCTAAGAGACATTGAGATGCTGGAATGCATCCAGAGAAGGGCAAGGTAGCTGGTGAAAGGGCTGGAGAAGAAGTCTTATGAGGCATGGCTGAGGAACTGGGATTGTTTAGCCTGGAGAAAAGGAGGCTGAGGGAAGATCTCATCACCGTCTGAAAGGAGGTTGTAGTGAGGTGAGCGTTGATCTGTTCTCCCAAGTGACTGGCAATACAACAAGAAGAAATGGCTTCAAGTTGTGCCAGGGGAGGTTCAAATTCGACATCAGGAAAAATTTCTTCACCAAAAGTGTTCTCAGGCACTGGCAGAGGCTGCCCAGGGAGGTGGTTGAGTCACCATCCCTGGAGGTATTTAAAAGATGGGTATATGAGGTGCTCAAGGATCTGATTTAGTAGTGGGCAGGTACGGTTGGACTCTATGATCCCAAAGGTCTTTTCCAACCAAGCGATCCTAGGATTCTAAGGCAGACATTCAAACTAGGTCAAATCAATGCACTCTGAATGTGATAATTTTTTTAACTGCCTATAAAAGCATCTTAGGTTCCTAGCTCTACTATTGCCCCTTACATCACTGCATTCTAAACTGTGCAAGTAGGCAATACTCCAAAAAGTTCAAGTGCTGGTTAGGATTAAGACTCAAATAAACTTAAACATGAAAATTATGCTGCATGAAAAAAGATCTTGATATAAAGGCTATAAATTTGCTAAACTTGGTAAGAACCTTTGCTACTGGTGGTGCAAAATAGTAGGATTTCCTTGGAAGTTAGAAAAGTTTCAGCATAAAAAAGTGATCCAATGATAATGTTGTGTGCTAGGAAGCATATCCATTGATTCCAAGTATATGATCTGGCACTCACTTTACTTCAGATAGGTTTCTTTTACACTGCTAGCTGCCACATAAATACCAGCACTTCTGTATAACTTCTTAGCTCAGTTTAAGTCATCTTTATTCAGTGCATAACAAAATCTCTGCATACAGTAGGCTCTGCTAAAATTCTGGTATGGGGCTCTGGCATCTGACAGAGGACATAAAGCAACATGCAGAAATCTTCAGATTAGCGTGAGAGTGCAAGTGTTATTAATGGAGCTACTATTTGGACAAGGCCTTCAGTCACATTGTGTGAACATTGGGAGTGTCCTACGTAGAGATAAGAGTTGGACTCGATGACCCTTTTGGGTCCCTTCCAACTCAGGTAATTCTATCATTCTATGATTCTACTCATTTTATGCTGGTTTTACTGAGAGTACCAATCTATGACACCTATAAACCCAGAAAAAAGGTACTTCTCTTGACATGTAAATATTGTGCCTCTGAGTTCCAACTAAATACCGTCTTTAAGAAAGAGTTAACTAAAATAACTTAGGGATGTAACTTTGAATCAACTTAAAGCTGAGATCATGAGCTAAATGATGTTTTACAGAACACTAAAATGACATTGATTTATCCTTGCAAAACATTCATTACCATTTAATTAATTGGAGAACACTAGTATGATAGCCAACCAAAAATTCACCAGAGAGGAAAATCATCTTGCCAAATTTGCTTTTACAATCAGACAAATATTAAGATGATGGGTGTGGAGGAGGAAGAAGCAGGGAACTCCCAGCTACTCTGTGACCGTTGCTGTATCATGCTTATGTAAAAGAGCAGACTTTGGTCATGGTACCTATTAAAGGTTTGACTGAACGCTTTGAGGGACAGTGAATGTCATTTTTAGCACAAGTGCTATGTTTTGAAAACAGAAGAAAATTCTATTAATTCAATATGGTTTTAAAAAAAAAGACACGTGCAGGGCACCATACTATACAGCGCAATTCTCCTAATCTGCCATTTATCTACACCAAAATATTGTTTAAATTCTTTCCATTTATTCCATTCTTTTTCTTACCATTAAACTATTAAGATCAATCACTTTGTGTGACTTTTTAAAAATCACAGTTCACACAAATTGCTAAAAACTTGACTAACACAGTGGGTCAGATAGCTGTAAGGTTGCTGGGCTCCTCAAGGCAAAACAACCAGCACCTGCTTGTGTTAGAACATTCAGTCATAGACCCAAAAGCTGATCCACCAGCCCAATTGCTTTCAAATGTTTTTCAGTGCTGTGTGGGAGTGTTCTCAAGGTCCTAAAATTCAGGAAGTTCAACACAGATGTTTTCTGTCAGTAGGCGTTGGAAGCACCAATAGTAACATCTGTTCACTCTTCGTATTTGTGAGAACATTTTTTTTTCTGTCCAGAAACCATTCACTGTTGAAATTTCCAAATTGTGTAACTGGCCAAAATGTTAAGCTCATTAGGCTCCAAGAGTTTAAGAGTATGTGAAAACTAAAACCCCTGCAGGAGTTTAGTCTATCATATGCCAATTTTTTCATTCTGTGCTCTTCTTCTGTTTAAACAAAAGCGTAACTATTTTTGTGGTGGGAACAGCTATCAAAACTGACTTGATCATGCAAATATAAGTTACTACTGGCTGTTTTGAGCATAGAAAGAATTTAATTCTTTTACAGAGGCTGTGACTTTTTTAATAAGTTGTGTGTTGAGATACCCTCTCCACATGGGACCCTAGAATATATGCTCTAGCAGCATGTACAAAGGACTTGGTGCAGACCTTATTCACCCTCACACTCTGGTCATGGGAATTTACAGTTTGGGATAGTCTCCGAGTTCCACACAAGGCCAGATGACTGGCTCTGCCCTCCAGGAAGGAGGGACGGCGGTGTCTTTATGGCAGTTGTGTGAGGAAATGTGAAGAATCATTGTTGATGGAGAACAAGAGACATCTCTTTTTTTCTAACACTTCTGGACAGATGGATCTCAAGAGCAGCGATGTGTTGTGAGATCATCTGAACGGAGTTTGCACAGTCGTTTTTCCTACTTGATTTGCTAATCTTGATGTTAGAATCAATGTAGATGCTCTAGAAATTTCAGCAACTGGGATGCTGAAGCTTGCTGCTGAGTCAGCTCATGCTGAAGCTAAATGAACCCTTTTGACTTCCAGCTGAAGTGGCTTGTTAACATCACAAATATTCTAACACAATCACTTTGATGCTGTTTAAACTGAACCTGACTTCATGTTCCCAAACCATCAAATAGTCTAAGTAATCTATGAGAAGACTTGCCATCCTCAGGTGCAAACAGCAATACTGAAAACTGTCAGCAATTGTCTTTTAATACATTTAAGATTTCTGTCTTTTGCACAGATTTACAGAAGATTTTTATAAGTTGAGAGTACTAGATCAAGCTGAATGATCTAGGGAACCTAAATGATCTGGGGAAAATATTACAGCAACCAATTACTTGGATAAGTCTCTGTGATCCCACAGAAGTCTTTTTTTCCCCTTGAAATCAAGAAGAAGGAGAGTAAAAATATTTTCCTTTGAATGCTAAAGAAAATAGCTCCATATCATCTACCTGAAAGAATACTATCTCTGTGGAATGTAACTTGTGAAAACAGCCCTGAAGAAGGTCAAAAGAGGAATGCAGTTCTCCAGATCCATTACGAAAGATCTAGTTTTTCTTTTATACTCTGTTTAAAGTAGCAATAACGGGGGCCAAGAGTGCCCACACATCTTCTGCAGATTCCAAAATTTCATCACTCATGGGAAAGGATGTTCTGGAGAACATCGGCAGCAGACAGTTCCACAGCTGTTCAAGGAAAAAGCCTATTTATCACTTCAAATGTTGACTTCAAAAGCTACTGGAAATTTTTAACCATTTCATGCAGTGTGGGTTACATAGCTCCTTCAGCAGAGGATTAAGATGAAAATCAGAGCAAACCATTCTGTTTGGTCCTTGACTTCTTTTTATTCTGCAGATACTGGGGGAGTGAAGCCACTATTAACCTTTAATAGCAAGTTACTTTTACTTGAAATACATGACATCAGTTTGACAGGCCCTGGAGAAAATTAAGGTTGTTCTCTAACTGATAGTAAATGAAGGCAATGTGGAGGAAAAGAGAAGCCTTCTAGACAAGGAGAAACAACATAAGCCTTCATATTCTATGGGAATACCAGAATTTGTCTTGACTACTCATCTGGGTCCCATCACTGGGGACTAGTTTTGGGCTTCAGCTTGAGGAAAGCATCTTCACTATTTCAAATTCTGATATTAGAGTGCCTCCAAGCTTTGCTAAATCTGTGCCTTTTCGGCTAAAACATGGTCTGCTTGCAGTATGAGTGGTGTCAAATAAATCATTGCTGCACAGTGATGTGCTGTCTTCATGAATTTACAATAATGTACTTGCAGAGATGCTTCTGTCAACCTAATTGGAGAGGCTGCATTATGAACAGGGAAGTTTGAATTTCTGGTGATGAAAGGTCAGAACAGTGTAGTTCACAGGTTAACTGTGACCCTGAACTTCTGCCAGAATGCCTCCCCTGCTTTACTTTGTCTGCTACAGGCAAGGACGAAAGGAAGCAAGAGCTAAATTTCAAGCTGCTCCTCCTTTCTAAAAAACTAATGCTGTAACATATGTATCCTAGATTTATAGGTCCTGGATCCTTCAGGTACCTGAAAGGACCTTAACTGCTACAGGGAACGTCAGTCTTCTGTATTTTTGACAGAGACAGCAACAAATGCACTTCATGATGATGCAAACCCTTTGAGTTTTTGACCTCCTTCCTCCCTTTCTCTATGAAAAATTGTTTCAACTTTAATTTCTTCATCTCTTCTGCATCGAGGAGAGCTTATGAATTTTATCTAGCTTCTGAAAAGAGCTAATGGTAGCCCTTCTGTGCAAGCTAATGCCTTTAATTCCTTTTGCTTTTTTGTCAAAAGTTGAGGGGCGCATGTTATATGAAAGCAAGCAAATTCTGAGTAATATCATTACTGAGCACTACAGTCCTTAATACAGACTGTGATATATGTGGATGGCTAAATGTGTCACTACAGTCTAGAGCCTGGTAAACCCCAGATTACCTAGATAATGAACAAGTCTAATCAAATACTACCTGCTCTAGTTAAGTCTGCTTGAGCAGGGAGGTGGACTAGATGATCCTAAGAAGTCCTTTCTAACCCCAACCATTCGGTGATTCAGCAAAATACAGCAGTATTCCTAATGTCCAAAACTACAGAATCATGGAATGGTTGGGGCTGGAAGAGACCTTAAAAATCATCCAGTTCCAATCCCCCTGCCATGGAAGAGACACCTCCCACTAGAACACGCTAATCAAGACTCCATCTAACCTGGCGCTGAACACTTCCAGGGATGGAGCATCCACAACACCTTCTTAAGATCCCGCAACTCTGCTTCTCACTAGGTCTGCTGCTTAGATTTCTCCCTTTCCGTGATGTCTGCAGAATTTTTCTGTCTCTGGTTAGTTATGTATTTACCCTCCCTTTGGTTTGCTGTCTTCAGATCTCTGTGTATCTAAAACAAGCCATAAAGCGCTCTAGTTTCCTTAAAATAGATAAGGGGAGGGAGTCACTGACATGAAGTGGCTGAACTTCCTCACTGTGTAATACTGATAATTGCTATGAACTATTTAGGTAAAGCTAGCACTATTAACAAAAGCCAAGATTCAAGTTTATAGCAGAATATTTGTGTACATGTTGGGTCTCACGTATCTTTACAGTTTAAATGGGTGCAATATTTACAAGAAAAACTAGGCTTCTGGTTTCTGCAGCACTTGAATAACCTCAACTAAAACCCTTCCAGATCTAAAGCTCTACTGCTCTAACTTGCAGTTCTGAACTGGATTGCAAAAGTTGCTGTTAAGTTACTTGTTTCCACAGGAAGATATCAACAAGAACTCCTAAGACAAAAAGAGACTTTTTCTGAAAGCAAATTGATATTTCATTACTTCTTGGAGTGAGAAATAACTGAAAGAGAGTGCATCTAAAAGGAGAGATTTGAAGAAAGAGTCGTAGAAAGAAAGGTGATGAACACACTCAGTTTCCTTTAGATATTTTTGAGTTAGGGCCATACTTCCTACTTCCTCTACCACCTCCAATCAAACCAGAAATTCATAACAGACTTTGGAAAAGACAGATTAAAGGAAGACTATAAGTGAATTTGCCTTAATGAAGCTGAAAGAATTTTTAGGGGATAATTGCTGCTTTAAGAGTCAATAACAACTTTCATCTAGTTATGCTGATTTGGTTAATGCAATGTTAATTTCGCAAATATTAACCGAACTGCAATGAATAAAACCTGAAAACTGCCTGCTTGCCTATTATTTTTGATCTTGATGATTTTAGCTAGTTTCTACACATATTAAATACGTTGGGAAGGTAAAACTAATTTAAAAGAATACAGTTTAGTAACACCAGAGGAATTAAGCAAGTCAGGAAGAATTTCAATGAAACATCATAGAGAAAGCATTTGCATTATTAACTATGATGTATTGTAAACACAAAAAATAAAGATCAAAAATAAAAAAATAATCTTTCTCAGCATTCAGTAAAACTGTGTTACTACTGTGAAGGGAAATAAAACTTATTCTAATTTCCTAATCAATCACAGAAATTAAAAAAATATATTTATTTTATGCAAAGTAATTATGAGATTTCTGCAGAAGTCTCTCCTAAACTGTACTTTCCCCAAGAAATTCAGATCTTACTATGCAGAAAATCTGGGGAGAAAATGAATTTTGAAATCACAGGAGAAACATTAAGAAAAACAACTGGAAATATATTTCTAGCAAAAGATTAGACTTAGTAGACTGCTTTTCATCTGTTTAACTAACTTGCTACTTCATTCAAGTCATCTTATAGAACTGATGACCTTATTATGCAATCAAATATCTAACCCTTGACAGCAGCAATCAGTGATGATTTGAGAAAACAACTAATTGATGATAGGGGACAACACTCTCCATCACACTGAGAACACTGCTGTCCTAGACGGCTGCTGATAACATAAATAGTAGAAATAAACATTTGAAAGTGAAAAATAAACAGCTGAAAGTAGTTGGATCAAAGTAGAAAATGATAGGGAAAGTGATAGGTGAGGAAGACTCAGGACGTACAGTGGGTTCTGTTGGCATGGAGAGGGTCGTCTGGATGGAACCTGGTGCTGGGGACAGGCACAGCTGGTATCTCAGGGTGGGCTTCTACTATCTGCACAGTTTATTCTTATTATCTTCTTAGTGGGAAGCACACACCATTCTAACTCTCTCTGCATACAGCAAATGGTTATTACAAAAGATAAAAAAACACCAACCCTCCCGTAGGTCTGAAGCAAAGAATTTAGAAGTCATGGCCGGAACATGGGTGCTTGAAGACTCCTCAGTTCCCACAGGAACAGAAATCCATCACTGATTCCCTCCTTCAAAAGCTATTATGGCAAGGCTGTTTGGTTAATTGCCTCTTTATAGCCTTCTCAGGTCCTTGCTATTTATCAAGCATGTGCATTATTTTCTTTCATATATAAAACACAACTATTAATCGGTATGTGTTTAAGGAATATGTCTTTCAACTTCAAAAGAGAAATGGACACTAAATCCTACCCTGTCAGTACTGGGGGATCATTTCATTCACTAGAGATGAACAAACTAGTAATATTAATGAAGCAGAAGTTGTTTTAGGAAAAAAGAAAACAACTGGGGCAAGAGATGTTCCATGAGGTCATGCTGCAGAATATCAGCATTTCTAAAGGGTTGGCAGCCACATGTCAGACATTAATCCTATTTAGAGATGTTACAAATGATATGTCCTAGTGGAGGACAGTTGGAAAGAGATGTGAAGCTACACCTAAACCCCTGGGAAGAAAACTGACAGAGACAGACTTGATTCCAGAATATGATGCTGTTCAAGCGCACACCTCCATCTCCCAGAATGAAAATGCCACCTCCACCTACTGAAACATACAGACTTCTAGTGGAGTCTTCACAGGAGAAATTAGGGAACCTCCTGGAAACAAAATTACATAGAGATAGCCTTTTGGCATTGTTGTTGCTTTTTTTCTCCACTGTTTTTGGTTTTTGTTTTGTGCACTCTTTCTGGACTAACAGTAGTCAAACAAGAGCTAAACTGTAACTATTTTATTAAAGAACAAATTACTATAAAATTGATCAGAAGCCAGACATGAGTTGGCAATGTGTGTTCACAGCCCAGAAGGCCAACCATGTCCTAGGCTGCATCAAAAGAAGGATGGCCAGCAGGGCAAGGGAGGTGATTCTCCTCTACTCTGCCCATGTGAGACCCACTGGGACTACTGTGTCCAGTTCTGGAAACCCCAACATAAGAAGGATATGGAACGGTTGGAATGGGTACAAAGGAGCATCACAAATATGATCAGAGGGCTGGAGCACCTCTGCTATGAGGACAGGCTGAGAGAGTTGGGCTTGTTCAGCCTGGAGAAGAGAAGACTCTTGGGGAGACCTTATAGTGGCCTTCCAGTACCTGAAGGGGGTTACAAGAAAGCTGGGGAGGGACTTTTTGCAAGGACATACAGTGATAGAATGAGGGAGGATGGCTTTAAATTGCAAGGGGGCAGATTTGGATTAGATATTAGGATGAAATTCTTCACGATAAGGGTGATGAGGCACTGGCACAGGTTGCCCAGGGAAGCTGTGGATGCCCCCTACCTGGAAGTGCTGAAGACAAGGTTGGATGGTGGCTTGAGCAGCCTGGTCTGGTGGGAGATGTCCCTGCCTATGGCAGGGGTTTGGAACTGAATGATTTTTAAGGTCCCTTCCAACCCAAACCTTTCTATGATTCTATCATTAAAGAATGATTGTATAAGATAAATAGGCAAAACTGCAGCCTTCTCATTCCTCAGCGAGTAAGCGTGTGCTGATATTGATGATGGTTTGAGACTGGTCTGCACTGAGGTAACAGCAGTACCCATTCTGTGCAGTGAACCAAAGATCCTTTGAGCATCCTTTGAGTGCAACGCTTCCCTCCAGTCAATGCTCAAATGAAGCTGTCTCAAACTGTCAGCTGCTTCTCACAGCATTCTGCCAAAAACATTTCTTGAGCTTTCTTTGGGAGGCAGAAACAAGGTATACAACACAGCTATTTCTCTACCTCCTTCTTCTGAGTGGATTTCTTTTTGGGAGGCTGGAAGGATGGGATGAACACAGGAGATCTTCATGTTCAGGGCTATTGATCTGCCTTGCCTGAAGGACTCTTTGATGCTTCTCCACATTGTCAGATTTTCCTTCCCATTAGTCCTTATGTGGACTTAAAAGAAAGGGGTAGCACACAGTACTTGTACCCATAAAATTCTGGTCAGTGATGCCAATCTTCCTTGAGTAAAGAAGACTTTGTATCTCCATATTATTGATCTACAAGAGGCTCTACACACACCAAAAATGAACAGCTCCTGTGCAGTACTCAAGTTTTCTTTACAAAGTCATGCAAAATTCACATAACAATTGGAGAGACAAATTTTAATCCCATGCATGAAGACCATGATGCTAAAAATGAGCATAAATACTATGAAAAATGAATGTCCCAAGGCCACTTACTATCACAAGCATGAAATACAGAGCTCCTTGTTTAAATTCTCCTATACCATTCCAGTCTACACCTTTCTCATTATCTCCACAGAAAGACCATTCAGTCATATTAAGTCGGTTTGATTAGTTCAGATAATCTTCCATTGCTGCTCACGTACTCTGTTCTGCCTCCTGCAAGCAGCTTACAAGCAGCAGTCATGGAAAAGAGTTTTTGACTCACTGTTATGAACTTGCTTCAAAATCTCTCTGTACTGCCCAGTGCCTAAATCCAAAAAACTAACCATGATAATGTTTGTATGTGGTGCAACTAGTTAAACATTTGAAGCTGCAGCTGAGGAAATAAGGATTTAGAGTTTCTACTATTAATTATAATCAGACGCCTGCAAGAATTATTGTGGTTTTGTCTGCTCTTTCAGTTGTTGCTCAGACTGCCTATCCATGACAGGAGTGAGAAATTCCCATGTGAAAAGATTCTATAAATGAGGTCCAAGTGGTGTACTCCATTGGTTTGAGTGGAGAAAATAAAAGGTTTCTATCAGTTAATTTTGGTTATGGGATAGCCAGAACAAAATGAATACACCCCAGTAAATGACATACCTTTTATCCTTGAAATGTATTCATGTTTGTGGTATTATATATTTTTAATATTTAAAAATTTGTGGATAAAAAGATTACTGGTGATTGATACAATACAAACATACTAAATATTTTTATCCACATTTTACTGATACACAATTTTCTGACACGTTTGTAAGTAAATAGTCTGTAAAACATATCTCTAGACAGATATCAATGTAGGTGGATAAATAGACTGAGGGAGGTTTCCAAAAAATTTCAAGCTGTTGGTCATGTAATATTAACAGGGATACAGTGTGCTCTCAGCAGCAGTACTCTGAGCGAAATGTTATGCCCATGGATGGTAAAGCAATGAATAAGCTGCAGTTAGTCCTGGTCATGAAGTGCTGTGTTTGAAGGCTGGACACGAATGCCAAAAAATCTGTACAAGGAAGTGCTACCAGTCCTATGGATTCAAGTAGGCCATATAAAAGCTTATCACTCTCCTTGCTGTGAAAAACCAAAGTGAAACCCAAGCTCAACCACTGTATACTTGCAACTTTTCTAGATCTGCAGGACTAAATAAAGCTGGGAACATAAAGTTAAACAAGACACCCATTCTGAGGGCAGTCCAAAGACATTTCAGGCTGAACTTAAGCAGCCTTAAAACCTGAGCAGTTTAGAATTATTATGCTGAATGTTTTCTTATCAGAAAACACTAATCTGCCAGAAAGGATTCTTCGAATGGATCACTTTAGAAGACATTGCATGTCCCATTGCATGGGACAAAACTGCTAATTCCAAAAGGGGAGTTTTTGTCAAAATGAGAGAAGGTGCCAACTCTTGCGCTAGGGAATGCTGGCAGCACTCACAGGAGACGTGGGAAACTCAGGTTCAAGCCTAGAGCACAGTCACATTGCCATGTCTGTATTTCTTTTTCTAAATGTGGTTTTCCACCTTAGTCCTTTAAAAAAAGTCCTCAGTTTTGCCTTACTTAGGAATAAAATATCACAAATCTTGAAAATATTTCAGGGCAGTAAAATCAGCTAGGTTAATATTTGTTCTACTATACACTAGCCAAGAGCAGTCTCCTCACTTTTATGCTGAAGGACACGTTTGAGTCCTTATGTCCCCTGCCTTTTACACCTGCTATGCTGTGAATTGAGTCAATGCCACAAAACTGGGTCTCCTGGCCTTATTCCAGCCTAAGATTTCCTCATGCTGCAGGGAACCTCTTCAGCTGCTTTTACAGAGCAATTTTAATTCCCCTTTCCTCTGGTGCAGCTTTCCAAAAGGAGACTGAGCAGAAATTTAATCTTCCTTATTTTTAATCATCTTCCCAACAATGTAGCTTCTGACTAACATGGCTTTGGTGAATAAAATGAAGGAGGTAACACCTTGCACACTCATCTTAATTTAACAGGCTTTTGTTGCCATTTAACTTTTATTTTCCCTAATCTTCCTGTAGAATCATAAAATCATTGAGGTTGGAAGAGGTCTCTAAGATCATCAAGTCCAACCACCATCGCAACACCACTGTGCCTACGAAACCGTGTCCCAAAGTGCCATGCCTACATGTTTTTGGATACTGAATAATATTTGTATATTAGGAAAAATTTGAGTGGTTAAGCATTGGAACAGTCTGCCCAAGGAAGTGGTGGAGTCACCATCCTGGAGGTGTACACACTGCAAGTTGAAACTGAGATTAAGATATATTTCTGTCTGAATGAAATAGTGAAAAAGGAAAGGGCATTAAAAAGTTAGCACAGATTAAATACAGTGCTGGAACAGGACATTCACTGTGTTGCAGCAGTGCACACAAAAATGTTCCCAGTGCAAAGAGAGACTGATGGTGGAAGTCTGCTATAATAAAGTTTTCTCTGGGTCAGCTTCTGGACGTTCACAGTTTATTTATGTTAAAATTTACGATTCATAGATTTCTCTGCCTTTCACTATAAAATTTTCTTAATTTGGGATTATTTTAGCTTTCAGTACAAAGCCATCACTGCTATTTAAACAGTAAGTATGTTGCAATAAACTCTTTTGCCTTGTCATCTCTGACTAATTCCACTGAGTTCAATCACACCACTCCAGTACGAGACCAGTGCAGCTGAACTGGGAACAAATTTGGGTCTAACATCTAACAGATGTGTGATGGGAAAATTTCCAGTGTCTCTCCTTTTTTTCTTAGAAAGCAGTTTAGAGAAAAGCTAGTTTAACTCCAGTTTCTCACAGCTCAGAATGTCTCATAATAACAATCATTAGGAATAACATGGGAAAAAAAAAAAACACGTATATAAGAGGGAATAACAGCTCTGCTTAAAATACAAACTATTTCATATGCTTATTCCTATCCGTATTATATAGAAACCTTCTGCCGAAAGCATTCCAAGAATGTGCCATTTACCAATGAAGTCAAAGAGCATGGGAATGTACTCTGAGATCTCAGAAGTCTCCAACCAGATCGTGCTATCAACAACCTGCAAAGTAGTGCAAGGTTGAGATCAAGACCGATACTTTATCCAAAATTGTGTGATTTCTGTTTTTGAAAGCCTCAAATGCACATTTAAAGAGTACCATTTGTGACTGTTTGTCTCAGGAAACTAAAGTACGATTGGGAAACAATACTTTCTTAATAAACATATTTTATTTTCTCTCAATTTATATGCAAATGTTTATTGAAAACAAACTGTATGTATGTAAGCTGTTCTGAAAATAACCCCCTAAAAATAAGTAATTGAAGCTTACTCAAATACATGGCATAAGCAGGAATTTTGCTGAGTTATTACATGCTCAGCTTATTCACCCTATGCCTTGTCTAATGTTAGGACCCCAGCTTTTGAGATAAATATGATTCTTGTATAAACACATTCTTTCCAACAATATTCATCTAGCTCTTTGCGTCTAAGAGAGTATGAAACATTACAGAGCTCTCAGCACTTCATTCTCTCTCTCATTCAGCAAGCAAAAATAAATCTGCTTTTTCTGCTGGTATATAATATGCAGTGCCAGGAGCTGCAAAATCCTTCCCTTTTCTAGTAGTGTCTAGTGCACTCAAGAACTCCTTGTTAGCCACAGACGCTGAAGAAATGTTAAACAAAGTTGCTACTGCATAATCATCTCCTCCTACATGAGCTCTTGCGATAGGTTTAATATTCAGCTGCACTTGAAGAATACCCTTGTTGAGATTAATGTGGCATCACAGCCAGACTGCTTGCGTAGTTTTATTTAGAGCGGCGTCAGCATCCCTGCAGAGCAATCCAGCTAAGCATTTTAAAAGACATCTCAAGAAGGCAAGAAATTATATTTTTTGCATTGAATGCTCTGGAATTTTCACAGGCGAGTGGTGAGGTCTCAATTGCTGTTGGTCTTCAAAAGAAGAAGTCCTTACATACGCAGGACAGAATTTGAGTCCTCCTTTTCAGTTTGGGCTAGGTTTAAAGAGAATGATTTAGCACAATTTCCTAACTTCTGGATCCAGATGCTCATCCCATGCATTTCCTTACTGTATATCATGTTGAAACAAAGGTGCTCCTTGCCTCCATCTTCCCCTTCCTCTGCCTCATAGTTTACTGGAAGAGCATGAAGCTCATGAAAGCAGGGGAACAGAGCTTGTGGGGGCACTGGCACTGCAGGGCTGCAAGAGGACCTGCAGTACACTTCAATTTAGATATCACTGTAATGAAACAGCTGGTACTAAACAATTATAAGGAAATAACAAACTAATTAAGAATGCTACCATGATTGCATAGCTCAGATACAGCACTAACAGTCTCCAGATCTGAGTAGTTTAATCCTCAGCTCTGTCATGGCTTTCATTTGTAACACTGGCACAGCAGCTGCATCAGTGGATAACATCTTTCCTCAAGTCTGTGCTGCTTCAATGGGAAGCATATCCTGTCAGTGGCAAAACTGTATCTTCTTATTATTATTTGCATAACTTTAGTGAATATAACCCTCTTTTTTTTTTATGAGGATCAAATTTCTATGTGCATAACAATGACAGTAGAATAGCTGTAACTCAGTCTGTAATACTAATTTGGAACTGTTCATTAAAGAAGTCTATGTTTATCTTTTTATTTATTTATTATTACAGACAAGAAAACTACCTAAAATTATTTGCATGAAATTTCTTCACAGTAAACTCTTACTAATTGTGAGAGTGATTTGTTCAGTAAAAGCATGAGTAAGCAGTTCTGCACACACACACATACAAACAGGCACACAATTCACATGGAAAGCTCTTCATGCCTAGCATACAGGTGTCAATTTCTGTGGAGGAGGGGAATCACAGTTCTTTCACATTTGCTCATCATCCTTATTGTGTGCCTGCTGAGCTCCACTCTCTGAAGGTCCACCTCCAGGGAGAGAAATGTGATACAGGCAGCTTTTTATATTTAGATCTGAGAACAACTGAGAAGCCCAATGTTGGCTGCATCGAGCAGCTTTTCTGTCTATTCTCATGTCTACAGTAGCCTTGAAAATTCATGCTCTGCATAGCAAAGGGCCATGTTTCTTTATCACCTATGAGTTGGTTTAAACTCCACTGGCATTTGTAGAGCACATCAGTAATACTGAGCCAAGACTGTATAGATGAAATCCAGCATCTGATCCACAAAAGCATCCTTTTCAGAGTTATACTGCTCCAACTGCAATACAGCGCCTCACACAGATCAAAGGCTATTTTTTTCTCTTTAATAAGAATAATGTACTTTTATGGCTGAGTTCTCCATCACTTTGTGTTTCTGACACGGGGAACTAAAAAAAGGCTTTTCCTGTTTCTTTGTCTGTGTATAATGGCATGTGCCAAAAGGAAGTATGTTTGGACATTATTATGCAGCTTGCTGAGAAACTATCTTAAACGTGAGGTTTCTTCTTCCCTACTAGCCATTATGATTCCTTATCTCAAGCATTCAAACTATTTGCTAATTAGCCTCTCTTCTGTTGATTTTTTTTGTGCTTTTTGTTATTTTACAAAGTAGTTGTTACGAAAATAATAATAACTTGTCATGAACATTTATGTCTGGGTTCTTTTAAATATTTAAAGGTCCTATGTTATTGAGTAGGAATGTTAATATATCTCTGGGAATATCCTTGTAGAAAGTAGGTTGAATTTTGTTGCAAGATTGTCTGAAAAGCTGGTAAAATGAGAAGACTGAGTAAATATTTTTGTGACTAATTGCTATCAGGAGTTACTACTAACAGGTGATCCATACCATTAAAACAAGTAGAAAACATACCCACATCTACTTACATTCTGGAAGACATAAAGGTTTCAACTATTTCTCATTGCAAGATCCAGCTTCCATTTATCTGTTATCTTGTTCTAGCCCTAAAGAAATCCCAAACATATTCAAAAATGCTTGTCCATACGTTAACATATTTAAAGTGCTTTTCAAACATATGCCCACAAAGTTGCCAATGTGACTAAAAGCAAAGAAGAAAAAAACTGTGATCTGTACATGTGAACAAGAACTTTTAACAAGAGCTGTGCAGCATTTTGCTCCACCTGGTGCTAGTATGGCTCTACTAATGCACAGTTGAAATTCACAAGTAAAACATGGAGACGACGTGGTTGTTTCTATTAAAAAAAAGTAGATGGTATCAAAACCAACTTCTAAAATTGTCCAACAGAAACATCTTTCCATCTGCTGCTATAGTTTCTTTATCCTGAAATTGTTCTGTGGAATTTCCTGTTTACTCTCAATCTCCTAATTTATAGATCATGTCCTTCAATGCCAATGGAAGAGTTTATGTAATTCCAATTCACTGAATTCCTTCATTATGCTCTTTTAGAACAAATTGGATTATTAACTTAACATGTCTAAGTCCAAGAGGTTTAGCATTTCTTTGTAATGAATTTTTATGCAAACCTTAATTTAATTGCAAGTTAGAGCCTCTTACAGACAATTGCCTAATTAAAATAAAATATTAAATTCAAACTGCTGGAGTAAAATCTACAATGTATCTTACAGAGTAACACTACCATTAATTTTTAATTTCCTCATTTTGTTGGTGCTTCCAGCACGTATTGGGTCTATCTGAAACACAAACAAGATATTATGTCTTCTATTCAGTTACCTTCTTAAGAAATCTTTCTTGTCATCACTTTTATGTCTGACCTCTATGGGATTAGCTTGGCGCAGATGCTCCAGTGTGACAGCTGGGAAAGCCACAGGTGACCAACTCAGAAGGGAGAAGCTTGTGAACACTTGAGTAAAGAATTTCCCTTTCAGGGAGTCGGTAGGATAGGCAGCTTTTCCATGGGGAGAGCTGTAGGGCTCACCCCTGCCTATACAGATGCTTTTTGATCAGTGAAGACTGGGACATCGCTTTTCTACCCCCATCTCTCCTCCTACAGACACACTTCCTTTACAGAAGGGTCTCTATAACAAAGTACATACAGAAAAATCCAGCCTACACTGTCCTTCCTAGGCAGTATTTAAGGAGGAGGATGGATGAGTCACTTTTTCTGTCTCACAGAGGCACGCACTTCCATCCTCAGTCCATCCAGAGCCAGTAGCCTTCCTGCGGCCTAGGAAAATGGAGGAAAAGAGCCCTGGATCCCAGAGCACACTGCCATTCCTCTCTCTGTAACCCAGGAAGCCTTATGACATCTGCTCCTAGAATGGCTTTGGAAAACTGTGATTCGGCTTATTTATTAAAATAATTTACATCGCTAAGTCCTCACTGCATTTTGAAGTGGCTTGTTGAAAATCTTCCAAAGTTGACTTAGAAATCAGACTTCTATTAGCTTAGCAGAAACGTCTTTTAACTAAGTACGTAAGAAGCAAAGGCCATTTCCTACTGACTGGTCAGACTCAAGATGTGATTAAATAATCCTCATGCCCCTTCAACACGACTCCTCTGCGTTCTCCTTTGAAGTGGCAGGAAAAGCCCCTCACCACCCTCACCAACACCATCAGGAGAGGGCCGGGTGCTCAGCTCCTGTTGCAAGAGAGGCTGACACAGCACCGAGACATCTATTTAAACAGCAAGCTGGCTGCCCACAATGAGTTAGTTGGGCACTGTAGTGCCATGTACCCCTTGTGGCCCTCAGACAAACAAAATGTTAAATTGACGACACCCTAATTCCCTCAGTTTCCAGCAACTTTATTCAAACAGGGAGAGGAACACAAACACATCAACTTCTGCACCATAAGAGCTTATCAAGGATCACGTCCACTGTGTAAACATTTACAGTGAATGGACTTAAGTTATCTTCCCCTTGTGCAACCCTGAGCCCTTCTGCATTTCGATCGCTTTCCTCTACTGCTCAGCTCGCTGTTGCCTCCTGCTACCCACTGCTCATCCCCTTTTCTGGCCGTAGTCCCAGCCATCTGCTGTGGGTTCCTAGACAAATCATATCCACAACCTTCCTCCTTCTGTCTGCTTTACCATCCACTCCTCCTGAAATCTCTTCACCAAATAGCCTCTTGGCAAGAAGAGCATCTTCAGGTTCATTAGGTGCACATTCCTGGAGAGAAAACAACAGCTAAAAGAGAAGGGTGGAGTTGGCATAGGGATAGTCAGGGAGAAAAAGAAAAACAAACAGGCAATGAAGGCAGGGTAGGAAAGCACTATACAGACCTGGGAGATTACTTGTCTGGTAACACACATGGCCAGTTGGGCTTCGGTGAACCTTAGATTGAATAAAACACTCTGCCTTGCTTCTACTCTATAATCTGGTCTTAAAAGAGAGGAAGAAAGGAAAACAACAACAAGAAGAAGGAGGCTGGAGTGCTTTAATAACATTTTTATGGGCTGTGAGATGCTCCGAAAACCGTCACTGAAAACCAGCCAGGAATACAAAGAGCTAATCTGAGGGAATGCATTTTTTATTTCAGCAGAAGAAAGTACAGAACAAACCAAAATCAAAACACAGCTAATTTTCAGGAGACACTGGGTGGTAAGAATAAGCCATCGAGAAGAAGAATGCATCGTACTTTGATTTTTTTCCTAAACATGGATTTGAGCTCGATAAAGGCGAATGAGCTCACCTCCCAGTAGAGATAAAATTCCACTCAGACAACTGATTAGCTAAAAGACAGTTCTCATCATACTAAAACTATTCTAATCAGTCCCCCTTTCCTGAAACCTTCCCACAACAACCCTACCACCACCCACAGTTCTCAGTGCACTGGAAAAGTAGCTGCTGACAAATGGGAGAGCTGTCCATCTACTGAGTTTTCCAAGAGTTATCTTTTGACTATTTATTGGCATAGTTACACTGCAAATTAACTTCTCATTCTTTGAAATGTTCCAGAAAATTTTTGACCTAAGCAAAGCATGCTCAGTTATTTTTTGACAATTGGCAGGGGTTGATTAAGATCCTTGTTATTTTTACTTTGTTTTGACTGGCTTTGAAAAGGCAGTCCTGAACAGACTTTTCTCACTTTCTGGAATCTTATGGAGTCAAGGAGGTATCATACTGAATGTGCAGAAAATACTGCACATGCACACAGTGCTGTGCAATTACAGGCTTCCAATTACGCATTATTACCTCCTCACTCTGAATTACTAGCCAGCTATCAAAACAAGATGTACTGTTGTGCAAGCATCACTTCCAAACTTTGATAAGGGAAATGATATTAAAACCCGAAGGAGTAGAGAAAGATTTCCACACTCTCAATGAGTGTCACATCCTTCTCACACTCCTCAACTTCTCCTAACTAGAGACCATAGTTTCTGACATGTTTCCACAAATACTCAGAGCCTCCTTGATGGTGAGGTGTTCTGACTGACGACAGAAGTAACTTTCTAGTGAGAGAAGATAATTGTCACACTGACTGATGATTCTTACAGTATTTGCTGCAGAGATAGTTCTATAGTCCATGGAATAGTTCTCTGTCTCCTCAGACTTAAATCCTTTAGATATAGCTCCCACTAACAGGAGATACTTAGTAATAAAAGTTGCACTAAATATTGAACTGCAACATTCAGATACACACACATTTGTCCAACACCAGATTCAAATCTGAAGAAGTGCCACAGCAACAAAATAATTCCAGATGGAAATGACAAATGTCTCATCTAATATCCTTTCTCACCTCTGAGTTTTTGAACACCTTAGACAGGCATACACATCCCATAAGATACAGGAAGTAATTCCTGTACTCTTTTTTATAAGCTCTTGGGCCAAATGACTTAAGTTCTGTTCTGGGCACTGCATTTCAAGAGCCAAGAGGAAAATAATAAAGAATGATCAGAGATACAAGAAACTTTACCTGCAAGTAGTGAATTAATGAGTCAGCTCTCCCTAGACTGCAGCAGCAAAGACTAAGTGGGACATAACCGCAGAGATATCAGCACATGCATTTCAGATATGTTGAGAAGCTTTCTGGGGAGGACTGTGGAGTTTCCATCATTGGAGGTCTTTAGGAGAAAGCTATACATATGTCCGTCAGCAAGAGTAGCAGAGATGGCACATCTTACAGTTCACAAGGACATAAACAAGAAAGAAAGCTCCGTCAAGTGTAGTAAGTTCTTATTAGTTATACTATCTATGGAGTCTCAGAGAGATCAAGGCCTCCGTGTGAGAGGCGCTCTATATGCACATTGAATAACAGTTCAGAGATCTTTCACTGTAAATAAACAAGAGGCCTGAAGGAGGGAACTGTTGATATTTTCTTCGCTAACATTGAGAATCTCAGTTGCAGTGGCATTAAGCAAAATATAAGCATCTAGTTTCCAAAACCAGCCAATACCAAACCCTGGCTCCAAGTTCTCTAAGGAGTCCTCAACTCCGACTTAGTTACTTCTCAGTAACTAAGTAACTATGATGACCAAAAATCAGCACAGAATAGACATAACTCACTGTTGAACACTTTCTAAAATCCATTTTACCTCGATAAATAAAGAGAACTGAGCTCTGGAGAGATTCGTCTTATATGACTTCCCTTTCAGCAGACTACGAGTCTTGTGGCTAAGCCAAGAAGGGAAGCAACGTTTCCTGAGACCCAAGGCTACAAGCAGGACAGTTTGCCTGGATGTTGCAGCAACTCCTGCACCTCATTTCTGCTCATACACTCGCTATGGGAACACCACAGACACTCAGGTAGTAATTACTGAACTATCAGGCCAAAACGCAGTGCTGATTCACTGCGGTGGGAGTAGGATTCATGAGCTGGATGTCAGTCTGCCCCAGGAGAAGGGACAATTTAATACAGTATATACAACAGGGAAAATTTGCTTCTGTTTTTGGTAGTAACTTCTCACATACTTCTATGTTACGCAAAGCTAATACTGAGGTTCTCTACCAACAAACAATGTGTACTGAAATACCTTGTATCCCAACAGGCCTGGGAGTTCCAGAATGGTAAAAAAGTGCACTTTTGGTAATTAAAAGGTAGTACTTACATGTTGTCTATAGACAAAACAGAAATCTAATCTCTTTGGGGAAAAAAAGACTACTTTGAAAACCATGTCTATGATTTTGGTTTGCTTGTTTGTCTGCTGGGCATGTATGACTCTAAAAGGTGAACTCGTAAACTGTAGTAATGCACAGTTTCATTCACCTCATGTATTCTTGATTTGCACAGTTCATTGAAAAGATTAAAATTACGTCATTGTTAACAAAGTTTGCCTTTTTTTGCCCATAGTGACAAACACAATCTGATTGACATGAATGGAGAATGAAACCTAGTTGAGACTATGGGTGAGATGCCCAGCTGATACAAACTGCCATAGCTCCAATTTTTTCTAGAAGCTGATGTTGATATTCAGTAATTGTCATGTAAGAAGATGCGACAGATACTTTTTTCCTGTTATCTACTGACATCAGAGAGGCTTTAGAAGAAACGTGTGTGCAAAGGAATGGGAGTTGAAGAGAAACTACCTACAAGGCATCTGACTACAACTGGTACAAAAAGAGGAAGACACAATGCAGAGTACAGAAAGTATTCTTCTTCTTCACTCACCACAGAATTTCACTGTTTTCTCTCCAGAGAAGCTACCAAGAGTCATCTGTACACTTCCCAAACCTCATTTCCAGATCCTGTGTGGATGTCAGTAGCCCTTAATTTTTGTAGCTAGCCCTCTGTTCAGAAGTGAATTTAGCAGAAGTGAAGGTGGACTCTACAACAAAGGTCACACCCACAAGCTCTGCAGAGTTCACTTGAGAGGACAGTTTTAGCCTACAAGAGAACCATGAGCTCAAGTCCAAAGTAACAGGGAACTTGTTTGTCTTCACTCTTTTTCTTAGTATAACTTCCTGTTAAGCAGCACTACAGCATATTCCCTAAAACCAGGAGAAAATCTGTCCTACTTTTGACCTCAGAGATTACAAATAAATGTAGACAAAACACAGACAGTAGCAAACGACTGCATATTTTTACATATATTACATGAAATTAAGTCAATATTCATCTTCACAGAAATTATTTGTTCCCTTAAGCTCTTAGTAACTTTGTGCTTAGTGGAAATGGTTGTGTGCGTGTGGCACTTAAATGTAATGACACAATCTGCAAGTACAATAGCCTAAGTTTAAATACTGCTTCCTCAAAAAGCTTTGGTCGTACAACTAAGGAGTTAAGTAGTTTCCATGTTTGTTTTTCCTGGATCCTGTTCTGAGACTATCTTCCATAGCTGGAAAAGGTCAACATCCTACCATTAATACAACATTATTCCCACAAGTTTCTACAACAAAAAAAAAAAAAGTTTTCATAAACAAAAGCCATTTTTTTAATGTGGTGCATGAAGAGCCATGTTTACTTGTGCTGTTATTTTGCCAGTACCTTATGGTTTAGAAAAGATAAGGCTATTAACGGAATTTGGAATACATATTTTTTGATCTTATTCCACATCGGGAATGAAAGAAAATGTTATTAAGCTGTCCTCCCAACTTCCTCTCTTGAGAGGTCAGACAACTTGGCAATCTATTACTTCTGAAAAAAAAAAGTATAGAGATGAATATTTGAAGGAGCCACAATATGTAAAAAAAATTATATATAATCATTCAAAATTTACTGAACTTTGAAAATAAATAATGCTATGACATTAAGAAACCAGTTTGAAATATTTTAGAGTTATTACAGTAAAGCTGTACAAATCTCATAAACAAAATGCTCAGAGGAATTTGTCTACTTTTTGCTTAACTCACTTTGTTCCTATGCACTGGTTGACAAATACAGTTCATCAGCTAAATGCACATACATTTATAGTCTTTCCATTTCTCAGTGTTCTGTAATACTTCAAGAGAATGTTCATGAAAGTAGTACCAAAGCACTCTCTTGACATCCGGCTAAAACTGTGAAAGGACAAAATACTGAAGAGAAGCGAGGATTTTCTCTTCACATACAGTTTTCAACTGCGGCACCTGTTTGGACTGCTCATTTGTTCCCAACACATATGATTCACTTCCCTTCTCTCTAGAGAAACAAATGTGCAACACTGGTATGTACTATCCAGAACATGGATCCTGCTATTTCTTCCTTTTAATCTTTCAAATCTAATATGGAAGGAATGTATTGGAGTGGTCGTATCTGAAGAAGGACACGTGGTGCATGGATTTAAATATGTGATAATCTTGAACTTCAAAACCCATAAACTGTTATTATCTATTAGTCTTTCCAGAAAACAAGCAGAGAGATGGTGCACACCATCAGTTACCAGTTTTAGATGAAAAATGCTCCTGTTAAGTATTCTAGCATGACGGTAAACACGGGAACCTGAAGAGCTGAGGCACTCCTCAATGCTTCTGCACTGTCCACACCAACTGTTGATGCTGGGTCATGGTATAGGTCTGCCCTGGTCTCTGGGCGTGTCTCCGTGGGGCTCTGTTTCTTTGAAGGATTATTTTTCCTCCCCATGCTACATTAAAAAAAAGGATTTTGTGTCAGGGAAGCAACTTCTGACCTGTGAAGCTTGGGCAAGTTACAAACCTTTTAATGTTGCAGATACTCAGCAAAGCTTTTTATTTTCAATGGTTGAAACATGGGATGATCCCATCGCTTCGTAGTGTGCCTTCTCCTTGAGAGAAGGAGGCTCTGCGAAGATGGAACACCCCATGTGGCTGAATCCGCTGTGTACGCCACTGATCACTTACATGGAGTGGCATCAGTCTTGCAGAGGCCTGGGTGAGCGCCCACCACAAAGCTTAGTTGCTCTGGGAGAATCATTGCTCTTCTTCCAAACCAGCCTAGGATAGATATGAAAACTGAGAGTAGGTTTCCTCTCCCTTCTCAACCAGCATTCAGGCAGCATGGAGCATCATCAAGGAAGATGCCATGGTGGATGAACAGGTTGCTGTAGGCTGCCAGCTGGAGATGTCCAAGAAACCAGAAGTAAGGTTGTGAAAATGATCTGTAATGGGAGTCACAGAGGAAAGATGGGCCCTATTGGCACAGGAAGACTGGAGACTCAGAGTACCAGCAAAAGAAGGGGCTGATTTTTTCTAAAAAAGTATGGATAACTGATGAAAAAGGGACTTTATGGTCAAATAGGGATGCAGATGGTTGTAGAAGTATAGAATAATGCATAAAGAGAATAACAGTTGGAATAGTTGTAATTTGAAACATTTTCTATACACGATCTGGATTACACAAGAGAAGCATTATACAGGATTCATGACTGACAAGCAGGTCAAGATTTTGTATGTGAATTTGCACTTGCATCTAAGAGCTATTCAGTGGTACCAGGGTGCTTCTAACAGTCCCCTCTTCTGATAAAAATATGGAGAGCAGATGAGGAATAGGTGGTGACTCTGACACATTAATTGGAAGACAGCAAGCTGAATCAGAGGTGTAAGATGAGGAAACTTCCCCTTGAAAAGGTTTCACAAATGCTCTGTTCAAATTCATGATTTGTATGTTTGGCTAGCCCTCACCCAATCAAGACGTTTTGTTCAGAGTTCTCCATCAAAAGAGCCCTAAAAACAACTCAGGTAACCCACAGTTCAATGATTTTGAATATCAACAGACAGCAATTTTGCATCCTAAAGATTCATGTTAATGACAGAGGAAGAAATGCAAGGTGCCTATCCCTAGGTGTCTTATATAGTTGAGATACTTAATATGCCAATCAAAAGGAGAGAGGCAGAACATGGAAAATAAATTTGAAATACAGTGATAAAAGTAACAGCATCCTGAAGTGTTTACAGAAACACAGACAGTAGCACAGAATGGGAAGCAAATATGCAGTTCATATTACTGGGGCTCCAAATGCATCAGCCACAAAGCAGTAAAAATACACATCACAGTAACAGCAAGAGAGATTACATCATTTCAGGGACACATTGACTTTGGTTGTCAGAGAATCCAGAGGCACACAAATGCCAGGCTAAAAGCTGGTGAGAGCCAACAGAGCATTACAGGCACCACGGCATTGTACAAAGGCATATGCACTGGACATAGACTAAACTGGACTAAGTTTCAGGGTCATAAACAAAGCAGGGATTGTTTCACAGCCTCTATAAGAATTCATCTGCATAAATATTCAGAAGTTGGACAGGAAGTAAATGAAATTCCTCAGTCATCAGCTGGCTGATGCTCCTTCATCGCGGAGTGTTCATGGGTTGCACAATGCTTCCTCTCCCAGGGAGAAAAATCCTTGCTACAAGACAAAATGGTTTTTTCAGTCACGTTCACTGCTGACGTTTTATTCGCTTTGTCTCTGCTTATCTCATGACTTTAGTATCTAAATATTAGTGGCTTGTTTGAAAGACTTGTCTTTTGCTTGGTTTACCTATCACTATGTACATTTCTACAATGCAATATTTCTTTGTGACTACCCTCTCCTCCTTCCAGCCAATCCTAACCAACTCAAGGAATCTTCTGCTTGCTCTATGATTACACCAAGAGCTTTGTGCCCATGGAAGGTGCCGCTTCAAAGAAGGAAGATTTGACACTGTTTTCCTCTGGAGAGCAGCACATTAATATCTCTGGATGGTTTTATTTCAATTCTTCCCTGAAAGTCAAATTTAAGCAAAGATGGCTATTTCAAATTTCTGTTACAAGAAACTGAAAGGTTCTCACAGAAGTGTAAGCTTGAAGCTTAAGCATTTCCCTCCTGGCCCTTCAGGAATGTCTTTGTTACTGTTGCAGCTTTGATTTAAAACACCTGGGTCTTTCCCTGGTCAAACACAATAAAATCTGCCTGTGATGTTTCTGCTTTCTTACGAAACACACTGAGAACCTCTCATGAATTCTTAGATGCTTAGTTAGCTCTTAAAAAAGCCAAACCTTACTTCTCGTCAAATTTCAGTTCTGAAAGCTAACCAAACCAGCAACCATGATAACAAATGATCAAATGAGAAATGCCCTTCTTGCAGTGCTTCAACCAAACTATGTCTGGTGGAAATCACTGTGGTCTATTCAGCAAGTGTACAGCTGGGGTGGGATACCTCCTGCAAGCTTTTATATGTGCCTGCAGCTGAAGGGATTAATTTGCAACATATGCTCAAAGGGTATCACGTACTCACTTAAAGAGGCTGGTTAATCATAGATGTTACAGGACCCTAGGACTGACTTCCTTTCCTACTCAGTGAATTTTGAGGATGTTCTTCCTTGAATTAAAAGGTTATTTTTAAAAGGTGAGTTGAAGTTTGACTTATATTTCAATTCATTATAAGAATAGAGTATAATACTTGAGAAAACGCAATCTGACCCATTTTCTTTCTGAGAGTAGATGTATGAATAAACAAATTGCAGGAATTGGTGAACAATTATAAACTAATACTAGGTATTGAATTTCATTATGGGAATGCTCCTCACTGAATTGAAGAAGAAATTGTACTCCCCCAAGCATGGATAACAGCTATGCAGCCTCTTAAGTGCATACATTTTCCGACATCTTCGACAGAAATTGGCTTAGAGAATTAGGAATATGAAATAGATTTTACAGTATGAAAGATCTTTACATCAAAGATTGCCTCTTGAAGCAAAGGGTTCACAAGTGGCTGCAAGAGTGCTCCTGAGAGTGTAAATAGATGGCAGAGAAGTATGTTTATCCCTGAAAAATGAAAAGGACTCTGTTGATTTAGTCGCAGAGGCAGGAACACATTTAGCTTTACAATTATACCTTATTGCAGGAGGGTTTACTTAGCCAGTTGGTGTTCTGATTTACACCACGGAAAACATCTTTGAAGTCAGTTAAGTTACACAATGTATATAAATCAGGATAGTCTCTGCCTAGGACTAAGAATAGATAGAGAAGGAAAATCCTCACAGGGAAAAGGCAGAACACAGTGTCTGTGAGGCGGAGAGTAAACAACAACCCATACTGCAGCTGTGTAAATGCACTGAGCCCACAGACTCGACAGACAATATGATGTGTGTATTTATACCAGAGTGTTGGGCTTTTTTAAGCAGATAAAAATAATCTGCTTAAAAGTGTGCTTACTGACAGTGGTATTTAGCGTTTACTTTGTTTTTGTAAACATGAGGGACAAACTGTCATACTTAGGATCTTTGATGATTAAATGTATACATGACTGATACAACCAGCACGAGCGAGTAGAAACTATTACCTTTCTTATTAAACCTATTACTGTGACAGCAACGTGTATCTTCGATGGCTATATGTGTACTTTACTGAAGAGGAGGATAATCCTGTGGTAGGAGAGTTGTGAGTCCCTACAGCAAGGACTGGACATGATGAGAAGGGAAATATAAGGGACAGGATGGTCTCCTTCTCCTGAGGGGAAAGAACCCCATCCCTCTGCAATATTCTTCTGCACACTATATACCATGGTGGAGCACATGCTGAAGTGTGTTGGATCCTTGGGAAACTGCCAGGGTCCTTCTCTTACTGCCCAAGGGGGATGTCTGAGGGCTCCCTGATCATGGGTGCTTCTTGATGAAGCAACAACCTCCTACTTCGATTTAGTGGTAGCCACGGATGCAGACTAACCTTGACAGACCCATTCTCTGCTTCTGCCCTTCTGGAATAACTCAAGCAGATTTGTATGTTGGAGGATGGCAGTTCACGGGGGCAGTAGAAACAAGCCTGTTCTCTAGCACACTTGACTGAGGTTTCTACCACAGATAGACCTTGGAGGTGCTTGATCTCATGGAGGTGCCCTGTGTCTTTAACAATATAATTTCAACACATACCGTTCCCTTTCTCAAGAGATTCTTGAGCCATTGTGACAAATAGAAAATATGCCACTACCTGCCTACCATGCCCTGAGAAAATAGCTCTACAGGTGCAGAGGTGAGCAGCTCCCTGCCAAGACACTGACCACAGCAGTGCTCAAGCCAGCGGAGGAGGAGGCTGGGCCTCTGAGAACAAGTCTTATAAGGAGCAGCTGAGGTAACTGGGGTTGTTTAGCCTAGAGCAAAGGAGTCTGAGGGGAGACCTTATAATTGTCTACAACAACTGGAAGGAGGTTGTAGTGAGGTGAGTGTTGGTTTCTTCTCCCAAGTGACAGATGACAGGATGAGAGGAAATGGCCTCAAGTTGCACCAGGGGAGGTTCAGGTTACACATCAGGAAAAATTTCTTCACCAAGAGGGTTGTCAGGCACTGGCAGAGGCTGTCCATGTAGGTGATTGAGTCTCCATCCCTGGATGTATTTGAAAACGGGTAGATGAAATGCTCAGGGATACGGTTTAGTAGCGGATAGGTATGATTGGACTCGATGATCTCAAAGGTCTTTTCCAACGAAGGAATTCCATGATTCTATGGAGCAGCAGGAGCTAGGTAACATCCTGAGGAACCACCACTGCCATCTCCTTTCCCTCCCCCGCTTTCTGCCTAGAGAAAATCCTGACATTTCCCACCCTGGATTAGCTGTGCTGGGCAGTATGTGGGAGCTGAGAAAAAAGAGAGGCAAGGGCTGCTGCTGCCCCAGCACCCCTGCTACCTACTGGCGACAGGAGGAAGCACCAGGGTCTCGTGGCCTCCTGCTCCTCGTTCTGTGCAGGTACCCACCCATGATCCTGGGTCTACAGGTCTACACGGTCTACCTACCTTCCTCTGTATTTCTGCCTTAGGCACAGGAACTGCTCATTTTTTAAGCAGAATTTTCTGTTGTGGCTGAAATTATATTTTATAATGACATTTTTCAGATGGCTTTACAATTCACCATACGGTTTTCTTGGACATGCTGCTACTCCTCAGGCTTCTCTGCTGTTTTCTTGGGGAGTGTAGTGTTTTTCTTCCATCCCCTTTGATGATAAAACTCTTTTCCCCCTTGAGAAAGCTTTCTGGTCCTTCGCCCATTCTCTGTTCTGCTGAACTCTGGATCTCTCAACCAACTTCTCTAATTTTCAAGCTGTTATTTAATTGGATAAACTGACTTCTTCCATTTTACATTTGTATTTCATAGCACATCTGCAGCATTTGAGAGTTCAATGCATGGATGTTTCAAACCGCACCACAGGATCTTGGCAGTTACACATGATTTCAGACATTTTATACACATATATCTGGTGTACAGAGGAAGCAATTAAACCATATGGACTTCTCCCACACAGGAGGAAGCACAGCACAAATCTTCTGACTTGATTTATTATAACCTTATGTCATTTAGCAAAGCCAACTCTGCAACTGTTTGAAAGAAAGAAGCCATCTGAGAGGGAGAGAGACAACCTGCACAGGGAGCTGTGTCTCAGGCAATCCTGAGAGGGTTTCTTTACACGTCTGTGGCCACAGTGTGATTAAGACCTCAATGGTAGCAGCAGGTACAAGTTATTGGAGTGCAAACTCCCCAGTTTGGTTTGCAAGACTTCATAACAACAAGAGAAAACAAATGGATCTGTTCTCAGCCTACACATTAACATCTGGCTCTGATCTGATCTGATGACAGGGGTTAAGGTGGAGAGGCTGTAGGGGACAGCACCAGAAGCTGTCCTTTGTCACACAGGGAAGCTCCTCCCTTCCCTATCCTGCAGCCAGGATGAGGTTGGGCTTATGCAACTGCCTGTTGCATCTGCAGGGCACACTGATGAGAGTGAATGGTCCCTACAACTTCTGCCACCATGCAAAGTCCCTAGAAATTATAAATAAAGTAAAATAGAAGCTGTGGAAAATGGTGCAAATGGTGTTACACCACACATGTACCAAGCCGGTGAAGGAACGTGCTCTGTAATGGAAATGCAGTTAGTCTCACAATGGTAAGGGACACTGCAGCAGTAGCACAGTCATACTTGCACTGAGAGTTTCCTGTGGAAAATATGTTCTATCCATAAACCTGCATGCCAGTGCATGCCCTCATGAAATACCAGAATAATGAACAAACATGGGTCCAACACTCACAGCGCAGTGGGGTGCCTTTGGGCTCTGTGCTGCTGGAGTCCCTGTCCACTGGAAAGAACCTGTCAGAGTGCCTTTCTGTATGCTACCTCTGTGATTAAAACGGAAGTTCTACCATACAAAGAGCCACTTGCAAAGATCTCCTGCCCCAAGGAGCTTAGATCCTAATGCAGCCCAGCACAGACAGCCATGAAAGAATATAATGTCCAGCATTGCGTTTTCTCATTCCGCTTCCAGTCTAACAAGAAGGGAAGTCCCTTATGGAAGCCTTTAACAGAAAAAGAGTGGTGAAATGGGAAAGGTAGAGGTGTTGCATAGCTGGGAGCAGATAACAGAAAGGTCACAGAAATAACAGAGAAATAGAGAATCTAGAAACTAAGGAACAGCCAAAAGTAAGAGGTAGTAAAAGGAGTATCTGGATACAGACACATCCAAGTCTTTATTAGACTCAACAGAAAGACTATATTGACTCCTGCACCCTGAATGGAGTGAAGCACTATGTGTACTGGGAGGATAAGTCCTATGAAGAGAGGCTGAGGGAGCTGGCGTTGTTTAACCTGGAGAAGAGGAGGCTCAGGGGTGACCTCATCGCTCTCTACAACTATCTGAAAGGAGGTTGTAGACAGGTGGGGATCGGACTCTTCTCCCAGGCAACCAGCAACAGAACATGAGGGCACGAGCTTAGACTCTGCCAGGGAAGCTTTAAGCTGGATATCAGAAAAAAAGTTCTTCACAGAATGAGTAATCAGGCATTGGAATGGCCTGCCCAGAGAGGTGGTGGATACACCATCCCTGGAGGTTTTTAAAATAATACTGATGTGGCACTTAGAACCATAATCTAGTAATCATGATAGTGTTGGGTTAAGGGTTGGACTTGATGATCTTGGAGGTCTCTTCCAACCCAGATAATTCTATGATTCTATGATTCTATGACAGTGAGCACAAGAACTTTTTGCTTTTACACTGATACTATGCTATGTGAACAGCCTTGGGGCCAAATAAACTGACATTTAAGCAAGTTATAAGGCTTGATAATTTTTCTTTAACCAGTGACACTGTATTTTCAAAAATTAGTTAGCTAGTATTAACTAACTAATTAAATAAACAACAGTTAGACAGAAAATTTCATCAAAAACCCATGACCTATACTTAAAAGAAAACCAAACCACAAAAAACCCAAAGAGCTTTTCTTTGCTGGGCATCTATGATAGTGCTAAACAGAAAGGAATCCAACAGACTAATGCAATCTTTTAATAGAAAAATAATTTTAGCCTGTGGGAGAAAAAATGCTGCATGGATGTTTTATTTGTTTGTTTTTTTTCAGCTTATTCATTGTTTAGAGCTGTTCTCCATGCCTAAAACACAGACTTCTGTCCTTCAAGACCTTCTTTCAGCAGCCTACCAAAGTGAATATCTAATTGTAAGATATTTTAACATTTGTCATCCTTTTCTAGATCAATGAACAAAGACACTGAAAAGTATTTTGAAATGTAAGGTACAAACTGAGGTAAATAAGGAACATCTCTTCATTGTCAGTAAGAAAATGCTGAGAATGGTCTCAGTCTGCCTCAGCAGATACTGCTCGTGATGACAGCCTGTCCATTCCCACATTCCTTGTTTCTCCAGGTCAGACTCAAAGGATTCCACTAATAGTTTGGTACTTACCAAAGCAGACAAAAGGAAAATGGGTCAATGTTACTTGCTCCCATGTGACAAAAATACAGAAAATAGAAACAAGCACCATTTGAGAAACTTGTAAAAGCTTGGACATATGTCATGAGAAACCGTTTTACATTCTCTAGAGTCTAATTTAAGTGTTAAAAGATGACCTGAATTATCCCCCTTGGATGTCTGTGTGAGCTACCCAGTCCCAAAGCAAGGCTGTCATCCACCCACTGCACATTCTTTCAACTCCTGCCCACAGTAAGCAGAAATTGCAAAAATTGGCCAAAAGCACAAAGAATATTTATGTGCAGTAGTTGCATCGTCTGACTGACACAAGTCAAAGCCTGAAAGTCTAACCAAACTGACAGCATATTTGTCCTAAAACAATCCTAACAGTGCATTTCATTTCTCTAATGAAGTGCAATTCATATGTGAAAATCAAACAAAAATATCCATGAGACAAGAGAAAGTACTGTGCTGTGCAGACACTATTGACCAGAATGATGGAAAGATTATAGAGGAGTAGAGTCATGAAATTGCTTAACTGCAGGTATTTATTTTCTAAGTAACTTAAAATATACTTTCAGCATTTTCCCCATCCATGGAAGTGCTGAAGGTCAGGTTGGATGGGGTCTTGAGCAGCCTGGTCTGGTCCCTGCCTATGGCAGGGGGATTGGAACTGGATGATCTTTAAGGTCCCTTCCAACCCAAACCATTCTATGAGTCTATTTCATAGGAAGGCAGGAAGGAAAAAAAAAATCGTTTTTTAATTCTAAGTAAAAAGAGATGGTAATATTTTTACATGATTGTGAATGACATTCAAAGGGTTCTTATCCCAGTGTCAGCTATTGTGATCAAAGTTAGCTTTCCACTACGGGTCTCCAACAAGGCATCTAGCTTTTAAAGTTTCCTCTGATATTTCTTCACTAGAGTTAAGTTTTCTGCAGTTAAACTTTAAGTCTTATTTATCTTCTGCAATAAAACATTTCTCCATTCGTACTGTACTTCATCTTGCTTTTCTTATCCATCTCTCATTCAAATTTGTGATATGCAGATGGCCAAATACACTCTTAAAAATGCTGCCTTCAAAATAGATTCCTAAAATACCATTGAAATACCTTCTCAATTAGCAAACTGCTGTAAGGTCTGTTTTCTTATTTGAGTGTAACAAGCCCATAAATCAATGGAATAAAAAATGCACCAACACATTTACTACAGTCATAATTTTGTTTAAACCACAACCTTGGTGTTCATTTTGATTAATTACTCTAATTCTTGAGCTTTGTCCAATACTGTTGAATTGTTCTCTCATCACACCAGCTGGGGCTGTAAAGGTTTCTGAGATAAGTTTGTGGAAGTATATGCACAGTCAGAGATCCCTAAGTCAATGGGCTTTAGAAATTAAGTTGAAAATTGAAGTAAAATGGTAGATGTGTACTTTCGACTAATTTTCAGTCAAGTATCATTCTTTTTGTCCTGTACAGGTGATTCAAACAGATTTTAGAGGAGTTCTGCTTTCAGGGCTGAAGCAAAAGATAAGGAGTGCAGTTTGTTAGCTTGGGATGGGCTTAGCAATACTGTAGTCCTTTAGATCACAAATCTATACATTTTTTTAAATTTTACTTATGGAATAAAACAAAGTTTCACAGCTGGTTGAAGCAGAAACGCTCTGCAAAAGAACAAATTAATAAAAAGGAGGGAAAAAATAGTTTGGGTCAATGCGTGTATTTTGTTTGATTTGAAAGAAAGACTCAATTTAAGTTTATTTCATCTTTTAAGCATTCTGAATATTTACAGATGAAAATTTAACTGTGTTCTTACACATATCAAAACAAAACCTGCTTTTTCTTGTATATTTTGCATTTTTTCATTGAAATGGGTTCTTAGGGAAATCTTTCATTGACTGTTCCCAAATCTCAGATTTTGCGTAGAGTGCATATACGAAAGGAGGATTCACTGCTTCTTGCTCATGGGAAAGTCAGCTAACCTCCATCCACCAGCTCAAAAAAATCTCTGATGTTGATTAAACATGTATAAACAGAGCTAAAAAATAAAAAACAACATGCATATTTAACTTAAAAAATGTCAGGACAAATATACCAAAGAAGAGCAATTAGCAACCAACCTCCAACATGAGCATCCAGCTACATGTTTGAGTCACAGTAGCCCAGGTTAAGCAATTTTCACTAAATAAAACATTAAGTCATAAACCACGCATTAAGTTTCAGACTGACTCAAGTTCAAGTCCCATCAAGCAAACCTGTACCCTGCTCGCCTTTGGTAGCAATCTCTAGAGATTATGGGCCTATTTACTGCTAACAGCTCACACAGATATGTCTTAAGCCCAAGATTTGGATGCCTATGGAACAATGTCACTGCTTTAGGGATTATGTATGCTGCTAAGGCCTTATAAGGCAGTGTTTTCTAAGTATAAACACAAACAAAAAACATGCATTTGCAACTGTATCCTCAAATATGTAAGTAAAAGGGAACTGTACTCTTGTATCTGAAAGCAGAATTTAACTTCACACTGTTAAACACTTTTCACAATAACACTCTTCTCCTGTATTTGCAGTCACCAATAAGCTGTTCCCCACTGCTACCTTGACTAGCCTTGGAAAAAATGAAAATAAAATCTTGATATATGATACCAGACTTGATTGCAGTATTAAAATAATGAAGATTGCCTTCCTGTCCATGCATAATGATGCTTATCACTACCATTACTTCGCATTTAAATCTGCTGCCATTATAAATACCTCTCTCAAATACTTCCCCTCTGAGGGCAGCTCCTCTTCCTCTAAGTTTCCAGAGCCTTAACTTTAGCCTATGAAGCAATATGAAATTTTGAAGCATCTTTTTTTGGCACTTCATATCCATGCTAGTGCAGAACCTGACAACACTTTTGAAGATAGATGATCAAGTTCACTCCCAAAGCTTTGTATATGACAAACACAAGTGAGCAAACAGAATGTTTTTCAAACCGTTTCTGTTTGTGGAAGGCAAGAACAAAAAGAGAGAGACAAGCAAGGGCAGGCACCTGCAAGGTATGTAAGCTGTCTGAATTCTTGGTTTGCGTGATCAGTGGGGTTTCTTCTGGTGGTGGGTTCATGTTTGGATGTTTGCTGAGTGGCTTCCTGAGGATGCATGAAGGGTGTGAGAACTGGCAAGGTATACAGAGGCTTGCCTTCTTCACATGGTACATATCAGTGAGGCCAGATCTTTCTTGTTGCTACTTAGCTTAATGTGGGTAGAGCAAGGAAAGGAAAATTAATCCCACACATCTCTCAAAGGAGAAGTTATACTAATATAAACTTCTAAGAGCTAACACATTGTAAGATCAGGATACAGGCAGAAGTGAAGCAACAGAGTGGAGACCACTCTGTTGAGGAGAGCAAGCAAGGTGTGTTATTGCTGACTTAAGGGGGCAGGTTTGTATGGGCAGTCCCTGGTCCTAGCAGAAGTTCTGGATTTAATCTCTAGACGCAAAAGTGGCTGAGCTGGAGAGAAACAGGCCAAGACCTGCCAGGATGTGGTGGAGCAGTGCTATCTATGGTGTGGCCACACTCATATGGCCACCACCAAAAAAAGAAACTGGTATTGACTAAAACATGCATGCAGAGGATACCAGCCTGAGGGAAGGTGGACAATCAGCTTGGAATGAAGGATCAAATCTGTGATAACTCTTAACCTCCAGCTGATTAGAAAGCCCACGTGGCATGAAGATGCTCCTGGAGCACAGTGAATCTTCCAGGAGAAGACAAACAGGTGATGGTTGTGGAAGGTCTGACAATTTCACACAGATAGATGGATTTGAAACAGCTATCCCCAACTTAAGAAGGATATGGAACTATTGAAAGGGATCCATAGGAGGGTTATGAAGATGATTAGAAGGCTGGAGCTACTCTGCTCTGAGGACAGCCTGACAGAGTTGGGGTTGTTCAGCTTGGAGAAGAGAAGATTGTGGGGAGACCTTATAGTGGTCTTCCAGTACCTGAAGGGGGCTACAAGAAAGCTGGGGAGGGACTTTTGACAAGGGCCTGTAGTGATACAATGAGGGGGAATGGCTTTATGTTGGAAGGGGGAAGATTTAGATTAGACATTAGGAAGACATTCTTCATAAGGAGGGTGGTGAGACACTGGCACAGGTTGCCCAGGGAAGTTGTGGATGACCCCTCCCTGGAAGTGTTGAAGGCCAGGTTGGCGGGTACCTTGAGCAGCCTAGTCTGGTGGGAGGTGTCCCCATGCCAGGGGATTTGGAACTGATCCTTTCCAACCTAAACATTCTATGATTCTATGGTTCTATGAAATAGTTGAACTAGAAACAGGGGTAAGACTGACAGCCATGGTGCAGCACCTGGTTCAGGCTGAAAGAACTTGAAAAGGAGACATGGCTAATGTTCAATACATTGCTGAAAAGGCAATGGAGAAAATGAACAGCATAAACAACGCCACTTGACTGCTATGTGCAGCAGAGAATGGGTAAAACTTGTGTTTCTACAGAAATGCTTGAGATTTAACAAATATGATTATGTAATTATACTACTTGGCAACAACAACCCTGATAGAACAGGCATCTCAGACTGCTGAAAGGAGGATCATCAGTGACATACAGAGCTGCTAGGCCGTCTACTTTAGAGAAGCAATAGAAAATGAGTCAGGGCAGTGGCACAACATGGGAAGGCTAAAACAAGATTTAACAGTAAAAAAGTATGACGGGAGAATTAGGGAATCCATGTGGGTGGAAATAACAGAACGGTAGAACATAGTTTGCATTTAGGACTCCCCTGTTAAAGACACCAATCATGAAATACTCAGTGATATTAAATAAACTGCAAAACTAGATCAGGTAGTAATACTGGCAAATTCCAACTACCAATGTACTGTCAGGCACAATGACTCCTTCAGACAAGATAAGGAGAAAATATTTTTGGACACAGCAACTGACCAGGTGATGAGACCTGGGACTTATAGGAAAGGACACTGCTCTGAGTTTTATAGAATCATAGAATAGTTTGGGTTGGAAGGGACATTAAAGATCATCCACTTCAAACACCCTTGCCATGGGCAGGGACACCTCCCTGCTACTCAAGGCCACATCCAACCTGGCCTTCAACACCTCCAGGGAGAGGGCATCCACAACTTCCCTGGACAACTTCTCTCAGTGTCTCACCACCCTTATTGTGAACAATTTCTTCCTAATGTCTAATCTATATCTTCCCCATTACAATTTAAAGCCATTCCCCCTTGTTGTATCACTACAAGCCCTTGTAAACAGTCCCTCCCCAGCTTTCCTGTAACCCCTTCAGGTACTGGAAGGTTGCTCTAAGGTCTCCCTGGAGCCTTCTCTTCTCCAGGCTAAAAAACCCCAATTCTCTCAGCCTGTCCTCACAGCAGAGGTGCGCTTTGATCATCTTCGTAGCCCTTCTCTGGACCCATTCCAACAGTTCCATATCCTTCTTATGTTTGGTTTAGTCTTGAGTGCTGTACACAATCTGCTTCAAGAGGTAATAGCAAGAGAACTGCTCTGTCAGAGCTTCACAATATAACTGAACTTAACGCAGTAGTGGGATGGAGCAAGCCAAGCAAATACATCACACAGATATCCAGTTTCAAGAAGGGGAAATACATAAAAACCACAAAAATAGTAAAAACCTAAAAAAGTAATCTAAAAGGCAAGAAGCCTAAAGCAACCTGGAGGCTTTTCAAAAACACTGTACTGTAAGCCTGGGTAAACTACGTGTCACACATCAAAAAGAAAGTAAACCAGGTCAATAAAAACCCTGCACAGCTCATAAAAAAGGCTAAGGAAGCTATTGTAGGGGAAAAGGTTAGCATTTAAAAAATTGCTTAAATGAACTAGAAAGCTCATAAAAAAAATATCAACTGTAAAGAGCATAATAGCTAAAAAAGAATGTGGATATTTTGCAGAACGTCATCAAGCTGACAGTCAGAAGTTGTTTAAAGAAAAGGAAGAAGTCATTGAAGGAAATAGTAGTACCACATGATGCCAAAGGCTTATTAGGGGCATTCGGGGATGATACGGCCATAGCAGAGAAACTTGGTGACTCCTTTGCATAGGTTTTCACTGCTGAAGGTGTTTGAAAAGGTCCCAAATCCAAGCTATTCTTTGAGCTAGATTAATTTCAGGTAAATATAAAGGAAGTAGTAGATGAAATAGACAAGGCAGGCATTACTAAGTGACCAGAAGTGGGTGACATTCACTTGGGACCTCTGAAGAAAGTGAAGTATGAAATCTATTGGCCAAGGTGTTTAACTCATCATTACAAACTGCGACCGCATCAGCCAACAAAGGCCCCGTGTGGAAGAGGCTCAAGAGGAGACTCTGTGAACTATGGGCCAGTTTGTTTGACTTTCCTGTTTGGCTAAGCAATAGTCTCCCTTATGGTATACAATGACTGAGCACAAGGATAAACATGGTAAAGCTGGCCCTAGAGACCCTAATAAATTCAGATTTTCAAAATGGATTTGATAAATATTTCACCAAAGCTTTTTAAAATAAATTCCCTTGGGGCTGAGAGAACTGCTCTTATCAACTGAAGGCTGTTAAAGGGCAGGAAGAAAAGAATAGTGCTTGATGGTCTCTTTTCAAATGGAGAGTGTGTCCTCTCAGGTATGGGTGCTGGAACTGGTTTTAGTAAAGACATCAACAGTGATCTAGAGAAGGGGCTGTACTGTGAAACATCGAAGTCTACAGATGATACTAACCTCTATCAGGTTGTTCAATGCCATGCTGGTGATGGAAGATGGGGAGATTCGGTGATTTCCCTTGCTGGAAGAGCCAGAAGGACCCCACCAAACTGGATGGGCAGATAGGTTGCAGTGTTGGGGGCATTAGGAATGGTACTGAGAAGAAAAGAAAGTCAACTTGCTGCTAAGTAGGACAGCTCTGGTGTGTCACAAAAGAGACAGCAGAAGGAAAGGACTAATATTTAGAGTGATGCTTTCAAAAAAGAACCTAAAAAGGCTGTGAGTATTCCTTTCAGACAGGAAAAAGCTGACAGGGAATATGATTCAGCTTTACAAAATTAGGAAAACAGTGAATAAGGGAAATGCAGCACTGCTTCTTCCCAAATGTTACTGGAAATAGGATGTACTTAATGAAACCAGAGGGAGATTGGCTTGGAACAGGTCAGACAGAAATTTTACATCATTTGAGTAGGGAAATCATTAGTGCCACTGCAAGTTGTGACAACACACAGTTACAGAAGCTTCAAAAAGGATTAGGCAAGTTCAGAGAAAAACATAGGTACTAAAGGAACATATAAATAGGGAAATGGAGAAAAACATCAAGTAGATATAGTCCATGTGTGAAGATTTAAATTTTTATGTGAAATGCTTGGAAGTAAAGACCAGACACTAGATATCCCAACTGCAGAACTCCCAAAAGCAGACAGGAATGATTAGAGGTGAACAGCTTGCCCTTGGTCATTGCACTAGTGAAAGCAATGCAACAAATATCTGTTAAGGAGTTGCAATGAACTCTCATGCCAGCCTCTGTTAAAAGATAACATTTAGGCATTCCCAAAAAGTGGCCTTTACTGGGGTACTGTGAAGCTGTCTTCTCATTTCACAGTTCCCATTATTTCAGCCCCTTACAAAAACAATGGTTAAATGGCTTGAGCATTGTTAGATGTAGGCTCAGACAGAGGGCATGAAGTGAAATTTCAATGGAGTGCATTTTCTCACTCTCTAGAAAGATCAAAAACGTTTCTATTCACTTCCATTTTCCACAAAGCTGCCTAAATTGATTATGAAGTGAGGCTGATTATGAACTTCAACAGGTCAAACAGTTGGACTGAAAGAAGTTACTGAAAGAAGTTATCATTTCCTACATAAATGCATTAAGGTTTAACAAATTTTAAAGGTACATGCATTTTACTCTGCCCAAAGTATGGCTTGCAAAGAACTATAAATTTCAAAATTTTAGGAGCTGCAATACAAAACTACAGGGAAAAAAAGAAACCAGAAGTTTTTCTTCTTTTTTTTTTTTTTTTTTCAATAAGCCCAAAGCCTTCATTTGATTCAAAACGGAGTTACAATACAATATCACAGCTTGATTTTTTTTCTTTCACTCTTATCCAGGCATCTGGGTACTCCTTACACTGTTCTCTCTACATGAGAAAATGAGAAGATAAGTGTTGTCTTAGGAGAAGTCTTAAGAGATCAACTTAGGAGAAGACTTAAAAGAATAGCTTAGGAGAAGTTGTCTTAGTAGACAATGAGAAGATGAGTCTGTCTCATCTTAGAGAGAAGATCAGTCTCTTGTTACTCCTCTGCCTTTCTCCCTTTGCCATCCACTGAGGCTTATTTCTTGGTTTCTTTTGGTGTGGATTTGGATACTCCCGCAGAGCTTCAATTCCTGCTGGTTGAGCTTTTTTGCCAGCTGTGACAAGGAAAGATGAGGGTGGGATTGGTCTCTGAACCTGGCTTCTGCAGCCCCAGCACCAATTACTTGATTAGTGGTGAGGTACAGTCAGATAGACTGGATATTCATATAGCTAAGATTATCTGTGCACCTAGGTTTTAAGTAAAATAAGTAGGCTGCAGTGAAAGAGAACTTAGACTGGTGTGCCATTAGACATCAGAAAAAAAATGGCTAATGGAAGAATTTCCCTTCATTCTTCCACTGCAGTAGTCAACTCAAAAATGAATTTCTGGGGGATCATGTGTGGCCCCAGAAAGATACTCCTTTAGAGAAACTTCTCCAAGCAACAGCTCAGCATTTGCTGTGAATTGAAAACATCGTTATAAGCAACGACACGTGATTCTCATAATATTTGAATTTGGCCTGTTCACCTCCTGGGAATGAGGCAGAAAGTGTCTTTTGCAGGTGTCCTCACATTCCTGTGAGCAGCTCTGATGAGAGGTGGGAGGTTGCAGGTTAGCCTAGGTCTGAACCTCCCCTGATGCAACTTATGGCAATTTCCCCTTGTCCTATCACCTGTCACTTGTGAGAAGAGATCAACACTCGCTCTGCCACAGCCCCCTTTCAGGCAGCTGTAGACAGTGATGAGGTCTCCCCTCAGTCTCTTCTCCAAGCTAAAAAACCCCAGTTCCTCAGCTGTCCCTTGCAGGACTTGTTCTCCAGCCCCTTCACCAGCCTCATCGCCTTCTCTGGATGTGCTCCAACACCTCAATGTCCTTCTTTGGGCATTCTCTGGGAGGGTCCCAGAACTGAACACAGTACTCGAGGCGTGGTCTCTCTAGTGCCAAGTACAGGGGCACAATCACCTCCCTTGTCCTGCTGACCACGCTGTGCCTCATACAGGCCAAGATGCCATTGGCTTTCTTGGCCACCTGGGCACACTGCTGGCTCATATTCAGCTGGCTGTCAACCAACAACCCCAGGTCATTCTCTGCCAGGCAGCTCTCCAGCCACTCTTCCCTAAGTCTGTAACGCTGTGTGGGGTTGTTGTGTCCCAAGTGCAGGACTCAGCATTTGGTCTTGTTAAGCCTCATCCCGTTGGTCTCAGTCCATCGATCCAGCCTGTCCAGATCTCTTTGCAGCGCCTCCATTTCTTCAAGCAGATCAACACTGCCAACCAGCTTGGTGTCATCTGCAAACTTGCTAAGGGTGCACTCAATCTCTTTGTCCAGATCATTAATAAAGATATTGAACAGGACTGGGCCCAGCACTGGACCCCAGGGAACACCACATGTGACTGGTTTCCAGCTGGATTTAACTCCATTTACCACCACCTTCTGGCCCCGGCCATCCAGCCAGTTTTTTACCCAGCAGAGGGTGTGCCTGTCCAGGCCAATGGCAGCCAGTTTCTCAATCAGAATACTGTAAGAAGTAGTATCAAAGGCTTTACAAAATCCAGGTACACCAATGCACAGCCTTGCCCTCATCTATTCACAGGGTAACCTTGTCATAGGAGATCAGGTTGGTCTGACAGGACCTGCCTTTCATAAACCCATGTTGACGGGGTCTGATCACCTGGCTGTCCTGCTTGTGCTGTGTGACAGCATTCAATATGATCTGCTCCATGATCTTCCCCAGTACCGAGGTCAAGCTGACAGGACTATAATTCCCCGGCTCCTCCTTCTGACCCTTCTTGTAAATGGGAGTTACGTTTTCCAGTCTCCAGTCGAGCGGCACTTCCCCAGTCAGCCAGGACTGTTGATAGATGAGGGAAAGGGGTTTGGCAAGGACCTCTGCCAGCTCCCTTAATACCCTTGGGTGTCTCCCATCCAGCCCCATAGACTTCTGGATGTCTAATTGGCTGAATAGGTCTCTAACCAAGTCTTCTTGGAACATTGAGGGTTCACCTTCCCAGTCTTCTGGCTCAGGACGCTTGGAGCCCAGAGAACATCTTACCTTCCTAATTAAGACTGAGGCAAAGAAGGCGTTAAGTACCTCTGCCTTGTCCTCATCCTTTGTTACTAACCACTCCCTTGCATCCAATAAACGAGGGAGATTCTCCTTGGTCCTCCTTTTGTTGTCAATATACTTGATGAAACATTTCTTATTGTCTTTCATCAAACTGGCCAGTTGAAGTTCCAATTGGGCTTTAGCCCTTCTGATTTTTTGCCTACATGATCTCACCTGTTCCTTGTAGTCCTCCTGAGATGCTTGCCCCCTCTTCCAAAGCTCATATAGTTTCCTTTTTTTCCTGAGACCAACACAGAGCTCTCTGTTAAGCCAAACTGGGCTTCTTCCCCACGACTCATTCTGCGGCACACGGGGATATCCTGATCTTACACCACCAGATTTTCCTTCTTGAGGAGCATCCAGCATCCATTTAGAACTGTCTCCCACTGGACTTTACCAAGCAGCCTTCTAAACAAGTTCAAAGTCTGCCCTCGGGAAGTCCAAGGTGACAGTTCTGCTGACCCCACTCCTTACTCCTCCAAGAACTGAGTATTCTATCATCTCTTGATCACTGAGCCCCAGGCGTCCTCCAACAGTCACCTCCTCCACAAGGCCCTCCCTGTTTACAAACAGCAGATCCAGTGGGGCACCTTCCCTAGTCGGTTCTCTCACCAGTTGTGTTAGGAAGTTATCTGCCATACACTCGATGAACCTCCTAGACTGTTTCCTTTCTGTTGTGTTATACTTCAGCAGACCTCTGGAAGATTGAATTCTCCCACAAGAACGAGGGCCAGCAATCGTGAGACTTCACCCAGTTGTTCGTAGAAGAGCTCATCAGTTTCCTCGTCCTGGCTGGACAGCCAATAACAGACTCCCACCACTGTCTGACTTACTCTGGGTTCCATTGATTTTAACCCATAAGCACTCAAGCCTATTGTTAGCATATTTTAGTTCAACACAATCAAAACTTTCTTTAACACAGAGGGCAACCCCAGATGAAGCTCCTGCTGTTCCATTTTGCTGTCCCCACTGGATTTTGTTGAGTTCTGTCTGAGCACAGGAAAAGTTAGCTAAACTCAGCAAAAAAGAGTGGAGGAAAAACTAAACCCACATACTTCTGCCCGGCAGGCCTTCTAGGTGAATGCACTGATCTGTGCTAGGTAGCCCTTTGTCCTTAGAAACTGACCACTATGCCTTCATGCCTAAACTGACCACTATGCCTTCATGTCAGTCCCGAACCAAAAGCAGTGTAGAAAGAAGCACAGCTTTTCCACCTGCGATGCATCTGGAAACCTGGAACAAATCACCAAAGCCTGGTTGAAACACCATACACTTAAACAGATTGTGCCTCTCTGCCCCCAGCACAGAGCTGCCAGAAAATATCAGTGGGCATATTTTGTACAAAACACTTTTTCTTTAAGAACAGAAGCCTTCAGATTAGGACAACAAATAGAATCATAGAATGGTTTCGGTTGGAAGGGACCTTAAAGATCATCCGGTTCCAACCCTTCTGTCACGGGCAGGGACACTTGCCACCAGACCAGGATGATTAAGATCCCATCCAACCTGGCCTTCAACACTTCCTGGGCAACCTGTGGCAGTATCTCACCACCCTCATCAAGAAGAATTTCTTGCTAATGTCTAAGCCAAATCTTCTGCCTTCCAACTTAAAGCCATTCCTCCTCATCTATCACTACATGCTCTTGCAGAAAAAGTCCCTCCCCAGCTTTCTTGTAACCCCCTTCAGGTACTGGAAGGCCTTTGTGAAGTCTCCTCAGAGCCTTCTCTTCTTCAAGCTGAACAACCCCAACTCTCTCAGTCTGTCCTCATAGTAGAGGTGCTCCAGCCCTCGGATCATCTTCATAGCCCTCCTCTGGACCCATATCAGCAGTTCAATATCCTTCTTATGTTGGGAACTATATTGAAATGTTGTACCTTAAGACTCTAACTGAAGCAGTAGCAGAAAGTGAAGTTGAAGTAGACATAAATAAAACTGGGCATTTCTTCAGAGTTTTTCTACTTTCATAGTTCGCAATTGTATTTACGATTCCAATGAATTTACTTTATTCAACAGCTTCTGATATGCATTAAATAGCACTAATCCAAAGAAAGTGCTTTTGTTTGCCTTGTTTTGACAGAACTGTCATGCATGGGTGATGTTTCAAGGGATGGCAGGGCGCATAGCTGGCTGCAGACCCTCAAAGTACTGTTCCCATTTGAGTTCCAGATGCTCTGCAAGTGACAGCTCTTTTGCTTCCGAGACAGAGTCATTGCAGAAGCAGGCTCTGGGAGACTGCTTCAGGCACTCCTACAAGTGCAAACACGCAATATGTCTGTTGTGCATGTAATGAGTCACCTCGAACAGAAAATGTGTGTCGTGCCAGATTATACAGAGGTTTTGTGAAAATAAATATTCCCATTGAGGATTAGCATGAGACCAGAAGCTATGCCAAATTTGACTAGTCTCTAAAGGCCAATCTCGTTCCTTAAAGCAGATGTTTAACAAAGGTTGTGACATGTGAAGAGACCAGCAGACACAAAATACGTGCAGTGTATGCACACTCAGAATGAGGTATATAATTTCAGAGAGTTAAAATACAATTTTTAAAGTGTTATAAAATTCTTTAAATCACTTTCCCCAGTATTCCTTCTGCACAACTAACCACAGTAGCAAAATGTAATTTAGATTTTTTAATATCCTCATCTTTATTAGTGACTATTTGAAGGGAGGACAGTGTATTAATTAGTGTGGTTACTTATTTCCCTGAGATAAATCAAAGAGCGAGAGTGGTGAGTGAGTACAAAAAAACCTGCTCTCATCTCCCAATCTAAATACTAAGCAACTTACAGAGAGATTCTCATCAGTGGCACCTGACTAGTTCTCTACTCTGCTAATTTAACATTATCAGCTTTTCTGACCTGTGCAATCACTTTTGTTTAGCTACTTCTTTTCTCTTGCAGTCTTGACAACTTGAAATTAAGGGTTATTCAGTCAATGAGGAACGTGAGAAATATTTCAGTCGCAAAAGTTGGTTTTCTTTCAACATATCCCTATTTTCACAAACTCTAGTGGAGAACAAGTACATCCGTGCTTTGCTTTTAGAATCCAAAAAATGACACTGAAAAAAGACACATTTTACATGGCATCATTTTTTGTCTCTCAGTGGCCTTGGAGGGAAGTGGCAGGAGGCAATTCCCAAACTTTGTGTGCTGGATGATGAGGATAAGGCAGTGACAGCTGGAGGGAGCCCCACCGGAAGCTGTGTCTCAGGGGAGGACTTGTTCGTCCTCAGCTTATCAGTTTGCCATTAGGTTGTTGTAACGAAAAGCAGACAGTGAGCAGAACATGGTCAGAGGATGGGAGTATAATTGTTACAGTCCTCATGGCATGGTAACTCCAGGATCATCTGACTTCCATGGAGACATTGGGATGTCTGCTGTAAACAAGAGTGTTCCTTGCCTCCCACCTACATTGTGACTTTCCTACCACCTCTTCCTCCACTCAGATGTGGAGTCAAGCTTGAGGAATGCAATGGGAACAGGAACTGATGTCTTGCTGCGTGGAGGGAAGACAGAGAACTAAAAAATCTTATGAGGTTCGTGATAGCAGAAAGAGCATATGACCTGCTGTCGCATTTTTTGCCTGACCTATTCTTAGAGATGGGTGGATGGAAAAGGCTAAGTCACCGTCTCAGCTGCAGAAGACCAAGCTTTACAGAAGAAGCCTGCCAGTGAGGGGTCCAAGCCATATAGGACAGGAACTGCCCTATTTCTTGAAGCTTATTGCAGCAGGTGGCTAATCCCCGCCCCCCTCATCTCCCTTCCTTGGCCTCATTCTGCACTACTCCCCGAAACAAAGAACAGACTCTGAGCAATAACCTCATGTCAGAAATCCCAAGTGGTTCCCTTCCAGCAGGGATTTCAGGTTTTGCAGGTCTGACTCCCCTTTTTTTTTTAACGGAAATCACACGTATAGAGTATTTTTTCATCAAGTACCATTTCATTACAAAGATGTTAAGAGCATTACTGAGTGATTTTGTCCATATTCATTTGGCATTGTCACACAATCCAGAGATGCTCTAGCACACAGCATCCTAAAATTCTGATGTGATCAGCTCATCATGGCTGTCAGGTCCCTTAGCCCTAACCTTTGAAAGAAGAACCTGGTGTAATTAATAACAAAGCATTTCTTCTAATCTAGAAGCTCTTGAGGATGCAAGATGAAATAACAATAACTTTTTCCTGAAAAAGAATAATTGTTTGAACAGTCTTAGCAGTCTGATGCAGGTTCATCTATAGCAAACTGCACTGAACTGCATTGAACCAGCAAGAATGTTTAACAGGAAAAAATGCTACTTACACGGCTTCCTTTTTCAGGAAAACACTGACATCCTCCACTGCAGTCTCTGCCTCCACATGGTCCTGTGTAAGTCTTTCCACCCTGCAAACCAGAACATACATAAACCAAACTGTTAAAAGGTTGTACCTGGCAGAGCACAATAAGATTTGATTAGCAGACCCACTGGAATGCCCAAACAAAGACCAGGATCAGATCTATGGCTTCCAGTTGACATCTCTTTAATCTATGCTTAGAAGCAGCATGAGTGGCTTTCCAGTTCTTGGAGATCGGCATCAAGAAAGATAATGTTACTCTATTAATTTCTCTCTACATTTTCAAAACATCACAGCTCCATGCTAAGCAGTATCTCACACATCTTTTCGACACATGTAACATGTATCGTATCACAGACCTGCAGCTGCTTGGATTCTTCAGCAACGTGGATTAAGTCCTAGGTCACAAAGCAGCACATCCTTCTACACGTGCTCTAAATTGTTGCTATGTTTTAAAATATTTATGGACAAACATAAAGGAAGAGGTAGGTATCATGTTCAAAATCATAAAGCAAACTCCCACCCCTTCCTCTTCAATGGCTGCTGATTCTGGAGGCACCTAAAACTTGCTAGTAATGAACCACTGTGACCTATTAGTCAGACCTAGATTACGTAGATGGCTGTAGTTACATCTTCCCTGCCTATCCAGAACCACCTTGGCCTGGGCCACAAATATATAGATCACAAAGTATGCACCACTCTGTAACGACCCTTGGATGGACTTCAACAGGCAGGCCAGCTCAGATTACACCTAGAATACACTGCCTGCACGAAATGCAGCAGCCACAGTCACTCTTGTTCAGAAACCTGAAGAGCAGAGATGTTGTGCATGTTGTGGTGTAATTTTTATAACTGTAACTTAATAACTAGGAGTACTGTGAAGACCACCTAAGCCTGGGGTTCTGAACCCTTGAAAGTGTCCTAGAGCCTAGTAAGTAATCCGGGGAAGGAGGATTTCTCATCACTGCCTCTGAACCAGATTTTCCCGACAGTGAATACTTAACAGAGCCAGAAGAAAAAGAGAGAAGTCTAGTGCCTGCAGGAAGGACGTTTTGGAGCCACAGCCCCTCTAATTTTCACATGCACTGCTTCTTAGATAAAACCTCAAAGCATCCCAACGGTAGAGCATAGTCAGGCTCCATGTCGCTGCTCTACTCCTGACTGAAGAACCCCGAATCCTTCATTGCACTGTTGCAAGGACAAAGGGACTCTTCACTCTTTCTGCCTCCTTAATAGCTTCAGCACATCAGAAGGGGGATGGCATGAGTATAAACAAGTCCCCAACACGGGTGCTCTGAACTGCTATGTTGTTGCTTAACACATCACAGGCAGTGATACCGCTGTTCCTTCCTCAAGCCCTGACTCAAGGACCTAAAACACAGAGAAGGACCAACACTGCCATGCTTAGTATTTTTCAAGCAGCTCTAAGCAATCACCTACTCAACACTTGGGATTGCTGGGTCACATTGCTCAGGTATCCACTCTTCTGTTGCACTACTGAGAACATGAAAACACAGCTCCAGGCTTTGGATTCCTCCCTGGGAGCCAAATGAATAAAAGTTATGAAGCAGGTAGCAGGCATTGCCTAAGTCCTCCTTTGGTTATATTTGTATGACAGGCTCTCAATCTTATGGCAAGCAGTAATACAAAGTTCCCAAAACAAGTTCTTACACTTGTCATGAGAGGGTTCATGTCTGTATTGTAACTATTTTCATATATTACAATGCTTTTGTTTCTGTTTTCTATTCAATTCTCACATTTAATGAAACAAGCAGGCTTTTCATACTGATAAAACAAGTCCACAGAACTGAACCAGTACCTTGAGCATTTTAAAAGTTATGTGTTCGAATTCAGGAAACTATTTCACAGACATAACTGTGCACTATGTCATGTTATGACCTCTGCTTTAAGTTTAGGCTATTGTTTAGAGGAAATAATAAACCAAGACAGTTCTATAACGTCAGCAGCTTGACCAGGTTGGTTCATCTTTTACTTAAATATTTGGATGGTCACAAACTCATTATCTCCATTTTATTTTTTTTTTTCTCATTAAGCTATTTGCAGATGAAATGTGCACCTTTGGCTCAGTATTCTCCATCTCACAGAGTTTTCTCCTCAACCTCTTTTTGGAAATTAAGAATAGCTCTATTCAATTTTATGGACATCATGCAGACATAAAGCCTGCATGAACATATTCCCCTGCAGGATACAGGTTCTCATTAAAGAGTAGTGTACTCAGCAGTATAGCCATCAACAAGAATCAACTCTGAAATTTGAGAGAGTTGTTTCGGTCAGAGCTGCAAATAACAATATTTCCCAGCGTAATAGCAACAGACGGACAGATACAGTAATTTTGTCATGTGAGTTTTTAATTATGCCTAATGAGAAAACAACAAGGAGAACAATAAATTAATTTCTTTCTTAATTAGCAGGGTGGCTCTAAATTTGGTAAACTGTTGCTAAATAGAAAACAGTATGAATCAGAACCATGGAAAGATATTTGTGCACTTGTTAAAAAAAAAGAGGAGGTTGCTAATACTTCTTTCAACTGGAAGAAGTTCAAGGTCTATTGTTTGCATACTATCTGCCATCCAACATTTTAATTTACATGCTGTAACAATACCAACAACTAACATGTTTTCTCCTCCAATTTTAAGAAGCTTTTTTTTTTTAATTTTCCCATTTTATGTCCTTTTATGCACATAGATTCTTCAGATAGTGATGAGAAAAATCTGGAAAAATTCACCAAAAGCCAGGAACATAATGGGAGAACGTCTGAGACCAGCAATAACATACCTGGATTACATTTGGCCTCTCCTCATTGCTTAATTTCCACTTCTTCATTTTCGACTGCTAGTGACTCTAGGAGCTTTCAGTCACACATAGCATTTTCTACTTTATTATCTGTGAATGTTTATAATTTATTCAAGTCAGATCATTGCATTGTCATTTAATCTGACGTTACTGGGAAGTTACAGTACAAAACATGATGCCTGATAAGTTTTTTAATGTTAAAGAATAAATCTGTTAAGGTTCCTTGTAAAACTTTGTCAAAAGTGATTATACACGAGCACACAATGGAGATGAAGTGAAATCAAATGAACACATATCAGTCACAAATTAGTATTAAAAAAGCACAGTTTAAAATGTAGTTTTAACGTATCAAAAGTATTATTTCTTTCCTGAGGAAAACAGATTTTTGGGAACATAACACCAATGGTGACATCCAAATACAGTTGTCTTGATCTGAGACAGGTGCCTGGAATACGTTTTGGTCACTCAGGAGAACAGCCTGTCCTAGGACACAATTCACCTCACCCTGATACTGGCACCCACCCTGATCAGCTGCATCTCTCCCAGAAAGTGCATACTGCTCTCTCTTAACTGTAAATGGGTGAACATGACTAGCTGACATGGAGACATCCACCCTCTGTAGACAAACAGATGTAGGGAAACGAATCTCCTGATTTGCTCAATACACAGTTAAAATGTGAAAACTGTGTTTGATATTCTAGGATCAACACAACCAAACTGGAAGAGTGGCAACAGCCACAACACTGAAGTTGCTAGCTGAGAAAACCTGCAATTCCAGATCTTGCTTATATTTTGGATGATTCTGAATTCCAATAATCACTAAAAAATCCAGAGTCCAATAATAAAATCAATCAAATCTATAAATATCTATCTATTAGATTTTATCAAATCTAATTTAAGGTTTCTGTGATATAAGCAGAACATTCGGCTGTTATAGACCATTTAGAGAATCTCATCAAAACTATTGCAGACATCTGAGATAAATTCCATCCTAGAGGGGATTAGAAAGGTAGCCTAGGGTAACTAGTTGTCATGTGTCTATAGTGCAGACGTACAGTGTCAGGTGAGACGAATCCTTGGTTAAGTGTTCAAATCTCATTTCCCAAGCTATCTGTGGTCTCTCATGGGAATACCAAGTGTAAGGAAAACTACTTAAGAGCAGACACATGGTGTAAACACAAAATGGGCTATACCATTGCACTGGTATGCAAGCTCGCTGTGAGTAAGGTGAGGAATTGCTTCATTAGAATTAGGTTGGGGAGTCAGGGCCAAAACATGATAAATCTATCCAAAAATACATAATATAAATGAAAGATAACCAACATGATAGGCAGGGTCAGAAGGTACCCTTTGGAGGCAACACTGTCTCATTTAGACAACTGTAATGGTAAAACTGCCTAGGTAATAGAACCACAGAATCATAGAACTGCTTGGTTGGAAAAGACCTTTGAGACCATCAAGTCCAACTGTTATCTGTTCACTACTAAACCATATCCCTGAGCACTTCATCTACCCATCTTTTAAGCACCTCCAGGGATGGTGACTCAACCACTTCCCTGGGCAGCCTCTGCCAGTGCCTGAAAACCATTTTGGTGAATAAGATTTTCCTGAAGTCTAATCCAAACTCCCCTGATGCAGTTTGAGGCCATTTCCTCTCATCCTATTGCCTGTCACTTGGGAGAGAAGACCAACACCCACCTCACTAGCAGTTGTAGACAGTGATAAGGTCTCCCCTCAGCTTCCTTTTCCCCAGCCTAAACACCCCAGTTCCTCAGCTGCCTCTCATAAGGCTTGTTCTGCAGCCCCTTCACCAGCTTCTACAATAAGAAACACTAACTTTGAAACAAAATAAAATTGAGACCAATAACAAAAAATTAAGTAGGAACAGGCTGCATATTTGGGAGAAGTAAAGGCAGAGAAAATGAGGTGCTAGGGTGGTAAAAAGGTGGAAAAGAAAAGAGAAGTAGGGTTTCCAATCAGGTGAAGAACAAAGACAGTGAGGACATGCTAAAAGCAAGAGCTGGTTGCCCAGTGAGGTGGTAAATGTTCCATCCCTGGAAACATTCAAGGTCAGGCTGGATGGGGCTCTGAGCAACCTGATCTAGTTGAAGATTTCTCTGCAAATTGCAGGGGGGATAGACTACATGAGCTGCATTCTCCCTTCCAATCCAAACCATTCTATGATTGTATGATTCTATGATAAAAGCAGGAACATCTGCAGGCAGTGGTGATGTTAATCTGTGGGCACAAGCTTACTGGGAGTCCCCTTGGTAAAGCCCACAGGTAAAGCCACATCTCCACCAGATGTGTCCCTGAAACACTTGCCGTGGGAGGGTGGAGTAAGAAAGTATAAAATGGTAAGGAATACAAGTCGCAGGAGGAAAGGCAATAGAATTGCAACTCAATAGCCCTTTATGCAATTTATAAGTCTTCTTTACAGTAATTTGGTATGAGCACTAATACTAGCAATAAGCAATAGAATTGTAATTCAGTGTTTCTTGCACTGCTGTAGTTGTGAATTAATACTACTAATAACAGTGGTATGTTACTTAGCCAATTAAAGTATTATTAGGGTCTCAGAGGTGTGTTCTTTAACCAGCAAACATCAGAAGTTGCATCTGAAATCTCCAGTTTTAAGGGAGAGAGCTGGATTTGTGGTGTAAGACCCCTCTGAAAAGCTTCCGCTTCATCTTGGAGGCACCAAACCTCACAGTCTACCTCCTCCTCCTGCTTCTGATCACGCATACAAGCCTGTGCCACTCCAGCCATATGAGTTCCAGCTGACTTGCTCTGGGATCTCAATACCCGACCGAGACTTGCACACATGAAGGGCTTGAGACAGACCCCCAGCTCTGTGGGCAAGTGGCATAGATCTGCTAAGGTCCACAGTATTCAGAGCTTGGCATGTCTAGAGCAGACTTACCTTGCAGAGACCAGGACAGAGCAGTGCAGAAAAGACTAATCTCTGCAATTCACTCTCTTCCCTCTTTTATTTACCAGCTTAGATACCTCCACAGGAGCCCATAGAAGTACGTTGAGCTCACGGAGCCTGACCTAATGTCAAATGCAGTTACAGCTCCTTTATGTTTTTAAAATAGAGCTGGAGAAGATGATGGGGCACAGGACTGAGCAGAGAAGTTTTACTCCATGCCATTCACTGCTCACAATAGCACAGCAGTCAGCACAGCATCTTAGGAAATGGGAGACTTAACTGCAGTTCTCTGATGGTCAAAATCAAACATACACCTACCCCTGGGAAAGTTTTAACCAAGTTTCGAATGACACTGGAAGGGATGAAGAAAGGGAATGAGGAAAGCAATAAATGGAAAGGGTAAAGAGGGACTTTTCCAACTCTCCTTAATATTGTTGGGTCACTGTGCTGGAATGAATATAAGATTGATGGTTCAAGGAATGTGAACACTACTTAAACAAAAGCAAGAGAAAACACTGAAGTGCCATCTAAGTTTGTAAAGCTTGTATATTCGCCTAGCGCAAACACCTTCTCATTTTATGTATGTGAAACAGTAACCACAAAATGTAGGTGTCCCAGCATAAAACCTTCTTTTGCCCTTTTGTTTTCATATTATTTTTTTCTGCCTCAAAGCAGTATTACTTATGTTAGTACATCTTTAGCCAACAAAAGACAACTTCTCAGAATGCATAGAGTTCTGCTTTTCACTTAAATACATTATATTTCATCCCAACCCTTAAAAAAAACAGAAACATATACGTAGTTCTCTTTAAACTTTTCCGCTCCTTAATGATTTATTTATTACTAATCTTGGCCGTGTTTGTGTAATTGTTATCTCTGTGTGTCCATTCAAATACCTTCACTTCAAGGGTTGGTGTTCTGACACAGAACAAAGGCAACCAGACAACAGACCTCAAAGTACAGCTCTATGAGCACAGAAAGACCAGGAAATATAAGCCATTTCCTTACATGCAGCTCAAAAAATATTACGGAAATTATAATAAAAATATTGTAACCGGGAATCAAAAGACTCTGCACACTGATATTTTCTTTGATAAAGTTTTATAGGTTTCAGTTTGCATTAACTTCTGTCCTGACAAGCCCCATTCTGTTCTCTCCATCAATCGCAGCAGCCTCTCTGAATCAAGTGATGATCACAGAATTACCTAAGTTGGAAGGGACCCAAAAGGATCATCGAGTCCAACTCCTATCCCTATACAGGACACTCCCAACATTCACACCATGTGATTGAGAGCATTGTCCAAATCCTTCTTGAATGCTGGCAGACTTGGTGCTATGACTGCTTCCCTGAGGAGCTGTTCCTGTGCTCCACCACCCGCTGGGTGAAGAACCTCTTCCTAATAGCCAATCTAAAGCTCCCCTGGCACATATTCCTGCCATTGCCTCTAACCCTATCATAGGTCACAAGAGAGAAGAGATCAGCATCTGTTTCACCTCCCTCCCTTGTGAGAAGGCAGTAAACAGCTATGAGATCCCCTCTCAGTCTCATCTTCTCCAGGCTGAACAGACCAAGTGACTTCAGCTGCTCCTCATAAGACTTCCCCTCTAGACCCTTCACCAGCCTTGTGGCCTCCTTTGGACACTCTCCAGTAGTTAGATGTCCTTTTTATACTGTGGTAACCAAAACTGCACCCAGTGCTTGAGGTGGGGCTGCACCAGTGCAGAGCAGAGTGGGACAATCCCCTCCCTCGACCGGCTGACAATGCCGGGCTTGATGCACCCCAGGACATGGTTGGCCCTCTTGGGTGCCAATTTTCATCAAGAGAGGCTTTAGGGAGCTTGCTGAAAAGCTGAACTATGACTGGGGGTACTGGCATAACACATGCCTCTGCAGTTCAGCAGTGAGCAGCACATTCAAATGCTTCATGTGAGACTCCAGCCTGGAAGTCCCAAGGGGATTCCTGGCATGCCTGCGAGCCAGCCCTCTGTGTCACTGCCAGGGAGACCAGACCCACCCACACCTCCAGCACAAACCTCTGTTTCCATGTTTGACCTTTAGCTGTCAAAACTCACATTAATTTCAAATTGGGTTTAAAAGGCTTTGACTTAGAAACATTAATTTTCTGCTTCCTTTGAAAGAAAAGAGAAGAAAATAAAGTAGGAGCATGACAGGGTATTCCTGCTGTTGATGAACCAGACAGAGAGCAACTTCATTGGTTTTAAATGTAACCTCACAGTTGTATTTGCTCAAAACAAGCATGTTACTCCTTAAAGAGACAAAAACATTTGTTGCCTGGATGCCAAACTTATTTCTCTAGAAACATCTATAAACAACCATTCAAAACAAGTGTGGTGAATGCTGTCAGCAGGGGAGGCCTGAATTGCGCAGGATCAGGCTTGGTCTGGAAAATCCTCTGTCCCCAGACCTACAAAGCCAAAGAAGGAACCAGTCTAACATTGCCTGTTTGCAACCCAGTAGCTCCCAGTGCATCGGACAGTGAGACCACTGTGAAGCCCTTAATTGGCAAGGGAAAGGCAGAGATAAATTGGCACATTCAGAGAGGAAGGAAAAGATGTGGGTGTGGATTCTCTCTCCAACTGTTCTGAGAATTATTCTGCTAAAAAATAATTCTTTCTTTCATATTTGAATGGGAGCCAGAACCTTTTCTAGACTGGATGCATATCGATTGGAATAATTTAGTGTGTGACCTCAATATCATATGAATGTTTACGCTTTCTACTAAAAGTAGGGGGACGCATGTATTTACAAATTCTTCAACGACAAAAAACCTGGAGGAATAAACTAATATCAGGAGAAACAGGATGAGACTTACCACCATTCATACTGAGATAAAGCTGGTAAAACCAAGATAAAGTCAAGATAAAACTGCCCAATGCAGTCACCCTAATGCAATGAGAACAGCAATGCTTGTGGCTATCAATTATGAATTATCAAGTGGTGTGGAGTTTCAAATGTGACCTCCTTCTTATGATGGAGTGTATAGAGAAAACTGGAAGGCAGGTGGCCAAGCAAGCATGCAGTTTGCTTCAGTTCTGAGTCCTGACAAGCATGGTTCCCGTGGTTCTCTGTATTAACAGAGGAGGAGTATCCAAAAGTAGCATTGCTCCCATGACTGGGATGTCTGTGCTGCACATTTACAATGATGGAAGGAAAGTGTTGCAAGAGAAAACAAAGTTTAAGACGCTGAAAAGACTCCAACAGATGGAAAGTTGTCTTCTCAAGCAACTTCAGCCAGTTTGTCGAACCCAGCAACAGGAAATATGAATTCTGTACCTCTCAGAAGTGTAACTATAAAAGACTTTCCTCATATGGGCTGGCTTGTGGCTCTTGATTACATGAACTTTCTGGCACACGGCCATGATTTGAATGCTGCATAGTTTAATTTCAAAGTGAACCTTCACAGCTCCACATGTTCCCTTTATTCAAGGTACTATATACAGTCCCCTCTTCAAATTGAAAAGTTTTCTTGTCACAGTCTTGAGATATTGCCTTGTGACAACTGCAGAAGCCAGTCAGGATACAGTGTGAACCTGCCTTTCGCATTTTCATAAAAGCATTTCTAACTTTGTGGCTTTCATCCAAACACCTATTTACTCAGCAAACCAGATGGAATTCAGAAAAAGCTGCTGTGATATAGTAGGCGTTAAGAAAAACCAAACAAAACCCACAGGTCTTTAAGAGGCTCAGAGACAAAATCTTAAAACTTACCTAAATATACAGTATAGATATTTGAATAACTGTCCAGGGGTCTTGCCCACTTGCCAACATGAGGTTGTTCTGAGTAAGCACCGTATGTCATGACATAGTTTTCTGTCAAGAAGTCAGTGAATGGAGGTCTCATATTTTACAGGTAATGAAGTTGGATTCAGCAGAATTTTGCCTTTTTTTCCTCACAGAGATGATTAAATGTTATCCTAAGAAAGAGACTACAATATGAGACGGAAAATCCGATTAAAACATTTTACAATGTCAAACAATAAAAAATACTACTCACCACCTTAAAAAAATGATCACTGCTGTTTATTTTTAAAGAATCTCTAATGCCATAGGAAAGGGAATCCTAAAAAGGAGCTGTGGGTCTCTGCATAAATGTGCTCCAGCTCTCAGAAGCTGATTAAGATGCAGAGGGCTTTACCTAGAACGAACGTGCATCCAGAGGAGAAAGAACAATGTCCTCTGACACATCCGTATTTGACACAGGCGACTTAGTTGCTTAAAGGTACACAAATTTTATCTTAATCATCAACTAAGGCCTGAAAATGTCCAAGCAAGTTTGCTGCAGGCAAACTAAGTTCTTTGAAGAGTGAGCAACCATGGTTGAAGATATCTCTTACATCCTACAGAGGGGCAGACATTACAACTGACACGTACGGCACACAATGATTATAGAAGGACAACAAAAGTGTTGCTCATAAGCACTGCATTTTCAGTTTTAAAAACTTAAAAATCAGGTTTGCTTGCAGAAAAAAAACCACAGATACAGGTCTAGGAAGACTTTGAAGACGGAAATGTATTAATTGAGGTAAGCAAAGGTACATACATTAATTATTACTATTAGTTAAAGCAAGCCTAGTGGCTTCCCTGATTATAATAAACACTCAGACACCATATGAAAATGTAGATGTCTTCATTCAGAGGACTCCACATTAACTGACTCTTTGTTCAAAACAGGAAATTATAGCTACATTGGAGAGAAAGGTAGAAGATGCAGAAGTAGCTGAAGGAAAATCTGGATTGGTAAGTTAAAATTTGTTTTGATATCTTGTTAAACTTGATTCCATCTTTGGCAATGCATGCGTTTTTTTAGAGCTGCATATTATTTCAGTCTATTATCTTTTCTTATGAGTACCATAAGATAAAGCCCTGGAGGGGAGAGAGGCTCAAGAAAACTGGTTAATATTCGAGGATCACCTCCTCCAAGGTCATGAGTGATGCATCCCAACAAATAGAAATGCCAGGAAGCCTGCATAGATGAACAAGGAACTGCTTAACTTAAACTCAAAAGGGAAGTGTACAGAGGGTGGATGCGAGGTCAGGTAGCCTGAGAAATATAGAGAAACTGTCTAAGCAGCCAGGGATCAGGTTAGGAAAGCTAAAGTCCTGACAGAATTAAATCTGGTCAAGGATATCAAGGGCAACAAGAAAAGCTTCTACAGGTATATTGGTGACAAAAGGAAGACTAGGGAGAATGTAGACTCTCTCTGGAAAGAAACAGGAGACCTGGTTTCCCCGGATACAGAGAAAGCTGAGGTGCTCAATGACTTTTTTGCCTCTGTCTTCACCAGTAAGGGCTCAAGCCACACCAGTCAAGGTGCAGAAGGCAAAGGCAGAGATTGAGAGAACAAAGATCTGCCCACTGTAGGAGAAGATCAGGTGTGAGACCATTTAAGGAACCTGAAGGTGCACAAGTCCATGGAATGTGATGAGATGCACCTGTGGGTCCTGAAGGAACTGGTGGATGATGTTGCAAAGCCACTATCCATCATACTTGAGAAGTCATGGCAGTCTGGTGAAGTTCCCACTGACTGGGAAAGGTGATGTAACCCTAACATAACATAACTGGAAACATAACCCCCATTATTAAAACAGGAAAAAAAGGAAAGGGTAATAACGGTTTAAAGCTGAAAGTGGGTAGATCTAAATTAGATATCAGGAAGAAGTTTTTTACAATGAGGGTGGTAAGACATTGGCACAGGCTGCCCAGAGAAGTAAGGGATGCCCCATTCCTGGAGCTGTTCAAGGTCAGGTTGGATGGGGCTTTGAGCAACCTGATCCAGTGGAAGATGTCCCTGTCAATGGCAAGGGGGTTGGAACTTTAGGTCTTTAAGGCCCCTTCCAACCCAAACCATTCTATGAATCTATAACATTCTATAGCATTCTTCATCTAACAACTACTGTAAGAGTGCTGAGCCATCTTAACATGAGCCCTTATTCTGAACACCCCAACTCTAGAAATTAATTGTATCTCCACATAATCTACTTAGGTCGTTTTAAAAAGTAGCATAGCAAGAGTCAGAAGATGTGTTTTCTAGCTATCAGTGACAAAGAAAGTGCTCTGACTTGGCAAAATAGATGTAATCACTTGTTGGGGAGTCTGTGATTACAAGCTACACTAAATGGCACAGTTTTTTTCTTTCCTAATTTATATTCCATTACTTTATTTTAAACCACTGTGGACTTTTGTATTTGATCTGCACAATTATAAATGCTTCTGCAAGGCACAAGTCAGTGGACACCTCATGTGTGCAGTTACACTGCACAGTGGATCAAAAATATTTTCTGTAAAGGAATGAGGGTAAAGACACTATCAGCCCTTAATCTGAATTTGGCTTTTGTTCAATATCTTATATTGCTGGAATAAAATCCCCCTTCCCATCCCTAAGAACAGAAAGGCATTTGTTCACATACTAGTAGCATAATAATGAAACACAGCATCCAGTCATTAAAGTAGCATTTTCTATATTTAACTGCTTTTAGTTTCCGAAGTCTAGTCATTTTCAGTTCTGGAAAGACATCCAAATAATGATATCATTTGCTTCAAACAATAGAAAGTCTGGATGCTATTCTATATATGGAGATTTTTTTTTAGTCTATTTATAAACCACGCCAGTTACTTGACCTGTCTAGTTTACTCACCTACGTAAATTGGCAGACTCAGGAAACTTACTTAAGAACATATTTTTCTTAGTGATTGGCAAACCTTGAAAGTTGCTAAATCATACTTTAAATATTCATCTACTGTTTTTGAAAACTCATCTGCACCTATTACACTAAGAACAAACCAAACTACCAATGTAGGAAACATATTTGCTTTTGAACCAGCAGCAATGCAATTGCATTAGCCCAGCTCCAGCTTGCGGGGAAGGGACTGATAGAAAACAGCCGTACAGCTGTTTGCTTGGCTGCATCGTCTGTATTTGTTCAGTGCAATGAAACAATGCCAGAGTTTCCCGAAATGTAAGCATAACCACTGCGACTTTATTCCAGTTTCATGATATCTACACTTACTTAAAAATGCTTGATTGTGTATGAACTGCATTTAGAAATTGAAATAGTTTGTTAGCTGTCTACAGTCATAACCTGCTGATCTGGTTCTTATGCATTCAGAGATTCAGGGAAGATTATTTTTTTATACTTGGGACAATTCTGATGGGCTTTTTTAATCCTGTTGTGCCTGCAGAATCAAATACCGCAGAGAGAGAACGAGAGCTGAATTGAAGTTCCTCCTGCAGAATTATTTACCAAATTGCAATTAGAAACATATACCAAGAACTGGAGCTATCACTGAGAGCCTGATCTGAAAGGAATGGATTTGCATCGATTTATCAGTGATGGCACAGATTGACTGACACTGCTTTCATCATATGTACTGATGAGTAAGTCTAGACCAGCATAATGCTCACAGCCCTGGTTCAGGTTTCAGAATTGATTGAAAACTGAAATAGACAAATGATGGTACTGAAAATATTAAATGTGGAAATTTGCTATGCAGTTTCTCAGAACTCCTTCTTGGGGCTGGACTGGTATTTCCTTAAAAGTAAGAAGAATGGATAAGAGACTTGCAAACCGTAAAAAGAACTACATTTGGTGATGGAAGTGTTTACTGCTAAATGCTTGGTCAGATGCAACACCCACAATTTCCTTTCTGTTTCAGTGAAGTAAAAGCCTATGAGAGCTTGCTTTCTTAATTGACCCATGTCACTTTTCAATTTAGATTTCAAACTTGAAACTCTTGCCTGAGACTTCTCCTCTCTGCTTTGAGCTGATTAATGTCACCACTAGTAAAAGCCTCAAGCAAAGGTGATTGTTACAGGAGGCCCACCAGATAAATAAGGTATATCAGAGGATCTGACGAAACAGGACTATAGGCAGACCTCAGTAAAAGTATTGCTATTTGCAATAAGGTCAAGATATGTAATCTAAAACACAGAAGAAAGTGTTCAGAAAAAACACCAATCTCTTCCTTGTGGATAGAAAACCTATTAGTCAGCTACTAGTGATAATCTCCTTTCTCATCTGTATACTTTTGATTAGCAAAACATCTAAATGTCTCAAAAGAGAAAAAAAGGGATCGGCCAAAACTTCTTTTTAATCTTATTTTGCAAATAAGATTTCCCAATGTACATAAGAAACACCTGAAAAATTCAAACTGATTATAAAATTTAAATTACACATTTCAATTCCCACTTTTATTAAAAAGCTGTTTTAGTTACTTATCTACTCAGGTGACAAAATCTATAGCTCAACACAAATGCTTGCTTTGTATATTTGTAATCTGTAGATGTCAAAATCTGAAACCTGGAAAGGCCAAATTCATTTCTCCTTGGTACTAAAAAATAACAGTAATTTTTTTTCCTTTTGATATATTTTCAGCCTTCACACTCACTTCTCCATAATCCCATGAAGCGTCAGGAAGGTTTTTTTTGTGGGGGAGGTTCAATTTCTTTCAAAATATCCAATTCACCATACAAGAGTTCTGCCACAGCAACACTGCGAAGCATTGGCTTAGCAGAAGCTAATGTAGAATTTACACATACCCAGAATAAGAAAAAAGTGTTCAACTTTCCCATATGTACCATTGGCTTCTTATTTGCAAACTGCATTGGTTCAGTTTAGCAGCTGGGCTGATTTCTGCCATGTTGCAGAATGGAGTTGAATGCACTTCCCCAGAGTTACACAACGAGTCACGGGTTCAGTTTGGTCTACAACCCAAGACCCTTCTTCCTTCCAGTCCATTTCCCTAACCAACAGACAAACATTGTCTGCATTACTGTAATAAGTCTTGTGGCTCAGTCTGTACACCAAGGATGCTCTTATCACAGTGCAAACAACTAACATACTGAGATTATAAACAAACAACTATCAATCTTCTTTAAACTGACTTAAGTGATGTTGTTTGGCTTCTCTTTTACATCCTTTGTCATTATATGCTTATCTTTTTGCAAATAGAGCTACAAAAATCCAGAAGTGTTCATGCCTTGGTAGTAAAATGTAGAAAACAGACAAGAACATAGTAAGGAATAAACCTATAGTTCATTGTCTCAGAAATGAGATGTGTTTGACTCTTAGAAGAGGTTGAACAGACTCTGCAGTGCTCATCAAAGGTCTTAGCAACTTATTCAGACTTTGTTTCCTGTGTACACTGTGCACCCCACCTTACTCAGGAAGAATAACTCTGAATTAGAAATTTAGCAGAGGCAACCAGCAGATTGAATTTATGTATTCAGCTTTGCTATAAAGAAGTGTCTCTGAAACTCCTTATAGGTTGATTTTGATCCAAAATGCCCAAAGCTCAAGAATGGATCTTAGAAATACTTTATCAGCAATGGTATGGTAATAACCTGGGACTGCAATGATCTTGATAAAGGGTCATAATGTTGCTCAAAGAAAAAAAAATCAAGCTCTGTCTCCTTGCCTGCCTCCCTGAAACTTCCCAGATCGTATCTCATGCCTCTACTTTGAACAGATTTTCAGAGCAGAGATCAGTAACGAGATTGTTGATGCCTTGGGCAGGTATCACCTTATCAGGGCACTGGTCAGGCCTCTCTAAGCTCTGAAACATGGAAACCCAGTGGCTTTTACCTGACATAAGATGCAAAACTCTGTTAAGCTCCAAAGCCTGGTAAAGGAAAACAGCTCTCCACATGCAGGGTGAAGAATCAGGACTCTAGCGAATCATTACTATAGGTATGGCTCAGCTACTGACAAGACTGTTCTCCAGGGGCACTTTACTCTCCCACACAAAGCCACATTTTCATTTTCAGGCATCAGATGGTAACAGAAAAAAGCATGTCTTTGTCCTGTCTTTCTTTCCCCAATCATGGAAAAGTCCACATTTTGTCAGCAGGATAGACCTCAAATACAGCAAGTTTATGGAAGAATTTCACTACATTTCCCTTCCTAGCAGAATACTCTCTTACCACTAGCTTTTGTAATACAGACTCAATTCTTTAACTTCTTAAAGCACAACAGAAGACATTCATTTCTGCATCTTCACTAGATCTTTCCTTCTATGTTCTTTTTTTTTCTAGCCTCCACTATTTCTAGACTTAGTTCCTTCCAGCTGAATTTTGAAAGGCAGGCCTTTTTCATGAATAGGTAAACGTACTGGTAGATCAATAATGAGATTTTGAGCCCTATCAAACTTGGTCAGCAACAGTTGCCCACAGATGGATCTCGTTAAGCATGGGTTTGCGGTGCTGAGCACTAACTGTTCACTGCCTGCAAACTGCTAACTAAAACCTTGTTTCTCCATCTAATGAGGTCCCCAGAAAATTCCCAGTTGCTGTTTACATTACTTAGTTTGTAACCTCTTCCCTTTTGTATCCTGAAAGGTAAGAAGAGGGTTTCCCTAGTCATCAGATCCTGGAACCTGTAGAACTGAACTGGAAAAATGCTTAAACAAGTCTTGGAGGCATGTACTGCAAACCTCATCCTCTTTATTTCCTTAGTGTATACTTACACACACACAAATGTAATTCATTTTCCAGCTGTGAATTACAATAGTTTTTCTTCTGGCTCCTTTTCCGTACTTTTATGTTTCTTCCGATGAATAGACTCTCGGGTTCCACTCAAGCAAGTACTTCTCAGTAGTAGGAGATCCCGGACCAGACACTACCTTTGTTTCAATTTCAGTTTTGCTGCTGAAGCACAATCTTTTAGCCCAGATGGACTATTTTTCTCTACAGTTTTCATGGCGTCAACTGTTCACACAGTCCATTCAGAATATCTATTCTCAAGTTCTTATTTCTGATAACCTAAGCAAAATATTTTTTTTCTGCAGACTTTTTTGATTGCTGCCCATTACCTTCCTTACACACGCATGTTCTCTTTCTTTCTATCTGAACACTGAGGTCACCACATCATTTTGAGAGCTCCCCAAAGTAGATTAAAGTCACACAAACATTAACCCTTTTTTTGTGGCATTAGTGATCCTCGCGGTTCACTCTTAACACAGAGCACTGGCTTTAGTAACTTAGGAGAATGCTTCCTACTGATGTTTCTGTGCTTCTGTATTGCATGTGAGCCAGATTTTGGAGTCTAGGCCACCACTGATGCAGCTAGGCAAGATAATAAGAATATGGGCATGACAGAAACAATCCTTGAAGACCTTGGTATGGTAATAATAAAGATCCCATATGGATTTCCCTTCTCTTTTAAGAGAAAGGGTATCTACAGTAACAAAAATCCCAGATATTCTTCTGACTTTTTGATGCCTTGCTTCTTCTCACTCATCCCCAAAACTATCTCTCAGCCAGTAAATCTGAACTCAGCTGTCCTAATAAATCCACTGGTATCCCTTAATCATGAAAAATAACCTCTTGTTGCATACTGGAGAACTTCATCACCATCCTAAAGCGTGCTGTTCTTGGCTGTGAATTCATGCTACTATGTGAGCTAGGATTCCATGGCAAATGAGAAACTTTTTTTCACTTGTGCTGGTTTTTATTATCTTTAGGTAACTAAGAAAACATTCTGCTTTCCTCATTAAGCCACGGCAGCAATGCAAAAATCATGTAAAAATCTACTTTTAAATTAAATCTCACAATAGCAGAAACCCTCATCCACCACACAAATTTACTTATTTAACTCCTATAAATCCAAATCCCAGTATGCCAGCCCTTGTACAAAACCACAACATATGTGACTGTTACCCCTTAGCGCCAACAGTGTAACTCCTGTCATCATCTTCTAGCAATGGAGGGCCTAGATGAAACATGACTTACATGACTGAAGAGAACAGTTTATGCCAGATGCCAAAAGAGTAACAGGATGCTTTACCCAAGCAATTTTCAAGCCTCCTATTTTGCCTAAGAAATACAAGTTACTAGTCACCTCTGTTTCATACCTTATATTTTTTAACAATTCTAAGCTTTCAGGGGGAAAGCCGTACTGTGCTGACATGCTTTGCTGTGTCTATTTTACTAGGAATAGCTGGCATCGCTGGCAAAAAGGAGGTTAACTTACTTTGCACTTCCCCTCCATCCCCACCACCTCCCATCCAAGGAAGGCAGTAGGAAAAAAGGAATTGTTCTTCTGAATTGCACATCCGTCCCGTCTCCTCCTGGGAAGAGACAGCTATTTCTTATCTTGGCTGTTTTACATCACTGAAATGTGAAGGGAAAGTTTAAAGGAAGGAAATCAGAGAAAAGACAGGGAGACCTCTATGTTTGACAGCATTGGAGAGAACTGCTAGCTGTGTTCCAGAAGAAAGGTGGGGTGGTTAGTGGTGGTGGGGACAAGAACAATAAGCTAGAACACCTTCACTGATAGAAAAATATAACTTCTGGGTGAAAAGAAGACCCTTGATCTACTACCTGCTCTTCATACTTTCAAAAAAGTGATTTTAATAAATACCTTTACATTATTTCAGCCTGTAAAGTTCTTGTCAATAATGATTGCCCTCTGAGATCTTAAAGAAGAGATGTGTCTGTCTAGGTTATTCATGCCTCCAAGACAGAAAGGAAAGAAAGACATCCTTTTTGCACTATTCTAGGACACACAGACCCAATAAACAGGGACTTACAGCTAACTCTAGTATAAATATTGCCATTTGGTAATATTTCAACACATGACAGCAGGGTTAATTTAGCTTCACACTGAGGATCATAAATGAACACCTGGGTTCTCAGAGAAAGCACAAAGAAATTTTAATTATTCTATTCAGGAGAAGCTCTGCTTAAAGGAAACAGACTTGAAATACATTAAACGGAAAACTTCAAAAGACTTGGAGTTAAAGACAAGCACACAAAACTGAGAGTACTTATTTGAAGTTTATCTGGACTATTTGATGCTCTACAAGACTGCACCAGAAGGCCTTCTGTGGTAATTTCAGAACTGCCTTTCAGGCTAGAATCTTGCAGTTCCTCACCTCTGGATCTTGTGTAACAATGAGAGAGTGGCATGAGAACACGAAACCCAGTAATTTAAAAATTTCCTGTCATCAAAGTGCTAACCAGGAATTTTAGAACTCAAAATTCCTCATCCAGCAACAGTTCCTCCTGTGAAAGCAGATGATCTGAAGAGCAGGTCTTCCCCAAGAACTCCTGTGGACAATGAGTCTACTCCACAACCTAGAGAAGGAACATCATCTGACGGTATCTGCTAGTGAGGGAACAGTGGAGTAGGCTTTATGATTAAACATTAGAAAGAAATTCTTCACAATGAGGGTGGTGAGATCCTGGCACAGGCTGCCCAGGGAAGCTGTGGATGCCCTCTCCATGGAGATGCTGAAGGGCAGGTTGGATGGGGCCTTGATCAGGCTGGTCTGATGGGCAGTGTCCCTACCCTTGGCGGGGGGGTTGGAACTGGATGATCCTTAATCCTTTCCAACCTAAATCATTCTATGATTCTACAATTTGCTTTCTAGCATTTTGGGCCTTTGTGTAAAAAAAAAACTAAGTGAAAATGTATAGAAAATGGTACGCACAGACACCTTCACAAAAACGTGGGTAAGTTCCTTGGGGTAAATGGTAGTCCTAATAAACTGCTCTGGTCCTAAGAAGTGGAGAAATGTTTATATGGGGAAAAAGATTCCAAGCAGATTAGTTTGTTCTTTCTCTTTTTCCTTTAGGAAAGAAAGAAGATTTAATTCAGTAAGTCTTTTCTGTGTGGTTGGGGCACTGAGCAGATCCCTGCACCGTTGCACTTTCTGTAAAGGACCAGGAACACCGCAGGGATGGCTGTGCAGTAGCTGGAGACACCAGAGAAGGGAGTAGCCAGGAAGTTGACTGCCAGCACAGCAGTCACTGTTAGCAGCAGCGACTAATGGCAAAACCAGTAGTGGAGCTCAGCGTGGCAGAACACGTGTGGAGATTAGGGTGGGACCAGGTTCATCTGCAGCTGGTGCCCAACCCTTGTGTGACCTGGGAAATGGGGAAGCCACTGCAGCTGTCACCCTCAGCTCCTGGAGGGCAGTCTGACACTGCTAACATGTTCCGTGATGGCAGCTTTGCCTCCTGCTGTGGATTACTTAGGTTTTCCAAAATGACGTATGATTAACTGGGAGGTAGAAAGAACAGGGAAGTGAAAAGATTTATTTATTTAGGCCCTGTCATTTGATTCATTGTTCCTGTGGAGGGAAGTACCGCTCAATAAGAGAGTGTAATTTAGATTGCCAGATCTCTGGGTGGAGTCTCAAACTGGTGCAGTTTGTTTGGCTCTGTGAGATGGGCTGTCTTTTTTTTTTTTTTTTTTGGGTAAGGAGAGCTAAAATTGGATCTCTAAAGAATTGTCGCATACAAGCAAGTATCAAACAGGTTGCTCAGGGAAGTTGAGGATGCCCCCTCCCTCGAAGTGTTCCAAGGCCAGGTTAGATGGGGCCTTGAGCAGCCTGATCTGCTGGGAGGTGTCCCTGCCCATGGCAGGGAGGCTGGAATGGGATGATCTTTAAGGTCCCTTCCAACCCAAACCATTCTATGATTTTAAATCTAGGATCATTGCTATCTCATACGTAGATGGATGTGATGAAGAGTAATTTATTACTCGGGTAGCTCAGCCACAAAATACTGCTATGGCAATGACATTGTCAAATGATATTTCTGCCAGTGGAGAACCTCTATGCAGAAAATGCAAATTGGGAACAGCACAGGCTTTGCTTTCTGGCTTTATCTGTAACAGAAACTTTCATCAACAAAGCTTATATGCGTAATCCACAGATGGCTGGATAAACTGGATTGCACACCTGGCTAAAGTTTGCTTAAATGGATCCTTACATTTAGCTTGGTGTGTAAAAGGATACAACTGAGATGGCACAATGCAACACTGTCAATTACTTCATAATAATAACATTATTTGTAAATATTTAATGCCATAATAACATTATTCAAGTATATGCTCAGATATTACATGGTTTTGATTGTGTTTTTGGTTTTGAGAGAGATCACCTGAACTATGCTAATTTATTCTCCATATCAATTCAGATACGATGCTTTTTAAAATTCATTTCTCTATTTCCCTTTTTGGAAAGAAACTTCAGTGAAAACTGAAATTCCAGAGGAATTTATTCTTTTTGGAGACCTAGCTGTGAAAACATGCAGAATTTTCTGCTTTCCCATAATAGAACTTTTTGGCCTCCAACACAAGAACTATCTGTTCCTCTGAGTGCAGAACACACTAATAAAATATTTATCATCTAGGAAAGACATTGGCAGTGTTTTTCATACCATCTGCATTCTGACTCCTGGACTTCTCAAGAGCTGAGTAAGGGTGCTGCTTGGATGGCTTTCAAAAACTGGACAAAGAGTGCTTGAAATGCCACAGGAGGTGAAGAGTCCAGTAGCTGAACTGTTACTAACCCTAGCATCCCAGTGCACCTCATTCCATGTCTGCAGCCTGGACATCATATTCCAGCTTTGATAAAAGCATCCTCTTTGCCCATATTTCTACAGTAGCTCCAAAAGCATTAATTATTTCTAATTTGCAGTGCTGATACTACGTTAAAATGTCAGTCACTTTGTTTCATCCTAGCGAAGCTCATTTCCATAACGTAGTATCTGTGGCACTTATTTTGTCACATGGTTCAGTTCCAGAGCTCAGGATGTTTAATTTGCGCTTGCTTGCTGCAGGACATATGTCCATCCTACCTAAATATCTCTAGCTGCAAACTGTACCATCTGAGGTACTGATCAAGATCAGTACTACCAAACATTTCATTATGTTGTTTTTTAACAGCATATTATGCTTCCAGTAATTCTTAAGCTGAAATTTAAATATTGCATTTATATGTTTTTTTGCCTTTTTTTAAAAAAACTTCGAGCTCAAAACAAGCAAGAATTAATTGTGTATGGTAGAAGACTAACAACAATCTCAAGACCCATAAATGCCCTTATTCAGCCAAAGCAAAGTTGGGAAAGATTATTCATACCGGTGTTAATTTTAGTTTTTGTTCTGTATTCAAACAAAACTGGAAAATTGGATACAAAGAAGATTTTTCCCATCAACTACATTTCAACTCTATACACTTGGTCATAAAGTTACATTAATGCAACATACTTTTTCTGTAAATACAAAGCACAGAAGAATTCAGGACCAAAGTGACAGATCATGTGAATTTCTAATTCCTTCTTTCTGCACAGGAAAAAGTGTTTTTCAGACATTTTCCCATTAAATTTATTAAATATGTTTGAAAAGTGGCTTCCTTTATTTTAGATTAAAAGTAGTGTACACCTTCAGGAAAACAGTAGTAGCAGAAAGGTCAAGCAAATTTCTTTTCCATCCCTCCATACAGACTCAAGGCGCCCATGCTCTGAGACATCTCTGCCTCAGGGAAAGGTGCTCAGCTTTGCTTTGCTGTGGAGATCTGATAAGGCTGTGGGTTGGATGGAAAGAACTGAAAGCCATGGAGATCAGCAGGCTGTTCCAGTTGTCTCCCCAGTAAAGCTGGAGCCTGCAGAATTCACTGCTGCAGCACAGTCTTCTGCATCAGATTGCTACTCAAAAGCAGAGGAGCATCAATAGAATGTGAAAGGCAGTTTTGGTACCACTTTGCTATTGACTTCGCAGTCTTTCTGTTGAGGACTTTGATCATGATTCACTAAAATCCTCTTCCACACTGAAGTTTTTTTTTCTCCTGACATTCAACCGCTCCCTTTAGGACATGGCAACATCTACCATGTGAGGAAAACAGGAGGTACCACAAGCAGCATGTGGAGCAGGTTCCTGGCTAGTAATGTAGAAAAAGAACTTTCTCCACGTGCTTGCTCATTTGCAAAAGAGCGAATACTGCTGAGAGCTCCAAAGCCTCTGTTATCTCTGTGACTGATCCTTTGTGAACAGCCGGCAGTAAAATGAACTTTCCAGGGTGGCTGAATATCAAATAAATGTGGGTTGCCTGGACTAGAGAACAGCACCATTAACACTTACCTTGTTATGACAAAATGAGTTAGCATATTTGCCATTCTTTACTTGAAAAATGTAAGCAGACACAAGGGGTATGTAAGGACATAACATTATTTAATTCCATTTCTCAAGAACAGCAAAGCTAAGTATCTTCTCTGTAAGTGAAGCATATTCTAAAATTAGAAAAATAAAGACTGCAGAAACATTTTCGGAACTTAGTTTTCTTATTTAATAATGGGAAGAATGGCTCCCTCCATCCTTCCTGTTCTCCTACATGCCTAACTGTCAGCAGGCAGATGGAAAGAGAGCTGAAGTTAAGAAATAGGAAGCTGAGTTACATCCAGGTTAAAAAGAAAAGAAAGAGGAGCTACTGAGCTGAAAGAAACTAAAGTCCAGTATCAAAGTAATATTACATAGTGTGGATCCAACTTACTTGAACGATGGCAACAACTTTTGCTTTCACAAGTGGACACATTTATTCTTTGAATTCACAAATGAATTCTTAACGAAGCCCAAGTCATGAAGTACAGGTCAAACTAGCCTGTCTCCAGGTTGAGCTTTAGTATTAGAGATCTGGAGTCCACTTACATGTGTAGCCCACTGTAAAGAGGCAGCTGTAATGGCAGGACTAGTTTGGAGAGAAAAATGCGATGACTTGCATAAAGGAGAATTAGGAAACCTAAAATCTCAAGGAACACACTCAGAAAAAAGAAATATTATTTGAGTGCTACTCTGGAATTTCTGACAGCACTAAAAAAAAATCACATAAACTAACTTCTGTGCTGCTGCTTTTTCTTAAGCAGAAGTATGCAAAGTAGCTTTAAACTTATCTCTTATCTTCATGCTTGCTGTATATGGAATTTTCCAGAGGAATTTGTCTAGCAGATGTTTTTAACTAGAGTTGGTTAAAAACATGAAGAAACTCCAGCAGGGAAAATAAATAACACTTTTGTGACACAAGGAACTTAGTTGTCATCGTTAGTGATGAAGAAAGATAATACTGACCCTGAGCAGGAGTGCTCTGGTGGTCCCAGTAAAGTCTAAGACAGAGGAAAACAAGTTGGACCAAGAGGTCAGGGAAACACAAGTATTGCTTGATATACCTTCAGATTACAGCAAGCCTTGATCAGTTAGTTATTCAGCAGCCTTCAGTACCAGATTTTAGGAGTGCTTGCTAGGTATCTGGAAAATAAAATATCTTGAAAAAAGAAACTGCCTCTCACCCAACTGGAAACTAAGAATGAAAGGCCGGGGTTCTTGGACCTTTAAGATGTAAAACATTTATCCTACAGAGGAGGATAATTTCATAATTAAACTACTGAAGAAAGTCATAGTGAACACAGCGGGACAGGAAGGAAGAAGGAATTGAGCTCGCTGCACATTTCACGCTATCGATAGAGCTTGTTTCTTCCACACTGAGGAAGGAAAATGCCTGGAGGAAGAAATGGGAGGAAATTCTATGGGGAATTTTGTAAAAATTTCTTTCCCTCAATTTTCTTATGGAAAGTGACCTGAACTCTTAAAGAAAAAATAAATACTCCATGAAGCCTCATATGAATCAACTTCTTGTCAAAAAAAAGCCTGCTCTTCTAAATGCAACACTCCTTAAAAAAAAAAAAGTTCCTATGCAACAATTTAATATAAGTAGTTCCATCCAATCTGCACAATTCCATCAATGTGCTGCTTTTGCAATACTAGAAGCAAAATTGAGCATGACTGAAGACTTTTCCTGCAATGTCATGTTGCTATACAAACAGTAACTGGCCTAAGGTTACAACATTGTGCTGCCCTTTGAGTCCAGATTAGCCTGTGCAGGGTGGCTCCACCATCGAGCCTCTTTGGAGAGGCAATGAATGGACACTGTGGGTGGTAGGTTCCCACAGTGCTAATGGTCACAGAAAAAAATGAAGCAAGACAGAGGGCAGGGGAGGAGGAAAAAGAAAGTAGGACCAAGAAGTGGAAAAATACTAAGTCCACAAAGCGCAAAGGGAAAGAATAAACAAAGCACTACTATTCCTTCAGTTGCTGCTTTTCTTTTTGTTTGTAATTAATTTTCTCAGTGTTTGGGATTTTTTACTACACTTCTTTCATCTTCCTGTCTCCTGATTTTTCTTTATCAAAAAAATACCATGCTGAGATGCACTCGGGCTTAAAAATGATTAAAAGAGCCACACTGTACTTATCCTCCCAAATGTCCCCTTGTGCAGAGACACTTCCCTGCCTCTCTGTTGACTGCACACTGGGCTGTTCAACCAGGTAGCAAACCCGTGGTGCAGCACACTTCAGCAGGCAAGCTCCTTCCTCCACTTCACCCTGGCTCACCACAGAATGTGAATCTGGAGCGCCACACATCCTTTGGGAAACACCCAGCTCCCTGTCTCCTGGCACCGAGCGAGGGCCGAGGCAAAGCTTCCTCAAGAGAGGCTGTGGCAGATGCCAATAGCTGCTGGCAGCTGGTGGGCAGCTCACCTCAGAGATGCATTTTAGTCTGGAGAAGAGGAGGCTCAGGGGAGACTTCATTGCTCTCTACAACTACCTAAAAGGAGTTTGTAGTCGGGCAGGGATTGGTCTCTTCTCTCAGGTGACCAGTGGCAGAACCAGAGGGCATGGACTTAAGCTTCGTCAGGGAAAGTTTAGACTTGATATGAGGAAAAAGTTCTTCACTGAAAGGGTGATTGGCCATTGGAATGGGCTGCCCAGGGAGGTGGTGGAGTCACCGACCCTGGAGGTGTTTAAGGGGAGACTGGATGAGGCACTGAGTGCCATGGTTTAGATGATGGTTGGTGTTAGTGTTGGTGTTAGTGTTAGGTTATAGGTTGGACTTGATGATCTCAGAGGTCCTTTCCAACCTTGTGATACTGTGAAACTGTGATACTGTGAGAAGGCGGAAGACACTTCTCACTACAAGCATGTGATTGCAAGGAAACACAGCTAAGCTGTGCCCTGCAGGTTCGTTACAAATGAAAGCCTCACAGTGATAAATAAAAACACAGGGGGGTTTAACATGCTTGGAAATAAAGGCTTGAGTCCCTGTTAACATGCACAAGGCAACAGTGTTTTCTAAATGACAAGTGGCTATGGATACCTGGAAGACAAGGTGTTACGCTGAGACATCTGAGAAGGGCTTGTTTGACACTCACTGCTGCCTCTACAACCACGGAAGACACACAGACATCTACAGAGAGAAATCAGGTCTAGCTGTCATGCATCTCTGGAAACCCACCATGCAATAGGCTGAGCTGTGCCCAGTGGTTACTTCCTCTCCAGGTACCTCCTCCCCAGCCCTTTTCATTGCTAACACTGCCCAAGGGGAAGTCAAGCCTTTTGGAAACCCAATTTCTCTGAAACATCTCATGTTGGACATTTAATCTTAGCAGTACTTCGACTATTATGAAGGGGAAAACCTTTTATTAATGAGTTTATCAGGTCAATAATTTACATCAAGCAAGCAGGCAATAAAGTATTCAGCTGTGGAGCATCTTTTGTGCCTTTCTCTGGCCATAAGAAGAAATTCTTGGATTAGCAGCAAGCAAAAGGAGCAATGGATGTCTGTGTAATACATTCATAAGCATGAAAAGAAATTAAAAGATTAGAAAAATGTGCCTGACAATGCTTCAATTTTTTTGAGAAGATATGTTTTACTGTGATTAAGTGTGGAATTAACTTCTATAACAGAGTTTCCAGGAGATCCTATTATTGTATCATTACCATTAAATTTACAGTATTTGCAGGCTTCCTTCTGTTTCTTGGGATACCTCCCAGGAGAATATGGAACTGGAATACTTGACTCAGTAAATACTTATTTTTGGTAGCATAACCTTCTTTCCAGCAAATGCATGACCTATGATTATTTTTGCAAAAGAAGAAATTTGGAATTCTCCTTCTGCATGGTGTTCTTGAATAGGCTTACACTTTCCCTAAATGGAAACTTTGAAAGATACCAAATTTTGTGAGTTATTATAGAATCATAGAATAGTTTAGGTTGGAAAAGACTTTAAGATCGCGAGTCCAACCATTAGTCCAGTCTTGCTAAGTCTGCCACTAGACTATGTCCCTAAGTACAACATCTACTCATCTTTTAAACACCTCCAGGGATGGTGACTCCAACACCTCTCTGGGCAGACCCTATCAGTGCTTGACAACCACTTCAGTAAATATCCAAGCTAAATCTCCCCTGACGCATCTTGAGGCCATTTCCCCTTGTCCTGTCACTGGCTACCAAGAAGAAGAGACCAGCCCCAATCTTGCTACAACCTCCTTTCAGATAGTTGTATACAGCAATAAGGTCTCCCTTCAGCTTCCTTTTCTCCAGGCTAAACAATCCAAAGTTCCTCAGTTGCCTCTCTTAAGCCTTGTTCTCCAGCCCCTTCACCTGTTTTGTTGCCCTTCTCTGGATGTACTCCAGCCCTTCAATGTCCTCATAGTGAGGGGCCCAAAACTGAACACAGTACTTGAGGTGTGGCCTCACTAATGCTGAGTACAGGGGCACAATCACTGCCCTGGTCCTGCTGGTCACACTGTTTCTGATACAGGCCAAGATGTCATTGGCCTTCTTGGCCACTTGTGCCTGAGGTGTGTGTCAACCAACACCCCCAGGGCGTTCTCTGCCAGGCAGCTCTCCAGTCAGTCTTCCCCAAGTCTGTGCTGCAACTCCAAGTGGTGCATGGGTTGTTGTGTCCCAAGCAGCACTCGGCACTTGTCTTTGTTGACCCTCAGCCCATCAATCCAGCCAGTAGGATATGGCTCCAATGGTCCACCTCATTCTCACACTCCCTGATCGTTCTCAGACTATTTACCTCCTCCTGGACCTACACCACTAGGTGGAGGAGCTCCTCTGCTTGACCACACCTCCTATAGGCATGCTCACCACTGCCATATGACATTGGTGTAATAGTGGGGCACACCCTGGAGCCTGATACTTGGGTGGAAGCATTTTCCCACTGAAGCTCTGTCTGGGAAGGTGAATTTGCCTTGGTGGGTATAAAGCTCAGGGAGGCCACGACTCTCCACCGAGTGGATATCATTGCTCACAGGCTGATCTGGCTGAGCCTCAGTGCCGTGTCCGCACACCCTGCCTGCACGAACTGCCATGCCATGACCTTCTGACACGCCAAGCTCTGTTTGCTTGTCCTGTTTGCCACATGCTTGGTTGCTTGGGCTCCCTGGGAGCCACTCTTATACATGAGGTTGATTTGACCGCAGTCACTCTAGTCCCGCTCATGGTAAGTCAGAGTTGACTGTTGTCAAGAGATCACTATTCCCTCTCTTAGGAAAGGAGCAGGCTGAGGCACCCTTTCTTTCTTTGGATTCACGGTTTGGCTGGTTTTAGCACAGGATGAATGACATCTATTAGACAACCATGTACAGATAGTGAAAACTTGCAGTTTGATTAACCCACTAACATTGCCCCAGACAAGATAACCTTTCAGAAAATACCTTCTCTAGAGAGAAAGTAGGACCTTATCCAAAAGATGGACTGTTATGAATAGGTTTTAAACACTAAAGTCAAAACCGTCTCTACTGTTTGCTTCTTCATGAGTTCAGACAAGGTGCCCAAGATAGGCTAAAATAACCGTTTTCAAAGCAACAAGTACTTGGTGGCCTAATATTCTTTTAAGGTGGAGGTCATGAAACAAACTCTTGACTTTGAAAACTGTAAACTCAAAAGAGGAAACAGCCCCCAAGCCAACTGTATCCAGAGAGATGAACTTTACAACAGAATACTTTCCAATGAATGCTCACAGTAATTTCACCCCTTCAGTCCAACAATGGTTGCCCTTTCTAAGTACACCGTCTTTGTTTCTTTGCATTGCTTTATCACAAACATCCCAGTTAGGAAACATACAATCTCCTCTTCCTATTCCCATTGTCATCCGTCATAAACTTAATTAAAAAGTTTAACTTGAGAGAATTGTTTGTAAACAATTGTAAATAATTTTCTTCAATAGGATGATCTCTTTTCCTAGATATCAAATATCACAGTTTGAGTTTCTCTCTTCACACTGTGAAGCCTGCATTAGGAAACAACAAAGTAAACAACAGAAAGAAAAGAGAAAACCCCACCAAGTTCTGGATCAGCTTAACATAACGAACTTAATGTAATTTAAAAGAAGTTAATTGAAATAGTGTGGTAGCTTTTCTGATTAGCCCTAAAGGAATACTGCGGGCTTCCCAGAGTACAATACACTCCATCCAAAAGCAAGTAAAATTTCGAATGAATCCCGATTATATAAAGATCCTGCGTTTATAGACCAATCCTTTATTTGCATTTAGTACCTCTTAACAGACTGATATCCAACCTTTTTATAATGACAAAACTATAGAAAATGTAACAAAAGTAAAAAGAAGTATCTGACTCTGTTCTTGTGGAGCTACCACTTAGCTTTGCAGTGGTATTTCTAGTACTGCTCTGTGCTGGATGGAAAGATCTGCTGTCACCACTTCAAAGGGTATTTACTCAAGATTCTCTGTATGACTCCAAAAAGCCGGGAAAAAAACCCTTTATTTGTGAACAGGGATTCAATTCATACTTCCCATAATTGCAAACTTGACAATGAGCATCACAACTGTCTGAACTGGATTTAGATTTAAGATTTAGGATTTGGCCACTGTGTAGGGTAGAGTAAAACTGCATTGACTAATGAAATTTTAATGTTACAAATGTTAAGTTACACTGCCCACAGTAAGAGCACCTTGGCCCTACTCCACATGCCAAATAACTCAATAAATCTAACAACATCAGGGTAACGTTACATTTGTGGAAACAGGCTGACTGATGAATGACATATCTGAATTTCCTCATTTCCTTCCACAGAAGAATCTATTATTAAAGATAAAAACACAAGGGACATAAGTGAAAATAATTAGGATTGTTGGTTAAATCATTTTAAATCACCACAGCTATCTTAAGAGAAAGAAAAGGCAATACAATTAACTGGAATTCATTACACTAAGGAGCAGGCATACCAATATCAAGTTACTATTTTCAGCCTAGGACACATAATAGGACAAGAGGGCAAAGGTAGAAATTAAAGAAAAACAAATTCCAGCCATCAGGAAGCATTTTTCACATGAGAATCATAAATGTTGGAACATTCTATCAAGTAAGGTTAATGAAGCTAACAGCTAGCAGCCAAGGAACATAAAATTACATGGCATCATGGGTGGATAACAGAAAAGGAAGCAATTTTGTAATTATCCTGAAGGCAGGAATGCTTCCAATGTTCTTTGCATACCAACGTAGATACAGGGCCACATTTGCCTTCCAGTTACATCTGCAAAATCTGATAACCATACCTAGAGGAATTACAGATCATCAGTGACAGGATAACCTGGTCAATAGGTTCTATGGAAGGTATGGAAGAATTGATAATGGAAGAGTTAGTTTTCCTTAACTGGCTGTGATTCAAAAATTAGGTTTATTTTCCTGATTTGCTGTACTTTGCAAATTTCTTACATTTCCTTACAGTTTTATACGATTAAATATTATCTAAGAACTACGGGAAAATCTATTCTTGAAATCATTCTCATAACAATTTCACTGCATCACTCTTAGAATTTAAGCTGCGTGACATTTGATTACGAATTTTGTAGGAAATTACCATCCAACAAAGTCAACACAAAATATCTTAAATGAGTTTAAAATAGATCCATTGCTCAGTATCAGATGAAATTTCAGTTAAGCACATGTAGGTTTTTGGTGACATTCCATAATGATTGATTCTTCACCCACTGCTATTTAGCAGTTGTGTAAGTTAAATGGATAAAGTGTAACATTTTCACTGACAAAGTTAACTGATGTCATGAGATGGGGTACTGTAAAATAAAGCATAACCTAGACTAAATGCTAAAATAGGAGCAATGAAAATACATTTTATCACCGCCTATTGTAAATTCTTAGCCATAGACAAAGAAACTTTGGGCAAATAGAGTAAGAGGGACTTTTTGCGGTACTCGTTTCTCTGACAAGAGGCATAACAGGCTCTTGATAACCCATCAGTTCAACAAGAAGTCCCACTATCACACTTTAGTGAAAAGAGAATGCAATATTTGGCCACATAAACTGAGTAGTAGTGAACAGAAATAAGGAAGTTATGCAATTTTCTTAGTTAAGACTAATAAAGCACTTGGTCCTGTTGTGACTCAGAATTCCAAGTACGAACAGAAGAGAACTTTAGAGAAATGTCATAGAATCATAGAGTCATAAAATCTTCCGGTTGGAAAAGACCTTTGAGATCATCGAGTCCAACCGCACCCATCTTCTACTAAACCATGTCCATCAAAAACTCATCTACCCGTTTTTTAAACGCCTCCAGGGACGGTGACTCAACCACCTCCCTGGGCAGCCTCTGCCTGTGTCTGACCACCCTTGCAGCAAAGAATTTCTTCCTAATATTTAAATATTCTATGTTCTAAATATTAGTCTTGGTTTACATATTCCATGTTTTTCTTTACAGAAATATGCCACATTAATCAAGTGTAGCCTAACAAAGTGAGTTTGTACTTTCAACTGGTGATAGGTAAGGACTGCAGATGGGAGATAAAGACTCAACAGTTTAGTTCTGTAAGTCTTACATAATAAAATCTAAAGTAGTGGAGTGTTACAGGACTGAAATGAGTACAAATCCTACCTGGCTGCTTGCACGATCATTAAGTCAAACCCCATACATATCCTCACTGGTTTATAACAAATTTAGTGACTAGTTTGGGGAGGATATTATGACTCAGCCTTTCAGGAACCTATCCTGAACTTCTCATTCCTACAAATTAAAAATTGATCCTGCTTATAGTAAAATATTTCTCAGCTCAGACAGAGAGATACGACATACAGCTACAAAACCAGGAAAGCCAAAGGATGTATGTAATGTTAAGTCACTCATTATTACCTGAGGGAGGCTTGGAAAGCAGAACTTCAGTAACTATTAACACAAAACCCCACTGTCAGCACACAGAGGCAGCATTTCTATTAATTGTTACCCCAAACACTACATTCAGTCAATCCTACTGTGTTCTGTTCCATCTCCCAGCAAAGAACAGAAAAGGTTGAATGCTTACGGTCTGATCCACACCCACTGATTTAAAGTGGATTTCTACAAATATGCTGCAATCTCACTTTAAAATTGACTGAAAACATTTGATAGCACCAACTTAGATTAGAATTATCTCTTGAAGACAACATGCTGTTCTGCTTAAAAGATGGTGGCATGAAATGGCTCTCATAACACTGCAGTTAATCATTATAGAACAGTTAAGCCATGAAAGTATTGTGTTCTTCAGCCTTAGTTATTTAAAACTCAAAGCAATTGGTCACATGTCCTTAATAATTAGACAGAATCCATGCGATAATATACCAAGATCTCGCATCACTACGTCTTTTTAAACTATGCTGGATATACTCTTTGGAAACATGTGACCTTTCGGGGAATGTCTAATGCTGCACATAGCAAAACAGCAGAGACTCAAAAACCTAATTTCAACTAACCCACCTTGGGTACTTTATACGGCCTGAATAGCGTGAGTGGTAGTGTATTTGTAAAACCTGCTAGAGGAATTCATTAGGAAAGCTATAGGTGCAGAAACACAGGGCTTACTGAAAGTAACTTTCATCCTGGCGAGGTAACCTTAGTAATCCATAGTGACGGAAATCAGCAAGCAATAGCATGCCACTGCGAGTGTGGAAGGATGCAACATTTCTTTCCATGTAATTTTCAAAGCTGAGAGGTGTTACAGCTAATGCAATGCAACTGCTGCACGAATGTGTGTACTGAATGCTAAGAAGGAGAAAATGGTAACAGCCTGCTTACACACTACAAGTGAGAATCAGTTCCCTCTCCCTCATATACTTGGCCAGGCAATACGTGCCTTCTGCATCACGTAGATTGGAGTATGGCTCACCTGAACCATTGCTGCAGGAAGACCAACACCTCAGGGATGGACAGGCAGCAAGTCCTGACTTGCTCATGCTCTCTAGTTTGTCAACAACAGCTCTCATGTTTGGGTTATAAACCACAAAAAGTCTTAAAACAAGACAGTTCATACGGCTATGCTGTTGCAAAGGCTGATGGACAGTCTGCTTGAAAGAGGAGAGCTGTGTGGGTCTACAGTGACCTGCCTTTCCAGGTCTCCCACTGGCTCAATCCCAAGCTCTGTCCTGCAGCTGGACCCCTTAGGGAGCTGTTCTCTGCTTCTGCTTGTGAAATTCTGGACCTTCCCCTTTCCTCAGGTCTCTAAGTTTTCTGATATTTGTCTTCCTGCTTTTGGACATGCAGAGCTTTTGGGAACAGATGAGCAGATCAAAAGGTCAGAAGTCTATCCTGCTTGTGTTCTGGAGCACTGTCTTTGTGTACATGGCTCATTTGAAAGATGCAAGGGACAGCTGACATTACTAACCAGATTCTCTACAAAGCATAACAGGACGGGGAGTGGAACTGGGTGATCTTTAAGGCCCCTTCCAACCCAAACCATTCTAAGATTTTACGACTATCTAAAATTACATTCAGTTCTTAAGTTCCAGAAAAAAAAGGAAATTTCTCCAAACTATGGCAAAACTGAGTTGGTCTTTCATCCAAAAAAAGAAAGAAAAAAAAAACAAGAAAAGACCTTGCATTTTTTTTTTAATTCACCATTTTCCCATGAAACCAGTACTCCTTTTTGACAGCAGGTAAACTTGGAATTAGGAAGATACAGTAGAAAGTCCAAGATTGAACAGCAAGATTTCTGCAGCTGAAACAACTTCAGGGCAATCAGATCACAAAAAAGACAACAGCACAGTCCCAGCCTGGCTTCTCAGCTACTGGGAAACAGGACTTTCCTCAAAGAAAACAGTAAATTTATGTTTACAGAAAGGCTGCACACGGTGGGGGATCTTGAGATGGCGGTTGAATAGTCTTAGGAGGGTCCCTGTCTCTCTATAAAAAAATAAAAAAAAAATGCTTTTTCTGTATGTACACAAACATCTTTAGGGAACTGACATTTCTGCATAGATGAATGGATTACCATGGGATTGCCCTTTATCTGCATGCAGCACTGTAATCTCTCTATGGGCAAAGTTTGCAAAGTAAGTAGTGAAAGTCCTTGGCATATACACTTTCATATCCCTTCATCTCCTGAGAAGGATGAGCTTTAATCTCCCAAAATTAATTATGCTATTCATAGGATCATAGAATCACAGAATGGTTTGGGTTGGAAGGGACCTTAAAGATCATTCAGTTCCAATCCCCCTGCCATGGGCAGGGACACCTTCCACCAGACCAGGCTGACCAAGGCCCCATCCAACCCGGCCTGCAACACTGCCAGGGAGGGCGCATCCACAACTACCCTGGGCAGCCTACGCCAGTGTCTCACCACCCTCATTGTCAAAAATTTCTTCCTAATGTCTAATGTAAATCTTCCCCCTTCCAATTTAATGCCGTTTCCTCTCAGCCTATCACTACATGCTCTTGTAAAAAGTCCCTCCTCTATTTTATGAAGTTATGTGTGCTTGTCTTAAGAGACCATTTTTTTAAAAAGCCTCCTGAAAGATTGGTAGCCTAAAGGTTACCAAGAGTACATGTCCAGGGTGAATCTTGGTCTACCATTCAAAATGAATGATGGTTGTACTTCAGTTCCTCTCTCCTTGTTTACACTTGTTACTGGCTTTATGAAAGACAAGGAATGATACATGATACAAGGAATGATACATGACTAATACGGAAATCACATCAAATGAAAATGAGATACCTCGAAGAAGTAGTAAAAATTACATCATCCCTAATTTGAGATGGTACACTTCCAATGAAGCAGCTGACAAGCCTGGAGTCCACCTCATGTTAACTGGATTCTATACACAGAAGTTCCCAACATGCCAGTACGATGTTTCTGACTGCCTCTGATTCGGTCATAGTAAGTGCTGTATGTATTTCCTTGGGCAAAAAAAGCCAAGCAGAACAGTTGGTCCAAAGCATGAAACCTTGCATACTTATTAAGCAGCACAGGATCATGCAAGCACTTTGCTGTAGGGCTCACAGGGATTCCTTACTCAGACAAATTCAACACTGCAGTCCCAGTCTTCAAAGCAATTTATGATCTAGCCTCCAGCTACCTTACTAATCACCCATATACTCAACAGTGACGCTATGTAGTACTGTGTTCCTAAGGGACAATACAAACCTCAAGCAAGAGATTAGAATTGTAAAAGCAGAGGCAACATTTTCTTGAAGTTCTCTGACATCTCAGACTATATAACACACTTTATGTAGAATGGCTACTATCTCATTCCCTTGAAGGCACAAATAGGATTATTATGAAACAACGGAGTTTAACACTTCCCCTCTTACACAGAAAAATAATCAGATTAGTTTTGGTCAGAGCATGCACTGGACAGATGTTGTAAGGTGTTTGGATCTTAATTTGATGGCATAAATTCATAAAAGAAATCAGTGTTACAGAGAAATCTATTTTTTCCAGATTTTTCCCCAGTCCATCAGCCAGATAAATCTACTTAGATAGTAATTCCTTGGAAAAGATTCAGTAACAGATAGTCTGATGTGTAGAAATAGTACCATATTTCATACGCTACTAATCTAATTAAGTCTATTTACTCAGAAACTGATGAGTACTTATTCCTTTAGTTCCTGGGTCACTGAAAGGATGAAGTCCTAAGAAATCATGTCCCTGTCCTCTGTGACTATGAAAGAGCTAAACAAACTACCTAATAGAATTTATTTTTTTTTTAAATGCGATATTAACAGCTTCACAGATACAGCAGAGAGGCTGTGATCTGCCAAACAACAAAACTGTCACCATAGTCAAGGACTAGAATAGAAAAGTAAGAAGGAGATCTAGACTGGAAGCTGACTCTGCATTACTGACAACTGGTAAAACCCAGTTGACAGCAAATGAGGACAATTAAACACCCTGCCTTCTCCTACTCACCCATCTTTGATTTTACTCTAAAACCAGAAGGCAAAAGAACACATTTTTGTCATTCCATTCATCTGATCATTCCATGTAGGGTTCATACTTTCAAAGAACAGACTGAAGTGTAGTTGGGGAGTGCCACAAAAGTCACCAGAAAACAAGCACGTAGCCAAGTGCTACATAATCAAGTCATTGTCCTTTCTATGAGAAGAGCTATCCTTCCTAACACTTAGGCACAACAAAGAGGACTAGTGACTGTTTTTCTTATGCCTCTTCTTTTGCAATTTGATTTGTAGTATGTTGCCATTTACATCTATTTACATGCTTTATTTTTGTCCTTTATTTTTCTTACAAGATGTAGACATAAAAGTATAGGGCATGATAATGCCATGAAATATCCATAAATCTTAAACCAAAATTATCAAGTGGGGTTTTGGTTTTCCTTAGTATAAATTTCCTATTTGAGTGGACAACATAACAAAGCAAGCTGCAAATATTCAGAATGTTAATTACAGTTTTTGCACCTGGCTGTAAATCAGCTCAGTTCTACTATTTCATCCCTACTCAGGTAAAACTATCCAACACAGTGGTGCATGTAGCCAGCAGGTCAAGGGAGGTGATTCTCCCCCTCTGCTCTGTTCTTGTGAAACCCCACCTGGAGTATTATGTACATTTCTGGAATCCCCAGCATCAGAAGGATATGGAACTGTTGGAACAGGTCCAGAGGAGGACCACAAGAGGGCTGGAGCACCTCTGCTATGAGGACAGGTTGAGAGAGTTGGGGTTGTTCAGCCTGGAGAAGAGAAGGCTCCAGGGAGGCCTTAAGAGCACCCTTCCAGTATGTGAAGCAGCCATACAAGAAAGCCAGGGAGAGACTTTTTAAAAGGGCATGTAATGATAGGGTGAGGGGGAATTGCTTTTAATTGGAAGGGGGAAGATTTAGATTAGACATTACGAAGAAATTCTTCACGCTGAGGGTGGTGAGACACTGGCACAGGTTGCCCAGGAAAGCTGTGGATGCCCCCTGTCCGGAAGTGTTGAAGGCCGGGTTGGATGGGGCCTTGGTCAGCCTGGTCTGGTGGAAGGTGTCCCTGACCATGGCAGGGGGGCTGGAACTGAATGATCTTTAAGGTCGCTTTCAACCCAAATGACAGCGGGCTCTGATTTCCAGCCAGCTCATGTCACAGTCTGAGGCACATATGGTCCATGTCTACATTCATGTATTAAGTAGCCCTGTGCCCCACAGCTTACTTATCTGTTCTTTCTCGCTGTATGAAAGGTCCTGTGTGTGCTTGTTGCTTGGGCTGGGAAGTTTTTGCTTGCTTTGTTTCAGCAAAGACTTCTTGGGCATGATTCAGGAGTCAGCATAAGGATCACTGGCAGTCTCTAAGGGGCTACCCTGTTTTGGAAACTAAGGAGGCTAATTACCAAGGCTAATTACTGTTATGGACATGGACAGACTGTGCCAATTGACCACAAGGGCAGAGAACACACCTGGGACTCTGTTTACTGCCAGGGATACAGCCAGAGAGGAAGCAGACCACAGGCTTCAGAGAGTTAAGAGATAACAGATGTGCTGGCTACCTCCTGGGCATGCAGAGAGGACAGAAAGTTTGGGTAACTTTCTACCTACTCCTTTATACCTGCTCTTACTACACAGCTGCAAAACACCTAGGGAAAACCCAGCTTCATCCTCACATGGCAAGGGAAATGCTTAAATTTCCCTGTTCACTTCCTTTTTTGAGCTAGCATCACTGAAGGTTTTCCAAGTGTCATGCTGAGGCATTTGGGCTATTTCCAGCAGACTGTTTCTCTGGCTGCTGGCTCAGGGAGATATGCAGGCTTCCCATGCTCCACAGCCCCAGCGGCTATTCCCAGCCCTGTGCGGGAGCGGCATTCCTTTCTGCCCACTCCCTTCTCCACAGCTCAACCCAGGACATGCCGGCAGCCCTGGTGAGCAGCTCAACTCTCCTCCTGAAGTCACTCCCTGGGGTCTCTGCATGTGTGTTTGGGGTGCCGTGAGACTTGGACCAGGTGTCTGAGCACCAGTTACCTGGGGTCAGGGAGGCTGCAGCTCAAATGTGAAAATACCTTTCCTCATCCAGGGATTGCACAGGCAGAGCAATATGAACACTCTGCTGAGACAAGACACACGGGAGCACAACAGGTAAAGACCACTAAGCTTTCCCAGTTTCCCACTGATACCTTAAGAAACAATTCTTCTGCCCATGGCTGCAAGCATGGGCAGGACTGGACAATGCAGACTTCCATGGTACAGGCAACGAGTTGCTCATTTGTACAGATGTGGGTTTTTTTTCCCTACTTTTTTTCCTTCTGTTTTTTCATACCCAATGAAGAACAGGTTTGTTCCCAAGTGTGCTTTTCCACAGGAGGCCAGGACATGCAGTGAGGAGGTCAGCTTTCTGCCAAATCAGGAGCTCCAGCCACCCAAAGGGGGGCAGAAAGGCAGCTGAGCTGCTCTGCCTGCCGCAGCCAGCACCAACGACTGGTACCATGTTGGGCATTAAAAATTCAGAAACTCAAAGCTGCACTTTTGAACATACATTAAACGCGAGGTGGTTAGTTGTTTCTAATGACACAAACAAAAAAAACCCGAAGAAATAAACCCCAAATCCCCATTTGCAGAACAGGACAAATAGAAGGGTTTGTACTGTCTCCAAAATATTACACTTTGCCTGATCTCCCTTTTTATTTTTACAACCTGATTATATGATCAGAAAGTAATTTTGACCAGCAAAGAACCTTTAAAAGCCTTGTGAAACATGAAGGAAAATGATAGTTGGAATAAAGAATTTCTTACTTGGCTCCATCAGCCAATGGTGAGAGGAGGTGTGGGTATGATCTGCTGTAAAGACCTGCAAAAATAAGCCAAGCCCTATTTATCTGAATAATCTTTACTTGCTGACTTCAGAAAGCTACTTCAAAATAAAGGTTAGGATCATCTATGAATTAATAGGAGGCCTGAAATATTCCACTAAGCGTACAACCCTAGTAACTGATATGATCAAAGTTTTCTTCTGATTTTGTGTGTCTAAAATAAAAAGAGAACTAATTGGCAAATTTATGCTGAAATATTTTTTTCTTGACAAAAAGTAATTTTCTTTTTGAGGAATGTCTGCTCTGTCAGGAGAAAGAAAGCTGAAAAACACCACCCTTTCGATGTATACCGAAGGCTTTGGTCAGTTTTAAAATTCTGCCCTGGCCCTCCTAAAACATGCTAATTTCTAAAAAATTTCCACTGAATTTTAAACTTGTACATCTGCTCTTCCGGCTCATGCATTTCCAGGCAGACTGCATCAGAACCTGCTGCCCATCTTGGAGCCTGCTGCCCTCCCACCCCAGAGGAGCCCCACAGCCAGCCACCTGGGCATAGGGCCAGCTCCTGATGCAGCTGCACAGCCTCCCCTTGCAGAGGGGTGTGAAATGAGCTGTGTGGGAAAGTGGCTGTGAGAAGACGGGTTACCCCTTTGGCCTGCCAGCAGCTTGGGGTCAACCATGCCATTCTGAGGCACTTGGATAAGCTTGAGAAGTGGGTTCATGGGAACCCCATGAGGTTCCACAAGGCCAAATGCAAGGTCCTGCACCTGGGTCAGGGCAACCCCCAGTATTGATACAGGCTAGGGGATGAAGGGATTGAGAGCAGTCTTGTGGAGAACTTGGTGGTACTGGCGGATGAAAAAGCAGGACATGAGCCAACAAGGTGTACTCACAGCCCAGAGGCAAACTATGTCCTGGACTACATCAAGAGAAGTGTGACCAGCAGGCAAGGGAGGTTATTCTGCTCCTCTACTCTGCTCTAGTCAGACCTCACCTGGAGTGCTGCATCCAGTTTTGGAGCTCTCAGCACAGGAATGACACAGACCTGTTGAAGTACGTCCAGAGAAAGGCCACAAAAATTAACAGAGGGATGGAACATCTTTCCTATGAAAAACTAAGAGAGTTGAGATTGCTTAGCTTGGAGAACAGAAGGCTCCAGGGAGACCATATTACAGACTTTCAGTACTTAAAGGGGTCCTACAAGAATAATGGGGATAAATTTTAAGCAGGGTCTGTTGCCATAGAACAAGAGGTAATAGTTTTAAACTGAAAGAGGGTAGATTTGGGCTAGATATAAGGAAGAAATTTTTTACAATCAGGGTGGTGAAACATCGGAACAGCTTGCCTAAAGAGTTGGTAGAAGCTCCATCCCTGGAAATATTCAAAGTCAGGTTGGATAGGGCTTTGAGTAACCTGATCGAGTTGAAGATATCCCTGCCTGTTGTAGTCAGCTTGGACTAGATGACCTTTAAGAGTCTATTCCAATCCAAACTATTCTATGATTCTATGGCTGTGCCCAGCCATGGGCTCCCAACCTCCACCTGTGGGCCAATGTTTCAACATAGTCTCAGCCTTCCAAGGCTGGGCGTGACCCTAGTGACTATCCCTAGACCTGCTGGGTGCTGTAGGGATGTGCCAGGAGGGTAAGGGCCCTGCCCGCCTCCCCACCACCGCTTCCGTCTTCTGTCTCCCAGGAGTAGCTCCTTGTGCGGCTGCTAAGGAAACCATGTCCATGTCTCTCCTCGTTTCCTGTATGTACAAGCTCAAAAGAAGAAACTGAAATACGTGTTCAGACACTGCAGTAGCCTCATGAAACCCTGCTCTCTGTTCAAGAGGAGAAACTGGGCTGCAAAAACATAATTCAGCTGAAATACGTACAATTACTCATGCAAATACAAGTTTGCTCATTAAGACCTCTGCAAGAGCTTTTCCCTTGCTGCACACAGTTTCAAGAGTCTGAAAGCAAGGAGCTACCCTTGCATAGTCATGATTCATAGCAGCACCTCCAACTTCCAAAAGGACAAAAAAAGAGCACATGATAATCAACAGTGTTGGTCCTCAGTCACTCAGAAATGTCTGCATGATAAGAATCACATACTTTCACAGCGAGCTGAGTCAACTGCTGCTGTCAACCAGCTGCTGCCATTCTAAAGAAAAGAACTGTTGATAAACATCAGGAAACATTGCAAATTTCACTGTGCTTTTTGGTCCTTAGAAGAAAACAAGGTATTTCGAATCGTACAAGGCATTATTTTCCTAAGGGAGAAGCGGTTGGAGAAGATAAGCTGCCTTCTTTGGCAAGCATAGATATCTTAACTGTAAGCTACTAAATTAACTTGAACTCTCCCAAGATCTTGGATCAGTACAATACAATACAAAGAATGTTTTCACTCCTTGACCAATCTTTGGCTTGGAAAAACAAAAGCAAAGAACTAACAAAGAAAAGTCTGGTATCAAACACAAAATTAATTACTGAAAAAAAAAAAAAGATTCACTAATATAAACCATGCTCTTAACTACTGAATTAACATATTTACAACAAATCTGTTTGCTATAGTATAACTGAATAAGCCACAATGAAGCTTTACATTTTGGGTAAGGCAAAGGCAAGTCTGTTTGGACCTATAAATAATTTTTTGCAAAAAATGTAAAAACTACATGGTAGGTTTAGTACCATAATGCATCAAGACTTCCTGTGGTACAATTACTACACAATAAAACCCAGATGTGCTACTCGAAAAGCTCAAGGAAAAGTGATGCTGAATTTTTGAAGCCGCTTCAGCTACTTTCAGTGTAAACTGACACAAATAACAAGATCTTTTTTTAACATGCTTGTTTTCCTTGTCAAGATTCTTCAGAATCAATGTTTCAACCACTCAGAAATATGGAAAGCTGACAGAATTCTTTATCTTCTCCTACCAAATGCAGCATGACTATATTATATGTCATTTAGCAACTCTAAAAATTAGAAATATATTATTACAGATATTTATTGAGCATGCTTCTGATCTATCCATTAAAAAAAGTGAGTAAACAATCTACGTGTAGCTTTGCACTGGGAGATTAAACAGCATGGACATGTGTGAGGACCTCCTCCTCATCACTAACTCCAGGGAGATGCAGTATATTGGTTTTGGTGTAACTTGTCTTCAGTTCTTGAATGAAAAACTTGAATCAGTGTTAGGCTACTACTGTATACAAAGAACAGTCTGCACTAACTTAACCCACATAAACATAGCAGAAACAGCTCTTAAAGAAATCTTCCTAGGAAGAATGATTAATTAATAAGAAATTAGGATGTGCTTTGGTTTCATAGAAATGGCAGCAATAAAAGAATTTCAAGGAAGAATTTGAGGAATAACAAGCGAAAGGGACATATGAGGAAACTCTCTTACTGATAACTAGAGCAGACAGCATATGAGAAAGGACCAGAAATAAGGAATTTAAAGCAATGGACCATGACTAGGTTTCCACGCATGCAATACTTGCAGTGAGTGAGCATCACACGATGCTGACAGCTGAAGGGAAAAACAAAAACCACATTTGGGAAGCCATCCTGTTGCCTACCTAAAGCAGGATGCACATAGCAACTCTCATCATGGAAACATCACCACATGGATCCTGGCATTGGTGAAAGTGAGGTGTTTTGCCTTTTGTAGCTGCCTGGGTGCCACCTCCTTCACTCAGGACTTCTCACAGTTGTTTAACGGAGCTACTTATTTCTCACAGCTCCATGACTGAGCACAGAAAGTGTCCTCTTTGAAATACTCAATAATCCTTTCAGAGTTCAAAAATTTTTAGCACAAAGTGATCAGATACAGAATTCAGGTCCAACCCCCCTGCCATGGCCAGGGACATTTCCCACCAGACCAGGCTGATAAAGGCCTCATCCAACCTGGCCTGAAACATTTCCAGGGAGGGAGCATCCACAGCTTCCCTCAGCAAACGAGGCCAGTGTCTCACCATCCTTACCGTGAAGAATTTCTTCCTAATGCCCAATCTAAATCTTCCCCCTTCCAATTTAAAGCCATTCCCCCTTGTCCTATCACTATACACCCTTGTAAAAAGTCCCTGCCCAGCTTTCTTGTAGCCCCCTTCAGGTATTGGAAGGCTGCTCTAAGGTTTCCTCGGACCTTCTCTTCTCCAGGCTGAACAACCCCAGCTCTCTCAGCCTGTCCTCATAGCAGTGGTATTCCAGCACTCTGATCATCTTCATGGTCCTCCTCTGGGAGCCTCTGCAGAATCTTGGGGTTTTTTTTACAGGGTATCATTATTTTGTCCAATTTTCTTACAGAACATCACTTTTAATCAAAGATGAGCCAAACTGTACACTTGTTTCAAAAGACATAAAAGCAACATCTGCCAGTGTGGAAATGCTTAAAATAAAGTTGCTATAAAATAGGATTGTGACGTTTCTTATTAGAGGATCTCCTAGGCAGAGCTACTTCCAAAGCAGTGTTCAAGGCCAGACTGGATGGGGTCTTGGGCAGCCTGGTCTAGTGGAAGATGTCCCTGCGCACGGCAAGGGGGTTGGAACTGGATGATCTTTAAGGTTCCTTCCAACCCAAACCATTCTATGATTCTGTGATTCGTGTGCAGGTAGGGAGTCTGGGATTTCCAGGAAGAGATGGATTCACCTTGCGTGCTCTAAGATATGTGGCAGAAGAAATCAATAGGTCAGACTGACGATCCATTCAGAGATCACCTGGGCAGTATGCACACACTGTTACGTCTTCCACACTGTGATACATTCACAGTGGACATGCCCAGCAGAGTGGACTGAGTGTTTACTCCACCCTGGCTTCTTTCAGCCTGGAAACCCTGTGTTAACATAAAAAGTCCTCCTGTTTCAACCAGACAAAAATTTCCAAATGGAATAAACCAGTACATATCTGGGAAAACCTGGATGTAAGATAGCCACAGAGCATTGGCACATTTTAACTTATAACATTAACTTAAGTACCTGTGCCACCAATCTAATTTCAACATGAAGTCAACATGTTTCTCCCTTTTTTATGTCATTTCCCCCAATATATCCCTTTACAATGTCACAGGAATCAAGAAAATAATCTTTCACGCATTATTTTGACTCTATTTTCTTTCTATATAAATCTCTCTAGACATCTTTATATGTGCTCCATTTTAACAGTTGTGATCTGTTACCTGTAGTTATTTTTGCAAATGTTATTTTAGCTTATTCTCTCTCAATTTGCTTTCTTTTATCTGACAATCATTCCTTTCTTTTTTTTGGGATTCCATTGCTCCCACCAGAATACAGCTTGGGAAAAAAAAAAAAACAAACCCCTTCATAAGGGGAACTTTGAAAATACACTACAGGGGCACTAATAAAGTCATCAAATGTTACAAAACCACTTAAGAAGCATGTTTAGGGAAAGACCAAAGGGAAAAAAACCCCAGCATTAGTCAAAGATGTATTCTCTCTGAGAAGAAAAAATAAACAATAAACCAAGAATTATACTTTTGATGCAATATATTTGCATCAGAATGAGGAAGATGAAGTCTGCAAAACTTGGCTGAAGTTTGGATAGTTAACATAACTTAATTTTATTTAAGCCAGATGAATGTTTAATTCTTAGAATAGTCCCAAAGTTATTTGAGGCCTTTAACATCACCAGCCAGTGAATGCCAAGGAGCGCTGAAGGTAACTGGAGCCTGATCCAATCCAATTGGCTGTCTCTCCTAGTATTTCCATCCAGGGACTCCTTTTCCTTAGTTCTCTTCAAGTCTGCAACTGGTATCCTCTCCTCTTGCCAAGGACACCATTTCTTCCTCCCCAATCCTCACATATCCTAAACATCCTCCTCCTTTTTCTTCCTCTCACTTCATTCTTTGCTCAGAAACATCTGTCTCCCTAACAGCTAGCAGCAGCCTGCCAGGCAAGACATCCAGTCAAATGCTCTGAGTTCCCCTCTTTCTCTCTCCCTCTTTCCTGACTTTCTCCTTAATTTCATCCCAGTTTCTTCCTCTGTGCAATTTTACTCATTCAACAACACTTACTTCCAGCAGCTGTAACTTATTCACATAAATATGGCTGTCAAACTCAGCTGTTCTGCTTGTCTCTTCACAGGCAGAACCATGACTTTTAAGATCTGGTCCCACAGACTTCAGTCATTCATTGCATTTTTTTTTAATCCAAGCTAATAAAACACTTAAGAACATTAACACATTAATCTGTATAACAAATAGTAGAAGACTCAATGTGACAAACTAGGTTGCAATATACAGCATGCAACTGCTAGCAACTAACCTGTAACACTCAGGTGCTGTTGTTTCCCACGTGCGCCTACCTTGTCACTTTGCAAACACACTTGATCAAAGCTGTGATGGCAAGGATCAAACCACGCTGCTCCTCCAACACCAGCTCCCTGCTCCCAGTCCCATGGTAGCCCAAGTTTTCTATGAACACAAGTGTTGATGTGATCCAGGCTAAAGCTAGCTCCCATTTCTCTTCTCTTTTGGGGACTGATTAGCTTAAATAAGCAGTTTTCCAATTTAGTTCACCATTTAACTACAGAAAGACCCGTGCTGGCCAAGGGAAGGGAGTGGCACATCCATGGAAAAGTGATCAAACATCCTCATTCACATTCCCTGGGGCACTGCATCTCCTATGTAGCCACCACCTTAGGAACTATTAAATCTGGGAAATTAGGCCAATGTACTCTTCCAGTATACTGTAGGAAAATCAATATGTGGAGATTCAGGCAGCCATGATAGACTGCATCCACTGAGGTAGTTTGAACACCTCAGGTTTGCTCAGGGACCTGGTTTAGTAGTGGACAGGTATGGTTGGACTTGATGATCTGAAAGGTCTTTTCCAACCAAGTGATTCTACGATTCTATGGTATATCTTTATATTACCACCACACCCTGCAGTCAACAAGCAAGAACGTCAAGGAGAATCAATTATTCCATGCTATAGCTAAATCTCAGGTATCATGCTACACATGCCACAGCACAATGTCATAAAAAGAAGAGTCATGTCACAAATGCTGCTTTTTTACGTCAACTGATCGCAGTGATTTCATTACTGGTCCTAAACCACTTGCATTATCACCAACCTGCTCTGGTGTTTATAGTGTGTGGGAATGTTGTCATCCATTTAGTGCTACTCAACAGAATCATGGCAAAACATGTCGAAGTAGCACCAGACACTTGGAAGTCCCCACTCACTTCCCTTCCTGTGAGATCTCCAGGCTGCCATCTCTTGTTCAGCCACAATGAGAGAGACCAATCAGCCAGGCAAGCTCTACCTCCCAACTGCACCTTGAATGCACAATGATCGTGTGTCACACCGCCTGCTACAAAAGCCCTGAACTTCCTCATTTCTTATTATGACATTTCACTACAAAGAGGTAACCACACCAGATACCTGAGGAGTGCAAAGTCATAAAAAACAGGTGACAGTTGCAGACATTAGAATTAAAATATAAATTAGACAGTTTTTGAAAAACTGTAACCAAGGTTCCAGTTGCACATGACCACAGAGCCTTACCCACACTTGGTGGCTGACATTTGCAGCCACAACCAAGATTTAGCAACATTTCGTACCAGGCATGATCCAAAGCCTACTTGCAATAATGACAGTCTTTCCCTTAAAGTCACCAAGCTGCATAACAGCAAATTGCCGCGCTCCTATATATGGAACCATAGGATCATAGAATGGTTTGGGTTGAAAGGGACCTTAAAGATCATCTATCTCCAACCCCCCTGCCATGGGCAGAGACACTTCTCACCAGACCAGGATGATCAAGGCCCCATCCAACTTGGCCTTCAACGCTTCCAGGGAGGGGGAAGCCACAACTTCCCTGCGCTATCGCTTCCGGTGCTTCATCACCCTCATCGTGAAGAATTTCTTTCTAATGTATAATCTAGATCTTCCACCTTCCAATTGAAAGCCATTCTCCCCCATCCTATCACTACATGCCCTTGCAAGAAGTCTCTCCTCATCTTTCTTTTATCACCCTTCAGGTACTGGAAGGCCACTGTAAGGTCTCCTTGGAGCCTTCTCTTCTCTAGGCTCTCTCACTCATTCTCTCTCACCTTCACATCCTTTTGACAAAGACCTAAGAGTTTAATAACTTCTGTTTACATCAACATCTCAAGTAGGTACTTGCAACTACACAGCATCAAACTCTTGGTTTTAGATTTAATAAGTTAACTCAAACGACAATTTATGTATAAGCATGTTTCTGATTCGTAAAATTAAGCCATAGCTTCAACTTCTCAGTCCTCAGATGAGGTCTGTACTTAACTGAAGATATTTCATCTGCAGGTTAACTTTTCCCAAGTACTCTCTGGTATCCATAGTACTGCATTTTTGTCCCAACCATCTGTCTTGGTGCTTTTCTTCCTCAAATGAAGACGTTCTGAGGCTTGCTCTGCTATTACTTTAACTAATTACCCAATCTGAGCAAAAGTAACCGTGGAATACTTCAAATAACCTGACCCTGAAGCCTTATTCTTCTCTGCTAAACATCATTTTGCTGAAGGCAGTAATCTGTAAGGCTTGCAGAGATGATTTGTAGGTTGTTTATTTTAACGGAATGATAGACAAACAAAACACAATTCCTCAGTTTCTGGTACCGAGGAAACTACTTTTTCGTCCTCTCTCTTCGGTAAAAGTCATACGGCATTTTTACTTACAGCATCCACTTTGACGGCTGACAGCACAACTTCCATCAGGATCAGCAGAAGCCCCAAATCCCTGCAGGGAAAGGTGAAGAAATAAGCAGAATATTGTTTTAAGCGAGCACAAAACAAGCACGTGATAACACTCTGCGGTTAAAGGTGGCGGTACGACTTTAAAAAAAGTTATTTGCTGAGGGGAGTTGTTTCCAGAGGCTGAATTACTTACTGACAAACAAAAATACGTGCACGGGGGAGCTGCGAGAGGTCCATTTCGTTCGCTTTCGGGGCTCAGGGATTGTAAGGAAGAGAAGAGAAGAGCCTTCATGTAATGCTGATCGCCTCGGCGGAGGTTGGATCCGGGCGGGGGGGGGGGAAGAGGAGAGGGAACCCCCGAGGGCTGGGCAGAGCCACCCCCACTTGCCCCCAGCCCCGCTCCGTGCCCGCTCCGCACTGAGCCGAGTGCGGGGCAAGGAAGCAGCGCCTCCCCCCTCTCCCCACCACCCAAAGAGGAGGAGGAGGAACTGGAGCCTGCGGGGAAGCGGGCGAGGTTGCGCCCTCCCCACCCGGGGGGGGGAGGAGGAGGAGGAGGAGAGGGGGCTGCCGCCGCCCATCGGTTACGGGGCGGCGAGTCCCTCGCCCCCGAGGCATTGCAAGGCGCCGCGGAGGGGAGAAGGCGCACAAAGTGGGGCCCGGGTCCCGCACGGAGCCCCCCCCTCCCCGCCCGCCCCCAGGGAGCCGAGGTGCGGTGCGGTGCGCGGTAGCGATGCGGCTCTGGCTGCGCTTCGGGCTGGTGCTGAGCGCCGGGCTCAGCGCCGTGGCTGCCGCGGTGAGTGCGGGAGGGGTTTTCTCGGCAGGGCTGCGGGGCGGGAGGACCACGGAAGACCCTCTCACCGGGACGGGGAGTCCCTGTTCTCTGCCCCCATCCCTCCTCTCTGTCCCCATTCCTGCCTCCTCTCTGCTCCCACCCGCCCTCTCTGTCCCCATCCCTGCTCTCACTCTGTCCCCAACCCTTCCCTCTGTCCCCAACCCTTCCCTCCTCTCTCTGTGCCCCCCATCCCTCCTCTCTCTGTGCCCCCCATCCCTCCTCTCTCTGTGCCCCCCATCCCTCCTCTCTCTGTGCCCCCCATCCCTCCTCTCTCTGTGCCCCCCATCCCTCCTCTCTCTCTGATCCCCATCCCTCCTCTCTCTCTGATCCCCATCCCTCCTCTCTCTCTGATCCCCATCCCTCCTCTCTCTCTGATCCCCATCCCTCCTCTCTCTCTGATCCCCATCCCTCTCTCTCTCTCTGATCCCCATCCCTCTCTCTCTCTTTGATCCCCATCCCTCTCTCTCTCTTTGATCCCCATCCCTCTCTCTCTCTTTGATCCCCATCCCTCTCTCTCTCTCTGTCCCCCATCCCTCTCTCTTTCTGCACCGCCCAAATCTCCTCTCTCTGTGCCCCCCAACCCTCCTCTCTCTCTGCCTCCCGTTCCTGCTCTCTGCCCCCCATCCCTCCTGTCTGCCTTCCATCCCTTCTCTCTCCACTTTCCCTCTCCCACAGCTCCGGCAAGGAGCGCCACTGACTCTGGTGGGAATACAAAGCATGCACTCACTCGAAGGTTCAAAGTAGCAAGATGTGTTTCCACGGTAAAAAAAAAAAAAAAAAAAAAAAAAAAAAACCAAAAAAAAAACCCCAAAACCCAAAAGGTGAGCTTTTTTGGGGGGGCTGGGGCGGCAAGAAGAAAATCAAAAAAAAGAAGGTTGTTTGCTTGGATTCTAAGTGTATTACTCGCTGCCATTGACCCCTCACATTGGGCAGGAGGCTAGGAACCAGGAAGGATCCCGATGTTAATGGTTAAAGTTGAGTTCTGGCACCTTTCCTGATGGAGGCAGATTCGGCCAGGGACATTTAAAATCGAAAGTATGCAAGGAGTCTGAAAGTTTTGCTCAGGGAGCTAATTTTATCACTGAGATATTAGCTATCCGCTGTCCTTAAGTTAAAGGACTCTCTTTCCTGGCGCTCCTGAAGTATTTATGCAGTTCCTTCTGTACCTCTAAGCAAAGAGTAGTTGACATAAGAGTTTGAAATAAGCATTTTTTCATGTCTTCTTGGTTTCTTGCATTTGATTAGGTTGATGCTGTAGTAGTGACATCCAGGGGTGCAGAAAACTCTTAAGTAGCCATGGGCAGATGGATTTTTGTTGTGCTTTCTGCTATAAATTCAGGATCTTGCGTTAGTAACCAGTAAAGGAAGCACTGAAATGGTAGTTTTAAATTATTTCTCTGCAGTTTTAGGTGAAATTAGGTTCCAAAAAGAATTATGATATCTCTATGTGACCATGAGGACGGTATGTATGCCCTGAATCAGCTGAAGTAAGAAATGCACTGAACTTCTGATGTCTTATCTATTCCTCCTAGGTTGATAGTATCAGCTTACTCTGATTGCTGTAAATCACAGGGTGATGTACCTCTTAGGCTATTCATCCATCATATGGCAATAAGCTGATAAAACTGTATTCCTTTCAGAATACAATTAATTTTAATTAAAATCTTTTGACATAAATAATGCACGTTTGAGTTCTGAATGTGGTATTCTTAGAGGTATAAATATTTTCTCATCTTGCGCTGTAAAATGAAGTTATTGGGTAAACCGTGACTGTCAAAGGCAGACAACTACTTAGGGAAGATCTGCTTTTTAACAGGAGATACAAATATTAATATCAGTCATACAATTTCAGGTCTTCTGTAGCAATGCTGAAGAGGCTGTGTTTTAGAAGTGCCCTTTATGTGCTGTTTAAATTGTTTCATTATAATCAAGAGTCCTTAAAATGTAATCTGGAGCTGTTAATTATATTATGAAGTTATCTCCCTAATTAACCGTTTTTTCTATGCTATGCTGACTGCAGATTTGCACTTCCTCATCAGCACCACTGGGAAACACAAGTGGAAGTTGAGCTCTTTGCAGTTTTGTTGCCTTGGATAAGCTTTCAACTGTACATGAGTGTCTTTTCAATCAATTCTGTTCTGTTGACATTGTCCCCAGCTCCACGGTCTTGCCTGTCACTAGCAACTACCCAAAAGGTGATGGAGGCTCCTGTCGGCCAGTAACATACCAGGTGTGGGTGGTGGTCTTAGGGGCTTCTCTTTGGAGGTCCTTGAGCTGGGCTGATCCCTCTGAGTGGTTGTGGCTGGGTGGTGTGGTTCACTACACACTTGGGCAGAACCTCTTACTTATCCTTTTGGAGAGCTGGCAGAGGTGGCCCAGTGCTCGCATTGTCCTCAGATGAACGTGTTCCCGCTGTTTACATTTACAGAGTAGCTGTGTTAGCAGAGGAGTGTGTGGTAGGCAAGGTTGTATGCAGGGCTGTTGGCAATAGACTGAATGGAGCAACTGCTTTTCTCCAAAAAAAAAAATCATACGGGTTCTCTCTTCCCCCGAATAACTTGTTAGCTAGATTTTTTTAAAAAAGCAGTGTATTTGTGCAGCCACAGTCTTTCCCAGTTCTTAATTGCCCTAAACTAGCCTTTATCACAGAATTGCTGAAACAGTAGGATGTTTTGGAAGTTGTCTAGTCCAGACCCCCAGTTACAGCAGGCTCAGTTTTTGGATATCTCCGAGAAAAACGACTCCACAACCTCTCTGGCCAACATGTGCCAGTGCTTAATCACCCTCACAGTAAAGTATTTCTTCAAATGTGCGTCATGGTTGTTCAGGGGTATCTCACAAAGACCTGAGACCATGCCTGTGAATGCAAACATAGCAGAAGCAGGTTGTGCTGTGTTGGTGGTGGTGATTCTGCAGTGTAAGGGGTCTGGCAGAGGGAAAAATTGTTTTTATCACTGACACATGCATGATAAAATACGTACAAGGAGATTTGGAAGCACTGCTCTCACAGAGGCATTTCACATAGGAAAGCCAGCATTCAGCCAGCTACTGTCAGGATCATGCGCCTCAGTAGAAAAAAGGGAGCTGCTCCATTGCAGCTCCCACAGGTTGTAATGTGGTGCTATAAAATGCATCCAGATGTTTCACTGGAAGCTCAGTATAATTATATTTATATATAAATATAATCTAAATGGTAATTATAGCTAATCTGGACTTTCATGCTGTTCTATGTTCTTCTCAGGAGATTAATTTTCAAATCATAAGGGGAGTAGAGTGGAAGAAAGAGCAGTAGATTAAGTTGTTTCCAGGTCAGACTGAGAAACTGCTCCCATGAGACAGTTACAGGAGAAGATTGTTTTGATGGGTCTCTGCAGGGGCTCTCATTTCTGACACTCTTCAGGCTGCCATTTCCTTTGAAGAAAGTCTGTTTCCTAACATTAGTACTGCTTGGTTGAGAGATGACAATGCCGTGGAAATCCCAGTCTCATGTTTCAGTACCTTGTTGATGCTGCTGCAGCACCGGTCCCTGTGCTTTCTGCAATGGAGCAAGAACTTCCAGCCATTCTTGAGCCCTGGGGCAAGTCACCTTGGACACAAGTGGGCTGGCTGCCTTGTAATGCTGGGGGAATGGAGGAGATGCCCTATCCACTGCCACTCAGTACAGACAACTACTCTGTAAGATCCCTGTTTATCTCTCTTTCTACTTTTAGTGTTGGTGAAACAGGAGCTGGGCCAGACTGAGAGCAAACTTTTTCCAGCTCCTAGGAGGAGGCGGGCCAAAACAGTGAAAAAAGCATGTATTCCACCAGTGCTGTTTGAGTTGAGTGTGTGGTGGCAGTTGGGGACACACTGGTGGGAGGCCAGGAGGTTCCTGTTCCTGGGTAAACCCCATCTGGGGAGTGGTACCCCGTCTGTGGCCACGTGGTGGTGGCTCTGCTTTGACACCCTCATGCCTTCCTTACATCACTCCTATTTAAATTGTATTTGGGGCTGCAGTATAACACATGCAGTTTGAGACCAAAAGTGAAAAAATAAATTGCTTCCAATTAGTGTGAATGATTTTTCTGTTCCTTTTTTTGTTAAAAATATGTTTTATTGAGATGAAAACATACAGGGTAGATAAACTGAGAGGAGATAAAAGAAATGACCCGGGCTTTTGGCATGTGACTGAGGAGAAGTCATAGTACTGAGTGTGAAGAAATGACAGCTTTTATCAGTGAAACTGTGCTTTTGCTGGGGAAACTGACTGTGCTTTCGCCAGTGAAAATGTGCTTTTACCCGTGAAATTGACTGTGCTTTTACCAGTGAAATAAGGCTGGGTTGAGCACCTGCCTTCTGCAGACGTTCGTGTCTAGGGCTAGTGCTGTTTTTGGTGTTGAGAGACATATCCACTAAGGTCATTTGACATCCCTGCGTGTCCTCAAGGATCTGTCAATACCAATCTAACAAGCCCTGTCATGTATTAGTCCAGGATGGAGATATGGTTGCTTCACCTCAGAAAATGTGGCCAGAAGAAGAGACCCAAATGACTTCCAACGAGTTAAGTACCTCTTGGGCCAAAAGGCATCACAGAGGAATGAGATTCAGTTCCCCCTGCCAAGCTATGATGTGGTTCAGGATTGTCTGAAGAAGAGCAGTATAGCACTGCGTTTTCTTCCTCTTGGAGTGAGGTGGCTTGGCAGGAAGGAATATGAGACGTAGAGGAATTGAGAGTACACCGCAGAGGGCCATGATGGCTTGGGTAGGAACATGGGTTTCCAGCCCGAGGGCGAGGAGCACGTGCCGATGAAGCGGGAGTCAAGGGTTCATCTGTCCATTCTGAGCAATGGAGCGTAATTTGGTCAATATAGATACTAAAAAAAAAATGCATGGACACTTCTGGGAGAAATGGGGGTGGGCCTGGTGACTCCTTGCTCCCAGGAGAATGTCCTTTTCCCTGCTGTTAGGCTGTTTTGGGAACATGTACCTGTCTGCTGCCAGCTGTGTTGGAGAATGTGGTCCCTTGTCCTCCCTGAGCAGTCAGTCCTGATTCATCTCCATGAACTTCATTCCTGGAGCCAACTGTTGAGTGTCAGCACACACAAGTGCGTTCCTGGACTGTCATCCGAAGTAGCATTGTTTTTGCTTCTGAGCACTTGTGTGTATCAAACGCCTGCAGGACCACTGATGTTTCACTGCAGCTCCCCTGCTTGGCGTGTATAATCCTGGGATATCATTAGCTTGTGTAATACCTGAGATTATGCTGTCAGTTGCCTTAGTCGCTTAGAGGAACGTAGGATAGCTGCTACACGCCGCTAAGACAATTGTTTAAAAATATCAGGAACCATCTAGGGATAAGCTTATGAATATTGTTCTTTTTATAGAACTAGACTAAACAAAGGAAGATTCAACAACCTCAACATGAGAATAAATTGACTTAGTTCATCAGTGTTTAAAAGTTACATAGTGCTCCCTTCCCAGAATTTCCATTGACTTTCCCGTCACAAAGGCCCTTAACACCTTGTGAAATTTGGTCAAAAGGAAGAATTTGGACATGGGCTATGCCCTGACTGAAGTAGCAACCTGTGCCTTTAGTGAGTAGCTGGAGGTGTGAAGTACTGCTGCAACTGAACCATGTTTGTGGGAAGATGCGTTTTTGATCCTCTGGGTTGTGAGTGACTGGAATTATTCTTGGTGATTGAGTACATCAGAAAAGTATGTGACATTAGCCCTCCAAGAGTCTTTATATAGCAGTATCTTGTACGATGTGGAAGTAAAACACAGAACAAGGTAAAACATTGTCAATATGTCCATTACTATCATTATACTGTTCTAATCTGAAGTGACTTGCAGTAAAGACAACGGCAAATGTGTTCTTAATAAAGAACATAAGTAGAAAATATTAAGAAAGTGTTGTTAGACTCTGACAGGTGTAAACAGAAAAAGGATGATCAAAGATTTAATAAAAATGTTTGTGTCCATTTTAGCTTTAAGTTCCTGTTTAGGATTGAGAAATATATGTATGTAATTAAGCAGGTTTCAGTAAATGTTTTAAAGACTAAAAGGTTGACTGTTTAAACTTCCTTTCTCTCAGAGATACTCTTTTACAAAAGGAGAAGCTTGGGTAAACTGTCTAAATTGAAAAAAAAGATACAGTAGTGTGTATTTAAAAGCACTTTAGCTTCCAGTCTCTAGTACTTCTGCTATACTCTGTTCTGCTCTGGATTCGCTTATTACCCATTAGATTAATCCAGTATCTCAAGTATGTATTTCTTAGGAAACCTCTTCCATTGTGCCTGCTTCGATCATATTTCCAGCACAGGCAAAAAACCATCGTAAGCCTTGAAATTGTGTTAACTCTTCTTAGCTTAGGAGACTGTGTGATGGTAGTAGGAAATACACCTTTTCGCCTCTGATTTGCCATATCATTAGGTGTCTCAACACTTGTACTTAGGGACTCAAATGAGAATTGTAGTCCTGATTTTATATCTGTGCTAGGATGTTTCAGTGACACCGGTGCAAGGTGTCAGAGCAGGGGAGCAGGTGCCAGGTGCTGTGGGAGCCAGCAGCCTTGGAATCCGCTTGGGTGGAGATGAGTCAGCCTTGCCTCACAGCCCACAAAAACCCTCCTTTTTTTTGGCTTGGATTGCCTTACGGTAACATAAAACAGACGTGGCCAAAGATGAACTGAGGGAAGCCAGAGAAGAGCTGGAAAAAGATAGTTTTTCTTTTTATTCTTTTCTTTATTATGTTTTCTTATGTTACCTTCATGGAGAATATTAAAAGGATGCTGTCCTCGCACGTGTTCTAAAATAAATGGAGTAAGATTTTCCAACATTGGACCAACTTAATTAACAGAAATCATAGCTGTTTTTAGCAAAGCTACAAATTTTAGGTAGGTTGGGGCGGCGGTTTGGCTGGGTCCAAGAGAAGAGCTACTAAACATCCTCTGTTCCCCTCCTTTCCTTTGCCTTTTCTCTCTGTGCGTACTCCTGCTGCCTTCACCTTTCCTGTTGCTGGCACACAGCCTCTTGCAGGAGCTGAGGAAGGGTGTGCATCTTCAACAGAACAATGTAAAGGACAAAACATGAAGTGCTGTCTAGTGTGCAGAGTAAACAAATTGCAAAATAATAATTCATTTTCTGTCATCTTTTTGTGGCTTTTGTCTGCTTGTAGAAGTGACAGAGAACGTTTTGAGATTAAGCTTTTCAAGGTATCTGAAAGGGAACTGGTGGAGTAAATTATCAAAATTATAAAATAATTCATAGAATTAATCATAGAATGTTTTGGTTTGGAAGGGACCTTAAAGATCATCCAGTTCCAACCCCCCTGCCATGGACAGGGACACCTCCCAGGCTCCTCAAGGCCCCATCCAACCTGGCCTTGAACACTTCCACGGAGGATGCATCCACAGCTTCCCTGGGCAACCTGTGCCAGTGTCTCACCACCTTCGTCATGGACAGTTTCTTCCTGATGTCTAATCTATATCTTCCCTCTTCCTATTAAAGCCATTTCCCCTAAAAAGTCCCTCCCCAGCTTTCTTGTAGCCCCCTTCAGGTACCAGAAGTTCTCTCCAGAGACTTCTCTCCAGGCTGAATAACCCCAACTCTCTCAGCCTGTTCTCATAGCAGAGGTGCTCCATCCCTTTGATCAGGAAATCAGTTTAATACGCAAGGATTAGTAGGAAGAGCTAGAATATTTTGACTAAAAGCCTAATGAGTGAGGTGTTTTGCATTCATAAGTGATATAGCCTTTTGCAGATTGCTCTTGGGACAAAGTATCAGTTACCCTGTGTGTGTATAACAATGTATACCTTAAAGAACTTTTCAACTTAGAAGCAGAAATGAGTTTGTCAGTCCAGTGGAGATGCCTATCCAGCTGCTGAAGTGGGAGCAGGAGAGATGTGATGAAGACCTCGAGTTTGCAGACTCTGTGTTTCATCTCTTAACTGAGCTATGATGAAAGCCACAAATCAGCTCTAGATCTTGAACTTTTTTAAAAGGTGCCAGAATTCTGGTGGTGTTCCCTACCTTTCACTAGAAGAAAAGTACTTGAGGCACTGAACATTGCATCTCCTCTACTGCCTGTAAAAAACAATATCCAGGCTTTTCTCTGCCTGTGTTTGTCTGAGCTGCTGGGAGATTTATAATCTGTCTGGCTACATGGGAGGTCTGTGGTTTCACCAAGATGCTCAACCTTCTTTCTAACCAAGGTGCCCTTTCCTGCATCTTCTGTAAATGAGGATCTTACAGCATTGGAGCATGAACCTGGTAGAGCATTTCTAAATGGTTTAATGTATGAAAGTGTTCTAATTCATTAATATAGTTGATGCTGTTCTTACCCATGCATTATTTGTATAATCATTCATGTTGCAAATTCGCAGTGAAGTATGTAACCTTTCATGCAAAACATCACTAACTTAGGGAAAAAATGCATTATTTTCTAGCTGGTTCTACTTTAATAGATAATTTCTGGGGTCCTTAGTTTAGTATATAGATACTGGAATGATAAGGGCTTTTTCTTTTTCTTTTTCTTTCTTTTTTTTTTTCTTGTCATGACAATTGTTTCAGTTGTAGCTAAGGGACAAAACAAATTAGCCCATTAGCCCATTTTCACTGGATAGCTATGTGCTGACTGGATATTCTAAGTCTTTTGGTCTTATTAGTCCAGTTGTTTATCTAGTGGAAGAAAACTTGTTTTCTAGTCTACTGAAGAATTCTACTGAAATATTTGATCATCTCAAAGCATTGAAACAAATCCTAAGGCTGTAATGAAACCCAAATAAGGCTGAAAAATTACACTGGTATGGACTTATGGGGCTGTAAAGAATTAGAACAAAACTCTGAAGAAAAATTAGTACATTAATAGTTTGTATTCATAGTGCACATATTAAGGGAAAAATCAGCTAAGTGAGGGTAGACTCAAACATTCCAGGAATTTTCATATTGTGCTTGAAGTTCTGTCCCTTTTATGGCAATGGTAAGTCAGTTATCTGCTAGCAGAATAATAAAGGATAAATTCTGGCTGCCATAAAGCCAAGATGCATGTGCAAACAGGATTCAGGGCCAAAACTGTGAAGATTTTTTTAGCTGTAAATACTCGAGTGTTTTTAACAGTTTGCAAGAACAGGCAAGGAAGACTAAAACTGTAAAAGCTTGTAATATTATAGCCTTGCTTGAGAAAATTGAGTTTGTTTTTTTTTTTTACTGAAACTATAATTCTTTTTTAGCTGAAGTCTGTGGATTGGGGCTGTATCTTTGTTAAGAACAGCTGCATTTTTTGAATCAACATGGACATACTTAGAGAAAAACGGGGAATAGCAAGAGGTATAAGTGAAAGTGTGAAGAAAGTATGAAGCTTAACATTATCCTAGAGAGTCTATCTTTTTATCATTTTTTTCAAATGGTGCAGTGATTCTGAGGAGTCAAGGCTGTGTGACTCATCCCAAGGGACTAGAGTAGAAACCAGGGCAAGAAGCATCCCAGAAGCCAGACGTTAGTAGATTGTCAAAAACTGGTATTAAAAAACAGAAGTCAGGAAAGAGGAAAAGGGCTAAGTGCTAGAGCCCTGCCCTTACACTTTTGCTTACCTGTAGAACAACTTTGGGAGCTGAGTCTGGCTCCTAGCTCCTGCCACTGGTTGTGAGGACCCCCCAGCTGGCAGTCCTAGCCTGGAGGGGGCTGTTCCTCTTATCAATGTTGGTAAATCCCAGCTGGAGGGGGACTCAGACATAGGTTCTGGTGATGTTAATTCTTATACTATGTAATCCCACTGTCTATGACTTGCTATTACTATTTTAAGACTTACTTTCCATTATGGACCTTGGTGATACAGCAGAAGTTGTACCAGTGCCTGAGGTCTTTGTGTTAACTAATGCCTCGCCTCATACCCTTGAGAATGCCAAAGTAATAGTTCAAATCATGCAGAAAACCAAATCCATCTTGTTGGGGAAGTGCTTTTGAAAATGTGCTCTGATTCACACTGGTAGTGCACACAGGATGCTGAATTTTGATGCATTTTTCAGGAATGGTGTGCTTGGTTGGGAAAGAGCTTGTGCTCTTGAATGGGCTGGATGTGTCATGAGCATAGAAGAGCCTTGAATAGTAATCTGAGATGAGCAGGTAGGCAGCTGCCAGCCTTGCAGTGATTCTAGTTTGGTGCCCTCTGTCCTGTCAGGTCATTTCCTCAAAGCTGCTCATGATTTTGGCTTTCGTTTAATTAATTTTTAGAGTAATTGAAGGTGCTAAGGATGTGGAAGGATTTTTCTAGAGCATCAAGGAGGCAAAAGATGATGGTGACAGGGCAAAGCCAGAAAACTACATAAGTCAAATATGAAGAAGGTGGTTGTGTGAGGATGCTTCTATGTACCATCGTTATAAGAATCATGTTTTTTTTTCCTAGTATCTTCAAATAAAATCCTCAAAGGAACAAGCCTAGCAAGCAATTGTCTTATACCCATTTGTGTCACCATAGTCTTTGCTAAAGTAATGTACCCTGTTAAAAGCTGTTTGTTCTAGGCACTTTCCTGATGTTCAGATGCACTTATTAGTACCGCGGGAGCTGCTGGTGCTGGAATGGACTTGGCTATGTGAGCGCGAGAGGAGAAGGTCTGTGCAATCCTGTAGATGATACATATTCCTGGGGACTGCCAGGCCCACAGAAAGTACAGCAGCACAGAACACGTATGGAGTATTATCAAGACTAACAGAACCTATGTTAAGGCCTGAGCTGGCATCTACATCATTCCTGTGCAGCTTGGAATGAAACAAAGCATATTATGATTTCGGTCCAGAGTTTTCAAATTACCAATACTGTGCACAATTTTAGTCACTCACACAACATGAGAAACAACTGTGTATTGACAGGCGTGTAAGTCTGGACATCATTTCAACAAAAGGCATCGTTTTTTCATTTAATGTCAAGGGGAGGGATTTAGATTAGACATTAGAAAAAAAATCATTATCAGAGTGGTGAGGCACTGGCACAAGTTTCCCAGGGATGTTGTGGGTGCCCCCTCCCTGGAGGTGTTCAAGGCTGGTTTGGATGGAATCTTGAGCAGCGTGGTCTGGTGGGAGGTGTCCCTGCCCATGGCACGAGTGTTGGAACTGAGTGATCTTTAAGGTCCCTTCCAACCCAAACCATTCTATGATTCTATATCAATATATTTTATTTTGATAAATAGTCTCCTGTTGGTTAAAATTAAGTGAATCGTTTTAGCTTGTAAATGAGAACAGGACACAGAACTTAATGCTATGCCAAAACACTCCATGTACTGAGTATCTGTTCTCTGCTGAGCTCAGGTTTATTTTAGCTGGACTGCTACCCTGTACCACAGGGCCCACAAGCGTTTCTTTGTTTTTCTAAATCCCCATTCATTATCATAGATTAAAGTCTGAACATTTCATGAACAAAATGTAAGAAGTTATGCATTTCCCTCCCCATGCTCTCTCAGATGCTTGCCATCACTGTAACGGGAAATTACATGGAAAAAGTTTGCACATGTGTGTATCTATTTTGTGCAAGAAAAATGTATCAAATTGATTAATATGGGAAGGGGCATATGCGATTATGTCATGTCTTGTATTGTTTTTGATAACACCCCTACATTGCTGATAAATGTGGTTCAGCTGTCTAGAAAATTATTTCACAGTTCTGAATTTGAAGATACATAAATCATATCAAATCAGTCACAAAGACAGAGAATGAGTTCTCTGTGAAGCTGCACATATTAATGGGCTAAATATTGCTGAAAAGAATTGAATGTTTTGATATACTTTAAAAGTGAGTCTCTTATTTTTCTCTGCCTGAAGACAACTAATGAAATTCTGGAATGTTAGGTAAAATGGCTACACCACCACTAGTTAAAACTGGATTTATAACATTGCGTGTGAAGTGATCTGTTTCTCATCACTATTGTTTGCTGTGGTAGAAAGTGTGAAGTGCAGAATTCCTATGCTTAGATTTATAGTATTAGATGGAAGCTGCTAAGAAAACATTTTTAAAATCTGAATCAGAACATGCTAAAGGCAGAATTATCATGAACCTTCGTAATTAACCAATCTTATAGCTGTTGCTGGTGATGGGCAGCAATCTCAGTACAAATTGTTAACCTGATAGCCCAATATCAAATGAGATAATTCATAGGAATTAGCCATTTGACTGAAATTTGGGCTGGTGCTTCAAGGTGTAACTGGCTGCAGGAATTAGTTTCCCGCTAAGTGTAAAACTGGGTCTGTGATAGAGAAGCCTGATCTTACTCAGGTGTCCATTTCTTTAGACTGGTAATTTGCCTACCTCTATTTTGGATGGTGGGAAAGGGACTGTAGAAGAGTTAGGACACTTTGCACATTTTGGTGAAATATTGAGATACCAGCTGGGTGGAGAAATAATTTCCAAGTGTTTTGGCTGAGTAAGACCAATATCCACACTTAGATGTCCCCTCGTATCCTTCCATGTATGCTGTGCTCCCTGTGGAATAGGTGGTGTTTCAGCCTTTTCTTTACGCTTGCTTTATTGCTGTATACAAAAAAGCTGTACGAGCTTTTTCTTCCCTGGCTATTTATTGCATCCTGTTTGTAAAGCCATGGAGGTGAATAAGCACCTAATGCCCTTCATCCCAATGGAGGGGCAGAGGAGTGCACAGCAGCTGGTGGGCTGTGCATACTGAATCAGACACTTGGCAGTCACATCTGCCTCCCCTGAGCTGGAGGATGACCAGCAGGAATCCCACATCCTTGGCCTGTCCCTCCAGGACCACAGAGGTTTGATCTCCAGTAAAGTTTGAGGTAGCAGCCCTGCTCTGTCCTCGCCTGGAGTTGCTTTCAAAGCTGAACTCACCAACCGATTGCAGTAGGGAATAAGAGCAATGCCATTTCCTCTTCAAAACCTAAAGGCAATGAGAAAGGGAACAAGCTGTAAAAAGGCCAGAAAATGTCACTAAGGTCTGTGTGTCTTTTCTTTCTTTTAGGGTGTTTCAGACATTTGTTTCTGACGTGAGAATTTACTTCTGTCACTGAAGAATTATTACGTGCAGAGAAGTAGGCGAGCGGTCTTGGTCAGCAGAATAAAAATTAGTTTCATCAGCTTGGTTGGCTGAGGGTTAATTGATATAAACAGATTTATGGAGAGAAGAAAAGGCTAGTCAGATATCCCCTGCCTGTTTTCCTTACTTTCAACCCAGTGTTACCCTCTTCCCTGGACTGAAAGTCCAGTGTCATGTCTGTAACTACTTTATTTATTTCCAGTATGTTTTGATGTTTAGACTTAGTGATGATGGGCTGATAGCTTCCTAAAAACATAGTCAATTAAAATATAACAGAACATGTGAAAATATATGCTATTATCTAATGTCAGAAAGCCATTAAAAGCTTCTGGATGTGTTGACAGGTAGCTGTAATGATCAAGGGAAAAGTACCTCCTGAGGCTCCAAGCTGGTTCATCAAAGGATTATTTTTACAAAATGATAAAGACATTAACAAAGAGACATCTTTCAAAATATTATCTGTAGAGTACAAGGCAACTTTTTCTGTAGGGTTTGGTTTAATATTTTCCACTATTAAGTGAACACTTCAAACTAGCTTCAAAGTCCGTCTATTTCTTGATACCTGTTTTTCTCCTCTCTGTATCTCTAACGGTGTATAGGAGATAGACTACTGGGTGGGATTTTCCAGTAGTCTGTTAGTCCAGAGGTGTTTTCATGGAAGAAGGACTAATTACGAGAGGTTGACTGGAACCCATAAAGTTTTGTGGCAGTGCCCAATTGGTGTATTTTTTCTTTATTGAGGACTACTGATAGCGGGAACAGATCACAGCATCTAGAACCCCCGTGAAATGTAGGAATACATATGTTTTGGGGGAAAACCAGCCCAAAATGTTTAGGAATAAAAGATAACTTTTTTTTTTTTTTTATTTCTTTTCTGAGGCCTTATCAAAAAGTATTGGAAATGAAAATTTTGGAGAAAATTTCGAAAGAAATGTACATTCTGTATTTCTGTCTCAGAATAGGCAGTAAAATATTTGCTAAGGTAGTGATAAAAATGCTACCACTGTACTTTTATTCACCAGAATTCTTACTAAAATTATCAATGGTTTGAATAAAAAATTTCATTTTGGAACCAAATATCAACCAAACACAATGCAGTCTGTACTACTCTCAATTCTGTGCTAAGTACAGTGGCCTGTAGCATTGCATGGGGTTGTTGTGGCCCAGGTGCAGTACCCAACACTTAGCCGTGTTCAGTTCCATACAATTGACTTTGATCCATTGATCCAGCTTGTCCAAATCCCTGCTTAGAGTTCATGCAGGCTTTCTTGATACCTTTTTTTCCCTTTCCCGTTTTTCAGTCGACGTGTACAAGGAACTGCTCTTTCTGAGCAGGTCTGTCTAGCTGCTTAGATACCCTGTTGAAGCAAAAAGTGAAGTTCTTCAGCTCCATAAAGGTAATGAGCTGCTTATCTGGTTGTTGTCCTTGGAAAAGATCCGTTCGTTGCTGATCAGTTGGACCAAGGAAGTTGTTGCAGGCAGAATCCAAACCAGCTGCTGATGAAAGTTTCTGGCTGTGTGTGTGGGAGCAGAAATCCCGTCCTTATTTTGCCACAAGCTGCTTTAGCAGTCCTAGGAAGTATTTTTTGCTTCCCTGTAGCTCCCTTTCCCAAAGGTGGTGTAAGGATAAGAAAACTTACTGATCTTCAAGAATTGAAACAGGCTGCCCAGGGAAGTGGTTGAGTTACCATCCCTAGCGGTATCTAAAAGACGTGTAGATGTTGTACTTAGGGACATGTTTTAGTGGTGGACTTGGCAGTGTGAGGTTTATGGTTAGACTCAATGATCTTAAAGGTCTTTCCTAACTTAAATGATTCTATGACTAAAAGTGGGATGTCAGTTGTGTGATATTCTGTGATAGGGATTATACAAAGTCTGAAAGTGTATAATAAAAAATCATGTGACTGAAGATTAATTTTTCAGTATCACCATCTTCAGGAACAAAAGGCGTGTGCATGTCCAAAGAGTTGGCAGCACACTTGGACCCACCACTTAACATGTAATTCTGGGTTGTCTAGCTTTTTCTGGTATTGACCCTTGCTGTTCTCATCTTTTAGGTGTTTCTATGGTAACTACAGAGACAAAAACTTTAAATAAAGAGGGTAAATATCAGAATGGGAAAAAAGATGGATGACCAGGGGAATTTTGTCAGAGGGTTAGGATAGTGCACCATAGTAGCTGGGAATTTCCATCTGAAGCTTTTATTTTGGCTACTTCTTTGTTACCCTCTTGCGGAATACAAATGTTCCTAACTTTAATTGCAGTATGTTTAAAAGCATATAATCTAAATTGTTTCTGCTTAGAACCCCCAAACAGGTGGGTTTTTTTCCTACAAGACAAGGCAAGCATTGACAGAATTATTTGGATGAGTAAAGGTCATAGATTTGAATTTCGGTACCCAGTATAAAGGAGGAAAATCAGACAGAATAGCTTTAACACGTATGGTGCCTGCCAATTTTTTTTTGAGGACAATACAGCCTAATTTATTATATTTTAGTGATTTATAAAAGTCTTTTGGAAATGGAAATTTTAACTCCTGAATTTTTTTTTTCAGTTTCTTTAATGTGAAATTCCTTTCCAGTGAAATAAAGGGAAATGAAGTAAAAGAATAAAGGGAAGGTTTGCCAACAAATGATAAGCTTTGGATTGTTATAAATAACTTTGAAAAGTTCAGTGTCATAATATGAGAGAGCATGCTACCTGCTGTCCTCTTCCCTCACTGCTAATTGAAAATAGGCTGGGAGTAATTTAATTCTTTACAATTAATTTTACAGAGCTGAGCAAGATAGGCAATCCAGACTGTTCTCAGCTGGACAGCAAACAGTAGAGCTATTCTTTTGGTCTGAAGATCCTGACCTCACAGGGAAAAGTGATCCAACTGCTTCCAAAATAGGCACATCTGTTTACTGTAGTACTTTGTCACTCAGAACACTCGATGCACGCTCCACCAGTTGAAGTATGGGTGAGATAAATGTGGAGTTCCAGAATAAAAGATATGAAACTACACTTCATCCTAAAAATTTTAGGCCCACCTACATTTTTTTTTTTTTTGTTCAGAAAAGCTATGTCAATCTATTTTAGGGAGTACAAGAGACAGATTTTGATCTTAATTCTCCTCACTGTTTGTAGTTTCTGGTGGGTACCTACTTTATCTGTCTTTAATATACTTACACAGACTAAATCACTTTAGCATCATACAGGAGTAAATTTTTCTGCATTCTGGTTCTGGAATATAGAAACGGAGAAGGAAATGCAAAACAAGTATCCTATCAGTTTGCTTTGTTTTCTTTCTCCGTTGGAAGTGCAATGCATTTGAGATATTAAAAAGAAACACTGACATTTAACATGGTTGTAGACTGAGGAGAGTATGTAATCTTACCTTTGTAAGTACTATTGTTTTGCTTATAGACAATTTTCTTTATTGGGTTCAGACTAAGATAGCTCCCAGCCCTTGCCAGCTCCTTCCCCAGCGTGAGGATGAGAAACAGCTGAAGTCACTTGGTCTGTTCAGCCTGGAGAAGAGGAGACTCAGAGGGGATCTCATAGCTGTTTACTGCCTTCTCACAAGGGAGAGAGGTGAAACAGGTGCTGATCTCTCTTGTGACCTATGATAGGACTGGAGGTAATGGCAGGAAGATGTGCCACAGCAGGTTTAGAATGGCTATTAGGAAGAGGTTCTTCACCCAGCAGGTAGTGGAGCATGGGAATAGCTCCCCAGGGAAGCAGTCATAGCACCCAGTCTGCCAGCATTCCAAAAGCATTTGGACAATGCTCTCAGTCACATGGTGTGAATGTTGGGAGTGTCCTATGTAGGGATAGGAGTTGAAGTCGATGATCGTTTTGGGTCCCTTCCAGCCTGGGTAATTCTATAATTCCAGAATCACGTAGCAGTGAATTAAGTATTGCAGAACTGATTGGTGGGGAAACAGATTTGTTGCTTTTCCTAAAAGGGTAATAACAAAAGGCAGCCTTCTAAGCAAACTTCATTCAGCTTCATAGTAAGATTAGAAGAATAGATTGTCCACACTAGTAAGACACTGGGAGTCAAGAAACTTGGTCTCTGTTTTAAATGTTTTGTGATTAATTTAACAGGGTTGGACAGGATAGGGAAGCAGGCTGGATTGACTCGAAGCTAATGCTAATGTCGCTGCATCCCAAAGGGAAGCCAAAAGGGACAATTCCACTCCTTTTCCTCAAGTATGTTAATGTCAGTGTCCGTTTTGCTGTAAGCTGGAGCCCATTCCAGCCTGGCGGGTTCCCAGTGTTGGCTCCTGGTATAGCTGGCTGCAGGACGGTCAGCATTAGTGGGAGCAGGGCCAGACCACAGCTGTTAACAGCAGCAGGGATTTGGGCTGTGCTGCAGGAACTGTGTTAACCACATCTTCAAGGTGTGGTTTCACATCAGAGCTGGCTTGACCCGCAGGGAGTGTGGAGGATGAGTGGGTCTAACCTTTTGGTCGCAGCCAGCTATTAGCTGGCTTCCCCAAACTGCAGCCTCGCTCCCTCTCTTGTCTGTCTGCATTTGGAGCAGTGGTAGCAATTAAATGTGTTTACATGATCTATAACCAAATGCACATCCCTCTTACCTCTGTCCATATGCTGACATAATACTAATATATTTTCATACAGAGAAAATGCTTAAAGAATATTCTGTTTTCATGGTCAAGTTCTGTACAACCTAAATATGGCCCCCTTTCACATCATACTGGCCTTTAGTTGCTTGATGGATTTCACAGGATTGCATCTCATTCAATACACAGAACAGACTGTGCTCACCAGTAGAGGGAGGATGTAGGGGTTTTCTTGCCTTACTTGCACTTTTTAGATTTGTTTCTTATTTAAGGTCTCATAATCAAGTTGTGCTTTGAAGGCAGAATAACTGCCTTCAGCTTATGAGCTTCCTGTGGCTTTCATCCCAATAATACCTGAGTACTTCAAAAAGGCACAAACTGATTTTTAGAAGCATAAAACCCTGAGATGGAAGGAAGCAACGTATTGCTGCATTCAACTGTTTCACCCCATTCTGTCTCTCCAAGCCAGGGTGATTCTTGAACCTTTCCTAAAGATTTCATAGCTATTTGCTGAGTGTGTGGGAGAGGAAGCATAGATAAGGTAATGTGAAAAGTACTTACTAATTAGCATTCAGTAGGATTTCATAGTTTGCTTTTAACACAATAACTTCAGCTGAATCTAGATATTTGAGATCTTCAGTCTGAGAAAGCATCCAACACCAAACACGTAGAAAATAGAGTATTTAGTGACTACCTGTGAAAAAGCATGGAAATGATTTGTGCAGCATCTTCAAGGGTTTTCATGGTAGTGGCAGGGACTGGATCCCGTTCTCCAGAGCACCACTCAACTGCCATAACCAGGAAACATCTTTGCTGTTGTCTGCTTCAGGTCTTGGTGCATCTTTTAGTACCTGCAACAACCAAGCAGCGATCATGCAGGCAGCCTGCTTTGTGATAGCAGAGCCTAATGCTGAATGTCATATTCTCTTAAAATTGACCTGAATGCAGCTGGCACTGACAGGGTTGGCTATGCTCAATCACAGTTTATGCTTTTTTTTCATAAGGGAAAAATGTTTTCCACTCCTTCCTAGGCAGCAAAAGTGCAAAGCAGATAGGGTGGTGCAACTTGGCCAGGCCAGGCTGGTGTAGAGGTCTTGGGTTGCCTCAGAGCCATAATAATTCAATGAGTTCAACCTGTACAGGAAAAGCAAGAGAAGAAAAGAAACTCTCTGCTCAGGGCAAGACTTATTCAGAGCTCTCACAGAGCACCTTAATTTTGCCTTTCCTAACTTGCCTTAGTATGGAAGGAGAAGGTTGTAAATCTAAAACCTTCAAAAACAATCCAAAGAACCAAGTGAATTGAACAAAAAAAAGTGTGATCATTTTTCCATTTTTACTCCTTCAAGAAAGGAAGGCTGTGAAGTGTAGCTCCACCACAGAGATTTTGATGGGAGTTACCAGTCCTCTGCTGTTTTCAGTTATCCCATTGCTTTCTTAGGGCAGGAGGAAGATGCAGTATTTGAAATCCCTTCTCAAAGGCTTCACAGTTACTTACTGAAAGCAGTGGTGAATTGCAAATTAATTTTTCCATGTCTCATCTAGGCTATTGTTTTGCTCCAGAGAAGAGACCTCCCCCTTTGCTTCTTTTTTCTGATTTTCTCAGCCCAGTGACTTTCCCTTGACTGTGACAGTTAATTCCCTTTTACATTATCTATTTACCTTATCTGTTATTCATCTTCTCCTCACTCCTTTGCACTGATGGTCTAGTCCCAGTGTGTTTGACTATCATTTTATTTTTCACATGTAGCTAATTGACCTTACCTGTATTGGCAGCGTTACTTGCTTTGCTTGTAATAAGCAAGAAAAGCGTATGCATCAAACCATGAGTTTTGATGTTCATGTTGTATGTATTTGAGTATTTTGCCTTTTAACTGCTGATAAACAGGCAATTCCCTGTTTACAAGCGGCTTAATCTGTTTAATGTACTCATTACAACATCCAGGCTTAGTCTGTGCTCCTCTTTTGGTGTTCCTGTCTTTCTGTTGAACTTTTGCCAAATATAACTTGTATGTCTGAAGACATGGAAGAGTTGGCGGAACGATTGTCTTCCTTTTTTTTCCCTGGAAATTGTTCAGTGGATTTTTGCTTCGGCAGGATTCTGTATTTTGTTTACCACTGTCCCCTCCGATGCTTAAAATTGGTGTGAGAAAATGTAAAGGACAGATGCTGCAGGACTTCTTTCCAAATCTGCTTTCCATCTCAATGAATATGAAGATGTTAAAACTAAAGCTAAAAGCTTTGTTAAAGCAACTGAAGAATGATAAAATCTGTGAATTTAGCTGAAGCTATGGTAAAACTGTAACAGTTATTTTTAGAATATATATAGACAGGTGCAGGTTTTTGCAACCTGTTTTGAATTATCTGTAGTAATAGAAAATCATATATTACTATTAAATATGTAAAACTTGAAGTTCTTCTGAGCATGTTTCTCCTTAGAGAGTATCTTTCAGAAGATCAGCGTTAGCACTGTGGCAAGGCTTGTCCTTCTACACATGGTGCCTTCTATGCACTTTTGGAAGAAGGTAACCGCAGCTATCTGCTGAGGGCAGTGTGCACCTCAAAACTGATTGTAAAGCTTGCGTGTATTACAGATGCATTAAACTCAGAGAATGTATGGTGAGATTTTTCTAATTATCTGTTTAAAGTAGTAATTAATTTAAAAACAAGGTCTTTGTTGTCTGGGAAGATATTGTATGCCTTCCCGAGTAAAGTAATTTGACACTATGAAGCTGGGTAAGCAGAGTGATGTAAATTTATAGAGCCCTTAGGACAAAATGAAATATGTAGGTTTTAATCTATTAGAAGGTTGAGTGGAAATACAGTAGAAGGGGAAAATTAAGAGTGTTGAGTGTAAGGTGTTTTATAACTTGTACATGCAAAACTTCAATGCATATAGAGACTAGAAAGCTCCCTATGGTTTTTGTGAGCTTTATTTTAGATCTTGAATATTAGGGTTGTGTGAAGACTACAAAATGAAGAAGGAAGCCAGAAGAAACCTGTCAGCCAAAAGTTTATGCTCCATTGGAGTTCTGTGTTCTGATTTTACTAAATGGGATCAGTAAATATTGATGAATAATTGTAGGTAGGTATCATGACATGAACGTACAATTTAGTAAGAATAGCTAAAAAAGTTTGAGGAATGATGGAGGTGGCTACTTTGGCTACTGTTGGTGTTTGAATAAGGACTGTGTTATTTGAATTCAAAGTGAACAAATATTAGAATTACATTATATGTCTTTTAAACATTTATGGGTGTCATGACATCCATAATGCATAATACCACAAGGACAAAATGTTGTGCTTTTTAAACTGCAAGATTTAATATTCTCAGTGTTGGCATTTCATTGTTTTTTAGGATCTTTTCTTTTAAAGAGTTTTGCTTTTAATATAAGTGAGTAATTGTTTTACATTTTCAAAGGAATAATAATGACATTGTGTTGCATTCTAGATAGTTCGGAATTTAGGAATGCGACTTTTATTTTAAGGTTGCATGGGATCTCCCAAAGGCATTTCACTTTTGACCTTTAGATGAAATAAATGGATGTTCGCTTTTTGTAGAAAGGACAGAGCCTGCTGGTGGAGTGTAAAGGCATTTTTTATTTAGCACAAAGTCAAGCTTTATGTGGAGAATTAGATATACAGATTAAGCAACAGTACTGAAATGAAGTAATGCCAATAAAATGCCAATCTTGTTCTTGCCCTAAATAAGTTTACATCCTTAAATTCAGATTGATAATGCACTTTTGTGTTATTAGTCTGCCTTTAGCTCCTTTGCTTCAAATTTTCCATTCATAATTTCATACTATGGAAATGCCTTTGTGTGTATGGTTGTACTGAGAGCCAGGCTTTATTTCTTCTGAAGTCTGGGGTGCCTGCCACGTGAGTTAGTACGTAAATTTGTTAACAGGTATGTCTGGTTTTCACAGTAGAACGGTTTTGATTGTAGTTAATACGAAACAGATAGGTGCCTAGATTACGACTTCTGCACTGCATCTATCTGTGTCTTCCTATTATTATGGTATTTGTAACATTATTTCTTTTAGCTGATCCTCAAGAGACTATGTGCAATTGTTTTGTGTGGCTTTATTTTTTTAAATGAAGTACATGTGCTGTAAATGGATTTTACATGTTAGAGAAGGCAAAATAAAGTGCAATCCATTGGAAGCAGGAGATGGAGACATTTATTGTGATGCTCTGTTATCTGTAGAAATTCATTCTTGGATGAAAACCAACCTTTTTGAAGTGCAGAACCAATCAGATGGAACAGGGAGGACTCTTGCCAGATGGCTTGTCCATCTTTCCAGCAATGGGTATGCCACTGAGGGGGGACCAAAGTTTCACTTGGCAGCTGAGGGTGCTGCCCTGTGTGGTCACACCTGTCCCAGAAGGGCCATACGTAGGTGAGCAGCACTGGAGTTCCCCTCTCCTCCCTGGGGTTGCAGTGAGACTAGATTGGTTTTGCTTGAACAATGTGTGCCACAAGGAGGAAATGCAAATTGTTTTCAGTTATTTACTGTACATACAAAGTAGGTCAAAGTCATGTTGAAATGTAAACTGCCATTTCCAGGCATTTGTTTTAGGTGTACCAACAATTGCAAAGCTCACCAACCCCCTTCCCCTCCCTCACTTCCCCTCTTCTGGACCAATGTAGTTTGGAGAAAAAGTCAAGAAAAAGTATTTTACAGAGCAAGTGGTAATCACTCTCCTGTAAACTGTTACACTGAATCCCCAAGTTTGTGGTGTATGGGGCACAGTGTATCCCTGTGGCAGAGTGTGGCATCTCAATACTAAGTTGCATTTGCTTTTTCAGGAAAGTTATAAATAAGTTGCAGTATTTAAATGGATCTTTGCACATTTAAAAATTTTTACAAATTTAGATCAAAATCAGAATCTTGCACAGACCTAATTTCACTGAGAAACAGGACATTTGGGCCTGAAAGGCATTTCACAGGAGCAAAAGTGTTTGAGAGGCCTGAGTTGGAGTGAGATGAGTTAAGTGCAAATGATTTCTTTGTTTTGCTGAACCTCCTCACCTTTGTAGTTTGAGCCCATCTTGCTGTTTAGATGAAAGAATTGCAGAGAAAGTTAAAACTTACAGGCTGCAATAGTGCCTGCAGAATTGCTTTTGTAGGTGAGAGATGGCTCCAGCAGATGAGAAAAGAAATGCTTTTGTGTAGGCTTTCCTCTGGCTAATTGTATTGTAGATGCACTCTTGAGCCTTAATGAGCCTTCTGTGCTTGCTACTAGTGCTGGGCTCTGTTGTTGTGAAGCCTCTCTCCCTGCCTTTGATTTTATCAAAAGCAGAAACAAGGGAGGGAGAGGCATTTCTTTTCCCAATGTCCTTCTCAGCAATGAAAGTGATAGATGGAGAGAGCATCCAGGGTGGCTGCTGTTTATACTAAGCAAGCTGGACTAGGCACCAGTTCCACTCTTTGCTGGTAAGGATGCAGAAAGAGGTGTTTGTCCTCTGGGCTTCAACTATCATGCCTGGTTCTGTGTGATGGTCAGTGGTATTTTCAATTTGAAAAGCTGTGGAAATACTTTTGTGAAGATTTTCAGTCTGGTTTTGGCTTATGAGAAAGTGGAAGAGGGAATGTACTTGTAAAAAATAAAGTTTCTCATCAACCTATTTCAAACTATAGGCATATGAATTTGGGGAAGGTTCTTTTGGCTAAGTATCTCTGTTAGAAAAAACAAGTGGAAAACTGGAGGCAACAACATTGACAGAGTTTCCTGTTTTTTTGTGGTGGGGGAACGGGGGGACACCAAACCCTGGCTGCCTAAGGGTGACGGTGGGAAACAGCATGAATCAGATGCACCCAAAATACAGTTTCCTGTTTTATAGGAGCAGTGAGTTCAGCCTGTCTGTGTTGGCTGCAGAAAAAAACATTCTTGTGCTCTTCCGAGTATTTAACCGGTCATTCAGTTGCAGTTGTGAAAAATACAAAAAGCTTGGAGTCCATAAAAGGAGATAATTTGAAGTTAATAGGGGCAGCACTGTGTTGCACAGAAATGGAATGCAAGCTGTCGTTTCACTCTTCTGTTCTGCTTTGTTAAATTAATCTACCAATTTTATTAGTGTCTGTCCTAAACAAAACTTTACATGACATAACAGCAACAAGTTTGCATTTCTGCCTTATTGCCTTGGCTCTTTTGTAGAACTGTAGATCAGCATGAGGACAGAAGGATGGCCCTCAGCATGGGTTGAAAGGCAACAGATTAAATAGTTGAAGCTCAAGAGTTGGTTAAAAGGTTGGCCAAAATCCCACCCCCTGCCTCTGCTGTGCTCCTTGATACTTATTAACCTAAATTGGTTAAATATACAACTTGGTTTATGAAGCACAAAATTGCTTCAGCAAAGGAAAGCTACCTAAGCCTGTAGATGTAGGAAATTTAATTGCCCTGCTTTTTTTTTTTTGTCTTCAGTTAATAAGTCAGTATATTAGTTGCTGAATTTAATGTAAGATACAATAAATGAAATTCTGTGCATCTGAGTATGTCCAATGAGGCAGGAACATCAAAATCAGCTGGTCCTTGATTGCCACTGGCTTTTAAAGCTGATGCATTTAACAGCAGATAATTTCACATGTGCAAAATTATATCTTAAAATGCTTTAAATGGAGATTAGATAAGAAGCAGCCATGCAGAGGGAGCTGAAGGCCATGATAATGACCACCTGGGAGTCTGGATGCCCTTGGTGCTGGGTATGGTGTTCTCCTTTTCCTGTGTTGCTTTGTGGGGGGCATGGGGTCTCTGTGTGCCCAGTACAAAACTGTTTCTATTCAGAGTGCTGCAGTGTACCTGGCAGCAAACAAAGTGTTGTAGGGGCAGAAGTAAGTCTCTGTTGTGATCTCTTTTTCCTTGAGAAACGACCCAGTTGCTGCAATGGGAAGTAACGTGACAGCGGGGACCCAGTGGAAAGAAGGGAGGGCTGTTGTGATGGTGGTAGTCCCATAACCCTGCTTTTAGCCCTCCTGCTCCAGGTTCAACCCCTTCATTATCCTTCCTGCCTTTGTGCACCCAGAGACAAATTTTCTTCACATCTTTGCAACACAAAGATATCCCTCAAACTTTCTTGACTCTAAACTGTCCCACTAGGAATAGGAGTTGGACTCAGTGAGCCTTGTGGGTCCCTTCCAATTCAGGACATTCTGTGATTCCGTGACTTGAGAGCTAGCCTTCCTCCTCCTCACCAGCTCCCCTGCCCCTCATCAGCTGCTGTGCTGTCTGGGCCTCATGTCCCCTCCTCCCCTTCTCCCTAAGACCTTCTTCTTGTTTCTAGAGGCTTTTAAAAAATACTCTGTGATTATCAGAGATTTACCCAGACACAAGCATAAGGGCAAATTGAAGACATAACACATGAAAGCCCTAATATTTGCAGCCTTATTGTGCTGGCCCAATGTGAGTAATACTTAAAAGACTAATGGTCAGATGCCATCATTGGTGTGCTAATTGAAGATGGCTTTTGTCTGAATCTCCTATATTGCAACATGTTGGAAATTTGCGTCACTGAATGTTTACTGTTGAAGATTACTGATGTTCTTCCAGGCTGCCTTGTGTATGCTCAGTTTTGAAGACTTAGGCAAAATTGTTCCACTGTGAATTTTAGAAACATGTGTTCAGGAATATATATCTTTCATGTGCCATTTGTGCAGCTGCAAATAAAACCTTGGTAGTATCCTTACTTTAGTTAGGAAAAAGTAAAGAACGTGCTGTACTTATGTGTGAGTCATAGTTTATTTATTTTCTATGAGAAATTTTAAATGCTCTATTACATGACCTTTGTCATCTTTGTGTACAGTGGAAAAAATATACCAAGCCAGGAATATCAATGAAAGTCTTCTCAATAACCAAAAACAGGCAAGTGAGTTCCCATTGGGTCCTTCAATTTTTTTCTTCACTAAACGGGTCTTTTCTGTGGAACAAATGATGATGGGTGCCTGAGAATTTACAAGCTAAATAAGCTTTGAGTTCATACAGCCTCTTTAACTAACCAGCACTCTCTGATCTTACATCAAAGGTATGGGGCTTTTTTTTTGGTTGGCAAACTGAGCCTGGGGCAAATGTATTTGCTTCTGTGTTTTGAATTGAAAGAGTAATTTGTATTATTAATTACTGATTAATACAGATAATGCATCTATTGACGGTTGGTGTTTGTAGCTATGCCCTGTTAATTTGTTGCTGTATTAAACTGGATGAAAGATGGTAAAGGAAAAATCAAAACTCTGAACTCCACATCTAGGCTTGAAGTTCAGCTAAAACATCTAGGACAAGGTACATCTCCCAGGGTCTTTCCTCCACATGTTTCAAGTAATGTTATTACTCAGTACTCTGTGTAGCGCAGCAACCATTTCTAGTCCACTCTCTTCACCCCCAGCATCTTGGATTCTTTTTCATTGAGAGTTAATGTTTGGCTAACCTAACAGCTTATTACAGCTTGTGCTATGGAACTGGCCATGCCTTGTAATGGATTAGATACATGTCCTTAGAATAAGAGGGATAATGTGTCTGCTGTCCAGGGATATTTGTGGGGGCGGCAGAGAAATCAGACTTGTTAGACAATTAAATGCTCTTTCATTCATGCCACAATTTTTGTGAAGTTTCATAGTGCTGTTTTTTTTCTGAGTGAGTATTTTCCTAGTCTGTGTTTTTGTTACTTAATATTCAGTTTATTAAAATACATCCTACAAAAATGAACCCTAACATAAAGATACGGTAGTTGGCTGTGTACCATTTGTCATAGGAAAATGGAAAATGCAGAGTAAATGTGTAACAGAGGAAGTAAACAGTACTTTAGAGGTATTGGTGTTTTAGATCTGATTTTCACCTGTTGAGAGGAACTTTTAGAGATTATGAAAATGGTGAGGAATTATGAATTATGGTTGGTGATGATTGTGAATTATAGCTTTCAAAATTTTAGAAAGGGGAAGAAGCAGAAAATAGGTGAACAAATAAAATTGAATGAGATTCAATTCAATAGACTCAGAGAGGCTTTGGGAGAATCCTGTTGGAAGCAAGACTAAAAAGTTAGTGTTGTACCTTTAAGCAGCATAAACTGGACAACCGCAATGGGAAAAACAGACAGCATAATAGGAAACTAACTGAGAGCTTCACTGAAGAGGTTGAGGGAGTTGGAGCACATTACACAGAAAATGGCAATGAGGCCAAATTATTAGGAACCGTTATAAATAAGTGTCATGGACATATACAAACAAACTTGGGAAGTTCAGAGAGATGAAATAGACAGGGGACATAATAAACAGAGAATACTCCATGTGCTTGCAGGTAAGAGAAAACCAAAGGCAAGATGTTGTGCATTAGTAATTGGAGATGAAAACTTCACGATGAGTGAGACTTATATGTTCATGTAGTTATCTTGGGGAAGAAGCAGACTAGAACCTAGTTAAATTAGATGGATATTTTAAAATCATTTGACTCTCATGACTCATACTCATGGCAGCACTCACAGTTTTTTTTAAGTTGTAGAGCCATCAGACGAAGCACTCCCTCTCTCCTGCCCCTGCCCACTCCCGGGAGCTTACTCCTACTCCTGAACTCTGCTCCTGTTTGTGCTGCCATGGGAATTCATCCAGTTATGTGGTAAAGCAGGGCAGGGAGTTGATTGGATTAAAAAAAATTTGATGTTTTAAAAATCCTTTCCTCTGTTAGCTTTTGGAAGATGACTTTCACCAACCCAGTCTACTGCATGCTTGCACTACTGGTAGCAGGGTATCAATGTGAGGTCTACTGTCAGGGGCTGTGCAAACATCAAGTGTTGGTGGACCTGCAGCGTGGCCCTGTGCACTTAAACCTGAACTTTCAGCCTGTATGAACTATCGAGGTATACTTGTACATTACACCTGTCGCAATTAGCTCTATCTTCTTACTATAGCAATGCACTCTCATTGATTCTCTTGTTGCCATAATAGTTGTCCTCATTAGCCTGTGAAAAAAAGAATTATTCTTTTTGTGAGGAACAGGATGATTACCTGTGGCAGCAGAGACTTCTTTGATTAAGATTGATGGAGACAGACTCAGCTTCTCCTCTAGCGAGTGGGCTGTTGCGATCTTAGAGCCGTCAGCAGTAAGCTTTGAGAAGTGATGTGAGGTAGGAGTCTGGGCAGAGCAGCTGTAATACCTACTTTGGTTTGCTTTTCGTTGAAAGGTGGGACAGGCATACTTGTGGACTAATACAGACTACACAGTTTTTCACAAGTTCTCCAAAAAGATTCCTGACCTACTAAACAGAGTGGAAGCACCCATGTACATAAAACACCTACGCAGCTTGTGCTGGCAGCAGCTGTATTAAATCAGTGCAGTGGCTCTGTAACACAGTAACAAGGGGTGAGTGGCAAAGCAGCAAATAACAGTGAATTCAGTAATGATTTTAACAGGTCTCATGTCCTTCATGATGCAAATGTCATGGGAGAGCCACGGGAGGCTTTCATATCCTGTCTAGAAAAAAAGAGGGGCATCTCTCCTCTGAAATGAGAGGAAAGACATTAGGAAGAAATTCTTCACGAGGAGGGTGGTGAGACACTGGAACAGGTTGTGTAGGAAAGCTGTGGATGCCCCCACCTTGAAGGCGTTAAAGGCCAGGTTGGATATGGCCTTGAGCAGCCTGGTCTGGTGGGAGGTGTCCCTGTCTATGGCAGGGGGGTTGGAGGTGGATCATCTTTAAGGTCCCTTCCAACCCAACCCATTCTATGATTCTATAGACATTAGGAAAGAGTGAAAGCATAGGTATTGAGATATACAAAAACTTGTTAAGAAGTGGGTAAGAATAAATTCTCTCTGTTCTGCAGGTAAGTAGAGTCATTAAATTGCTAGGAGAAGGATTCAAGCTGGTCATCGAATTGGTAGGTTTTAAGAAAGACCAAGCCACTATGAGGAATAGGTGTAGTTGATCTTTCCTCAAGATAGCAGGCTGAGTAGCTTCTGAGGTTCTCTTTTCATATACTATTTTCTAGTTTTTTAACTTAATGAGCAAACAGGGTGCTGAACTGCTAATATATACCAGCAGAAATTCGGTGTGTAGATGCTGAGCTACAAGATGCCCTCAGAGAAAAGTACTTTACTTTGGAGGAACTGAAAGACTGCTAGAGAGTGTGGTGTCCTATAGTTGTATCAAACATTGGCAATTAAGATCAGTTTCAGTATGCATCAGTGAACACCTGGAAAACTAATCAAACATCTTTGCATGTTATAATTATATGTTTCTTTGCTCCCCATTTCCTACTTTGTAGGATGCAAAAGGGAAGTCCTTTTCAAAAAAAATTTGTTGATTAAAGAAGGAGGCATATACAAACCATTGTTATAAGCAATTTTGAGCAAGAATTCCACAGTGATTTTATCGTCAAGCAACAGTTTTATGTCACTTATGACCCTGCTTGCCATTGCTTAATCTCACTTAGCCTTGTTCTGGAGTAATGGTATCCAGAGAACACCGGCAAAATGGCTTTGTTTGAGTGCACGTCAAACTGAGTGAAAATTAGATGTGCAAAAGGTTTAGAGGATCTTTAGCTCTTCTTTCAGAGTTGTGCACCAGATGGAGGGCCCAGCTGCCTGTTCTTCCTGACCCTTGGTTTACATTTTTTTTAAATCTCAGCAAAGGAAAGCACAAAAAATTATACATTTTAATTAAGGAAGAGATATTATCAGAGATTTTCTTTCATCAGAGAAACAAGAAGTTTTTTTAAAAAAGCATTTAATAGAGAGGCCTTACCTCTGTTAGATTATTTTCTTTCTTTGTAGCTAAATTCCCATTCCTCCAGGTTCTACATAATTGCCCGTAACTGTAAATTTTTGGTTATCTTTGAGACAGAATGCACATGCGAGTTATGAGGAAGTTTTGAAAAACTTAAGTAAATCCTAGACACATAGAATGGTTTGGGTTGGAAGGGACCTTAAAGATCACCCAGTTCCAACCTCCCTACCACGGGCAGGGCCACCTCCCACTAGACCAGTCTGCTCAAGGCTCCATCCAGCCTGGCCTTCAACACCTCCAGGGAGGGGGCATCCACAGCTTCCCTGGGCAATATGTGTTGCCAACATGCCAATCAGTGGTGAAGAAAATGCCAGCCTCTTTTGAAAGGCTCTTTCCTCACCCCTTTTGCTTGCCCTCCAATGTAGTGCAGCTTCTCAGCACTACTTTTATTTTACACCAAACACATATTCAGGCAGTTGAGCAGGAAGACAGAGCCAATATATTGTTCTCTTAATTTACTGAGCATATGATCTCGCAGTGTCTGCAGGCTACATTAAGTTACATGAGCCATGGATTTAATATTGTAGTGTTTTTTTTAAAGCAATGTATTTGTTATAAAGTTAGTGCTTCCCCTAGTGGGGAAGGAAGGCTGTATTGTTACAGTGACATGCCTTTGTAATTTGAGATGACATTTATCTTCAGAGCTTAAACTTTCTTTTGTGTGTGGAATTATAATAATAAAAACCCAGATCTTTGATATTCTGAACTGCATGCACAGTTCAGTAGAGAAGGTGCAAGCATTTTATTTTACTTTAGTGGTTTTCCTTATAATTTAGAAGTAAAAAAAAAAACCCAGCAAAGCAGCCTGTATTCCCCCTGGACTTATGATTTACAGAGATTTGAGATGCTCATTCATGAATATAAGCTAAACTGAGTAGAATTTTGCATTGCAAGACAAAAAAATGATCTGAGAGTTAGGTTTATGTGGCAGCCCTGTGTGTGTGTCCACGCACTCAGACTAGAAGGGCCAGGGATGGAGAAGGAGACCTCCCTATGATATCCCCTTAGCTTTTAGGCCACAGTCTTGACCAGTCTCAATTTTCTGCTCATCACTGGCCCATCTGAGGGACTCCTCATTTTTTTCCCAGCTCTTCTTTCCTCCTGACATCTCCCACTTACCACTCTTACCTTACAAATCAAACTCCTTCATATATTCCAGTTCTCCATATCTGGTCTCATATCTGCTGCCTCAGCAACACAAAGCTCTCCTGGTTCCATTGCCGAGGCCTTTCTCCAACTGCCCTGCTAATGACGATACCTTCCCCTAGGTACCATGGCCTAATACCCTCATCCTGGCAGCTTCATCAGTCCATTCTCTTATCTGGCCTTTTTTTTTCACCGAAACAAAACTGTTCCTCTCTAATTTTAAGCAATTTCTGCCCTCCCAGTCTCCCAGTATGAAGTGCTTCCCAGGGTTTTGGTTGTTGCTGCTCTTCGCTATCACTCCTGCCTGATTCCGAAGCTGCCAGAGAGTTCATCCTCTGTTCTGCTCACTCTGAGGGTCCTTTACCAATTTGCACAACATTATGCTGCTACTGAGCAGTAAAATAAACTTCATGGAGATTGGTGTGCTCTGAGTAGAGTTTCAGTAAATTGGTGATAATAGAACCAGGTTGTTCATTTGTGTAATGAAAGCTGGTAGTGGGATCTTATTTGATTTATGTCTTTGAGAGAATTCCTTGAAATTAAATGTATGTATAATGAAGAACTAGACAATAAGTAAAAAAAAATTGGCTCCATTGGCATGGATATCCAGTTGACCAACTGATCTTCTAGCAAAGAGAGTGAAGAATTATTTTTCTACTTTTTATTTCTAGATTTTTTACTCTAATTCCTTCGGTAATGAAATAGGTGTGCCATGGTTTGGAAGTATCCTAAATACCCCTACTTGATCCATATGACTTCACCATTAAAAGCTGTTTCTCATGCAGCTCTCCTAGAAGTCAAGTCAAAAAACTAAGTAGAGAAGTGGTGACTGGTCACGTTTAAGAAAAGTTCAGTGTCATTTGAACCAGCATAGTTCATACTATGTCAGAGTTTACAACATGTCCTGTTTTCAGTGCTTTGTAATTTAATCTCCTTTGTTTTGGAGGGGAGATTAAATCATTGCCAGGGACTAATTTTCAAAACCTGAAAGTACATTAAAAGTCAGCTGGTTTTACTTGAAAGTGAAAATATAAAGTGGAGTAGAGTAGGCTTCTACTTTGAAGGGAAATTAGAACGACAAATAGTACAGTATTTAGTGTAGTCACCGAAAAGCTGGTGATCAACATACACCTCCCAGAGGTTATTTCTTCTAGATAAAGCAAAAGACTTTGTAGGAAATGCAGTGCTGTAATAATCCGTTTCTATAATCCGCTTCTGTAATAAAGTAAGTATCACTTTTCTAAATCCTGAAAGTTCCTTTCAAGAATTCTTTAGTGGCTGGAAACTGAATTAATTTTTACAGCCATTTTATTATGGGATATGCGTTTCTAGGAGTTATCATAGGCAGGGACAAAGCAAAGAACAGTCCATGTCAGAGATAGAAAATGAACTATTAAGTAGAAACAGTTGCACATAGTATGTGTTTCTGATGTGCTTAGGCGTGAAGTCCCATTTGTTCTTTCTGGTGAGTTTGCACAGCAAAAAGGTTATTTTGTGTGTTCTAGATCTTGCAACAGTCTCTGTTATTGGAAATAAAACCAAAACAATCCATGCACTAAAAGGAAGGGTCTTTCATACAGTTTCTGCTGTAGGAAATGGGGATTCCCTTTCTGGAAGCATCCTGCGTGGAATGGATGTATTTTTGTTCAACGTAATTGTCACTTCTGTCAGTCATCTCAGATGTTCTGAAAGACACAGGTCAGACTCTTTTCTTCTGAAATAGTTTTCACACAAGGATTTTCCTCCACTTCTTTTTTTGAAAGCCAGCTTTTGAACCTGAGGCTTATGATAGGGCGACTCTGCTGTCTGAAATCTTATGATATGGCATCTAATTCACTAACTTATAAATCACATCTATGAGATGCGTTTTTACGTTATAGTTCATACTTTGCTTTAAGAATGGTCATGCAATCTATGTAGTAGGTTCAGGAATTCCCTGCTCGTTAATTAGGTTACCAGCCTTGCATTTGCATTGCTAGACCAGCCCTTGCCACTTTATGGTCATCCAAGCCCAGATCTTGTTGTGGCACACAGTTAAATAGTGTGAAGTGGCAAAGTAAACCTACAGGCAAATACTAACGATGCTGCATGCTGTTACAGGATGTAACAAATATTTTGTATTGCTGTACAAATAAACTGTAAAATAAAATAAAATAAAATAACGTCTCCAGGGAATCACACCAGTCTCTGGTGTCAAGTCCCCACACAGGACATGCTTAGTCAGGGCGCACCACAAATTGCCGAGAACAGGGTTAAGATGTCACTGGCTGTGCACCTGTCCTACACTTTGTGCATATCAAAGAAGCCAACCTAAGGATTGCTCAGAAAGAACCAGCTTGAGCATTTGGTGGACAGTTTGGTTTATCCTTGAGATTTTCACTGCCAAGTTTTTACTGCCAGTGGTGTCTTCTGGTCTGAAATAATCAAAAGCTTTCCATGCCTTTACAGTTGTTTGCTAGAGCCTATTTGAAGTTTACTTGTGATTCAAGCATTTAAGATGTTTCAGGACAGGTTGTACATCTATTAGAAATAGCACTCAAAATTGAAAATACCAGCCTGGTCTGAGCAACCTGGCCTAGTGAAAGGTGTCCCAGCCTGTGCCACGGGAGTGTGAATAAGGTGATCCCTTCCAACCTAAACTATTCTATAATTCTATGACCGAGAGAGTTTATGAGAAGGGAAAAAAATATGTAAGCCACGGTTCTTTCTGACTTGTACTTTAGAATGAATGTTTTCATGTGGTGTTTGAAATTACTCACCATTTTTAAGAGAGAACAAAGAATTTTTAATTTAAGTGTTTTGATTCTTGTTAAAGGAATACAAATTTTTCTGGGTAAGAGTGAAATAGCACAATACCGATAAATTTTTATGTTCCATTATTCATTCCTCCACAATGACTTAAAAATTCTGGAAATAATACAGTTGAGGTTTTGCAAAGATAAAATTCAGATGCTTTCTTTGTTACAAAATAGTGACACAGAACCATCTAAATGGAAGATAGGATGTGAAAAATAAGACCAAAGGAAGAAGGCTGCTCTCCTAATGAGTATTGCAGAATCTTCTGTGGTAGTAATTGCCTAATGTTTCCGTCTTCCCACAGAAGCTATTTTTGTATAGAGTTTTTCGAAAGGATGAAATGGTGATTCCATGATCTAAAAAGTGATGCGAATTACTACTACACCAAGCCTTAATTTGAATAAAGTAAAAGCCTTCATGTTTTGATATATGGACATTTCAAAAAGACTAATTCAATAGATTGTGATAACCTGCTTCCAAGCTAAAACCAGCCTTTTTTGTGCTGTTAAAGTAATTAAATGGACACATCAGATGACTTCATAAATTGCTGTTTTTAAGAGAGAACATAGAATTTTTCGTGTGAGAAATAAGATTCCTATGTTGACTGCAAATACATTAGGAATAAATAGCAATAAAGACAGGATCCTACACTGGATGTTGGAGAGTTGACGGTGGTCTTTTTTTATTATGGCCAGTTGGAGTGCCTCTTTGACTCTTAAAGCTCTTTGACTTAGAAAATTAGACAAAACCTAGTCATAGTTACTAAATAAGTGGATGGCCCAGATTAGGCTCATATAGCCAGATCTAAATGATCAACAAGATTTTTCAAAATCTCTGCGTACTCTGGAGGGAACTGGGGTTGGTTAGCTTGGAGAAAACTAGACTGAGGGGAGACCTTATCGCTGTCTACAACTGGTTGTAACAAGGTGGGTGTTGGTCTCTTCTCCCAAGTGACGAGTGATAGGATGAGAGGAAATGGCCTCAAGTTGCACCACGGAAGGTTCAGACTAAACATTAGGAAAAAGTTCTTCACTGAATGGGTTGTCAGGCACTGTCAGAGGCGGCCCAGGGAGGTGGTTGAGTAGAAGAAGGCGGGTGGATGAAGGGCTCGGGAATATGGTTGAGTAGTGGAGAGGCACAGTTGGACTCAATGTTCTCAAAGGTCTTTTCCAACCAGGTGATTCTATGAATTTGTGATTCTGTGTTGTTAGGTGGATGCAGTACTCTGTTGAAAGCATCTGCTGCAACAGTTTGGATCTGCGTAATGCTCTGCAATGTTGAAAATTATGAAGCTAATTTCAATTTGGACAAAGGGACCAATAATGCTGTTGTTAATGCTTTTGCTAATCTAAACTTTGTAGGTGTTTTTTTCGTTTGTAGTAGTGTTTCTCATGAGTTTTCTTTTTTTCAACTTGCCCCTCTCCAACAATATTCTCATTTAAAACTTGCTGGATGTTCAGGATCTCTTCAAGGCCTTTTTGATTCACGGCCTATTTGGCATCATTTTTGGATCTGTTTTGAAGGAATTGTGGGAAGGAGTCCGAGTAACATATCAAAGAAAGAAACAAGCCCTCTCTTCTTTCAATCTGGGTGCATTTTCCTTTCTGGCAACAATATCCATCCTCATATCCATTCTGCTGCTGAGTATACTTTGTAAATCGCTGTGAGGTGTGTTCTTTCTGGGAGATGCTGTGGAATGAACGTGTTTGTGACTGCAGAAGCTTGGATTCTGAATTCTGTTGGAGACCATTGATTAGAAATTTTTTTTTTTTTTCTTTTAGTTGGGGGTAAAAGGAAATCCAGATAGAATAAAATTGCAATGTATGACCTTTACTATGCTCTTGTGGAGTTGCCTGCAGGTTCTGGAATCTGAATGTCCTTCTTCTCCTCGCCCTGGGACATCCTGCTGCTGCTCTTTGTGCCCTTATATTTGTAAATCAGAACTCCTAATCTCACATTTTAGTGCCTATTCCTGCTTTTCTTTCTCCACTCTGACTGCTCTGAGTAGTGCTTGCCTAGGGTGATGCTCAGGAGGTCATACATGAAAGAAAGGAAGGAAGGGTTGAACACAGGACTCTTGTCAGAGTGGTTTTGGGATGTGGACTGCAGGGGAAGTAGTCTAAGCCTATTGGCTGTTTTTTGTAGATGAGAGTGCTTTTGCTCCACATGTTTTTTGGGCTTCCTCTTATGATCTTGTGCCATGATAGTGATGTAAATAAATGACTCGGGGAGCTATTGAAAGTTGCATAGTTTCATTATTAAAATCTTTTAAATTAAGTAACTTCTGATTTCTTTCTTGCACTCTCTATGACTTACATGAAATTTTTCATCTTTATGGGGTACTTTTCAAAACCAAATTATTTTACTTGAAGATCAAGCAAATTGCTAGCGATGGGGAACAGTAAATATAGTACAAAAGTAATATAAATAAATATCTCCTTTAAAGTGAGCACCAGTGAAATTAGGGAACTAAATCACTTATAAAACTTTTACTTACTTTAAGTCTAATTAAAATATGCTAATAGTAAATTGAATGGACTGAATCCACCCTAAAAGATGGAATTATTTAGTATTTGACTTTTTTTTTCTATTTGTTCTGAATTACGTTGTCTAGAAAAATGAACCATGAGCATATCCAAGTAGAGTTACAATTATCTTGGTGCAAGAAGTGTGAACTGGACCCAAAGCAAGATTATGACTTAAGAAAAATGGGGTTTAGTAATTATCCTTCAGTTTCTTTATAATTTATCCAGTACTTTTGGCCTTTATTTTGCATATTTCCAATCTATGAGACAGTCAAGGGAATGACACTTATTAAATAAAAAAGAATATATTTTTTCATAAACACACATAACTCGCATATAAAGCAGAGTGCCAAAAATGAAAGGGCCCCATAAATACTTGCAACACATCTGTAAGGTGGTCACAAGTTAAAGGCCATGTGTAAGGCAGCATCAATACTCTTTTGTTTTATGAACTACTTTTAATAAGTAGAGGTAATGATCTTGATGACTTCAGTTTTCTTTAACTTTTCATGCAGTGTAAATATGAGATTTTTTTTAAAAAAGTGTTATTTAGATGTGTGTTTAAAAGTGTTGTCTGCTCTAGGGAGTGATTTGGGAATACATCTGGCGCATTAAGGATGTTGCCATGAGAATGACATGTTCTGAACTTTGAGTTTTAGTACAACTTTTGCAGATGTGCTGGCATTGACAGGCAGTCTCGTGATGTGACTTTGGGTGGTTTTGCTTACATTTATCACTTCTATTCTTTTTTTTTTGTGGACACTTGTTACTCAAAATCATCAATATTTGCATTTCTTGTAGTGAAATTGTTAAGCTGAACATTTTTTCATTCATGAATCAACTCAGAACGTTCTGACTAGTTTATAGTTTGCAGACAGCTTTAATTCTAGCTGAATGTTTGTCAGGAGTGTGTCTTCACATTAATTTTTGATTTGAGGTAATTTTTCATTATGTATTGCAGGTTGCTAAGATGTATACTTAAGCATGCATGATAATTTAACATTTTAAATTTCTTTAGGAAAGCTACAAACTGCGTGCACTGCTTGATGTAGTCTGGATGACACATCCTCCAGAGGTGTTCACAAGTTAGGAACGCTCTAGGAAGGAGCATTGGGAAGCTCTGTCTCAGTTCCCTGAAATTTGCAAATTATGCCATAAAGCCACGTTAGTATTGCCACGATGTATGATCATTTTTGAAAAATAAGAAGCCTGGCTAAGCTTGCAGTGACATTACAATTAACTGCTGTTGTGAACTCAATATCCATAATCATAGAATCATAGGATCGTTTGGGTTGGAAGGGACCTTAAAGATCATCCAGTTCCTCCTGCCACAGATAACGACATCTCCCACCAGACCAGGCTGATCAAGTCTCCGTCCAACCTGGCCTTTGTTGTGTCCTTCCCTTTAGGTGCCTTGAGCTTCTTTTTGGCAGGGTGTCTTTTGGAAGAACTCTGAAATTGATACTCAGCCCTCTTCTATAATAACCCATGTTTATTGATTTCTGAAAATTTTTATTTTTTTTTTTGACAAAAAAATGAAACCTTCAGTACTTACTATTGAGCTTTTGCTGGATGGATGAACTTATTCTATTGTGTTTGGATTTTAATTCTAAATAGGAAGCGAAGATTTGAAGGCTATTTGTGTCTGCTTGCTTCTTATTTGTAAGTTAGAAGAAATCTTACAACTGAACATTATCTGGCTGGTTCTTGCTGTTTTTAAATAAACAGCTCACAAAATTTTACAGTTATATCTCTAATGTTCATTGATGTAGAGGTCAGCAGAAGTGCAAACATGTGGAATGCAGGTTAGGCAAATGTTTAATTTTACTCAGCTTTAATTTTACTCAGTTTTCTGTCACTCAGGAAGTTGCCACAGAAAAGAACGGATTTTCAGCTTCTCTTCTAAATCACGTTATTTCCGTTTCTGCAATGAAAGCTGTTTACTTTTCTTTTTGTACTAAATTAGTATGGCATTTTTGTAAACTGTCAGATATTAAACACTTCCCTGGATACTCATGAAGTATGTTTTTATTTACAAAATGCAGTCAGCAAGTGAAGTGGTACAATAAAAATTACGTTGTATGCTTTACAAGAGGAAAAAGAATCAATTTTTGTCAGCTTCCTGTCTAGTCAAAAAAAAAACATAAAAGAAAGAGAGGACTGACAAGTTTGTTTTATTTGCATCTGTCAAATGTTGCCCTCTAAAATAATATTTCCTGTCACTATTTTGCTCTACTGTGGTAGTGTTCCAACATTAAATTTTTAATTAAAACTGGATTTTCAGATGTCAGTTTTGAAAAATGTGTGTTTGAGAAAATTGTGCCTGCTTTTCATTTGAGCCAGACTAGTAAATTAGAGTACATGTGAATAGTACTGATTTTAATTTCTGACTAGGTTTTAAAAATGCCAGAATAATCTGATTGACCAGCACATTACTGTGAGTTCTAGAGCTGTGTAGAATGTAGACGCAGCGCCTCGCACCAGTTGAAGCGCTGCCTCACCCATTAAGCATGGGAAAGTTCAGACCAAGTGGAATTGTGAAGGGAGACAGTGATTTGGCGGTTGTTTCTCAAGTATCTAACTATTTTTTTTTTTTCTGTCTTGTTTCCTTATCTCTAGACCTTTTCCTAAAGGGCAACACTATCACTTGGACAAGCCCCTGAGTATTACCACTTATCTGCTGCTTCTCAGAGAGGAATAAAGGGTTCTTTCATAGAAGCATAGAATCACAGAATCACAGAATAGTTTTGGTTGGAAGGAACCTTAAAGCCCATCCAGTTCCACCCCCCTCTCCCATGGGCAGGGACACCTCCCACTAGACCAGGCTGCTAAAGGCCCCATCCAACCTGGCCTTCAACACCTTCAAGGAGGGGGCAGCCGCAACTTCCTGGGCAACCTGTACCAGTGTCTCATCACCCTCAGAGTGAAAATTTTCTTCCTAATGTCCAATCTAATTCTTCCTCTTTCCAATTTAAAGCCATTCTTCCCATCCCATCATTCCATGCCCTTGCAAAAAGTACGTCCCCAGCTTTCTTAGAGCCCCGTTCAGGAACAGAAAGGCTGCTCTGAAGTCACCCTGGAGCTTTCTCTTCTCCAGGCTGAACAACCCCAACTCACAGCCTGTCCCCATAGCAGAGGTGCTCCAACGCTCTGATCACCTTTGTGGCCTCCTCTGGACCCATTCCAACAATTCCATATCCAGTAAAGAAATGTAAAGCACTTTTTTGCTCTTTGATTTGGCTTTTCTGTGCTTCTGAGCTGTAGTTCAGTCTTCACTTCTTTCCAGAGCAAGGGCTTTTTTAAAACCCTGAACTTTGCATGTAAGATGTGTATCTATCTCTTTCAATTTGAGACTCTTCAACAACTCTGGCTGTATCCATCTCAAGTCTTTAAATATGGAATAAAGTCCTTTGAAATGTATGTAGAACTGAATGAAGTGTTTCTGGAGACAGAGACTTTAGGGAAAAAGGTATTGATGTGTCCCAAAGAGAAAGCAGCTCATAGTCAATGGCATCTGTGACAGCAGCAAAAGAGAATTCACAGACCTATTGAAAAGCAGAGAGAGCAATGTTTCCCCTTATGTTTTTTTAAGAGTCTGAATGCATAAATGATTGACAATTTGTTGCAAAAAATATTATTTTAACTGAAGTTGTAATTTGGAGCTTCAAAGAATATGCCCAGGTAGACTGTTGACTGGCAGTTTATTAGACTATTTGAAAACAAAGCATAGAGTAAGCTTCTGGTACAGCTTCCAGTCCAAAATTTGTGGTAGGATTATCATGCATATCCTTTTAAAACAGATTTCACTTTAGGAAATACTCTTTCAGTTTTAGGCCTGTGCTGTAATGCTGGAGTTTTTAGAACCAGCTGTCTGCAACAACTGGCTGAAGTCTTTTGCTAAAGCAATTAAATGCAACTTTTTCACTGTAACAGTGGTATTACCACAGGGTGAACCAGTTTGGAAGAGCTCTGAGATCTGTGGGGAAGAAAAGTGGGTTTATAAAATGAAATTTTGTGTATATTTTGGCTCGTTGCGAAGTAGACTAAACATGCTGCATGCTTCTTAAGTCCAGTGTTTGACAAGGATGTTAAACTGCTATGGTTACTCCTGCTGTTTCCAGAATACTGTAAGGTACTTAAAATGTATTAATTGCTCATTAACAAACTTACAACTCATTGTTGAGTCTGCTGGCCAGAGTGAGGTTATCACTGTCTTACCTGTCCCCTCTTTCAAGTGTTATTGAGGAGATGAGTGAAATAGCCTCCTGTCTAGTGTTGTGAATTATGAACAATGAATTTAAAATTGTTTGGATTACTCATTATTGTTACTTCAATTGTCTTTGTGAATATTTAGGTTTATTGTAGAAGAAAAGACAACTTCAAGTGAAATGAGCATTGTTTTAAACAAGAAATCATTTAGAGAATTCTGATAAATTCGTGTAATAAAAATGCATACAGTCTAGTGAAAGCTGACAGTCTCTAAGTACTCCAGCTGACAAGAGTCCCTCCTAGAAGGATTCTAATAACAAGTCATATACACCTACAATATGCCATGGAGGTAAGTGGGGATTTCCTTGTGGAAACTGCAGGTTTTGATAGATAGGAACAAATCTTGGTAAGCTGATGCTTCACCTCTTGTGAGATGGATCTATACGTTGGGGAAGTTCACACCCTGCAGGTACAGCCACAGCTGCGGGGAGCAATTCTGCAGTGGCAGTCTGTCTGTGCTGAGAAACATCAGTATACATGCAGAGCCCTTCCCCAACATCAGAAGGATACAGAACTGTTGGAACAGGTCCAGAGGAGGGGCATAAAGATGGTCAAAGGGCTGGAGCATCTCTGCTATGAGGATAGGCTAAGAGAGTTGGAGTTGTTCAGCCTGGAGAAGAGAAGGCAAGGTTCCGGGGAGATCTTAGAGTGGCCTTCCAGTACCTGAAGGGGGCTACAAGAAAGCTGGAGAGGGACATTTACAAAGGCATGTAGTGATAGGATGAGGGGGAATGGATTTAAATTGAAAGGGGGAAGATTTAGATTAGATATCAGGAAGAAATTCTTCATGATGAGGGTGGCGGGACACTGGCACAGGTTGCCCAGGGAAGTTGTGTCTGCCCCATCCCTGGAGGTGTTGAAGACCAGGCTAGATGGGGCCTTGATCAGCCTGGTCTAGTGGGAGGTGTCCCTACCCATGGGAGGGGGGTTGGAACTGGATGATTTTTAAGGTCCTTTCCAACCCAAACCATTCTACGGTTCCAAGTGCTGCATACCCACATAAAGCTATGTTGCTTCCTAAGTCATGCAAAATCAACTTGATGAAGGCTGAAGAATAGGGAACTGGTGATGGGAAGCAGAGACTAAAAGGAGCATACAGAAGCCATTCATATAACATGGGACATGGAGATGGGAGATCTTCTGGGAAAGATCCAGCCCAGGGTAGTGATGTTAAGCTGCAAGTGGACACAACACCCTGGCTGTGGAAGGGTGTAATGGGAAATTAGAAGTTACATAAGTGAAAACGCGATGCTCAGAGCCCACACAGAGGAAAACCATGCTCAGGCTGTCTGAGTTCAAAATACAGCAGCCTGTATCTGTGCTGAATTGCACGTCACCTAGGTTTCTTGTCTGGGCACACGCCCATAAATCCAATTTATCTTCCTGTGCTTTTCTCACATTCTTTGGTGTGCATCGCAACCAAGAGGATTTCACTACTCTGTTTATTTAGTCTAGGCAAGGATGGCCAAGGAAGAAACCCTCTGCTTCCCAGTGCTAGGCTGTTTTAAAGCTGTTACTTTTAGATCTATTTGTTTATGTTGATGTTCATGTTTATCAGCAAACGGAAAGGAAAGTACTGCTCATCGACTTGCTATAAACATTTGCAAAATGGCTTCACTGGCTTCCTGCGTATGCCTCCTGAGGTGTCTCCTTTGCCTTCAGGTTTACAAAAGTGCCATGATGAGGGTTGGGGTGATGGAAGGCTATGTCTCACCCCCAGGCTTGTTCTTTCACTGCGCTCCCCAGTGCAATGGGGGCTTGCAGAGGCCAGGCAAGTACTGGTTGTTGACAGGAAGATTTAGTGATGGCTGTGGACAGTGTGGCAAAGACCTCATCAGGTTTTTGGCCCCACAGACACAGGGATGGTCTGGTTTAGGACCCAAGGGAATAGCATGAAGATGTGTAAGAGGAGGTTTAGTTTGAACATTAGGGAAAGACTCTTCACCCAGAAGGTGGTGGAACACTGAAACAGCTCCCCAAGGGAGTAGTTGTGGCTCCCAGCCTGACAATATTGAAGAAGCGTTTGGACAATGCACTCAAATATATGGTATGAATTTTGGGGTTGTCTTGTGCAGAGATAGGAGTTGGACGCAATGATCCTTGTGGGTCCCTTCCAACTCAGGTCATTCTGTGATTCTATGGTCCTGAGCCCTTTGTGGCCCAAATCAGCACATACAGGCTGGCTCTGTGGGTGGTTACCACCATGGCCAGGCTGCCGTACTGGGTGTAATGCTTGATGCCTAAAACAGAAGCTGCACATTCATGTCCTGCTATCAGTGTGGTAAATGAAACTGTAAGCAAGGAAACAGGGTGGTTATGTGGCCATTAATCATAGAATCATAGAATTGCTTGGTTGAAAAAGATCTTTGAGAGCGTTGAGTTTGCAAAGGTAACCATAATTGAATTTTGGAAGGGCCATGCCCTTTGTAATGTATTCCTGAAAGTGCTTGTCACTGGAAAAAGTCCTGGAGTGTGTGCTCATCCTTGGCTGTCAGTGAAGTGACACAAGTTACTGTAACAACAAGAGGATCCTGCTGGTATATGGATTTTTTTCCTCTTCTTTGAAAATATAATTGAAAGTGAAGTTCTTACCATAGAATGGTTTGGGTTGGAAGGGATTTTAAAGATCACCTAATTCCATCCCATCTGCCATGGACAGGTTCACCTCCCACTAGACCAGGCTGATCAAGGCCCCATCCAACCTGCCCTTCAACACTTCCCGGGAGGGGGCAGCCACAAGTTCCCTGGGCAACACCTGCCAGTGTCTCACCACCCTCAGGGCGAAGAATTTCTTCCTAATGTCTAATTCTTCCCCCTGCCAATTTAAAGCCATTCCACTTTGTCCTATCTCTACATGCCTTTGTAAAAAGTCCCACCCCAGCTTTCTTGTAAACCTCTTCAGGTACTGGAAAACCACTTTTAGGTCAACCTGGAGCCTCCTCTTCTCCAGGCTGAACAACCCCAACTCTTTCAGCCTGTCCTTGTAGCAAAGGTGCTCCAGCCCTCTGATCAACTTCGTGGCCTCTTCTGGACCCATTCCAGCAAGTCCAACAATGTCTTTCTCATATTGGGGATTCCAGAACTGGACGCAATACTCCAGATGCGATTTCATGAGAGCAGAGTAGAGGGGGAGAAGCACCTCCCTGGACCTCCTGGGCACACTTCTTTTGATGCATCCCAGGATACTGTTGGCCACCTGGGCTGCAAGTGCGCATTGCCAGCTCATGTAGAGCTTCTCATCAATCAGCACCCCCAAGTCCTTCTCCACAGGGCTGCTCTCAATTATTCTCTGCTTGCTGGAAGCTAAGCAGTATCTGACGGACTGTGGAAATAGATCTGCTTGTGGATGATGCTGATGGGGGAGCTTTACATTTTAATGATAGTGCCATTAGTTAGTGTTCACAAACCAATCAACTGCATTGAGCTGTGCTGAACTGAGTAATATAGTGTGATACTCTGAAAATTTCACAAAGTAATCAAATAACTTGATTGTTGCCAGAGCTTCCTGTAAAAGAATGTACTTAGAGGAAACAGTTGCTTTAAATGTCAGTTTTGTCCAAATATGGAACAACAGGAATCACTTGATATTTCCTGTGAAGTAACTGGAAGCCCCCTGGACTTGCATTGCTTTTTTGGAAATGATGTTCACATCACCAACAGGAAAGTCATGTTCACAGAGCAGCTTTCAGGGGACTCCCATGACCCTACCTCCAGGACAGACCTCTGGGGAATCTGGAAAAGAATGTCAAAAATTAAGTCCCAGCAACAAAATATTTCAGCTCCAACAACTGGTATTCTTTTCACTAGGAAGATGTGACTCTTTCCTTTCAATATCTTTTTAGTGAAATACTTCTAACCAATGCTAATTTACAAAATAAATATTTTCTGATATAATTAATGTTAAGCATTTAAAAAATAACTAATATTTGCTTGAGTGGCTAAAATACACTGGAGATCTCAGATAAGAATCTGTGGTCTGTCTGCAATTTTTCTATGAACATCCTGTAGGATTCTGGTAATACTAAAACCAAGAACAACAAAACAACCCATCCCCCCAGCCAAATAGGAAAAAAAAACCTGCCCAAAAGTACAAACATCTCTCCCACATCCCACAAGCCATAATTATTTTTTTTTCCACTTGTATTCTACAGAACTTTTCTTAAAATCAGTTGTTTTTCTGGAAATTTTACAAGGCTTTTAAATAAAACCAGAGATTAATTGTTGTAATTAGTTCAAATCTCATCATGCATAGTGATATTTCTGACAGTAGGTTGCCGGTCCTTTCTGCTGTTACATATATGTTAATTTGGAACTCAGCATTTCCCTCAGACCAACAGGGATATTCAATTTATGCACTGACGTATGAGTAACCATGAAGTGCCATGTTTTTCCAGTGTGTAGGTTTCTTCCAGGAGATTCTTCATCTGATCTAAAGCTGTTTCTAGAAGATGTATTAGGAGAACAGCTCTGCATTGTCAGACTGTTTCTGCTTCCTTCTGTCCTTCTCATGTACATCAACCCACAGCCAAAGGAGATCTTCAGGAGAATGAGTATTTTAATTCTTCTTGTCTGTGCAAGGTGTGATGAGCCTTTGGAGATTATTGGGTTGTACTTATTTTTGTTGCTTTAATATAGGAATTGTCATGACAACCCACCTGGAGTTCTGTGTCCAGTTCTGGAATCCCCAACATAAGAAGGATGTGGAACTGTTGGGACTGGTCCAGAGGAGGGGGCTGGAGCACCTCTGCTCTGAGGACAGGCTGAGAGAGTTGGGATTGTTCAGCCTGGAGAACAGAAGGCTCTGGAGAGACCTTAGGGTGGTCTTCTGGAACCTGAAGGGGACTACAGGAAAGCTGGGCAGGTACTTTTTACAATGCTATGGAGTGATAGGACAAGGGGGAATGGCTCTAAATTGGAAGATGGAAGATTTAGATTGGACATTAGGAAGAAAATGTTCACAGTGAGCATGGTGACGCACTGGCACAGGTTGCCCAGGGAAGCTGTGGCTGCCCCCTCCCTGGAGGTGTTCAAGGCCAAGTTGGATGGGGCTTTGAACAGCCTGGTCTGGTGGGAGGTGTCCCTGTCCATGGGTTGGAACTGGATGATCTTTAAGGTCCTTTCCCACCCAAACCATGCTATGATTCTATGATTTGGTGGTATTTGAAATTTTTGCCTAGGCCTGGCAGATACAATCCAGGACCTAGGGGAGAGTTGGTCTCACCTGGCCCAGCAGCTGGAGACGGGTGGTATCCTACAGGATATCTTGAATGACACTGTTGTTCTTTGCTCTGTGTGTACCGGAACTACAGTAAATTGAAATGACACAACCAGCCAGACTCTAAATAGATACCACATGACAAAAGCTTCCAATTGCTGACTAGAACAGAACTTAATTTGGTGACTTGGAGAGTGAAAGCTGTAAAACAGATAAGACTTTCTCTGGGTTCTGGGAATTCCATGAACAGTCATAACTGAAGCATACCTGTGATTTGCTGGGAAAAAAAAGAAAAAAAAAAGAAAAAAAAAACCACATGAAAATAAGCTGTTGACTTTTTTATTTTTATGGAGGAGAAAAAGAACTTGGTAGAGGATGGAAAGACAAGCTGACTGATACTATAAAATAATAAAACATTCCCTTTTGTCTGTTTTTTATCTGTCCAGAGACGTCTAAAATTGATGAGGTTTTGAATGAAATGAGAACTGTGCTCAGTTTGTCTTCTCTGCTTTAAGTCCTGAAAATGAAGCCATGGCAGATGTTTCTTCTCCTGAACCATTTTGAGGGTTGAAGTTCAAATCATCAGTCCAGGACAACTGACTTTGTATCAGCTCCTGTGAGGGACAGACTTCCCACTCTTCAGGCATTTGGCCAACGCTGGTCCTTTAGCACAGACATCACCAAGGACCAGTTACCCTTATCCCAGCAGAGGGCATGGGAGAGACTAAGGGTGAAGGACAGTAGCCGTAGCAGTTTATACATTTTGAATTGTTTTCTGTTTAGACACCACACTTAAACTGATCATGTTTTCTGATGAGAAAAGTGATTATTTCCCCCACTAAGTTGCTTTAGCAGTAAATTGCTGTTCAAGTTCAAAAACCAATTCCAACACTAATGGAGAGAAAGTATAACCTTTAAAAATGATTAGGTAGTACATTTTGGTCAGAAATAGATGAGTTCATCAGCACATTAGCGATTTGATTGAATATATCATTGCTGAAATAAAAATTTAAACTATATTAAATGAAAATATAGTCAAAATATTAAGAATAATAGTTATTCAGAAAAAATAATTATCAGAATTGCTTAAGTTAAAGTTTCTCAATTTTTCTTCAGTTGTTACAAAGGACTCACAAAGGAGTGGCTTTTTCCAATTACTACTTCCTTGAATTTTAATGATGTCCAAGTTCAGTGCAGTGAGGAGCTTCGAATCCACTCCTCAGCTCACTGGTGAATACCCGCTAATGGTCTCCCAGCCAATGCTGAGGAGATCTACTGTGACACTTGGGTGGTGCTACCAAGCTCTTGCAGAGGCAGGATGAGAGCTGGTGGAAATGCCTTTATACTCCAGTGCTTTTGAGTGTCATTAAGGAAGGAAGGTGCTCAGGTTCCCACGAGAAATGAAATTATTTCAGTGGAAGAGAGGGGGTCAGTCTTACTTTTGAAGTACTCCACAGCACAGCAGGTTTCCTCCTCTTCTAAGAGTGGTGAGCTCAGACCCTCTGAGGCAGAAGACAGCATATGGTAGAACACCTCTAAGTGTGGGTCAAACACTTAATGCAAGGCTGTGTTTTGAAGGAGAGTGACTTTGAGGTTTTTGTTTTGTTTTTTTTTTGAATTATGACAAAGAATAATGATGTATTTACATTAAGCAATGCTTTGCAAACATTTTTACAAATATGTTTTAAAACCCTAGTTTAGTCAAGACAAATTGAATTTCCCCCCACAGAGTTCCTGTGAACTGGCATATTAATACATGACTTAACTTGTTACTGATGTCTCAGCAGAATTAGAAATTTGTAAGTCTGTCATTTGTGGGGTTTTTAATGGATGAGAGTTCTCATTTCTTGCAAGTAACAATTTTTTATACCATTGGTTACATACAGTATGGTCAGCTATAGAAACAATGACACTTTTCATCCTATTATCTTTATTTAGTAAAAAAAGAGGATTTTTTTACTGTTCAAGCGTATCCATCTGTTTCTATAATCTAAAGTAAATCTAATATTACAAAGGCAAATAACTAAATTTAACTAACTTGCTAAGATGGTCTGGATTTTTTTGTTATCCTGTTTGTTCTAGGTAAGTGTAAATCTGAAGTTTTAGCAAGAGGATTTTTTTTTAATTTGTTAATGGACTGCAAAATCGTTTTAGAAAAATATTAATAAGGTTTCCTGGAGTAAAGCAGCGGTTTCCTCTAATGGTATTTTATGTACAAAAAAGCAGTTCACCTAATTCAGGACAGTTATATCTAAAGGTTAAAGACAAGGAAAGTAGTTCAGACAGCGAGCTATTTTGAAACTGACATTTTGAAGAGAGAAGAAAATATGAGAGGAATGTGAGATAAGTGTCCTGTACTTGGCATCACCTCACCTCTTCCTGTACTTGGTGGGATGTGAAACTGCAGACCTCTATTGATCCAGCTGTCTTGTCATCTACATGAGTTGCACATATGTGTGTGTAGGTGGAAGTGCAGTGACTGCTACGTAGGGATAGATGGCCTTTGGTCTCCGCTGTTATGATTAGGTTAATATAGAGGTAGAAGGAGTGGTTTGTGTAGAGGAAGGAGATTCAGACTTAAATCTGTAACGGCCAAACAGCCATCTGCATCCCATTGGCAATAGCCATTGCTGGTGTTTGAACTTGTCTTGGAATTTAGTTCCAATTGGGGTCTGAACTAAAGCAACGTAGAGTGGGCAATCTTCAATGGTACATCAGAAAACATGATCAGTTCAAGTGTTGTGTCTAAACAGAATATGTCATTTTGTAATGAATGTGATGAAATAATTATGACTATTTTTATTTGCTGAAGAGTTTCAGCTCTGAACGTCATGAATATTCAGAGGGTCTGGATATCTGTGCTGGTCTCACTAGTCACCAGTTTGCAAGATTTTCAGTCATTTGGAAGATGCTGCGTTTTGGGTGGGAGAAGTGACAGTATTCCCTGAAATAAGATTTCCAACATGGACAGAGTTAAGTAAAACAGCGAGAATTTTATTAAGTTTCTGCCATACATGTGTGTTTTACAGGGTAAGGTTGGAACACAATTGACACCTGTGCAATTAGCCTATGCTTATTGGAAGCTCAGCAACTGAAACTCAGTAAGCAGAGTCTGAGCTGATGTTGTGGGAAAGAGAACTATGTTTTGTCTTGAAAAATGCGCTTTCTGTAAGAGAGAGGAGCTTCCAAGAATTGGCTTGCCCTTTATATTTTTTTGGAGGCTTCTGTAGCCTCCAGAAATGGTGCATATCCAAATACGGCAGTCGTCTCCCTCCTCGCCCGCTCATCTGGCTGTTTGCATGGTTCCTGTGTGAGTTCCAAGCCAAGAAAGTAGCAGGACGTGGAAAAACAGGGCAAAATGCAACAAAAGTCTGTAGCTGAGATCTGGCAAGATGTCTTACAGGCTGAACTGCAGAACAGAGTTTCTCCATCTGCTGCAGGAAATTTTAGCAGCCGTTCTCAGGGCTTTAGTACTCCTGTGGCTGAGTATATGATTCATAGAAGTTAGAGGTCCGTGTTGGGACACTTATTCATTAGCGGCACTTTTTTAGAACTATATTTTAATATGATAGTACATGAATTGCTGTCTTCAGGCAAAGACTTGATATGTAAGTAGCATGTTCGTGTGCACAATATTGAAGGGACGTTATCTTTTTAAAGCTTAATACTGATTTGCTAGCGTGATTCACTAAGCTTATCAGTTGCAGACAGTCTGGGAGAATGAGACAGAACGGAAATACTTGTCAAAAAAATGAAGCAATTTGTATCTCTAAAATGAGCTTCTGTTTCTGGGCTGACTGATATTTCGTGGGAGGAGTAAGATAAAATTAATGTCTTCAATTATTATATGAGAGGCTGGCCTGTGGTGCAAGGGAGCTATGGCTATTTGAGCTGCTAGCCTAACATGCAAAATAAGTGAGGTGTCCTGGTGCACCTGGCCAAAATCTTTGGATTCATCTATAATTGGCTCCTAGACAAGGAATAAAGAGCCGGCCTTTTCACGCCCTGACTCCCTCTTCCCCCTCGCAGGTTACGCTTCATGCCCAGCACCATTCCTACTCTGTTTTGGCACTTGAAGGACAGCAGTCATTGCTCCAAACTCTGTGCATGGGGAAGACATCTTTTCAAAAAGAATGGCTATGAGATAGAACAAAACTATTTCTCTCTGTTTGTCTCATCATCTCTAGTCCTGTGTGGTGGCAAATCGTGAACCAGATTCTTGGTATCATGAGACTGATTTAGAATGATACATGTTTAGAAATAAGCAATAATTTGCATAGTTGCAGCTCACTTACGTCGTGATTATTATCTATATTCCTCCAGGAGGAAGTTTCCCACTTAGGACTTTATTGTGTAAGGTTTTTAAGTCGTTTCTAAATGTACCAGAAATGCAAATCTCCTTGCTCAGAGTTCAAAAGATACTCAACTAAATTTCTAACACTTTGCAAAGAATGAAGAGCTGTTGTTATTCTCTGTCCCATTCTGCCTGTAACATCTAGCCCTCTTTTTGATCCTCTATATCCACGTTTCTCTCATTTTTTTCCCATTTTCCTAGATAGCCCATACTCCCGATAGTCCTTTCTGCTCACTTCAGTTTTTCCTGCTTAGTCCTCCAAGGCGTGCTTTGTCTGCACTGAATACAAACATCCAAAATAGGTGAGATAGATCCCAGCCCAAAAGTGATTGTTTCTTGCCATTAAATAGAGGAAGACTGCAGTAACTAGCAGAGATGTCAGTATCTACACTGGGTTACGTGGACCCAGATTTTGATTCTTGTGCATTCTGTAACCATCTAGCTCTCTCCAAGTTTCTGTCTTCTTACTTAAATGCCCCTTTGACCTCCTTCATGTAACCTTTCATCCATAAGCTGTTTCTACTCTGGCCTTCTCATCCTCCCAGAGGACGAAGAGGAAGAAGCTCATACTTCCTCCAAGTATATGCAGAATATTATCACATCCCTGAGATTCAAAAATACAGCTTAGTGGTTGAGGATAATGCTATCTGGTAGAGGCTGTCATTGTTGGCCTGCAAAAGTCACACTCGATGATACTAGGAGTCAATGCTACTGTAAAATAAACAGAGTTTTATAGGCCCCTTGGCCTATTCTGGTGTAGCAGGCTGCAGGACTTTGTGCTCCCTGATGCTAAGTACTGTCTTACCTTTGTCCCCTTTGGTTATTCTAGTTTGAGGCTTAAGCAACAGGAAAAATTTTGAATAAAATGGCCTCATTTTCAGGAGCACGAAAAGAGGCCTTGAAAGCACGAGGCCTTGAAGGCCCAAGTCCATTCTTCTGGCCATGCTAAATTTAAGAACAAATCCCGACTGAAAAATAAATAACAAAATACTTTTTTTCTAAAATGGTGCATGTTAAGTAATAGGCTGAAGGAAGTATGTGGGGATTAACTTGAAGACAGATGTTTATAATGATTTGATGATGTATTTTAATTACATTCCCAGATGCAGCTAAAACAGACTTCTGAATTTAAGGGATGTGCTGATAGAACCGATAACATTCTGCATGATGCTGGAGAAGGAAGTATGATCTGCAAGCATGCATCCTCCAGCTGTGGTCTGAAAAACTGAGAGAGGTCACTCTGGGTCACCTCTTGAAATGAGAGGCCCAATATTTTTCCAGACATAACCTTGTGCCACAAACAGTAAAGCAGATTATTCAGTGGGTGGTGTTGGTCCCTCCTGGTCAGCACTGAGTTGCTTGTTGCAGCATGTTTGCACTGTTTCCAGATCTAAATCTCTTTCTGTAGCATAGGATTGATAGTCATTCTAATCAGTGTTAATTTTAACCTTTCTGTACATCTATGATAGCATAGTAAGAGACAAGTGTAAGAGACAAAATGGGACTATTTTTCCTTCATATGAGTATGGAGAAAGTTCAGCTTCAAACAACAAGTTACAGAGAACTGCATATAAAAAATAAGGTCTCAATAAAGGCAACAAATACTTCAGGAGCTGTATTACAGTTTTATTGGGTAGTCTTTATTAATTTTATTTTCAGTGTTAAGCTACTATTTCTCTTTGATGCTTTAGTTTAAAAGAAAATGTATCTAGCAGGTAAAAGTGTTACTGTGTTCTTAAACTTGCTAAAGCAATGATGTTTATTGGTCTTGTTGGTTTATTGATCTGAGGTTTTCTGAATTTGAAATGGATTGGGTATATTTACTCTTATTTCCCGGAAGTACTGAAGTCCTCATGCAGCCTGCAGGTGTGGAGGGGAAGGCTCCCAGCATCTGAGCTGAGAGCTGGCTCTGGAAAGGTGCCGTCCCTGTCTGCTTCCTGTTAACAGCTTGATAGGGCTGCTGAAGGATAATGTGTGCATTGGTGGAATATTCACAAATGTTTTGCTTGTTTTCCTCCAAGTTTGTTTCTGTAAAAGCAACAGACTGCTGAGTTACTCACTGGTTCCTTCACGTCTATGAGGAGGAAAAGGGCGGGAGTAGCCCAGATGCGCTTGAGTGCTCTGAAATACTTCAGTAGCACAGAGTAGCCATAAGATTTTTACCTGTGCATCAGTAAATCTTACTTCACTCATATATTATAATCTTTCATGTTTTGCAGCTCTTTATGATTGTGTCAGACATCCCAGTCTTTTGGTTGTTGTTGACCCAATCCAAACCAAGCCAACCTCCAAATTTATCAAGTGTCCATCTCATGGCTTATGTGAGAAAAGGCATGAAAGTAGCATTTATTCTATTAAGCTCCCTTCCTCAAACACGTAAATCAAGATCTACTCACCCTCTCTTCTGAGGGAGGTTGCACTTAGGAGCATTTCATGTGATGAGATCAGCTGCTGGGACTAGTAAGACCAGCTGCGTAGTGCACCTTCCATCCCTCCGGAGATGAAAACACTCTTCTCCCAAATCCTCCTGTGCACCCGCCCTCCAGAATTTCATTTCACAGAATCCAGATAGACTTTGCAGTCTGTCAACAATTATAGTGAAGCACCGTCATTTTCTGGGAGCACAAACTGGCTGTGTTTTAACTTCACCTAGTGCGGAAATCCCATGAGGTGATTCTGTCCTAAGGAAGGTCTTTCAGAAAACAAAGATCTCTGTGGTATCTGCTGGAAAGTAGTTCAGACGGGTTATGTTTTTACATGTTGTCTATGGTTTCTCCTGCTGCAACGAATTTGCTTTCACTGCGTGGAAGGTTTTCCATCATAATGACAATTACAGGTAGTCATTATAGAGAGGAAGAAAGAAAAAAAGTGTTCTTGAAATGTGGTAGATGTAAAAACCCTGAAGCCAGTCATTGGCTATGCAGCAGATGTTACCAATTGCCTCCATAGATAATATTTAACATTAGGATCAGTTTGTTTTCTTAGAGGCTGTTTTTTGACTTTAATTTCATCAAGTATGTCCAGAAGTACTTGTTGATAGAGTTACCTGTGGTAATTACACCAATATTTTATTCCCTTTAAAAACTATCATCTTCCTATCTGACAATTGCGAATTACTGATAAAAATATAGTAGATCAGTATTAAGTGATCTCATGGTAAACACCCAAAGGGTGTAGACAATATTTTTTGTCTTTAGAAAAGAAACAAAAACTATATTCTTCAGGTCTTATATTTTTTTCTCCTGAAGGGTAGAAGAGAAATCATGAACTGCAGTGTTACCATCCCTTTCTCCTCAAAGCAATGGCACAAACTTGTAGAGATTAAGCATATATACAGAATGCAAGACATTTATTTACAAACTGATATTAGAGAGATGCTTCTATGACTGGATTGATTTTGTTTTAAATATTCGGTTGGGCTTTGAATGTGTGACTGTAGAATCCTAGAGGTTAATCCACCTGAATTTTGAATTGAGACATTCTTATTGCTAGATGCTGCATATGTGTGTATTCTATAAAAATGTGGTATTTTTTAATTGGTAACCCAAAAGACAATGATTTAAAAGTAATATAGCAGTTTTCTATAGTTAAAAATTAGCAAGTTTTTTCTTCTTCTTTTACAAACACATCTTTTATCAGACTGAGACCAGAAGTGCACATCTCTATAAAGATAATGAAGTATTGCATTGGGTTTAAGTGAGCATTCCCCATGCTGACCAGCCTTGCAATCAGGATGGTACTTGCTGACATCTCTGGCTCGTTGTGGTATGTTTTGCCTGTCACACAGTTGAGTTTAATTCTCACTTTCTCTTTTATTTTCAGGGTTGTTCAGGTTGTGGAAAATGTGACTGCAGTGGAGTAAAAGGGCAAAAGGTGAGTAAATCTGCTCTCTGTGCTTCGTTATCTTGCTTATTTAAACCACATGGTGTATAACCTACTGGGAGGCAGGTGAGCAGTTGGTTTCAGTGAACACTTGCACTGCCACAGGGCATTACCAGGGCCATACAGGGTTTTTGGAAAACAGCCAGCTCAGTGTCCACAGCAGCAGAGGACAGGAGGGCCAGGGCTGGGAAAAAGCCAGAGTGCTTGACCGTGCCCTCCCTTTTTCCCCATCAAGCAGGATGCTAACCCAGCACTTCCACCTCACTTCCAGTCTTTTCACTGGGTAGCAGGCTTGCCAGCCTGACCTCCTCTGGAAAAGAGCGATTCAGTTCAAAAATGCTCCCCTGAGCCCACTGTACATGTTGCTCTCCAGGAAGGCTTTGATGCATCATGAGCAACGTACCCTGACCAGGGTTAGCCAAGGTAGGGAATGACTTGCAATAGGAAGGAGGTGGTTAATAATCTACTTAAATACAGAAAAGTGTTGCACGTCAAGGAAAAAAAAAATATTCACAACTTTTTGACAGAACCTTGCAAATGAGTTTTGCAGTTCCCATTCAGCTATCCAATCTTTCTGTGTATGAAACAGAAAAAACACTTTAAAGGCTTCTTTTAAAGCAGTAACAGTGTAGAAAAAAATACAGTGTACTTAAACATTTCATGAATTCCCCCTGTAAATCACCTGCTTTTGTAAATATTATACACATTCTATCACTCTCCTTATCTCTTCCAATTTTTGCTCTAGAGATTTTAATCTACCGTGTGTTCTGTTGTGTATGCACATGTGCTGTATATCTACCATTATAAATGAATGTAAACCAAAGGTTTTATCACCCTGTGATTGCAGTGGGAACATTTTTCAGGCTAAGTTGTTTAGATCACCCAAGGGAAATGCTTAGAAGATTGAGGGAGTTGTTTGGTTTTTGTTTTGAAGGGGGTTGTTTGATTTTTTGAAATAAATCTACAGCTGGTGTTCTACATTGTCTCATGTGTGATGAGGTTTTTAACAATGTTTGGTGGTGAGTTTTCTTTGTTATTTTTCAGAACAGGACATGTAATTGACTTAATTGGACATCCAAGCAAAGATCTGTTTGTTTGATTGGGGTTTTTTTGTGGTAACAGAACATAGATGATTTGTGAGACAGATGAAGAGTGTCAGGGTTCAAAACATCTTTTAGATGGAGTCACCTCTTTTTGATGACCCATAGGGATCTGTTTAATAAAAATCTGTTATATATTAAAAACAAATATAGCAAAGATTTAGGAATCGTTTCAAACTCTGAATTTATTCCTTGAAATCTTGATCTTATTTTTCACTAAAAAGTACAAGCAGAATGAGATAGAGTTTACATTATAATTTTCTTGTTGAATGCCATTAGTTTTCAGTTAATAGAGAAGCCAGTATTTTGCAGCTAGATAATTTTTTTTAAATTACAGTTGGGGAAATAAATTTTATTAAAACTTAAGCTTCATGTATTTCTGGCTGCAATTCTGTCTTTACTAGAGCTCTTGCTGGCTTTTTTTTATTTGCATGATTCAGAGTCTCAGCAAGTTCTCTGTGGAAGAAATAGGTGCTTGTCTAATAATGATAGTAGCCAAAACTACCTCAAATTAACATAGGTTATTTAAAAATGTAGAGGAGAGAAAAATATCAGTCCATAGCAACAGAAGTCATACTAAATTCCAGTTCTTGTGCAAACATGTCAGTGTACCCCACACCCTTCCCAGGGGGTTCCATCACAAACTGATGTTTTCTGACTTTAAACGTGTGTAGTAAAATATTTACATACTTTTAGAGTGTGTAAGAAATTTAATTATTGGCGCTAGAGACATCTAGACAGGTAAAGGAATTGTTATAGCTAGAAAACAATATTCAAGAAAGATATTTGAAGGTATTTTGGAATGCATTTGAAAGTAACTTGATTCAGTTCAATATATATCAATTTGCTCTTATATGAACACTATGAGGTTTTCAAATATTTGTTCAGGATTTTGAACAGAAAACTGAGTTTTATTTAAAAACATCTGCCCCAAACATTTGTTTTAGTCTAGTGCAGCTTTTTGTCCCAATTATTTACATTTAATGCCTCTCTAGAATAAGAATAGTACTACCCTGTCCTAGCTCTGAAAACAGAATTTGGTGAGGAAAAGCAAGTGAAACACCTTTCCTGCTTGCCTCTGCAATATTTCTACAAATGGTCTTTCCAAGCAATACATTTTGATTTGAAACATGTCTCTGCTGAGCACAGTTCCTGTTAATGCACATACCAGTAGTAGTACCTGTTACTGCAGAGATCTACATGAGTGTTGTTTTATCAGAGGACTGGTTAGAAAGACTGAGGATCCGGGCGAGTAGAGGGCTGCCATGCTCAGCTCTTGTGGTACCTGAGGAGACCGTGTTAGAGAACATCTGCTCTCCTCTTCTCATGTAGACACTTGCGTGGGCAGTACACATCCATTCTGCCATGCACCATCCACAGCCAGCATGTTGCCTACGCTGGAAACCCTTTTGATCTGGTTTCCACGGTTGTGTAGAAGTGCACAAATGCTGAAGGACCTTTTCCAATCCACCCACACTCTTTAACAATGTAACCACACATGTTTAATGCCATGGGAGCTCCAGCAGCTGCGGAAGTGGGTGCTGGGTTTACCCTTTAATGCCTTAATTATTAACATCTGGAGATACGTTTCCTACCATAGTGTTGGAAAAAGTTCCAGACTGAATGATGTGCGAGTGGGATTTAATTAAAATTATTTTGGCCAAATAATCCTATTAATGAACTCATCAGAAAAAGTGTTGAAAATAGTAATTGACCTAAAAGCTGTGAAATACCCAAGAGATATTACCTGACAGCATTTCAGACATGGAAGACTAAATTACATTACCATATTTTTCTCTCTCATTTGAGGATCTTTTCATTAATATGACCATTTGGATGGCCATATTTAGAATACATTCAATATGTTCTCTCATTAGGCTGTTTCCATGAAAATTGCATTTCTATGCCAGACTCCTTTAAGATGACTCATACTTTATCAGGGCACATAATTGACAAAGTCTAAGGGTTTTCATCCCTTTCAGAATATTTCAGAAAGTGAGTGTGATTGCAACAGATGGCTCTTATCCTATAAAACCTTTATTATTACAGTGAACATCAGGTTGTTATTTTAAGCTATATAATGTCAAGCATCAAGTATCTGCCAAACAAAAGGTGCAGAAATTTTAGAAAAACATGACATAGCTAAGATAATACAATAATAAATAATACCTTACTGTTTTCCATTAGATAGATTAGCCTAAAACATCTTCATTTGTTTCCTCTTACACTTTTTGTTTGGTTTTCTGCATAACTGCCTGTTCTTTCTAACCTTGCTAAAGCATGAGATCTGTTTAAACTGATTAGGATTTTGAATGTTTGCCTACATTTTATTGGGTTACTCAGAAGCAGATAGAAGCTATGTTTTCTCTTTTATGCCTACCGAGATTTTGACAACAATTTCAAGCAGCTGTGCAGATAAGAGGTTCTAGCCATTAGTGTGTGTAGAAAAAGCATGTCAAGCATTTAAAACAAAGAGTGTATAGAGCTCAGCAAAACTCTCCATGCACTGACTTTTTCCAGTAACATTCATTCTCTCATTCATGACCATTTACACTGATTTTACTCCATATCGGAAACATGTATAAATGGAGGTAACACTGGAACTTTGCTGTAACCGATAGAGAATGATTAATTTTATCACACTTATCAGTTAGAATGCATTGAAGTATAAATTCTCATTTTTTAGTATAAACCCCTTATGATGATTGCCCTGCCTCAGCATTATCCATTAAAAAAATCTCTGCCAGGAAATTCTAAAAGAAAATAGGAAATAAGAATAGAATTAAATTATGTAACTACTCCTTTTTTTTTTTTTGTTTAAGATGTAAAAAAAGTTGTCAAATCATTTTATACTAGCATATTTTTGTTTGCCTAATTCTGAGACTATATCTGTATTATTTTACCTACATAAAAATTACTTCTTAGTTTCCCTTGATGGGTGCATCATCCCAGTGTGGATTGACCATGCTGCAGAAGTACACAAACTTGCTTTGCTTGAGCCATTTTGAGTCTTGAACCCTGTTACTGGCTTAGGCTGACGGTCACTGGGAGCGGTCCTTTCTCTCCCGCACACTCATACAGTCTTAAAAGTCACCCATGATCTTTTTGTCTGCAGGTGATTGTGCTTTTCCTTTTCCTCTGGGTAGTGAAGGACGGCGCTTCAGTTGACTATATCTCTATATATTTGGCTTGGTTTGTTTTTTTAAAGGTTTGCTAGATTGGGAGGGCCTTCAAGGCTTTTCCTGTAATTTTAGGTACTAAAGATAGAGCAAAAATATTTGTATAATTGATGAGTTAAAATAATAAAAAGCTCTGTCTGGAGTGAACTCCAGCAGTTAGTGGGAAGATTACTATTAAGTATATGTGTCCAGTTCTGGAATCCCCAACATAAGAAGGACATGGAACTCTTGGAACAGGTCTAGAGGAGGGCTACGAAGATGATCAGAAAGCTGGAGCACCTCTGCTCTGAGGACAGGCTGAAAGAGTTGGGGTTGTTCAGCCTGGAGGAGAGGAGGCTTCAGGGAGACCTTACAGCAGCCTTCCGGTACCTGAAGGGGCTGCAAGAAAGCTGAGGAGGTATTTTTACAAGGTCATTGAGTGATAGGACAATTGGGAATGACTTTCAATTTTAAGGGGGAAGATTTAGATTATGCTTTAGGGAGAAATTCTTCACAATGAAGGTGTTGAGATCCTGGCACAGGTTCCCCAGGGAAGCTGTGGATGTCCCCTCCCCAGAGGTGTTGAAGGCCAGGTTGGATGGGTCCTTGAGCAGCCTGGTCTGGCGGGGAGTGTCCCTGTCCATGGCAGGGGGCTGGAAGTGGGTGATCTTTAAGGTTCCTTCCAAACCATTTTATGATTCTATGATTCTATGAATATGAAATCTTCTAATCAATCCTGGAAGGGGGAAAGCAGAAGACAGTAATAAAGTAAGCAAATACATTGATCAGCTGCAGGTCTAATAGTCTTCAGTGAGACCTGTAGTTTTTAAATATTTTTGAAAATGGAGCCATTGTCACAATGTTTGTGTCAATTCTGCCCAGATAGTAGTGTGTTTTTATTGATTTAGCCCTTAAAAATAATGCTTTTAATTCAAATCAGGGAAAAGGAAGATCTATGTTTCACAAAGAGAGCACACTGATAAAGCTTCTGTTCTTAAAAAGGATCAGATATCAAAGGACTTTGAAGAATATTGAGTAGGATATGCTAGGTATTGAAAGTTTTGTACAGTTTTCCACCTGGCATACCAAACTGTGAAGTGACATCTGGAGCCATCGGATTTTCTTCCTTTGAAATATTCATTGGAACCATTTGTCCCGTTTGTCAGAATGGAACCAAATGTCTCTGGCAATGTTTCTATATCAAGATATATTTTTGCATTCAGGACAGTACATATCTTTATTTAACATGAAATTATTATCTCTAAGGAAAGAGCACTATAAAACATATATCCCAGTAATATCATGTGAGGGGGTATGCTCATTTTTCTTTTTCAGGATAAAAACGTGACTTCTAAAGGTTTGCGCTGTAGTATTTCATTCGGCATAATATCACTTTTTAAGCAGCAGTTGCCGGATACATGTCTTTCATGTAAAGGTGTTGGTATGATAATCTCAGGCATTTCATCATGGAATAAAACATATTCTCTAGCCTCACAGAGTTTGATTTTTTGTTTGTAAAACTACTGTTAGTGTATGTTGAAGGGGCTGGAGAACAAACCTTATGAGAGGCAGCTGAGGGAACTGGGCCTGTTTATCCTGGAGAAAAGGAAGCTGAGGGGAGACCTTATCACTGTTTACAACTGCCTGAAAGGAGGTGTTGGTCTCATCTCCCAAATGACTGGTGATAGGATGAGAGGAAATGGCCGCAAGTTGCACCAGGGGAGGTTCAGATTAGACATCAGGAAAACTTTCTTCACTGAATGGGTTGTCAGGCACTGGTAGAGGCTGCTCAGGGAAGCGGTTGAGTCACCATCTGTGGAGGCATTTAAAGGACTGGTAGATGAAATGCTCAGGGATATGGTTTTGTAGTGGACAGGTATGGTTGGACTTGGTGATCTCAAAGGTCTTTTCCAACCAAATGGTTCTATGATTCTATATTTTCTTTATGGTTTCTCAGGGGATTACAGGGCCTTGTTTTGATCTGAATTACGCAAACCTCCAATGAAGTCACTAAATTTTCCCAAATGGAAGATCAAAGTAATATGAGAAAAGACCTATAAGATCTCCACTTCTCCGAAAATTGCATGCTTGGCCACTGCCAGTGCAATGCCCATGCGTATCTTCCCAATCTTAAAATTTTGTACATGCAAAGAGACTCATGTTTCCAGTATCTACTGACCACATAGTGAATATAAAACTTGCATATTTTTAGTGTCTGGTCATATGCCTGACAGCACCCGCAGTTTGCTTCTGCTTCCTGTATGTTCATTTTTCAGCCCATAACACTAATACTGTATGGTGCAGAGAGGATTTTATGGGTGTAGACTATGGCTCTGGGACAGCAAGTATCTGAAGAACAGGCAAAGCTGCATTTTGTAGTTTACCCTTCAGGCTTCCTTAAATAATTTTACCATTCAATTTATACTGTGTTTGCCGAGTATCTTGGATCAAGGCAGCCATTATAACTGACAATTCTGTGATACGTCTGTTCCCGCACAAGAATTTAATATTTGATATTCTTAATAATCATTCTCTGTCTACATTTTCCCCATAGCAGTCAGTATTCACAAGAAGAAATCTGGGCACATGTAATTATTACCAGGGAACCACAGTAATACAGTAGTCTCTGTAAGTCACTTTCTAGTCTTTGTAGCCAAGAGCAAAAAGTGGTATGGGAGTTTGGTTTTGGTTTTTTTTAATCTAATGGTAGTGGTAGTTGTTTGATTCTCTTTGCTCAGCTATATCCCCTTTCAGATTTTAGACCTAAGTTCTCAGTGAGAGCTCATAACTTAAACATTAGTCATTGAAAATATCTGTCCATATGATGTTGGCTTTCGATAAAGCAGATTTAAATGATCTTAAATGTTTTGTTTCATTAAGAAAGGGTAAAAAGTCAAATTTCGTACAAAATTCATAAAAACACTTCCAGCAGAAGCAAGGGCAGAACTTGTAACCCTATATTCCTGGAGGAGACAGAACTGTAAGAGGCATCTCAAAGAGGAAACGTGAAGTAGCTGCTAAAACAGTGATAGTGGAGTACTTTATCATGCAAGCAAGTTCCTAACCAGCTGGAGAATCTCTTCAGCTTAGCCAAGAAAGAAGCTTTCTTTTTGACAAAAGGAACAAGAACAGCTGAGAAAGCATTTTTAAGAGCTGTTACAAAGGATTTGCATTTCCTTTCAGGTAAGTATAATAGCTGAGAAAGTTTTTTCAGAAGGATAAGTAAATTAAGTTGTAGACAACATAGCAAAGAAAGTTAACCTAAATGATGAAACTAATTTCAGTAACAGGTAAAATCTTCTCCTATATCATCTTTAAGAACAGAAGAAAAGCAAAATGAAGATAAATCTGAGGAAAAAAAACCTTCTCTCTGTAAAATCATATGTCTATCCCTCAGAATATTTAAGAGTAACTAGACAGCAAAACCTACTCATAAATTTTGTAGCTCTTAAAGAAAGCATGTGATAGCTTCCAATGAAGTTCAGCTGGAACGTTTTTAAATTTTTTGATATGCCAACAAAAATAATTCTCACCAAGGTTTGTATCAAAGGTCAATGTGCACAGTTAAAGTAAATAATGAGTGAGGGAGGGAGTGAGTGAACACATCCACTGGCATCAAATCAGATGTCTTCTCACTCTTTTCTTATTCGACAGTTAGTGACTGCAAACGGATGCAACAGAAGTATTTCATGGTTAGTTATCAGAGTACTAAAAGCCCTGGGGGGGGTTGGACTTCGGTAACTCTTAGTGTTGTTAGAACAGTTGGCTTGACTGCCAAGCAAAGAGTGAAAGACTGCAGAACTGCAAAACAAATGCATTCAAGGCAGTAATAAAGACTGTGATATAGAGGGTCAGTCTGAAGTGCCTTCTGACTCCAACGTTGGGAGAGAGGTGAAAAAAAGAATATCAACAGCTCGTATAGTGGAGCAGTGAACAGAGAATCATAGAATCATAGATTGGTTTGGGTTGTAAATGATGTTGTAGCCCACCCAGTTCCAACCCCAGGGATGCCTCCTGCTCACCAGGCTACTCAAGGCTCTATCCAGCCAGGTCTTGAACACTTCCAGGGAGAGGTATCCACAGCTTCCCTGGGCAACCTGTGCCAGTGTCTCACCACCCTCAGCATGAAGAATTTCTTCCTAATGTCTAGTCTAAATCTCCCCCCTTCCAATTTAAAGGCATTACTCCTCATCCTATTATATACCCTTGTAAAAAGTCCCTCCCCAGCTTTCCTATTGCCCCCTTCAGGTACTGGAAGACTGCTGTAAGGTCTCCTTGGAGCCTTCCCTTCCCCAGGCTTAACAAGCCCAACTCTCTCAGCCTGTCCTCACAGCAGAGGTGCTCCAACCCTCTCATCATCTTCATGGCCTCCTCTGGACCTGTTCCAACAGTTCCCTGTTGTTCTTATGTTGGGGATTCGGGAATTGGACACAATAGTCCAGGTGGGGTTTCACAAGAGCAGAGGAGAATTGCCTCCCTCACCCTCCTGGCCACGCTTCTTTTGATGCAGCCTGTGATACAATTGGCCTTCTGAGCCACGATTATACATTGCCGGAAGCCAGTGCTGCTGCCAGCTGTATGCAGCAACTATAACGAGCTTTGTGAGTTAAGGATGCGATTAGAAATCTTTAACTCCCCTTCCCGGAGGGAAGAGCTGTCCCATCTCGCACCCTGTGGCTGTGTGACTTCCCCATGGACTCCTCAGGGTGGCAGTCGCACATCACCGAGTTCACGTCCTTGTGACACGTCCTTTCCCTTCTGTTTTTCAAAAAGAAAACCTTAAAAAACACCTACTAAGCTTTTGGTTGGCGTTCAATGACAATGATGCTGATACCCTCCACAATGTCAAAATAAGGGAAATTTTTGTTTCCATTATTATTAATGATGATTGCAACTTTGTGAATTGATTTAGGCTAAACAACCCTGGAGATACTACAGAAGAACTGTATTGTAATGCCTGTTCTCTAGTGAATTTGGTTGAGTCAAGAGACTCTAGAGATTAAACTGAAGGAGCACTGAATTATGCTTTTGAGGCACAATGTTACCTGCATTGTGGTATTTTTCATGATAAAACCTCAGAAGCTAGAATAGTTCCTTGAGCTTTTGTGTAAAGAGGTGCAATTTTCAAAATGTTTAAAGCCACAGAAATGCTGTTCCAACCTAAGTCAAAAAAAGCAGGTGGAAATGCACTGTCTCAAATGGTACTGCCTGTCATGTACTCTCTAAGATATGAGCTGCTTCATTATGAGAACTTTATTGTAGTCTGTACTGTCTAGGACCAGCTGCCCGTGTTTTTACTATTTATGGAAGAGATTATTTTCTGTAAATACGTCCATGACAAACCTTTGGCAAGAGAATAAAACTTGCATGTAACGTCACATTTCATTCCAGGTCTAGGATCTGAACAAAAATAAACTAAAAAATCTGAAAGTTTCAAGACCTTTTTCTTTTGCTGCTGTTTCATCTTTAAATGTGAGCCTTGAAACAATGCCAAATGTGAACAAACGCTAAATAATTTTCACTAATGAAGAAGGAAGGGTGTGGAACATTTTTACCCCTTATATTCTTGGACCTTCAACGCTGGAAGTGATTTAACACAATGTGCAATAAAATAAAGGAAGAGTTACTCAGACTTAATGAGTACAACAGATGATTAGAAGGGGTGGGAAATACAGCACTCTTTTGATTCAGCCTGTCTCCAGGTGATAGAATTTCCTTTTTTTTTGCAGTGCAAATGCATATGTTCTTCCAATGTCCTCTTCCCTCACAACTCTTTGAGGTTCTTCTATTCCCCAGGGTGGCTCTAACTGATGGGAAGAGACTCCTTGACCAACATCTGATGTAAAGAAAAAAAAAAAAAAAGGAAGTTTGGAAAAACCCATGTGTACCTTTGGTAAAAGGTGTGTGTGACTTCCTCCTGAAACATCATGAGTTTTGTGTTTTTAAAATAAAGACAATGAACCACCTACCTTGGTGTTAAATTGCCAGGCTTTTTGCAGGCAGATGTCCACAACTGAAAATAAAGTTCACTTGCTGTCTGTTAGCTTCTGCTATCTGTTAGTCTTTTCTTTGTAATCCTGTCCTTCGTATACCATGCCCTCAATTGTACTTTGAGGCAGACTGCTCCTGGCACATAAAATGTTCAAACTCAGGGTCATGCATGCTACTTTTTGTGAATGGATGAAAGGTGCATGTACCTCACTAAATTTCAGTAGTTTTTTTTCTTTTTTTTTTAATGGAGGGAAAACAGGCAACATAATATATTTCAGTAAGTACAAATATTTTCTTCCTCAGTGTCCTAGCAAGTGTTTGTTGACAGCCAGCTGAATACGAGCCAGCAGTGTGCCCAAGTGGTCAAAAAGGCCAGTGTCATCTTGGCTTTTTTCAGAAATGGTGTGGCCACTAGGACCAGGGAAGTAATGGTGCCCCTGTACTCAGCACTGGTGAGACTGCACCCCATATACTGTTTAGTTTTGGGGCACTTACTACAGGAAAGATATTGAGGTGCTGGACCGCATCCAGAGAAGGGCAACAAAGCTAGTGAAGGGGCTGGAGAACAAGTCTTATGAGGAGCATCTGAGGGAACTGGGGTTGTTTAGTCTGGAGAAAAGGAGGCTGAGGGGAGACCTCGTCACTGTCTACAACTGCCTGAAAGGAGGTTGTAGCAAGGTGGGTATTGGTTTGTTCTCCCAAGTGAGAGGTGATAGGACAAAAAGAAATGCTGCAAGTTGCACTAGGGCAGGTTTAGATTAGACATCATGAAAAATTTCTTCACTGAAAGGGTTCTCAGGTACTGGCAGAGACTGCCCGGGGAGGTGGTTGAGTTACCATGCCTGGTGGTGTTTAAAAGATGGGTAGATGAAGTCATCAGGGTTATGGTTTAGTAGTGGTCAGGTACAGTTGGACTCAATGATCTCAAAGATCTTTTCCAAACAAGCAATTCTATGATTCTATGACTTCTGGTTCTGGAATATTTATCTACACTGGAGTTAAGAATCACACAAAAAAATACATCAACCAAAGACACGGAAATGTAAGAAAATTTTGAGAGTTTAAAGTGCACGTGGCTCCAGCAGTATTAAAAAGTAAAATTAGGCATCTCCTTTGAAAAAAATCAGTACAGCAGTTGCAAAATGAGGAATAACCACGGGACGAGCAAGAACTGCATGAAGAAAGCTGGGGACATTATGTAGGGAGGGGCCATTACTTACAACTGCTTTAACTGAAATTGTACGATGCTGATAGGCAAACATTTACTTGACACTAATTCAATGGAGGCTGAGTCTGTAGCCATGACTGGCTTTTGAATGTTATTTTTACTTCACTCAGCTTATTTTACATCTCATTCACCTTCTAAATTAATTTCATACACACTGTATATCCACACACTTACTTTCACACCAACTAAGCACGAGCAAACTGATATGTAGAGTAAAGGCCAATCAAAGATCGTTATTTCTATTTTTGTACTCCTGGGAAACACTTAACAGCTTCCTCAGGAATGCTCTATGCAGCTAAGAGTCGATACTGAAATATGCTTTCAGTCTAAGCATTCTTTGTATTTAGGAAGCAGAGGCATAGGCTCAGTCCCTGAACCGTAAACCTGAGCAGCTCTCTAATTAAATGTTTATATTGATAGATTCATTGTTGGACGTTTGGGTTCATTTTGGATCAAACTGCTCAAGTTCCCCAATGTTGTAAATCCAGGAGGCTTAGGAAAGGATACTTTCAAAGTAGGAAGAGTACTCCTGCCAGAGGGTGAAAAACCAGAGGTGAGTGAGATGCATCATTTGATGATCAAGGCCAGACTGGATGGGGCCTAGTGGGAAGTGTCATGGCTAGGTGGATGGAACTGGATGATCTTTAAGGTTTCTTCCAGCCCAAACCGTTCTATGATTCCGTGATACTATGATTCTATGGTCTGCCCTTATTTATATGAACGTGTATGACACTGTCTTTTGCACCATAAGTGGGTGCTTCTCAGTATTCCTGCCTTGAAGTGCAGCCTAAGAGCTGGTTTAACTGTGGGACCAAAGGAGTCATAAAATCATAGAATGTTTTGGGTTGGAAAGAACCTTAAAGATCACCCAGTTCCAAACCCCCTGCCATGGACAGGGACACTTCCTACTAGACCAGACCTGGCTGTCCAACCTGGCCTTGAACATTTCAAGGGAGGGGGAAGCTACAATCTACCTGGGCAACCTGTACCAGTGTCTCACCACCCTCAGCGCGGAGAATTTCTTCCTAATGTCTAATCTGAATCTTCCCCCTCATCCTATTACTAGATGCCCTTGTAAAAAGTCCCTGCCCAGCTTTCTTGTAGCCCCCTTCAGGTACTGGAAGGCTGCTATAATGTCTCCTTGGAGTCTTCTCTTCTCCAGGCTGAACAACCCCAGCTCTCTCAGCCTGCAAGGAGGGAGCAAAGGGAGAAGGAGGTGGCAGAGCTAACACCATGGCAGAGAGGACGCAACTAGAGAATGCTGTTCCCCAGCAGTGGTTGGGTAGCTCTTTGTTGATGTGTGTTTGCGTATAATGTAGAGCAGCCGTGGTAACAGTTGAAGTTTTGCAGGGGACTCATCCAGCCCACAGCTGGCCTCACTGTGGAGCTATGCAGATGATGTAAAACTGCTGTGGCTGATCCTTCTCTTAGTTGTGCTAGAAATGCTGGGCTCATTTTACCACGTGAGTGAGCTTTCTCAGATGCTTCCTGGCAGTGCAAGAATTCACATTTAGCTGACTCTCCCCCCTCCCTTCCACCCCTTTTCCATTCTTCGTAATGTCAGGTGCTCAGCCTCAAAACTTCTGGGTGAGCCAAGATCTTTACAGAGCTCCTACACAGATTCTTTGCATGTCTTCACAATTATGTTTGTGTAATTAATTTCTCATGATTTGTGTGGTTCCAGAATTGTATAGCTACAGCACAGATAGGTTCTAGTGCTGAAGAATGTGCATTGTAATGTTAAACATCCTTAGTGCATTTGAGGACACTTGCTCTGTGAGCATATAGCAATAATTCTGTTTGACTGATATCCACTTCACACTTTCAATAAAATACTGAAAATGGTAAGTGCAACTGAGGACAAACAGATGATATTTATTGTATATTTATTTTAATCCTGGAAGATATTCAGAGTGCTCCCTCTTGTGGTTAAAAATGCTGTTTTAATAAACAATTGGATATTCTCCACCTCCATTTCTTCACTAATGTAACGCTGAGCCAATTATAATTCTGTAAGACGTATTTAAAATAGTGTGGAGAGAAACACAGTGACTTGAGAGTGCTCCTCAGATCACAAAATAGTGTTTCCCATTGTCAGTGTAATTACTGGTCTAACACCTCAAAGCTGGTTCGCTTGAGTGGTCACAGTTACATTAGCTGAAGGAACAAATACAGACCCTGCATTCATCCCTCACGTGGCTTGGGATAGTCTGGGTACAACCCGTGGAGGGCGTTGCAAGGCTGCTGTGCATCGGTGTAGATCTTGCAAGGTTACACTGGAGCAACAAGGTGTGATGAATGTTTCGGATGATGGATTTTCTTGTTATAAGTTGCCCCTACTCCTCAAACTAATCTCTTTCAAAAGCAATGTTTGAGTGTTTCTAAAATCAGACTGAGGATAAGAGAAAAATAGAAAATCATGATGAAATGTCAGGGCCTATTTCTCTCTTATTGGAAACCGTGTCCTCAGTTTTCATCACCCATATGAGGACAGGTTGAGAGAGTTGGGCTTGTTTAGCCTAGAGAAGAGAAGGCTCCAGGGAGATCTTTTAGAAGCCTTCCAGTATTTAAAGGGGCTACAGGAAATCTGGAAAGGGACTCTTTATTAGGGAGTGCAGTGATAGGATGAGACGTAATGATTTTAAGCTGAAAGAAGGGAGATTTAGATGAGATATTGGGAAGAAATTGTTTACTGTGATGGTGGTGAGGCATAGGCACAGGTTGCCCAGAAAAGCAGGGGATGTCCCATTCCTGAAGGTATTCAAGACCAGGTTGGATGTGAGCAATCTGATCCAGTGGAAAGTATCCATGCTTATGACAGGGAGGTTAGAGAAAGATGATCTTTAAAGGTCCCTTCCAATCCAAACCATTCTATGATGCATGATCTTGAAGCAGTTGGATTTCTTTGCCACATGTGCCTTTGGTGGCATTTCAGTTCAATGAAAATTAGCTTTTGGGAAGAAGGGGGCATGTGTGTTTGCGAGATGGAAAATCTGATCTTATAGTGACATTGAAATCAGCAGCAACACTGTTCTGAAGACAGCTTCTCTGGCAAGGTAAAGTGTTTGTTGGTTCCCAGCTCAGTTCCTTTTACAGCGAAGGCACAGCTGAAGAGCCTGGTGGATGAACTCCAGCAAACCCCACTGTGCTGGTGTGAGAAGCTTCTCTCGTGGCCTTTCCGCCCTGTGTCCTACATTGCTATGTCCTCCTTGCATCAGTTTTGGCAGCTGCCTGGCCACCTGATGAGCTTCTTGGCTCACTGAGAGCAGAGCAAGCTCACTCACTAAAGACAAGTCAATAAATTTAGTGAGCTAAACTGGTGTCGTGGAGGCTGAGGGAATCATACCAGATGGTGTAAAGAAAGGTGAAATGGCACCATCCCTTTAAAAGGAGGAGGATGAGTAGAGCCACCTTTGCTAGGTAGATCATCGCAGCTGCATTTTGATATCTCTCCCTAAAATTGAGTTGATGATACGTGTGTGTCCTGCTGTGTATGTCCTGTCATCTCAGCTGCAGGGTGATCGCTGTCAGAGGCTAATGAAGCATTTTTCAAATGGCTTCAGGAAGATCTGCACATTGTTACTCACCATGTGCCTGAGTCTCTGGAGAGCCTGAGAACATTTATATGGGCTTAGACACCCTGTGAGCCTATACTTCTGAAAACAGTTGATTTATATCCATGTCACCAGTCTCTCAAGTCTAAAATCTGCCAGTTGAGCACTCCCTAGACAAAATAATAGGGGAAATAATTTATAATAGGGTGGCCATTATTTCCTCCCCCTCAGAAGTTAATTTATTACAACCAAATGTTCTCAAACTACTTACTTCATGGGACTTTCTGGCTTAGCAATCTGCAGTTGTTCCATTTGTCAAGCAGCTTTTCATGGCTAATTTGGAAGGGAAGGTGCCAGAAAAAAGTATCAGTCTGTGCAGTTGCACTCTTAAGAGGTTCACCTCAGTTTAGAAGTCTGTTCAGTTGCTTTTTGTTCAGTTGCTTTTAATTTGAACTGTCTAAAGCAAAGTCATTGCATTTCACAAAAACTGCGCATCTTGCTTACTAAATGAGTGTAGCAGCGACTGAGCACTTACTGTATTTTTACATAGCACCTCCACATTTTCAGCAGCTGAGTGGCAGAGTATTCATTTCTATGAGCTGAGTAATGGATTCTCCTTTGTGTCTTCTGATGGTTTGCATTGAATCATCAGAGGTACAGATGACTTGGTTACATCTGTTTTAATTTTTGAGTCTCATGAATTGATTTGTGAGAAGCCGAAACTCTTTCAATATTACTTGCCAAGATTTTGCAGCTGTGAATATTGGAACTTGAACAATACATAGTCCTTGCAGTCAGAGTCTCATGCTCTTCATGCATCACAGCTAGAAACCTCAGGACTGAACAGAAAATAATTGGAGTAGCAACAGTAATCTAGTTGTTGCAAATTTATGTAGTGTGGATGCTTAATGATTTGCAGCGTAAATGTGATGCAAATGCTAGCTGTAAGACTGTTTGGCTGGAACACTGAGTGAAGAAAGGAACTGGGCAGGCAAGCAGGGAAAGGAGTATTTCCTTAAGTATTTCCTTGCAATGCAAGGCATCTTCAGGACATGCTTATGTCTGTACTTCATAGCATAAATAGTGGTAGCTTCACCTGAGCTTGAAGTTCTAAATAGGCCACTTTGAGTAGGAAAATAGCAGTACAAATATTTCTACCTCACTGCGGAATAACCTAGCCAGTGCCATTAGGACACATGGAGCTCTCCATTCACATGACTTTACAGTCTCTAGGTGGTACAGTTTCTGTGTGTTCTTGTTGAGTGTAGATACTTTGAGTCTGATGGAATTTTACTGTAATTTACTGTAGTTTCACTGATGCCAAAAAATGTCTTGTGGTGGAAGTTGGTGCTAACTGGAGCAGGAGTATTGAAATAACACCTTTGATCATTAGCACTGCTTCTTTCTTTACAAGTTTTGGCACAGTAGTTTTCTAAGACTGTTTTACAAAGAGGCAATCTGATATCTGGACTGAAGAAAGGGACTGGATCCAGGAGACATCCCTAGGTCTATTATTGAGTTTTGGTGGAATCATAGAATCGTAGAATGGTTTGGATTGGAAGGGACCTTGAAGGTAATCTGGTCCAACTCCCTCTGCAATGAGCAAGGACATTAGATCAGGTTGCTCAGCAATGTGCTTGCTGCCTTGACCAAGAAGCAGTAGCCTGGCAAACAAAGACCAAATATGAATTATTTCAACCTGTCATCTGTAGCATTTTGATCATATTTGTCTATGATATAAGCTGCACTTGGATCCAGAAAAGCCACTCTGTGAGTATTTTAAGAATTGATGCAACCACACTGTGTGTCTGTATAGCATATTGGAACTTTGCCTAGTGCAAACATAATACATACCTGAAACTTACCTGAAAAATTCCTTGATGACTATTTATTACTTAAAGAACAATTAAGAGTATTGATTGTCATAACTTCTATGAGTGGCTGTGGGTGCCATGGAGAAGTAAGATCCCATTAACTGTATGGCCTGAGACTGCACAGATTTGGGCTACTTACCCACTAATTACTTTGGACTACTTAACCCAAACTTACATTGCAGTAAAATCAGATGAAGAGACAAACAAAGGGAGAGCTGTAAGCAGTGTGTAAGTCCATGCCCCCATTAGAATAAATGGCCAAAATGGCAAATTGAATGCAGGGAGGGATCTGGCAGTTCTGACACATGCAATCGTCTTTATGTTTCCTTACTTTCCTCTGGCAGATTACAGGCAAAAAAAGGTGAACTCAGTTCCAGTATGAGAAACCATGATTCTGCAGTATTTGGGATGGTACAACCCTCCATGTTCTCAGGAGTTAAGCTCTCCAGGCCTTGGGACATCCAGTAGCTTGACTGGATGCCCAGAAGTCCTGAGCAAATAGCCAGTTATTTTTCTTACTGGCTTAACAGTTCAAATCAGTAAAATAAAATGTATCTAGGGAAACCTGGATGTATCTTAGCTCAAAGAGACTCGGTATGGCCTTGGCTCTGCTCCTACAGCTATGTTTTACCCCTCAGACAGGGCAACATGGGATGTTGAAGACAGCCTTGGGAGAGTTGACTATAGTTGCCTTGGAAGACAAAGATTTTATTATTTCAAGCCTTCAGTTAACCTCCTTGGCAAGATGAAGCTGTCATTACCTTAGTGAGTGATTTACTGGCACGTTAAGGTCCTTTTATAGTGCCAGGACCAGAACAGTCTTACGGAAGCCTTAGACTAAGTGAAAATCCAATCTTTCCTTATCTTTTCTTAGGAACTGAGGAAAGACTATTTCGCTGTGTTACAGGGTGCAGTGGTTCAAACTGTGTTGAAATCCTCAGATGGGCAAAACTCCTGAATGCAGAAAGCATTCATCTTGCTATACATGACTCATATTTCTTCGTGGGTGTCAAAATAATCTTGATTTCTTCTTATTTGCACATGTTGTGCTTTCCTTCAGCAATGGAAAACCCCGTTCTGTTTACTTGAGTGTCTTCTCCCTCCTTGGTCCATCTCCCAGGAGATTATGAGAGCAAGTGCCCAGGGTTCAGTGTGAAATCTGGTCTGAAGTGACACAATAGCTGATTTGATAGAAATACACTTGTTCCTGCAGTGTCAATTAGCCAGCCAAACTATGAGTTTAAAAATCTCAGTAATCTGTTTAGCATTTCAGATAGCCTTCCGATTTTTAATTACTTCAACATATTTTCAGAGGCCTGGATCCTGATACTTGCTTCCTTAAAATATTTTTCAAAACAGTTTTGGTTCCTTTAGAACTTGGACTTTGTACCTCTTGCAGCTGACCTAGATATCTATTTCTTCAGCTGTTGCGCTCTTTGCTTTGTTTTGCTGTGTTTTGTGGTCTAACACACTGCCTCAGATCTGGATTACTAGCAAGCTTTATTCTTAAACAATAACGGAGCACACTGAGGAGTAAATAGAGGCAATCATGCCATTTTTGCATTTCAAAGAAAAACTGATTGGTTGCCTCAGATAGCACCTTTTTTTTTTAAAAAAAAAGGAATATTTTTGTGGGAGGAAACGGAGAAGAAGCAGCTGCAGAGTTTTTCCTGAAAGGAAATTTTAAAAAAGGATTTGTTTTTATTTCACTTTATTGTACTCTTATCGTCTCACTTATAGTTTTCTTCCCTCCTTGCTCCTTGGCCCTGCGCTTCTTAGGTATCAGTTGTCTCTTTTCTCCCTTGTCTCTTCATGTTCTTAACAAAACCCCACCTAAGGAATTAAAAACCAAGATCAGTCTAGTAACTCCACAAATCTTCCAATCCCTCTATTTTTTCCTGAAACTGTATTTAGTGCTGTGTCTATGGGTCATCACTCAGTTGCCTCTGCCTGCATATGATGACTTTTTCTTTGCAAGATGCCTCTTATACCTACTTGAAGAGAGAGCTCTCTAAGACTCTTCACTTGTGTTATTCACTTGTGTTCTTCACTTGTGTGCTTGGTCCTCAGCTGACCCCGTGCAAGTTACCAGCATATTGCTGGGAATCTTTGTCCTAAGAAAACAGGAGAAAAGTTTCTTTCTATTCACCATTCTAAAATCCAAATGCTAAATTGTTTGTTAATCACAAACAGCAATCTCATCTTTCACTGTTTAGCTGAAAATACTTAAATTTTCGCCTAACTTCCTTTTCTGTGTTTTGAACCTTCTTGATTTTGTTTTCTTGTTGGTACCCTTTGAATATTGGTCTGTGGTTTGAGTTTCTGAAACAGGTGCCATATTCTTTAGCTGTTATCCAGGCTTGTATACTTTTTTCTTTTTGCAGTTGTTCACTCATGTTTTATTCGTCCAATATTCCCACATTTTTTGGACAATGTGGTGTTTCTCCCTGTTTCACACTATACCTTGGAAAGACAGCTCTAGTTATTTCCCAAATGGAATGTTTGACTTTTGTTTTGCTGTTTTCAGACTTTGAAGTGCATAGGTTTTTCTTCTCTCTCCGTATGTAGGATTTGCAGCCTTTATTCAGATAGTGTTCCACTTGGTTTTACTTGGTTTTACTTACAAGTACAGTTAACATACAATAACTACAATATTCATCTAGAGTGTGGATGGATCTTCTACGTCTACGTTTATCTGATTTAAATACATTCCGGGTTGTGGAGAGAGGAACAGCACAGAGAGCATGCACGTCCCATACTGCATTAAAGAAGATCCTAAAGGATGACAAATACAGTCTGTGTGTTCAGCTGCTTAGGAAGATCCTGTATCCTGAAGCACTCTGTCTCTGAACCACCCTGAAACTCAAGACTAAGTGACAAGCCTGGTCTCCAAAATCTGCTGTTCAGAATATGAACGTGAAATGTTTGCCTTCACATGTAGCTGCTTACCACCTAACAGGTTTCTTGAGCACAGAAACAGGGCATATGTGGTTTGCTTGAAGAAGCAACTTCAGTTGTTTAGTTGCTAATGAGTTTTTTGTCTTCCACAGGGAGAAAGAGGCTTGCCGGGACTACAGGGTGTGATTGGATTTCCTGGAATGCAAGGACCTGAAGGTCCCCCTGGGCCACCAGGGCTTAAGGTAAGAACTTGAGCTTTAAAACACTCAGATTTCCCTAAATTGTTGTCCCTAGGAAAGACAAAGCTATCTCTTTTCCTTTGCAGGGTGATACTGGAGAACCAGGACTGCCAGGAACAAAGGGAACAAGAGTAAGTTCTAAAATACTATCTTGTAATTCTGATGTCTATGTGTTTATATGTCTTTGTCCATTTTTTCACCTGTTACTTACCACTGCATCAATAGCAGTGGTTTTTATATGCATTTGATATCTTTCTGACATATCAAGAAGCTTTTTTTTTCCAGCTTGAATCTAAATCAAACATTACCTCACACAAAATTCTGCTTTATGTTTGCCATCTAACTTTCTTGACACACCCATGGACACATACATATTAAAAACGTGCATGAGGTGCTGAGCAGAATTAATGCCAGTGACAAAGATCGCTTGATTTTGCTAGAGGGTGCTTTGAATATGCCTTTGACGTTCCTGTTGTAATTTCTGTTTAATGTGGCATTTTACACATAACACTTGTTTTAGCACTTTATGTAAGCCAGGTCCACGTCTTTTGGGGTTTTGTGAGGTGCTGAGGTCATCCTGAGCATTTTCACATTTCACAGTGTAATGATTAAAGGGTTAAAATGGCTTGACCAATAATGGTCCATACATTTTCAATTGTACTCTCTTGTCCACAGATTTTCAAAATGCAATCTCACTTTTGTTCTTCATTTAGCTACAGTTGCTGTAGAACATAGAATGTACTGAATCAATTGCAGTTTCTATGCTATTACAGAGGGAATGTTCCATTAGGTCAAGAAAACCTTATTTCAGTCCATGATGTTCATGACAACCTGTGGTATCCTAATTGTTAACATAAATTGTCATCTCCTGGCAAATATGTTTGTGTGCTTCAGTGCAAGTAGACTGTATTTTAGCAATTATAAGGTTTTAGAAGATGCAAATATACTATCTGAACACAGAATTCCTATATAACTTTTCTGCTTCATAGTACATGTGTTGGGCAATACTGCATGAATGAATACTGGATGAAAATGATATGCCAAGTCAGGCTCCTGATTTATTACACTGAAAAGCTGTTCAAGGAGAAAGAGTTATCTCAACTTGGTAGTTTTTTTGATAACAAGGATGAACTGATACACTGATGTGGAGTATGAAAGGTAGAGAAGTGTCTTCTGCTTTGAAGAGGTACCTACAGTAAATTTCATTTTGGGAATGATGGCTATGAGAATACATCACCTCTGCATTCCTTTTTATCTGTACATAAGGTTGTGGTCCGGTTCCTGCTGAAGGAAATCCATATTGTTGCTTAAGAAGTTAAAGAAATATAAAAAGCTGCTTTCAGTTATCAATTACCAAGGAGAGCAATTTTGAAAATTAGAGCTGTTTTATCAAGAAACATTGAAAGAAACCGTTATTTTTTGACTGTCACCATTGGAGATGCATCTGGAGTTGCAGCTTGTCATTGCTGTTTTGGGGGTTTGTTATTTCATTTTATGTTGTTGTTCATTGCAGGGACCCCCAGGAGTATCAGGCTTTCCAGGAAACCCAGGCCTTCCTGTATGTATCAAGTATATGTATTTTTACAAGGAACATCAAAGTTAGAATTGTGATGTCTAACCTGGATTAATGCTAATATTGCTAATTTTTTTACTTTCTTTCCATGTAGGGCATTCCTGGACAAGATGGCCCTCCTGGTCCACCTGGCATTCCAGGATGTAATGGCACAAAGGTGACATTTACATATGTTTATAAGAGTCTCTCTGTCCTGAAGTAAAAGCATCCCTCAAGCATATATTGCCTAAATAAAACCAATTTCTCTGTTCCTCTTAGGGTGAAAGAGGTCCAGTAGGTCCCCCAGGTTTACCAGGACTGACTGGTAGCATAGTAAGTAAATTCTTATGCTTGATTCATCTGTTTCAACCCTGATTCTTGAAATACAAATATAACTCTATGAAATCATATAGAGTATAAGATGTGAAACACTGAGGAAAAATAACATCAAATATGTCTTTTTTCACAGGGACCCCCAGGACCTCCTGGAATGAAGGTACATTTTACTCAATGTGTGTATTCATATCATGCTTCTAACAATAAGAATTAGGGTGAACTCTACACCCTCCAAGACTGGCAGTTCTTACTCAAGGACTGAAAAATGGTACCAAGGTATTTTACTTTGTACTCTGTTCTACAGACCCACTAAATAAAGACAGTGGGATGACCTCCAGTTAATAACAATTGAACATATGTATTGTTCCATGCAGATCTTAAAAATGTAAGTATTATATGGATTGCAACAGACAAGCATGGTAAATATTTTTAATTATATATGAACAATAAAGTGACCACTGAATTGTGTATAAAGATTTAGATAGGTTTTATGGTTCAAACTTTTCTTTTGATACTTTTGCATTTATCTAAAAACATTCACATTTGTGGAAGAAGGTCATATAGCCCACAGCTGAGGGCTTTTATTTTTTAAAATAGACAGATACAATCTGGTACTGTAAACTAACTGTAAGTCTAAATGTAATCTCACATTTGTAATGACAGGGCTACCTGAAGTTGTAAAATGCGCTTTTTTTTCTTTCAACATCGAAAGAACTGACTTAGTCTATGAACACTGAAGTACTCAAATATTTCTTCCCTAGGCATGTATACATAGGTACAATTCCTGAAGTAAAATCACTTACAATATTGCAACTTTTTACAAAAAAAAAACACAGGAAAAATCTTTTGATATCAAGAAAGAGACATAAAGATGTGGATAACAATCAGAATACTTTTCTAAAGTAAGACAAAGTGGGTTCCTTTTTGAAGAAAAAATTGAGTACAAGATTGAAGATCTCAGCCTGGAAAAGAGACAGTGAGGTTACCACTTCTCTCAGCAATCAGGTCAGATGCTCCAATGGTGTGGTTACAATGTAGTAGTGGTAGATTTGATGGGAAGGTCTTTCTCATTATACATTACATTATAGGAAGTTAGGTTATGAAGGGAGATCTGTTACTGGAATCTCTTCAAGTGGCTTTAAAGGACATTTGGCAATTAATATCTCTTGCTATGTTTGACCTGAATTAAAAGAAGTACAGTGACCTTTTTTGTCAGCTTTCCAAATGATTCGGAACTTTGCATAACCCCAACTTTCTTTTCATCTCAGTTTTACTGTTTTGAATGCATTTTAATGGACATTGAAGTATTATTCCTTTTCTTTTCTTATTATAGGGAGACCCAGGTGAAGTGATTGGTCTTTTACCTCCTAGTTTGCTAAAAGGTGATAAGGGCTTTCCTGGCCAACCTGGACTACCTGTAAGTCTAAGTGATGTCTGAATAGCAGTTGGCTTCAGTTAAAATTGTGTCAATATCATGAAATTAGCAAATAAATATCACTTTTTAATTATGTTATCTTAATTTTCATAGGGCCCTCCTGGATCTCCAGGGTTTCAAGGTGCAATGGGGCCACAAGGGCCTCCAGGAGAACCAGTAAGTTTCCTCTTGTGATTTGAGCTCTACTTACAGAGCTTTATTATAGAAAAGTTCTACACAAGTATTTATTGGGATTTGGGGAAAATAACCTGTAATTCCAGCTTTATATTTAGCTTCCTCGTCTCTACCAAGGCAGGAATGACTAAGTAACATAGTTTTTCAATACCAGGTGCTCCTGCAGCCGTCATCTCTTCTTGCAGACTTGAAGGATATTTTTGTGTGGGAGGAGTTGTATTAGTTATTGCTCTTCCTCTCTTCCCCCTCTTAATTGATTGGACATAAACCACGAACCTAGCAGCCACATCTAAGTCATAATGTTTGCTGAGGTTGTTCTTGTGTGCAGCCACTGTGAGTAGGACTGTGGAAAGCAGGATATCAAGAGTGATATCATGCTAATTGCCAAATGCTGAAGGCATTTCAGTTATTTGACATTTTGACAGGTGTAACAGATACCTAATATCTTCTCTTCCTGTACTGGCTGCAGGTAACTAGCAGGGATCAGTTATTTCCATCTGATGAAAGTCTTCCCAGTGTCTCTGGCTATTAAAATGACCTGTGGGAGATTTCTTACCCTTCTGAAGAAAAATGACAGTGATGTAAAGGAAAACGGTAGTACAGTTTAGTCAGCATTTGCAGTTGCTGATGTGAAACAGAATAAATTTAATGAAAGAATGGTGAGGGCTAATATTTAGCATGGAAAACTGCAAAAAAATATCAATAAAATTATTTTACCGTGCAGTACCCCAGACCTTTGTTATTTGTCCCTTGTCTAGATGCCGATTAGGTCCAACACTCCTATCTGCAAACAAAATATGATGAGATGTTTTAAGCAGATTATTTTTGTTTTTTTATTCCAAGCTGTGAGTTAGGCACAGTAGTAAAAAAAGACTTTGTATCTTGGTTTAATGAAAGGATTTGCATTTTTGCTTTCTTTATAGAATAAGGTGTTGTTCCATCTAGTGAACTGTATACAAATATATGCTAAAATGTTCTGTCTTCTAGGGTCCCCCAGGGCCACCAGGACTCCCAGGCGAGAAGGTAAGACATTTTTTATTATAAAGATTAAGTCAATTTGTTAATTTATTTTGCAGACCAGATCCTCAAAAATCTGGAAGCTAATGGTCCTAAAGGAGTAGGATTTTTTATGTTTTGGTATCTCTTTTATGTCTCAATGGGCATCATAAAGAGAGATTTTTAACACATTTCAAAGTTTTCTTTAAAATCTGATTAGGTCTGTTATCTGGCTTGATCAGCAGTAATTACAACATCCTGTGATTATTTGACCTCATCTAAAAATGTCAATATTTTCATTAAAATGTGAGCATATTGACAATAAAATTACCTGATATATTTAATTCTAATTTTTTCACTAATCAGTGTGGTACAGGACTTAAAAATGCAGCACAAGTGTTAGAATATCATCATTTATTTTTTTCACGCAAGCATTTAAAAGACACGTTCTACCTTTTATATTCTCTTTTAACTTTTTCTGTGTAGAAAATACCTGCATATGTATGTGTGCATGCACTGCTGATAAAAATCAACTAAGTATGCGTGATTTATATTTTCAGGGCTACATGGGCTTGGGCTTTCAGGGTCCCAAAGGTGAAAAGGTAAGTCACTTGAAAACTTCTAGAGAACAACTATCCATAATATTCTTGATACTTTGTTTTAAATAAATAAAACATATTGGAATCAATTAATGGAGTAAATCAGCATTCTATTTTTTGGAAGACTTAAGTAAATTTGTAACTTAAATCTAAATGAACAGAAGTCATGAATGGTTACAGACATTGTTTGTAATGTTGTTATACCTGTCATTAATTTAGATTATTATCCTGTTTTCCAGTTGTTAATAGTACCAACTACTTCAGTTTGCCCTAGGCAGATCTGGAAACATTTACTTTCTATACGAGGACTCATCACAAGATTTATTTGAAACTGATTTATTTCTGAAGGATGAGATTTAATGTGTTGTCCAGAATTATCAGAATTTATTATGATAGGACTCTCAAAGGCCTGTCTGCCTTTGGTTTGGTAGTGCATGTTTTATAAGCAGATATTTCAGTTGTTCCTTTTTACTGTGTTTTGACTCAACCAGGAGTTTTCAGGTCACATAGACCGGTTTACTTTTGCATGAAGCTAAACCAAAAGGTATGCTCCAGGATCCCATTTATTTTCTTAACCAGCATCAAATGGGAGGTAAAACATGTTAGGTTTAATCTATTACGCCTCCCACTGGGAGGTCTAGGCTGAAGTGCCCTATGTTGTATTCTCAGGAGCCAAAAAATTCATGCAGTCATGGGTTATTCAATAAATTGATAGTGTCTGCGCCCTTCTTCAGAAGCTTCTCATGAGTGTAATTGTCAGAGACCTTTTGGAGTATAAATAAATAAAGTTGTTTAGGTGGGGTTTTTTTATCCATCATTTTATTTTTTTTTTTGATCTAAACTTTTCCTAGTGGAGAATTTTTTACAATGTGACACGTTGTTGAAATTAACTCATTATCATAAAATTTCTTGGAAAATGTTGGTCATAGAAGCATGTGGAAATTTCTTGGACTCTTTGGGTTTGTCTTCAGCAAAAAATTAATGGTATTGCTATGCATTACTGCATGACAAACATGTATCAAACCTTTTTGAGATATTTTACTGTGAAAGACAAAGTTTTTGTATTATGTAAGGAGATGAGGTTCTGGCTGTGCTATGGACACATACATACTAAAAAAGTATGATCCACGGGTATCATCTAGAAGTTGACCTTTGTGAGCAACTGTAAAGCTAATGGAACATTATAAGCTTTGCCTAATATTTTCCTTAAGGCATCAGCTTTCTGCACAAGACTTCTTTCCTTCCTCCTAAAGGAGGCAATAAAAATCATTTGAACTGTTGCAATAATTTATTGGACATGTTCCTGATTTTCGGTATTAATCAATCTTCACCCTAACAGGAGATCCAAACATCTTTCTTCAGGGCAGTCTCTGTCTGTCCCCCATTATACAATTGTGTCTCCTAGAAATGTGTATGAAACCCTTTCTCTAACTCATTTTACTGAATTTTGAAAAACAACATTCAGCTATATTTTTTTAAGCAAGTGGTAGTTCTCCTTAATGTCATTGATCTAGTAATGCCTGTTCTCAGTGCCAGTGCTGTTTTTAATTGACTATCCTGGATTTGATATTGACAGGGAGAACAAGGGGTAAGGGGGCCCCCAGGCCCACCCGGCCCAGCACCACATATGAAAGAAAAAGGGACTGAAATCATAAAAGGAGAAAAGGTGAGACTTTAAATGATTATTTTTGTACTCGTCATTAAAATATAATCAATAGGAACTGACAAACAAAAGTAAAACAGGAAAAAGAAAATATTAAGTCACCTACAACAAATTTATTAAAAAAATCTCTGTGTTTTACTTAATGTAAGAATTTTGATTGTCTGTCTAGCAGTTTCTCTGAAAAAATATAGGATAATTGGGTAAATAATTTCATAAATAAGTAATGCACACAACAGAAGTCTTTCTGAGGATGGAGGATTGATAAGCATAGTCCTGCAAACACCAAATATTCTAAAAATGTGAATTAAGTAGCTCATACTGGGCTTTTCATATACAGAATCACATCCATGGAATATGAGTGCTAATGAATTTTTCAGTTAATGAATTAAGCAGTCTAAGCAATATATACTGGTATAATAAACTAGCTTAATGGTTTCACATTGTGTGTTTGTCTAACGTCTTCTTGCACATCATACTGTTGGGCGTAGTTCTTGAAGTGGAGAACAGGGTTAATTGTGCTTTTGCTGATGTGAAGAATTAAATGATTTACAACCTAAATGGTAATGGTTAAGATTTTGCTTACTAATCTACATTTTTTAAACAATTTCATTAGGGCGATCCGGGTGAAAAGGGTGAACAGGGATTCCCGGTGAGTATTGTGTAGATTTTTCTTTTATTATCGCCTGATAATGGCCTTGAATATCTTTATAGCTATTTGATAAAAGAAAATTTACTTTAGAATTTGGCAGTATTTTTAAACTGCTGTGTATTTATTTTCCAGGGATTGCCAGGTTCAGGTTTCAAAGGAGAAAAGGGTGAACCTGGGAAGCCTGGTCCACGTGTAAGTATGCTCAATCTTTACCAATACAATAATTAATACATAGCTGAGCTGGTAGCAAAACCATGCATTTCTACATGCAAACGTGTCTAAAGTACTGTTTCTCAAATTGTGGGTCTTTATAAACTGTTAGAAAAAGACCCAACACATCTATAGGCATTGAACTGTACTTCAATATGAAAAAGAGAAAAACACCCACTCTGTTATACTTTAAGATCACATTTTCTGCCATCCTTTCAGTGAAGATATGTGATGGAATTATCTTTGCTATCATGTGTGTATTTTTACTCTTACCATAAATGAGGACTTGAAAGCTGGAAAAATGGAGAACTGCTGGCCTAGAATCTGTTGTGCCATACCAGAGCACCTTTGAATTGTTCAAAAATACAGCTTTCAGTTTCTACAGAGGTCCCTGAAAAAAATTTCTATGATATTTTATGTGTAATTGTTGCTATTTCGTAGCTACTACTGAGATTAAGATAAGGCTTGAAAGATGAACATATGTTAAGATCTAATATACGAATTTCAGGGAATGAAACCTGAGATTAATGCCAATCACAGTGTACACTTGGAGACTCTTCTGACTTTACAGATTTATTTAATTCATCATTAAAAATTACTTGCAACCCTTCTTTGTAAGATACCATAGCTGCACATTTTGGTGGTAGTGACCTATTCGTGTTTGTTGTATCATTTTTATCTTCCAGTTGCATTGTTTCAGATGGTAGTTTTTGACCTGAACTGATGGGATTATTTTTTAGACTAAATTGCACGCACTGTTACTTTGTGTGTGAAGTGTAATTTTTTTCTTGGTTTAAAGGACATATTTATATCATTTATGATATACATACAAACTAAGCACTGTGACACCAAGTAAAAGCCTAGGCGGCAAGCCCTTCATAATCCATAGGAATGCTGAAAAGTAGTTTAGTCCCTCCAGGTCATTTATCATGTACCTGTAGATTACCTCAAGGGACTCTTATCACCTCTATTGGATAATGCAGGAGTCTAATATAGAATCATTTTGCTTGGAGGAGAGAGTCTCGAATTCTAGGTTATCATCCTCCCTTTGATTTGAAATTATAGTTTTCAATTTAGAGGAAGTGTTTTACCACTGGGTTACCCTGAATCGATACAGGGCAACCGTCCAAGCCTTCTACTGAACCTGAGCCACCAAATGTCTATGAATAAAGGTTTTGTGAGGCTGGAGACTAAATATATAGAAAGAGGTTGTTGTGAAATGAAAAGATCCTGGATGTGGTTCCACTTTCCAGTGCTGTTGATAGATTTTGTCTTGAAGCCTCCTTGACTGGGAAATCTGTATGTTATTCCTGGATCTGGGAACAGGTTTGGAGGATTTTGTTTAATTCTGCAGCTTGTAGGATGTTGAGTAACATAAGCACTAGATGGTCACCATTTACCTGCTTTGCACCCCCTGCACTGTTACGTGTGTTACTGCACTTCAATAAGTGCATTACAATAGGGACTGTTTGTTGTAGTGTTTCACCCATGATATTTAGAAATTGCACGTATATGGCCATCTGTTTAAGGAGAATGGAACTTGGTGTTTTACAGGGAAAGCCTGGAAAAGATGGTGAACCGGGACCAAAAGGAGAAGATGTATGTATTTTACTGAATTTCTTAAATTCATAATAAAGAACTGTCTGTGTATTATAAATGGTTGAATTTTTCTAGCCTTCTGAATTGTTTACTTGAAGTTGCTTTTGGTACTGGTTTGAAAATATAAAAATTTCATGATGCCAGGGCTAAGATGTAACTATATTTGTCTTTTCTGGATTTGCTGTCTTCTACACACAGGGTTTACCTGGCGGGTTTGGGATTCCAGGACGACCTGGGGAGCCTGGTGCGAAGGTGCGTTGTGGAAGCCTTTGCTTCCCATTACACAGAATAAGGAGTCAAGAGTTTGTATGTCATGTTCATAGATGTGCATTGAAGCAATGAATGCATATAAACAATGTTAAATGAATGTAACTAAGTTACAAAGTTATCAGCCAGAGATTAGGAAAAGTCAACATTAAGGCAGTTTAGGTATCCATGGTTTAAATCTCTTTTATGAACTGATTAATGCAAGCTTTATATACACAAGCTCTTTGCTTATCCAGCATATGTAGAAATGTACTTTCCTAAAAATTCCTGTTTATCTTTACATAGTGTGAAGCAGTACAGGCCTACAAATTAACTGCTAACTGATTATTATAATGATCGTGTTGCTTTTCATTTGGAAGTTGTATGAATCTGTATCAAAGTGTTCTTTTGCTAAGGAATTATCTTTATGTAGAGGAAAATCTGATCTGGATTTAAAATGTGAATTGTATTTTGCTTTAGGGTGACAAAGGTGAACGAGGCTTTCCAGGACCTCCAGGAAGAGTAAGTAAAATAAATTCTTATTTTATTTTAAACTTAAATGAAAATATAAATTTTGTGAAAGTCAAGGTGTTCAAAATTGAGGAAAAAAAGAGAGACTGTGCATGTTCTGATTTCATTCTAATCAGTGATGTCCTCATTTCTTCTTAATGGAACCAAAAGTTGGATACAGTTCTTTTATGTATGTATTAATTTAGGAAAGGAGCTCTCAAAGAATATGAATTTCAAGTGTATTGGACTATCAGAATGATAAGCATTGTTAATCAAGACATGGGATCGAAAAGATAGTTCAAAAGAGTAGGTCTGTCATCTTTGTAGTCTATATTTTTTAACTCTTCAAATTAAAAATAGGATTAGTCAGCAACAAATCATTGATGGTGCTGCTTCCCCAGCACAAGGGAAAATTTCCAACATCTGCTAATTCTATTTGAAAAATTGTGCAGAAGTGCTGAATATTTTATTGTAAATATATTATTATTTAAGTCAACCTCAGATCAATATTAGCAGAAAGTGCCAGGAAAGAACATTTTAAAATTAAAGGTGATACAAACCTAATGGGTCAGTGCTTGGACCATGCTGAGGTTTCTTTGCATTGTTGTTGTTGCTCAGAAAGGTGCTATAAGTTCTCCGCTTAATCCTACTACTGATATGAAGGAATTTTGGTAGAATAGAAAGTATTTATTTTCTCTGGTAATTTCTCAGCAGCTACAGCCTGCTCACAGCAGTTCTTACTTGTCACTAAAATTCCAGGTGTAACAAAAACTGCTCAAAATTGTTATTACAAACTAAAATGACCTCTGTATCATCAGATCAAAATGGGGGAGATGATACAAACAAGAGCACAGTTTTATGTTTCTAGTGTGCTAGTCACTGTCCTGTGATTCAGGTTATAGATTCTGGAATTATTGATACCTTTGGTGAAAAAGGAGAGCCTGGAGCATCAGGTTTGCCTGGACTGAAAGGTCAAAAAGGTGAAAAAGGTATGTATTTTGTCGTGTCTTTTTGATTGAGTTATACTTTTAGTTTTCTTATCAAAGGAAATTAAAAATGCACTATCTGTGAGCTCAGGAGCTCTATATGAGAGTGAAATGTTCCAGGTATTTCTTAGATTGCTTTCAGGTTATTACATTTTGTTGTAGTTTGTAGGACACTTCTCATCGTAAATAAATATGCTTTTCAGTTATAGATTGGAAAACAATACACTGGGATCTGTTTTTATGGAAGTTAAATAATCCATTGAGATTATTTAAGAAAGATGGGAGTCAATACAAGCACAAAGACGATAATAATGAGGAGAATCTTGAGAGTCCTTTAAGTCAGTAGCTAAATTTTAATCTTAAAATTGGCTTGCATAATTTACAAAATTCTTCACTAAACAGAGAAAATCAAGTATTCCCTTTCCTGTTTTCCCCATTATAGACCTTACCCTATTGAAGAAAGGTCAGCAGAGAAGATGGACCTTTTCCCCTAAATATATTGTTTGCATACACATACAGATTGTTTAAACTTGACCTTTGATTCAGGGCATTCTTGCTTTTAATGTATTCCTGAACAATACCTGTTAAATGTTCACTGACGTTGGCATTGCTGAGTTCATATTCTAACTGAAAATCTCTCTTTTTAAAGGTTTTCCTGGTATACAAGGAATCCCAGGACCTCCAGGTATGAACTGTGGCCACTAATTTTATTAACATTTTTCCTGTATTCTTCTTGGGTGAAAAGTCCTGAGAGATGCTCTCCTTAGCTGCTGCCATTTACCTATGGAGCACCCCAGCACTGGTCTCTCCAGAGGTCTAATAATCTCCTTAGACCTTTCCTGTAGATTGCTTTTCTCATGCTTCTGATGTGATCCAGCCTGTAGAGCCCTGAAAACTTTCTGCTTAAATTGAAGAAGCAGTGTGCACAGGTCATTGGAGATAGCCCAGAAAATATGGTTCTTTTGCATAAGAGGTGTAAAATGTGAATATGAGCATGTGTATGTGCATATGCACCTCAGTGTGTCTACTCATATGTAGATAATTTGTTTTTTCTCTCACTCAGCTCTATATGTGTTTGCATAAATAAAATAAATAAAGCAAGGTTTGCAGGGAAAAATAATGACATTATTCATTATTCAATGATCAAAGTCATTCTTGAAGGCTTCCTTTTTTTTGACTGTCACTAGATCTAATAAAAGTTATTTCTTTTGCCTGTAAATGTTGCCTTTTTCATAGTCTTAAGATCTTCACATCTATGACAACACTGCTATTACGTGTACTTGAACATATATGTGTGTTTGAACTAAACCATGGTATTCTTTTTTTAAAAAATAAGCCAATCATCTGTGGAAGCCTCGCTGTAGCCTATCCTGCAGTGATGCTACTGTTACCTCCTTTGCTTACGTTTTCTATCTTGATAGTGAGCTAAATATTAAATTAATGTGAGTCAGGGTCAGACAGTTTCCAGGAAATTTTTCACAGTTTAGGGAGGAGTTACTATTGTACCACAGGCTGTAATAGGTCCCTAAAGAACTCTGTCTGACAAGAAAAGAAGAATAGTAGCTCTTAATCTGTCATTACCCTACAGAAACTGAGATTTGTGTAACTTTCAGATCTTCCTGCAGCATTGCAGAGGTCTCAAAATGCTTTAGTGATGGAGTCTAGTGATTAGTTATGAACTGAAATAACTCCTTAAAGTATGAAGACTTGTGTGACTGTACAAATAGCTAAATGGAGATCTTAAGCAGGTTTTTTTTTTCCCTAGCTGTTTAACTGTTACTCTTTATTGGCTGTGGTTTGCTTATTAATCCTACATCAGTTTTGATTTTAGCATTCCTGAAATCAGCTGCAGTTGTTGAATACTTATTTACTGAAGTTCTTAGACACGCTGTCCCTTTCTAGGTGTGTTTAAGATTTGGTTTATTATGAGATAAGGAAATGTGTAATAGTTTTGAAGTCTAATAGCTATATTAACTCTTGTGTCACCACTATTTACTCTGCAGCAAAATCTGATTCATCTGAATGTCAGAAAGACACTTAGTACAGAATAACTGTCTTTGTCTAGGGATCTAACCAAAGTGAGTTACTCTGAGTTGTAGTTACTATATAATCTCTATATTGTATAAATCACCAATAGTAAAAATACAGTCTCTTTTTTTATTTTGTAATACCATTTTCTCTATTTCTCCCTGAAGCCCTTTAGAAGATGATGTGTTGATAATATTATGTGTCACTTTTTTCATGTATGTTTTGCTCTGTCCAAAGGTCAACCAATTCCAGACAGAGCAGGATCACCTGGTGTCCCTGGACAGAGAGGTGAAAAAGGCGAAAAGGGTTCACCGGGATTCCCTTTACCTGGACCTCCTGGAAGAGATGGTTTCCCAGGTCCTCCAGGGTTGCCTGGCCCACCAGGTCCCCCAGGCGTAACGGGTGGGTAAACACTCTATTGCTTTTCACAATGAAAACTGAATAATGCTCATTGCATGTACATAAAGAAGGTTTTGATTTGCAATGAGGCAATGAAAAAAGTACATATGAAAGTGGTCCATGGTTAATAGTACCTTACTGATGTTGTAATTCTTATTGAAGGAAAACTTTTACTATAGGTATTACTGATTGTGTGAGTTAAATTTTCCTTTCAACATAAAGAGTGATAACTCTACTACAGTAGTTTGGGTAGTCTGTAGCTATTGAAAGGAACATAATTCTCTATGGAATTCCTAAACCAAAAATACTTCGTTCAAAAGGAATTGAAGATGCCCAGTTGTTGCTGTGTTTGCCAATGAAGTAGTACAAAATCCAGCATGTGGAATATGGAATTAAATAGATAAATCTTATCTTGCCCTAAAAATAAGAGCAATTCCTGTTTTATATACAACATGTTTCTGTCACTGCATAATTCTGCTCCTTCTCCAGGCACTTCTTTAGCTTTCTTCAACTGCATAATTGGAAACAATTTGTATTCATTCAATTGTTGTTTGTCAAACTTCACATTAACATGTTGACCCCTGGCTTTGGTCAAAATGATGTCATATTGAATTGGGTAAGAATCTCTGCCACATCGTCAGACAGAACAAATACAATTTATATTGTAAAGCCTGCTAAATATTCTCATTTGTTACCTACTTCAGTTTCTAACATATGAAATTTCTCGTTTTCAGGAGACTTGATCAATGCAAAGAAGTTAAATAGATGTTAACAAGCTGCTCTTGACCTAGAAAGTTTCCTAAAACAATGTAAACAAATGCTAGGATATGAGAAAAACCCTAACTATTCTATTTAATTTCTTCAGAATATTAGTATTCTTCGTTCTCTTCAGGGTCAAAATCGCAATTTTTCCACCCACAGCACTTTTCTTAGCCAAAACTTACAATAAAAATAGAGTTTATGTAAAAGGCAGAGCCTGTCTTTTCTCTGTAATTCTTGGGATTTCTTGTATAAAGAATCAGAATGCATAATCTCATGTAAATTTTTCAAAGTACATCAAATAGAAAAATCAAATGCTATCCTGACTTATCACTCTTTATAGATATGTGCATCTGGGACATTCATTAATGCAGCCCTATGATGGAAACTTGCACTTGTCAAACAATATTCTTTATTGCATTTCTGTTGCAGATGGAATTGACCAATGCCAGCAGGGAGAACCCGGTGCACCAGGTATTCCTGGACCTCCAGGAAGAGATGGATTTCCAGGAGAAATGGGAGAGAAAGGTAATACTATTTTAAATTGATTGCTTTCTGATGCAGTGTACCCTGGAGGCTGGGTATGTAAATAGGTTAAACAAATCAGTCTGGATTCAGAGAAAGTGTTCTTAAAGTTAGTTATTCAAATAGATTGTGGCTCTGGAAGATGTTTCTTGAGTCTGGTGAGTATAAGGATATTGTGTGTTGAAGGCTTTCACTTAGCCTACAGGTTGCTGGAAAGTGGTAAAGGATGGCACAGGGCTGAAAGAAGAACTGGAAAGAAGGAAAGGGTTGAATGTAGCCCCATTAAGTGTAAATTGAACTTTTCCTGGTAATTTAAGATGTGAATTCTAAGATGAAGAAATAGAGTGGGGCAGATGAGTTGGGAATGGAAGTAGTTTATGAATCATTTCCATGAGTATAATTGAAGCTGAAATAACACCTATTATTAGGACTGTCAACCATGTGTTTTAGCAACATTGACTTAGTGGACATATGAAAAAATGAGCTGCACTCATTTACATGATGGTTGTTCCTTCCTAATCTCATTCTGTTCAATACTCTTCCAAAACTACAAAATTGCAGTGACTATAGAGGTTCTCCTTTTTCTGTTTTAATGTTTTTATTTCTTCTATACCCAGCGTATCTTTCTTTTCTTCTTTTTGACCCTCTTCATCCTGGTTCCTTTAACTGTTCTGTTAAATATTATCCCTAGGATAAGACTTATGCTGATTTTTGTGCCATTCCTTTAAAAATCTTAAAGATTTTTAAATATCAGTTTGGTGATAAATTCTCTTGGAAGCTTGTAATTACAGGTAGCACATTTATTTTTATTGTTTCAATGGGAAGTGTATTAAATTGACATTTACCCCTGTAATCCACCTGCTTGCAGTTGTCTTATATATTTTCAATGTTATTAATTAGTTTCATTGGGATTTTTTTTTAGGTGACAAAGGTGAATCCTGTGCCTTATGTGATAAAGTAGGACCTCCTGGACTTCCAGGACCACAAGGGCCACCAGGTCCAGCAGGTAAAAGCACATTGATTAGTGGAGAATTAACTATGACAGCTAAAATCAATCAATTACTTTTTGTCCCACTAATCAAATTGTTTGTGAATCTGTTGGAACGGGTCCAGAGGAGGCCACAAAGGTGTTCAAAGGACTGTAGAACCTCTGCTATGAGGACAGGCTGAGTTGTTCAGCATGGAGAAGAGAAGGCTTTGGGGAGACTTCCGCGTGACCTCTAGTACCTGAAGGGGGCTACAAGAAAGCTGGGGAGGGACATTTTCCAAGGGCCTGTAGTGATAGGATGAAGGGCAATGGCTTTAAATTGGAAGGGGGAAGATTTAGATTGGTCATTAGGAAGAAATTCTTCACGCTGAGGGTGGTGAGACCCTGGCACAGGTTGCCCAGGGAAGTTGTGGATATTCCATCCATGGAAGTGTTGAAGGCCAGGTTGGATGGGGCCTTGATCAGCCTGATCTGGTGGGAGGTGTCCCTGCCTCTGGTGGGAGGGTTGTAACTGGAGGATCTTTAAGGTCACTTTCAACCCAAACCGTTCTATGATTCATTCTATAATTCTTATGAAAGGAAGGATGGAATATATTTCTATTTTGGTCTGATTCCAAATCTCTGATTCAAACAACAAAAATTACCAAAGAAGCAGAAATTTGCCACAGTGGAGGGTCTTTGCAAACCATGGCTGAAATATTTTCACAGAAGATTGCAAAAGCAAAAAATATGTGGGAAGCATTTGCCCTGTGTGCCCAGGCTTGGCAGTGACTCATGAATACGTTCCCAATTGTAGCATTAAAATCTGTGACCAAAAAAACCCTGTTTTTCTGGTACCACACGAGACAAGTGCCGTATGCAAACAAGGATATTATGCTTAATGCTTCTTCTAGTGGCTGTTAAAAAAAACTTAATATGGTTTACCTACTTTCAAGACTGCAGTAGTTACATGATAGGTGCAAACAGTAATGTGAATTAATTACCAAATAAAATGAATCATCAAATTTATGAATACCTAGAACACAGGGCCATATGAATCCAGACAACTTCACTGGCTTTAGCAGCATTATGTTCATATGGGGATGGACTGAATCACAAAGAATTCACGTAAAATGGCCTGTTTGTAGAAGCATGTAATAAATAGAATTGCATTTTTTGTCTCTCTGATCAGGTTTTCCAGGACAAGCAGGTTTCAAGGGTGACAGAGGCTTACCTGGACTTGATGGCATTCCAGGGGTGCCTGTAAGTAATGCTTTGCCAAATGTTGTGTGTGCTATGAGGCGTGTGTTCAAAAAACATGTGAACATCAGTGCGGCTATGTAATAGTTCTGTTATAAAAAGACCAGCACAGTGACATGATAAAATTAAGAAACTATGCTTAGCAAGATAAACTAGGAAGCAGTGTGGTTTAGCTATGAGAGAGACCTGTCAGAATGGGTTGTATTTCTGTGTTTTCCCATCATATGAACTAAGCTTGACACGTGACCTTCTGGCTGAGCAATCTAAGCAGTGGAGTTGAGTAAGAAGTAGGATTTCAGAGGAAACAGATGCTGTTCTGCCCTGACCTTCTTGTGAATCATCCCAATAAGTCTTTGCTGTTGTGTAAATATATATTGAGAGACAGTGCCATCTAGTGTAATGTGAGCAATCTAATATGCAATAATGCAATTTACCTTAGCAGTTTGTCTGAATTTTGGGAAATGTGTGTGATGTATTTCACAAAACATAATTAATTAGCAAGAAAGCTAAGTAGTTTTGAGGAAATAAAGGAAGACTGTGAAAGTGGATAATATCCAGACACTATGATCATAACACTTGTTTAAAATGTAACACAAATTACTCCTAGATATGCATTGTACTAGCAGAACTCCACTTGATCATGTCAGAGTTCACCTGAGTGACCCTAAACACAATGTGGTCTGCTGTCAAAATCTACCTGTAGTATAATGCAGGTTTTGACACTGTTCCTAATATAAGAAGACTGAGTTTGTCAGAGTCTTCCCAGACTTTTTTTTCCCTAGAGCTGTTTTCTCCCTCCAACTGATCCCTTTTAGCAGCATAACTTCTCAGTGACATTCATGTGTGCACACTGGACTTACGCAAAATTCCTCTGTCACCAGCAGTGTGAGAGAGGCACATTCAGAAGTCAAACTAACCCACCTGTGTGAATTCCTTATTCAAGGAATCTGTTTCTCTACCTTGAATATAATTCTGATGCCTGAATTCAGCCAATGAAAACTAGCTATGATGGAGTCCATTCTCTATTTCCACCACAATAAATAAGATGATATTACTCAGGGATTGAATTTACTATAATTTCAGTGGGACCCATGAAAGAAACGGTAGAGAAAAATGAAAGGCATCCTACTTTATTTAAGCTTTCTTTTGTGTCTAGCCTTTGTTCTCAGCACATGCTTTGCCACACTTTGATATTTTCTTTTTATTGGCTCTTAAGTTCTGTTCATGTCTTTCATCAGACTAGGACTGGCTGCTGTTCTGAATGATTTTAAGCTTGTTGTGCTCCACAAAGTTCAACCAGGGGGTGCTCCAGAATATAGTTAGCTTGGGAAAACTGCATGAAGGGCAGCCTCACAAGCTGACATTGTTTAGAGGTGTGCCAGAGCATCAGAGTCTGATCCAGGACCCATCAAAGCTGATGGAAAGGTTATCTTTGACCATGTTCTGATTTAGGTTTAAGAGGAGGGCACACATCAGCCATAAGCAGTGGACATTGGCCGTGAAGTTTGTACTTTACTACCCTAGTGAGCAGCTCAGATTCACTTGAAATTAGAGAGGCTGTTTCTATGAGGACAGTTCATATAAGTCCTAGAAAATACTTAAGGAAAAATTGCAATTGTGGATATTCTATAGGTATATTATTAGGTAGATAATTTCTTCCCAGAAGTGCTTACAAAACCCTTTTCTGAGCACGTGTGTAGTGTTCCGATAGTAAGAACTGACTGTGATTGTTAATTGTACAAAGCCAATGAATGTTAGTAATGATGGGAAAGGTGTATTTGTGTCAGCTAAATGTCATGAAAACTACCCAGGGATAAGCTTTCAGCCTTCAGTTAGCCTTAGCTCTTGTGCAAATGACATTTGAGTTTTGTATTTAGACAATTAGTTTAATATTGTAGATGATCTATATTTGGTTGTAGTTGATTTAAAAGGTTTTCAAAGAAAGGAGATCATGAGTGGGCCTTGTATAAGCAAGTTAAACCTGTAAGTTTGTCAGAGTTTGTCTTTGCATACTGGCGATGTGTCAGTTTCCTATGTTAGTATTGCTTCTGCTGGTATGGTAAATTATCACTGGAATGTAGAGATACTTCCATTGCATTTGTGCCAGGGAAATAGGTTCTACAGTGTTACAGAATTCAGCATTTAAATGTTGAGGCAAAAATTCAACGCTGAAAACACCTTTCTCTAAAAGCCTTGCTTACCTTGATGTTGATATTGTATAAATATGCATAACTGAAATCTATTGACAATTCAGAGTAGTTTTTTGGTGTCATGGCCTGCAGTTCTTGCGTAAGTGGTGTAAGTTTACGTGCAACATTTAAAGTTATATACTTGTGATAGAATAAATGACAAAATGTTTAAGAAGGTTTGCATTAATTCTTTATTCACACTGCTGTGTTCTGAAAAATATTTTCATTTGATCTCCTCAATTGAAAACTTAATGGTTAACTTGATTTGGGTCCACTCTTTAATTTCTAAAGATTTGTTTTCTTTTGTATCAGTTGAGGTGTTGGTGGGGCAACTGATGACATGTGGATTTATGAAATTTCAGGGGCCCCCCGGCACTCCAGGACTTATGGGCAGTCCTGGGGCAAAAGGAGAACCAGGAGATTTTACTTATGATTCTATCCTGAAAGGTGAAAAAGGAGATCCTGGTTTACCAGGACTACCAGGTACTCCTGGAAGGGAAGGAAGACCAGGAAAAGATGGATTGCCAGGTCTCCAGGGTCCAAAAGGAACACCAGTATGTATATTTCTTTATGTTTACATATTGTCCTACTGTATGTTTATTTATGTTTACATATTGTCCTACACATTCTGTCTTTCAGATCAGAATTCACATGCTTTAATGCCCTATAAATGCTTTATCTTTATTGGCCTGATTCATTGTTCCACATCTTGTCCTTTCTTGGAATAATTTATTCTTCCTCAAAGGAAGACTTCAGTTTCCCTGGAAGTCGTAAGGAAGATTGTTCTTCAAGAACTGACTATTTCAGAGTTAGATTTTGACCCTTTATTTTCACATACCATGCAAATAAGTGATCTGACTCAGATGTGTTCAGCATGACTTGTTACTTTCAGGACTATAAAGTAAGGTTACTTCCCCCACAAACGGACAGTAGTTTTGTTCCTTTCTCACAGTTTGATAGTGAGAACTGATGTGGATGATTTAGCTGATATCTGGAGATGATTGAAGGAATGCTGTTGTCCAAGTAGAGTTTGTTAAGACAAAATTCAGCTCTGTTCTAGCATACATTTCTTCTTGTGGGAACTAATGCTTCAAAGTCTTGCACTGATAGTGGGTTTAGCTGATATGGATGTGTAGCTGAATGTGTAGCTCACATCTGCTTCGAGATCCATCTCTGGGAGCATAGCCTACATGATCCAGTTAGCTGCATTGCATACTAGGTATGATTTCATGCTATTCCAAATGGAACTCAGTTCCATTGAAATCAGTGATAAAAACCCACTTTCTTCAGCTAAATCTAAGTTACAAAATATTCAAAGAGAGAGGATGACGTGTTCTGTCTTGCCAATCAGCAAGAAGTACACATATACTTTCCAAAAATTAGGGTACTACTGGCTTGAAAGGAGAACGTGGTCCCCCTGGCCAACCTGGATTCCCTGGAGTACGTGGTGAAAGAGGTTTTCCTGGCCCTCCTGGGATAGGCGTTCCAGGGTTACCTGGTGACAAAGGAGACAGAGGCTTTGCTGGAACCCCAGGTTTACCAGGCCTTCCAGGTAATGCTATAGTATGCTTTAAAAAAAAAAAAAAAAAAAGAAAAAGACAAAAAAAATTGTGTTGTTTAAGTGTTACAACTTAGAAGATCAATGGAATTCAAGATTGAAAGACTTAAGACTTTCTAATTTAAAGTCAGAGTTTGCTTTTAGCAGTACAATTGCAAATCTTTGAGGATAGTTTTCTTGAAGTTTGTCAGGTCAAATGGGATGGTTTAGGTTCATCCTAAACTGAGTTCATCCTTGTTTTCTATGAATCTTCTGCAAAAACACTTCATAGCAAGTCAATTGTAGTGGTATGGATGGACTGGTATAGCTGACTAGGTGAAACTCCCTTGTTTAATTTCATCAGTTCCTTTATTTAATAACCTTTACATTCACAGGAGCAAAGGGTGAAGCAGGACGAACTGTACCACTCCCTGGACCCCCTGGGGCGGATGGCCTTCCCGGGCCACCTGGTTTCCCTGGACCCCAAGGTATAATAGCCTGTTAATCTTTGTCTGATGATCACAGTGGCTGTTTCCCAGAAGCCAGCCTTTGTATTAACATTTGCCTTCTCTTGCAAAGGTGACAAAGGGAATCCAGGGCTTCCAGGTAGACCTGGCCTGCCAGGAGAAAAAGGTGCTGTTGGACAGCCAGGTATAGGGTTCCCTGGACCTCCAGGGCCCAAAGGTAAGATAAAGTTATCTAACAGAGCTGGTGTAACTGGAGTGTGAATGGAACTTTGCACTGTCATCCAGTCATGGCTGTATGAGATTTGGGAGATGCAGCTGAAGAACATTCCTTGCAAAAGTTCACAAGGACCACAATAAGGATACTTTCAGTTAATACTTGCTTTGTGCAGTGATGTGGTGCAGATACAGACAGCATCAAATCCACTTCCAGAATAGAAAGTGGTATAGTACAGCAACTGAGGTTGCTGTGAGATAAGGTGACCTTTCTGAGAGATGAAGAACTGTCTGTCGTTGGTCAAAAAACATGCTGACTTAACTATAGCATTTTTGGGCCAAAGGTAGCAGCTCTGCTGTGTCCCAGGCAGCTGAAAAAAGGTTTGTTTAGAATCCCAGCTTATTCAGCTTATTCCGTCCATGACCATCGTCAGGGTATGCACGTAGCTTAAAGAGAGTCTAAATGTTCGTATTCTAGTTTTGGATTTTGAGGAGATGTGTTTAATGGTGCTGCTAGAAGACTGAGATTTCAGCAACTGAAAGTCCCCAGAATTCTTGTGGGTCTTTATTATTATTTCGTTAATTATGATTCCACACATCAATGAACTGGGAGGGTCAGAAAGACTTAATAAGGAGAAAGGACAAATCATGACCTGTAACCACCTCTAGTTCCTCTGAGACTGGTGTGGGATGAACCTCAACAGAAGACACTTGTATCTGGCAAAAGGATTGCTGTGTGCTTTTTGATGCCAGCAAGAAAGGACTGACGTATCAAACACATTTCTTTCAAGGACCCTTCCTTGAATTCTGCTCTAACCAATAACTTTCCTGGGACTTAACCTAAAACCTAGATTTCCCACTCCCTGACACCTTTGCCTGGGTTTCATCTCAGTGTATTGAGTGTGTTCTGGTGTTGAGTAAGTGCTATCTTTAAGACAGATGCAGAACGTTTCATGTATTCCTTCCTGCATTCCCAAGGCATGGTACATGGGCCAGCTGTGGCATAGAAACCTTCTGTGTACAAGACATAAGGACGACGTGTAGGATATGTCACATGGCATAAACTGAACAAAAGATGTTGATTCACAGATGGGTTTTGTTGTGCACCTGATGTCCCACATGTTAAATTGCATTTTCTGAAGAAAACTTTGGGAACCCAGGTTTATAGCCAGGATTTTTCTGAATGACATGAAACCACAAGGCTATTTGTTTAAGAGGAGGCACTATTTATGTCTTCTGGATGGTTGTTTCTCATCAGAAGGCAAATGCTGCATGAAGCTCAGTGTTTGAATCTCTGTTGAGACATTTGGGTGCTGGCATCCCTAGAAGTTTGCCATAGAAGGCTACACGGATCTTTTTAAACACATCCCTGTGATGTCTTCTGGATGGTTGTTTCTCATCAGAAGGCAAATGCTGCATGAAGCTCAGTGTTTGAATCTCTGTTGAGACATTTGGGTGCTGGCATCCCTAGAAGTTTGCCATAGAAGGCTACACGGATCTTTTTAAACACATCCCTGTGAGGATGTGAATAGTTCAGTCAGAGACTTGAAGAAACAGAAGATCTCACTTCCAGGCAGAGACAGTAATGATATGAGTTTTATTTTGTTTTGTTTTGTTTTGTTTTATAGGTTTTCCAGGTCAGCCTGGTGCTCCTGGTCTGCCGGGGACTCCAGGAACCCCTGGCCTGGATGGTTTGCCTGGTGTACCAGGTTTACAAGGTCAAAAAGTAGGTGTCAGCTGCTGATACTGTTATCTGTGACTGCCCATGTTAACAGGAATGTGTGCAAAGGCCCCTGATCTTTGAAAAAAACCCAGTTGGCTGAACTGTCTTTCATCTTATGTTTTCCACTATGAACAAAGAGGAACAGGGTAGATGAATGAATGCTTGACATTAACGTTAAAGTGCTTACAGCTCTCTCCTGAAGTCATGTATAGTGCTCTGCCTCTGAGTGATTTAAATACAGTCAGTGAATGAATTCTTGGATGTGATATATTGATTTCCAATCTATTGTGTTTCTTTGGCTAGGGTGAGCCTGGTGTAGGACTACCCGGCCCTAGGGGATTGCCAGGCTCCCCAGGCGTACCTGGCATCCCTGGAGAAAAGGGAAATCCAGGACTGCCTGGTTTACGTGGTGAGCAAGGCTTTCCAGGCGTACCTGGACAGCAAGGATTCAGAGGTAACGTCCCCAGAAAAATACGACTCTATATTTCTATTTCCTTTTTAAAATCACTCCCCCACAGATGCATCAAAAATCTGTTCACCACTGAGTTGTCCTGCTGATATCTCAGGGCATTGGCCTTTTTCCTTCCCCTTGTTTTCTCTTACCAACCACTGGTAGCAAATGCTAGCAGCAAAGAGCAGCTCTTCCTCCAGTCCCAAGCAAGAGACTTCATGAGGTCTCATTGGCCAAGTGCTTCCAAAGGACCTTGTCAAGCTTCTTCAGCAAACAACATTTCAAATAACATTGGAGAATGCTTGGTCTATATCTCTGTCTCCCCACAGGTGACCCCGGCCTCCCAGGACTGCAAGGCTCACAGGGCCCTCCAGGCCCACCAGGGCTGGGTCCACAGGGATCACCAGGACCCCCTGGGCAGCCAGGACCACAGGGACCACCAGGTGAGAGGAAAACACTCTCATCACAGTCCTTAGGATTGGACTTTTGGCATAAGTGGATACTGGCATTAGAAAAAGCCTTGCTCATGAGCTGTTCTGTGATGTGAAGTCGGTGAGGATCATGTTAGTGGTCCAAAACTCAGGGCCAGGCCTCCTAAGAAAGCACTTGCCTTTTTGTTTGGTCTGCTCAAGTTATCGATGGATAATATATACAGGATCAAAACCTCATCTAGAAAATTAGGACGATTTCTGCTGTCTGGCTTTGAGTCTTCATCCTTCATGCCGTGTAATTTATGAACCACTGGTTGGACATTATTTGATATTATTCTTAACGGTATTCCCTATGCTCTGTTAAGGACTAATCCTGTATTTTCTGTTTTTGCTAGGATTTCCTGGAATTAAAGGAGACAGGGGATTCCCTGGTATCCCAGGTCTAGATATGCCAGGGCCAAAAGGGGACAAAGGCAGCCAGGGCCAGCCCGGAGTGCCAGGATCTGTGGGGTTACCTGGCCTGCCAGGTCCGCAGGGAGATGTTGGACTGAAAGGATCAGCAGGTAAACATATTTTCCCTTGGAAAGCAGCATCTTTGACAGCTTTATTAAGTTGTGGTAGCATGTCCTTTCACTTGGTTAGGAACTGATCCATGAAAAAGCCCAAGCTTGGGAAAACATACGGGCTGACATCAGTAAAGAAGCTCTGTGCACATATAACTGAACTGCAACCCAAGTACTTTGGTGGATCAAATCCAGCAACTTCCAGGAACTACCCTTTAGCCTGTAATAATGAAAAGGGATTTCTGCACAGTTTCAATGACAGAATGTGGTTTTAATAATGATTTTGTTGATTACAGCATTGTTTATTGTAATACAAAATTTTAAGAATCTGTCAAAAACCCGTTACAAGCTATGTCTTACTCTGGTTTTCATAACTCTTATTTTTACTGTTGTTTTCACTATCAGGCTGGTTTATATTGATCATCTTCATTGTCCCATTTTTTCTTTAAGTATTGCAATTCCTAATATGATGGGGAGTAAATAATTCCATTTCTTGTATTTCTTTACATTGCTTGTTTTATTTCTGTTATTCATTCTTTTACTTTGGTTTCAGGAGCCAAAGGAGAAATGGGAGTTATGGGAACTCCTGGATTGCCAGGAAGTCCTGGACCAGTTGGAGATCGAGGGTTGCCTGGTGAAAAAGGTAAGAGACATGCTTTGTCAGAGTCAAAATCATAAAATACACCTTTTACCTGGCAGAAGACAAGTCTGAAAATAACCAAATATAAGGAGTATGCTTGGTGTAAGGAATGTTTTATGTCAAGTAACTTCTCTGCAAGTTAGAAATAGTGTAATTTAGAAAGCCATATCCTAGGAGCAGTCATGTATTTGGGCACCAACCAGGATTTTTGATCCGTTATTCAACAACATAAGGGTTTGCTAGGTGCAAGGATGCTATAGATTTTACTCCAAGAAAAATACTGTGTTTGAAACTATAAAAGGCCAGCAGGAAGGTCTTAATTAAGTCCTTCAAATAATGTCCTGTATTACTGCCAAACGTCTATCTCTGTTGTTTTGAGAGTCTAAAATGAATGGCTGTGAAGTGTGAAAAATACGTCAATTTTTTTAACAAGGCTATTGCGAAGTCCTGGTACAAAAAAAAATTCATATGAGATAAATGAGATATTCCTTAGCATGGCATTCAATATTCAAAATTTGAATAAATAACTGATTTCATTTGTTGTTCTCTACTACATATTTTTGCAAAGTTTTATATGGCATCATAATATTCTGTGCTATCATTTTACAGGTAGCCCAGGTTTCAAAGGCGTAGTTGGACCACAAGGTGATCCTGGTGTCAAAGGAGATAAAGGTGAAGCTGGTCTCCCAGGAAAACCTGGAACAATGGACAACATGGACATGGTTAGTCTCAAAGGCCAAAAAGGAGATCAAGGAGAAAAAGGTAACTGTAATCTCTAACTATGGATAAGTGTAATTAATACTCATATATTAGTAAGCATTAATGCTTTGAGTTCAGTTGTGTCTTAGTTTTAGATAGCAGTTTTATAAAATAAGAGTAAAGAATTTCACAAAGCAAATAGTCTTTCAAGTCCTTAGGAACAGAGATTAATCACAGACAGAAAAGGATTTGGTTGAATGGAAGAGTCCAATTTGTCTGAAAAAATCCATTTTTTCCTTTTTTATCAGAAGAATCTCTAATGAAAATGAATTTTAAAAAGAAGCTAGAACTTGACAGAAGAGAAAACCTGTCTTTCATGTAAAACATATAGTGGAAACACTGTTGTGGCCATGAATACCAACTGATACTGTAAGAAAAAGTAGGCAGCTGTTTTTGGCACATGTTTCTTTGTGACCTGAAGAAATTCCAGGAAACATAGATGTGCACGCTTATGTCAATTTAGAAACATCTGGAAATATGCAGGAAGAAAGCAATCATTTTTCTATTTAGAAAACTGATGGTGGTAGAGATATTAGGGGGTTTAGACAATGCCTTCTTGGATTTTTATTTTTGCTGCTACATGAAAATTTAGTTGTTTAAGATAATTTTCTCTCCTGTTTGTCTTTCTGAATAAAAAATAGTGTATACATTATATATTTGTATTATTTTTCCTTTTTAAATTATGATTTACTTTTTATTATATTAAAAAATCCCATGAGAGTATTTAAATATATGATGACTTGTAGTTAAAAGTGTAGGCCTTAGAAGGAAGCTACCAAGATCATGTAGTCTTCCATTTCCCTCAACAAATCCTTCAGCCTTTCAGTGTTCTCTATTCACTTGAGACTCCTTTCCAGTTTGTCAGTGAATCACCAGTAACTGTACCACTTTATATTTGAACTGTGGGGACAGATTTTCCCAGCCTAGGTACTTCTTATCTCTATGTTCATGACTACTTGTCTGGGCTCATGTGTCCTGATTGGGTCTCAGACAAAGCTAGGCAAGTGGATAGACATTACCTCCCCACTTGGACAATCCAGGGATTGCAAGAGAGGGCAGGAGCGAACGTGGAGTCAATCTGCCTTTAATCTGAGGCAGGTTCTGAGACCACTTTTGTATTTGATGAGGTTCCCAGACGATGCAGATTTCATCTAGATTATTTTTGCTCGTTATTTTCTTTTCTTTGTATGTATGGTAGCTTGAAAAAACTTAAAACAGATCCACAGAGGTTGTTTTTCATTGCTTTCTTATCTACTATTGGCCTGTAGGTTGACTGGTTGATAAATTAGTTTTATTTCCTTTCCAGAAATACGAATTAGTCGCACTGTTTAGATACATATAAAGAAGCCTTTCTTGAGAAATTTAAATGGTTAATTTCTTTGGTTTCTGACTTCTTCATCTCTCCAGTGCTAATAATGCATGCTTCAAAACTGTACACTGTACTTTTTCCTGATCGCACACAGTCTACAAATTGGGCTGTTCACACAGCCTGGAAGGGCAGCTTCTTAACAGAGTCCAGCCTGAAAATTTCTGCTGTTATTCTGCCCATCTCATCCTGTTCAACTCAAAGATACTTAGTTCCAGCAGAGAAAAATAACCTAGGTATACTCCATAACTTTGCTTATCTAGTGGCTGCCTTCATCTCTCTAGGCATGAATAACACTGCAAAAAAGACACAGTATTTTTATGAAAGATTGTCAGTGATGTTTAATGAGAAAATTTGGGTTTCGACATCTTGACCCATTCTAAATAAAATCTGCTTACTTAAAAATGTTTGGTCAACTATCTTCAGTAGCCTGTTGTCCTGTACCTGTATGCAGTGCTAACTGAAAGTCTTATGACCAAAAAGCTTGGACCTTAAAGCTGTAGAAGAGGCATACCATGGACTATGAGATGGAGCCTTCTGGAATGATGAAGATGCTTTAACATTATATAGAACTGAGCAAACAGCAAATTTCTGGCCCTGAAGTGGTTGTTCACATGTACGTTTTTAGACAGCAGATCAGTCAAATCAATCGTTTCTGTTAATGCCCGATGCTGTCTGACTTCTGAAGTAACTCATTAATGTAACTGAAACACGTTTGTTTGTAATTTCTTTAAAGATATAACTTGCCTTGTTATTTGCACATTAAACTGTGAAATTGTAATAATTTGCATCCTTCCCTCAGCACTGGTTCAGTGACTAGAGAACTGTGTTTTACTCAAGTATGGCTTTAGTGTACATTCCATGAATCTTGAATTGAGCGGTTTTCTTGTTCCTCAGAAGAAGCAACAGTGATCAGAAATTAACTTGTAGGATTATTATAAGGCATTATTGTAAATTTTGATAAAACTACTTTCACTGTGTTTATTTTCTTGTTGTCCAGGGGACCACGGAGCAACAGGAGAAAAAGGGTTACCTGGGGAATATGGAGAACCAGGAATTCCAGGGAAGGATGGTGAACCTGGTACTCCAGGACATCCAGGTATGTCTGAAGATAGCAACAGAGAGACTGTTTGTCAGGTATTTTAAACCACATTAACTAATGGGACTCTTAATTTCTCTGCTGTCTGTAGGACCAAAAGGTGATCAGGGTCCCCCAGGGTATCCAGGGGATCCAGGAATTCCAGGACAAAAAGGATCGGTTGGTGAAATGGGTTTGCCAGGTACTGATTGCTATGAATTTCTTATTATTGTTTTTATTGAGTTAATATAGAACATTATGAGAGACCTGTGTGGAATGTTTGTTGGTGTAGACGTACTAAATATTTGTGCTATTTGCAGTGTTTGAACTTGAGGCTTTTGGGACATTGTTTACTCAATCCTATTGAGATAAATAAATAATAGGATGGTTTCCTAAGTTTCTACATGCAAATCCTTTAGCTGAATGTGTAGGATTTGTGTATTTGTTGCAGGCAGGCAATTTTTCAAGTGATACGTGTTTATCTGTCCCTGCATAGTGTCTTGCAAACTACTTACTATCATCATTGTAAAGCTGATCACTTAGATGAGCAACTGTGTTTAATCAGTGTGAAGTGCATTAGGCTTCCTGTGTATCTTTCCCCTTCTAAAAAGTTTGGTGAGTTGCTGTGTACTGGATGTTAATTACAAACTGCGGTGGTCTGGGAAAAGTGTTGTTCTGGAGGGGATTGGTAAACAATAGAATGGAGAAGAATCTGTATCTCAACATGGGAATTTTGCCTCTTTGTATCACCTTGCACTTAGCGTATTTATGAAATCAGAGGTGAAAGACTGAAATAGGAAAGTGGAAAGTTTTACTACAGCAGTGTCCCTTTGTCACTATGGTCCAGGTAGAAATTATTCAAATCAATATAATTTTTATTCAAATCATATATTTAACAAGATCTCTGTTTGCTCTGAATCCAACGTTATAATGTTCTCTTATGAGGAGAGCTTATCTTCCCATCAAAATTACTTTTTAGAGTGTGAATCTCAAAATTAATGTACTGGCTATTTTAGTGACTTACATTTCTAGCTCTGAGTAACTAAGGCAATGCTGATAAACCATTGTCAACACTGCTAGGGTATCGCTAGTTCTGATATTTACATGTATTTTTCCTTTTCTCTTACTAGGAACACCTGGAGAAAAGGGTCTGCCAGGAGTACCAGGTTCACCAGGCACACCAGGGTTCCCTGGGCAAAAAGGTGAAAAGGGAGATAAAGGAGCACCAGGTTTTCCTGGAATTGGCTTTCCAGGGTCTCCTGGTCAGAAGGTATTTACAACCTTAAGGATTTAATTGTCTGTCTCTACCAAGTACCTTATTTGAAAAGATGCTGGTGGCCCTTAAGCTATTTTATTATATTTTCTGTTATGCTCTTTTAAATATATGATGAGAAACTTAAAAAGTATGTATATGCACAGGGCTAGATGTATTCTGTTCTATGCGACCATTATCTCCAGGGTCCTTATTTATTCTGTCTCTTCGGAACAGGATAATTTACAGTGCTAGAAATGTGAGGGAGGAACTTCTGAAGAAACAAATCAGTAAATAAAGTGAAAAAGACTTCTTGCAAACTGAAATAGTGTTTCTATACTTTTACAGAGATACTGAGAATCTGAAAAAAACTATAAAATGCTCAGATATTACTGAAAAGAGAACAGTATTAATACTGTCTGTAAAGTTAATTTAATCTCTAATGGTATTCTAATAGAATTCTCATTTATTTCCATTCATTTTCCTAGCTATACTGTAATAATGAATTTATAAGTAAAAAATAGTAAAAATAAATCTGGTAGCAAAACTTAAAGATTTGGTTTTGAAGTTGATTAAGTGTAAGAAGTAAGTTAAGAGGTTAATTTGGAAATGATTTTGTGAAAATCATCATAAAAATGTATAGAAAATGACTCATTTTCGTATGTAGGTATTAAGCAGTTGCTAGAAAAGTCAATGATTCTGAGAGTGGTACTTAATGCCAAATTTAATCCTAAATTACTTTGTTTCTAAATGGAAAAAGAATGAAATTCTTTATAAATCTGGTGGAAAAGAGGGGAAACATCTACCATTGCAAACAGAAAAGATTATTTCAGAATTAATTTGTGGATTTTATGTGTGCTGCTTCTTCTAGGGAGAACCAGGAAGAACGGGTACTCCAGGTGTACCTGGAGATAAGGGTGAAAAGGGTAGTGCAGGAATTCCTGGAATGCCGGGTGCCCCAGGTCCCAAAGGATCCCCTGGCATGGCAGGATTTCCAGGCAAGTGTTTATGCTTTGATGAAACTCAAGTTCCAGTGGAAAATTAATGTGAAACTTATGCCAATTACCCCACATATAAACCTGTGTCTTCTACCTTTCTTTAGGGAGCCCTGGTCGCCATGGAGAAAAGGGTGAAAAAGGGCTTCCTGGCTTAAGTGGCATTCCAGGCTTAAAAGGAGAACCAGGTAGAATAGAAATATGAAAGAAGTTACTTAAAATATTGTTCACCTCCAGGCAGTGGCTAAAACAAATGCTGTGGCATTTTGCATTCATTTTGGCTCAGCTATTTCCTGGCACATTTGTTTATTTCATAAGCAAAATAAAAGACAGTGCTGTTTCCCAGATAAATCTGTAGTGTGGTGATAATACTTTTTTTGTCCTATTTGTGGAAGAGATTTTACCAGCTTCCACAAGACTCATTGTTGATAAAGCCATTAATTCTGTTTCTTCTGAGTTAATTTAAAAACAATAAAGTTGATCCATGGTCTAAATCCCGATTCACCACATTAGCATCATTCACAGATGCTAAAGAGGAACTATAGGAGGAAGAAGAGTAGGTCCATTAATATTATAACAACATTGTTGAACTTAGAGGCTTGTGTTCTTAGTTTACTGGCTGTAGGACACATCATCTCATTGGACATTGGGCAATGGATTGTGCTATTCACAATTCGTTGCTGGAGTTGTTGCACTCTGAAGTCACTGAGATTCATGATAATTATTTACGTCAAAATCTGTAATACTTGAGCACTGTCTCACTCTAATTTAATTCCGAAGTAATCTCAAATAAAAGTCACACTGAAGTGATCATGCAGTATCTGCTTGGTTTCTGTGGGAGCAAAAGAATAAGTTAAGCTCTTCTTTAGAGAAAAAAAATGTAAAAAAAAGTCTGATGATTCATAGGTGAAATGAAAATGGCAATAATTTTTCAGGTGAACCAGGCGTTCCGGGTCCTACAGGTTCCATTGGACAGAAGGGTGAACCAGGTTATGATGGGATTCCAGGTGCAGCTGGTGCGAAGGGTGAACAAGGTACTGTGTCTGTCAAGTTTATGGAGTAAAAAAATGTATAGAGTTGGCGATACTTTAAAGAATTGGCATGTTTTGGAATTAATTTCTGTCTGCAAATTAGCTGTGAAATAACGGTGTTGGTATGCCTTTTCATAGGGAGTAGGGTCATACAGGATCCATCGTGATAGGTACAATATCAACACATACCAACTACAGTCTCTGCCCTCAAGAACTTATACTTAAAGTATTCATTTAGATCTTATATTTACTTAATAGAGTTTAGTTCATTACAGCTTAAATTTAAGTACTGTCCCATCTTCTAATTTTTTGCTACCTTTGTATTACAGGTATTCCAGGTAGAGGACTTCCAGGACCTCCCGGTGCAAAGGGAGATAAAGGTAAAGCACTTTATAAACAAACCTCCCTCCCAACATACTATAAACTTAATTCTGTAGTTCAGACATACTTTCTGCTTCATTCTTTTACATGCTATACTTTTTCAGAGCAGGCAGAAACTCTGAGAGGCTCAAATACTAATTTCTGTTACTGTGGCAGCATCTTGGACATGAGTTAGATATGCCCTAAAATAAGTAATTATTCATAATGTGGAACTTACTACAAGCTGTGCTGTGATGAGGTAATATAAATAACTCCCATATTTGTGTGCTGTGTTTTTGACTCCAAGTATTTCTGTTTTCCTACTATTTTTGCAAGAATCAAAGGCTAGTGAGACTCTGTGCACCAGTTAGCTAAAGATCATAATTTTGTGGCCAGGATACCACAGTGATATTCTTACCTGAGTCTGTTGTGCAGCCCAGATGCGATTTTATTCATTGCTAAAGTAGTTATTCTCCATAGCTCAGTAGAGCATGTTTAAGCTATGCACAGGAGCATAGTGCAGAGATGCAAAAGATAGCAGAGACCTGAGGAGATCTTACTGAAAATTGTTATTACCTGGACTCAGGACTTTTTAGCTTGGATACAAGCACACAGCTATCACAACTTCAAGACTACATGTCTTCACAAAGTGTGTCACTACACCGTGCTGTGAGAATCGCATGATTGGCTGGAGTCAGTGCTGGTTGAAGGTGTCTGTAATGCATCATGCTCCATTTTATGAAATAAGTATGTCCTAGACACTAGACTGCAATAGATACAGTATACTGTGAAGAAATATCAAACTGTAGCTGATAAAGGACATTGTGTACAATTAAAAGATTTTCAGTTTTACAAATCCAGAGAACAAAAAGATCTTCGCATGACATGGCAGATACTGAAGAACTTGTATAGTTTGGAATGTCAATGCCCTACCTCACTTCTTCATTCTTACTAAGCGAATTTTCTAATCATAGCTCAGTAAAGCATGTAGAATGCTAGATTTTGAGAGGTAGATTATTTTCTCATCTGACTCGTATCTCTCATTTTGTCATCATAGTTCATTTAAAAATATCTGAGTTTAGAGTAAATAGATATCCAGCTGATATAATTTGTGTTTAAACTGTATTGCAGTTCTAAAAATCACATCCAGGTTTTAAAGACCCTGCTCTGTTTAGGCAAAGAGCCAGGGGTGATGTTCTTTATACATTTACATATTTTATTTCTCTTATTATTGTGCTTATACCAGCTAACTATATTCTTTTTTGCTCAGTCATGATATAAATTTGAGTGCATTGCAAATATTAACTATTTATACAAGCCTGAAAGTAGTTAAGTGTCTACATCTAGATCTTAGTAAAAAACATTCCCCTTTTCTCCAGGAGTGAATTGTTTTGTGCTTAGTTAAGCATAACGTCCATTACACAGCTATGACACTAATAATTATAATGGAGTAAGGGTTTGGGGGCTTTATCTTCCTTGTAGAAGGACTGATAAATGCTGGATGTTCCTCTATTTTTAGAGCCAATTAAAATAGCCCTTTGATCAGATTAGCTAAGAGAAGCTATGTCAGTCAAACTGCTCTTTTCCTCATACTTTATGTCATAATATCGAGAATAATAGTTTTCTTAAGGTTTTGCTTTTTTATACAAATATATAGAGGCAAGGTCAATATTTTTTTAAGAAATAAAACTTTTTATGAGTAGATAATAAGGCAGAAGATTTCATTGAATGTAATCCTTTCTCTAATCATGTTTCGGGGGTTATTTCAAATCCTAGGTGTGAAAGGTGATGTGGGCTTTCCAGGATCCCCAGGGAGTGCGGGAATCCCAGGCCCAAAAGGAGAACCAGGATATCCTGGTCCAGCTGGCCCTAAGGGTAGCCAAGGTCTTCCTGGACTCCCGGGTAGTGCAATTGAGGGCCCTAAAGGAGACAGAGGACCCCAGGGTCAACCTGGCCTTCCAGGTAATTCTTTATCTTTAATATTAATGTACTGCTGTTAATCAAAGTTCACCTAATTAATTAATAATATAATCAATATTGCATAGTCTTGTTTATCCTCTTTTCACAGATCAGAAAAAAGCTCCCCTTTGTAGGCAGTTTAACATCATGTCTTAGAACAGGTTGATTTTATGTTCTTGGGCAGTTGCTTTTGTCAAGAAGTATTTCTGACATTGAGAATTTTGCCTCCCATTTCCAAATGTTTCCCTCTAGTCTTTATTTACTGTTTAGAGGCATCCATGGCTGTATGTTCCCATGTCCTGGAGTGTTAATATATTTAAAAATGTCTCTCTGTGCTAGAGATTAAGGGGGAGAGTAGAGCAAAGCTGCAACATGTCTTTAGCACATTCATACCTGAGAACACACCATCTGTTTGTTCTGCACATATAGAAACTCTTAGCCATTTCCGTCAACCACAGGCTGATAAATTATAGGTGTCTTGTCATATGGGGAGTCATATGGACCTCCCTGCAACAGATTCTCCTACTTACTTTCTTGATTGTTGTTACTATAATTACTTTTGTTCTACCCATCTGTAGACTAAGCCAGCTTGTCCTCTACCAGGTACTGCTCTGAACAAATTTTGCCACTAAATCCTCTCTTCTTCTGATTTGTAGGTTTACCGGGTCCAATGGGGCCACCAGGACCCCCAGGTCTTAAAGGGGCCAAAGGAGAGCAGGGGAACAATGGCTGGCCTGGGACTCCTGGAAGTCCTGGAGTTAAAGGTGATCCAGGTTTCCAGGGGATGCCAGTAAGTTACTTTCTGTACACTTAAGATTTGCTGAAAGCTGGTTCTTATAATTAATGGATATATTAATCTAGATGTTTCTTGTTCAAAATAATGATACTTTATGCTTAAAATATCTTTGGACTCATTGCTAGTGATATAAAGCCAGCTTGAAAACATTTCAGTTCTCTCCTTTTAAAGGCTTTGTAGGAATAAGCCTCAATGAGTTAATGAGAAATTTATAGATAGTGAATGGTAACATACAACACCCAGAATTTAATTTACAATATATTAACATTACAGAATGGCTGCAGCACATTCAGAAATCTTGGAAATGCATTAGTAGTTAATTTTAAAGGTTGCATATTTCACGATAAATTCCCTTCTGAAAATATCTGAACTGTTTGGTTTTGTTATGAAATCTTTCAAATGAAGTGCACTTTCACTGCTGTCAGTGATGAAATATAGCTGCTGATTTAGAAATACAAACAGGCAAAGCTATTAATACATTGCTGTCATATATTATTAATTTCCCCTTTTCTGTGTATTAAGGAAAATGAAGTGGAATAGGGCATTTGTCCAGAAGTGCTGGTCCTCTATATTCTCTCTCTCTCTCCCTCTCAGGGTATCTGCTGTCTTCTTCTACATTGAAAAATAGACTCTATATTTTAACTTTTAATTTCCTCTTCCCTACTAAGAAAATAATAACTGTAATAAAATCTGTGGAAGAAGGAATAAGAAAGTAGGTACATATAACTCAACTATTCCTAGTGTACCAAAGGAATCATAGAATCACTTGGTTGGAAAAGACCTTTGAGATCATCAAGTCCAACCGTACCTGCTCACTACTAAACCAGATCCCTGAGGACTTCCTCTACCAATATTTTAAATATCTCTGGGATGGTGACTCAACCACCTCCCTGGGCAGCCTCTGCCAGTGCCTGAGAATGCTTTCAGGAAGGAAGAATGAGGAATAATTTCCTAAAGTGAAAGCAGGACTGAAAGGTCCACATTATTCTTGATAATGCAAAGATCTACTGCATCTTTTGCTGAATCAAGGACTCACTTCGCAGAGACATCAAGCATTTTGTTCGGTGTTCTGTGAATTCTTTATTTCTGAGAGCATATCGTAATGTAATGTAATGTAACATAACATATCATGTTTCATATCAGCGTTGAAGGTAGTAAATTTAAAAATAACATTCCAGTATATTTATTTTTCCCTAATGTAAGAATTTGCAATGCTTCTGCAGAGAGCTTTTCATACCATGGGAAATTCTAAAGCTCTTCATGGGTTGATAATCCAATTAAAGACTGTTTTTCAAGAATGGGAAATACCAAGGGTTTTTGATTCCAAATATTCAGCCAGAAGAAAATGTGGTTAGTGTTGGGCAGTTAATTCAATGTGAAATGTTCCAATTGTTTCAATATACAACTTCCTCTGGTGATACATGCTAAGATCATAGAATCATAGAATGGTTTCAGTTGGAAGGGACCTTGAAGGTCATCCAGTTCCAACCCCCTGCCACAGGCAGGAACACCTCCCACTAGACCAGGATACTCAAGGCCACATCCAGCCTGGCCTTCAACACTTCCAGGAGGAGGCCATCCCCAGCTTCCCTGAGCAACCTGTGCCAGTGTCTCACCACCCTCAGTGTGAAGAATTTCTTCCTAAAGTCTAATCTTTTCTAAAGTCGTCACAGCAGAGGTGCTCCAACCCTCTGATTGTCTTCGTGGCCCTCCTTTGGACTATTTCCAACAGTCCTGTATGTTTTTTATGTTGACGATCCCAGAACTGGACACAGAGCTCCAGGTGGGGTCTCATGAGAGGGGAATAGAGGGAGAGAATCCCCTCCCTCGCCCTGCTGGCAATGCTTCTTTTGATGCAACCCAGGACACGGTTTGTGTTCTGGGTTGTGAGTGCATATTCCCAGCTCATGTCGAGCTTCTCATCCATCAGCACCACCAAGTCCTTCTCTGCAGGGCTGCCCTATCCTGTATTGAAACTGCGGATTGCACCAACCCAGGAGTAGGACCTTGCACTTGGCATGTTAAACCTTATGATGTTCACACAGCCTCACTTCTCCAGCTTGTCCAGGTCCCTCTGGATGCATCTCATCCTTGTGGTGTGACAACTGCACTACTCAGCGTGGTCTTATTTGCAGACTTGCTGCAGGGGCACTCAATCTCACGGTCTATGTTGTCAGTGGAAATATTAAACAGCACAGAGTCCTACAATCAGTATCATTTTTAACGGAGTACTCAATTCACATGTCCAACCTCTGATTGGTAATTTACTTAACAAAGGGATTTTGTTTCTTTCCGCCACCTGTGTTTCATATTCTATCAAAAAGAAGACTATCACTGCCATATCATTTCAGATTTCAGCTAGGAATTAGCCAGGGAGAAATGCTAAACTTTACTTAAAAGCTTTCTGCAGATGGTCTGCAACAGACAAAGAAAAGGAAATTGGCAGTCATTTAAATTACTGTTTACAGTGTCTTTTGAAATCTAGGCTTAGTTTTTTTTGCAGTGAGGCTATGAGGAACTTGTTACCATTAATTTCAGAGCAGCAGTTTACAAAAGAGAAGGCAGAAGGAAGAGTTTGCATTGTGTTTGAAGTGTTTAAGTCCTTGAGTTTTTTAGCCCTGATGAAATGTAAAAATCTTCTGAGGATTATAAATTGCATTTAATTTCATTCTACATATAGATGCAGAAATTGTAAAGTCAGGTGTGGTCTAGAATTATTCCATTTAATTATCTAACTAGCAACCACCTGCTGACCTGCACTGAAATTAATATTTGCTGATATTTGTGCTTACTGTTTTTCTTCATGGCAATATCATTTATGGTTGAGAACGTTTTTATTAGCTATACTGTTAGTGCGACCTTATTCTGATCTAGCATCTTTGTAAGGCAAAACATAGTTTAGTAAGAACAAGGCATTGCACTTGTTCCTTTAAGTGAAGCATCTCATCTAATCATTGTAGATAATAACCATTCCTTAACTTAATCGCTTTCTTCTAATACTTTTTTTCAGAGGTTTCCAAAAATAAACAGCCTTTTTGAGATTCATATCATAATAGTGTGGCATAACTATACTTCACATTTCCTTTTATACAGGGTAGTCCTGGTTTACCAGGAGGTATTGGTCAAAAAGGTGATCTGGGACCTCCAGGAGTTCCAGGCATTCCAGGTAAGAAGAAATTTGCCATATTCCTAAGAAGTATGCAAAGATGTCACTTTCATATCCTTCCTCTCTCAGAAAAAAAAACACTCAAAGAATGTTGATTCTCTGTTACTAATTATTGAAACAGGACACTGAAAGCTGCATTGCAATGCATATGAGAATGTCAAGATTTTTCTCTGTTTTTCTTTTGCCTTTTGCCTGTTGTCTTGCTTTGCTGATTTTAGGTGCACGCTTGCTTTAAAAGGCAGATGTAAAATCAATTGTTTAGACATTACCAGTCACGAATCTTCAAGATTTTCTTGAGAATTGGAGAGGCAAATGTTATAGCTATATTTGAGGAAACATGGGCTCAGTATGTCTCCCTTGTTTACTAAATTGCTGCTGCTGTCACCATCATATATATGAAAACACCATGTGTCTAAAAATGTTATTAATAGGAAAAAATTATAACTTAGGAATGATTTTATTAATTAAAGTAAGAGAAATTTGCTTTCATTCATTATTTCTTTGACCTAGTGCTTTTCTTTATATCTTGTTATTGCAAACAGTTAGAAAGTACTTGTGCAAATAAAGTCATGGCCCTGACATGGTCATGTGGTCATAGATGATTATTCTGCATGTATCCTTCCAAATCAAGAAATTATTGATTTTTCATGTCAAATATTTCCTTTGACTTTAGGTCCAAAAGGATCTCCTGGCTTCCCCGGCCTCAAGGGTGAGCGAGGTGACCAAGGTCTTCCTGGATCTAAAGGTATAATAAAAAGACTTGCTTTTTTTCACAGATGACATTGTTAAAATGGTTATTTGTGTCTAATCAATGGATGACTCCTTCCTTCTTTTATTCAGTGTAAAAAGGTAGACTATGAAACCAGGTACCATGGTATGAGCATCTGAATGATCAGACTAGATTTAAGTATTGCGTAGAGAGTGAGTGTATTTATTTCCTGCTCTGAAAAATCAATATTGAGATTATGTCATTATTAGACTCGTGTGTTGGTGTCATCCACAGACTTAGTGGGGGAGCTCCATGCAACCTGAGGTCTGGACAGCTGTTTCAGTCTGTTTGAATGCTGATGTCAGCATAGACAGGGTTTCAGCCACAGCCATGCAGCTGCAGTGGTGGACACTATTTTCTTTCAGCAGGTCGCTTTAGAAAATAAGTCCACTTAAAAATTGGTGATTCTTTTAAAAGATGTCATCCTTCTAATTCTCGTTCTCTGGAGACCTAAAGCTTCTGGGTAGGCTTGCTCAGCCCTGTGTTGATTGGTGTGACTGTTGGTGCTGCAGCCTAAGCTTGCTGGTGAGCAGAGCAAGCAGCAGCCCAATAACTGCTGGATTGCACAGCTCTTCTGGAGAAACTGCTCCACAAAATGCCAAAGCCACTCGCAACAAATGCTGCTCCCTGTTTGCACACGTTTGTTGTAGTTCTTCTGGCCAGAGCTACATCTATGTGCCTGCTCTGTCGTATCTAATGGAGATCTGAATATGTGAGGTAGTGATATGGTTTTCAGCAACAGCATATGCAGCTACTTAGCTATTAACCAGAGGCTTGTCAGTACCAGAGGATCAGCCTAGGCTGTTTCCCTCCTTGTACCTTGAACCCTACTGTCTTCTACCATCAGTCAGCTTTGGGTTTGGCTTCTTAACAGGTATGACCCTACTCGATGCATCTATAAAGTCTTAGACACATTAATATCTTGTAACTATAGGCTGTGTCAACTCTCTGAATTCATGGAACCATGGAATCTTAGAATGGTTTGTGTTGGAAGGGACCTTAATACAAGATAACATTGTTCTACTTTTTATTTTTTTGGAAATACTAAATACATGCTGATTTTCTCCGTTAACTTTGTCAGGTTTACAAGGCCCACCAGGCCCACCAGGTGCTTTTCAGCTTCTTAAAGGGGAACCTGGCTTGCCTGGCCCTGTAGGACCAGTTGGTCTCAAAGGATTTCCAGGACTTCCAGGTCCTAAAGGACAGCAGGGTGAGTGTTGCTAACTTGTAAGTAGAAATACATATTTTAGTAAACACTAGAAGATTTTTTGTATAATATCCAGATTTTTGTAAGCCACTTAAATTTTGTCAGCAATAAGGAAGAAAGCCCTTCTTCTCAAAGCTCATCCAAAGGAATCCCAGAAACAGATGCCTTCGTAGTGATTTTTTGTAGGCTCTCACTCTTAGTCCAGACATTGCAATTTCTGTAAAGAAAAGGTGAACTGCAAAAAATTAAACACATAATGAAATTACAGAATGGAGCAAATGGTAAGACAAATGAAATGCTGGCACAAGGACATGTATCCTTCAGAATAACAGAACACGGAGAGTGATGAGAGCTCAGAGGTGTTCTTAAGCTGTTAAGAATCTAAGGCAAAGCTTTGCTCCTGATCGGTTTATGAGAAAATGACGAGGAATTATGGTGGAATATAATAAATATCTTCTTTCTGTTTAGTATGATAGATATGGAAGTTTGCTCTTGGAGGTGGGTTTACAACTCTGCAGCTGCTGTCCATTGGGAAACAGCCATGAAATAATCTCAATGATTGAACACAGCGTGGGTTTACTTCTATGGGATCTGTCACTGTTCTTTAGTAGTCAGTTCAAGACATGAACACAGAATTGCTTTTTAAGTGGTCAGGGAAAGAACGGCTGTAACTAAAGCTTCTGTTGTGCCATGGAAATATTGCTATGGTGCTGATGGTGTTTCCAAAGTCAGTTACTCAGTTCCTAAAAGCATCCCTAGAAATTGATTAAAAGAAGACATAATATATGTCTGAAAACCTGTTTGGGAAGAATCTAAGAGAATACAGATTTTCCCCCTGTTCGTGACCCTATTATTTTTAGTCTATTTTTAATGAAATCATATGATAGAAAGAAAGGAAAGAGATTCCTGCCCTTCCTTTTCATGTTCCAGGCAAATACTACTAATTTTTGAAGCACACCCTCTGTTTACTTCTCTATTCTTCTCTACTATAATCACTTTGTCTTTAGTGTAACTCACAGATGTGCTCTAGATATTAAATTAAACGCAGTGAATCTGCACGAGTTTAGTTTCTGCTGAGGTGCGCCTGTTCTGTGCAGTATTAAAACCCAAAAAATCTGAAATAACATGAAGTAATATCCAGTAATAACTATTCCTTGTTTTTCAATAGGGGTGACAGGACCTCCAGGTGTACCTGGACCACCAGGTAGTCCAGGATTTGATGGTAAACCTGGGCAAAAAGGAGAAGTTGGTCCTTATGGTCCCCCAGGTAAGCCCATGAGTTCTTCAGACTTGATTCCTTTATAGAAAAGTAATATAGGAGATTAGGTGCAAGTGTGTCTAGTTTCACTTCTTTAGTTATGTAGGCAGAGTACTGCTGTCTGTAGAGATAAAAGGAGACTCTCTGTATTGTAGGGCCCAGAGGATTTCCTGGTCCACCTGGCCCTGAAGGTTTGCCTGGGGCTATGGGCCCACCAGGTGCACCATCTGTTGCTCATGGCTTCCTTGTTACCAGACACAGTCAAACTACTGAAGAACCATCATGTCCATTTGGAACAAGGCTAATTTACCATGGCTACTCCTTGCTTTATGTACAAGGCAATGAAAGAGCACATGGCCAAGATCTGGGTAAGTAGAGAGAGAATTAGAATTCAATTAGAATTCATATACAAACCAAGTGTCTCTTTCATTTCTAGAAATGTGTTGAATTAACCTGTGTAATGATTCTTGACTGGCTGTTTTTTTATTATGCCTTCCCAACTGGTACAAATGATGATTTGGTCTGTAGTGGAAATAGTATCAGTTTATTTAAGACAGTCTTTATCATAACCTTTCAGATGGTAATCCATAGTATCTTTGTAGTCAAATTAGTCAGGTATGGCCTGGCAAAGTAGATAATCAGGTGAGTGGAAAATTAGACTCAGAGGGGTGTGATCAGACGTAGAAAGTCTGAGTGGCGATTCTAGTTTAGAGATGTCCCTCAGGAATTAATATTGGGCCAATACTGTTTAATGAATTTATTACTGACTGGGGTGATTGGTTAGAGTGCACTCTCACCAAGTTTGTGGGTAATGCCAGATTGGGAGGAATGGGTGATTCCTTAGTGGACACAGTTCCCATTCAGAGGGACCTGACCAAGCTGGACGAAAGGGCTGAGAAGAACCTCAAGAAGTTCAGTAAAGGCAAATGAAAAGGGGTATACTTAGAATAAAATAACCTCATGCAACAGAACAGACAGGAAACTGACTGCTGTTTCCAGTAGCAGCAGTACTGACTGCTAGAAAGCTGCTTTGCAGAAAAGGACCTGGGAGTCCTAAGTAATAGAACATGAGTTAACAGTGTGCTATTGCAACAACCACCCCGTTCCCCACTGCCCAAACTACTGGGCTCCATTGGCAAAAGAACAACCAGCAGATAGAGGGCAGTGATTCTTCCCTGGCACTTGTGAGACCACATCGGGTATATTGTGCCCAGACTTGGGCCTCCCAGGACAAGAAAGACATTGATATACCAAGATGAGTACAACAGCTGACTACTAAGGTGGCTAGTGGGGTCTGGACGGTCTCATAGAACTAGGCTTGCTCAGCCTTAGCAGAATTTTAGGAGGAGACCTTTATTGCTGTCTAAAGTTGTCTACAGGGAGGGTGGAAAAGATGGAGCCAAACTTTTCTCAGAGGGGCTCAGTGACAGAAGAAGCAATGGACACAAGTATGAGCTATATTACAGTAAAACATAAGGAAGAGCTTTTTACCATGCTGAAGCTCAAATGCTGGGATGGGATCACCAAGAGTTTCTTGAATCTCTGTCTTTGGAGACACTCAGAACTTGGGCTATGGACCTAAGCAACCTGATCTAATTGGCAGGGGGTTAGGATAGATGATTTCTAGAGGTACTTTCCAACCTATGCGATTCCATAATTCTACAGGCAAGACCAGGCTGCTCTTTCCTTTGCCCTGTTCCTTCTTTATGGAGCTACAAGAAGTTATTTCCTCTTAAAGAATTGAGTCCTCCAGAGCGAGTCTTGTCTGCTTTTTTAGCTGCTCCTGGAAATACTTGTTTGGCAGTTGGTAATGGTTTAACAAAAACAGGTTAACAAGTAACCTTTCACTTAATATTTCAGGCACAGCAGGAAGCTGTCTTCGTAAATTTAGTACCATGCCTTTCTTATTCTGCAACATCAACAACGTATGTAACTTTGCATCAAGGAATGACTATTCCTACTGGCTGTCCACTCCTGAACCCATGCCAATGAGTATGGCTCCTATCACTGGTGATAATATCAGACCATTCATCAGCAGGTATGGTTTCAGTTCAGCTCTGTTTGTAGAACAAAGCAACCTGTGAAAAGCTTGTATGGTACTTTTATTTTTTTGGAAAAGGTTTTTAATCTGTGTATTTTTATTTCCTGCCTTTAAATGTAAAGTTTGAGTTACTTTGGTGAAATATTTCACAGTGTGCATGTTTTCAGTTTAGACTTTGATCAAAAGCTAAACAAATAGAGTAATCTGAGTCTAATTGAAATGAAAAAAAATAATCACATTGAAATTACATTTTGCAAAAGTATGTTTTCCCTTTCCCTGGAAGTGTTGGAGGCCAGGCTGGATGGGACCTTGTGCAGCCTGGTCTAGTGGGAGGTGTCCCTGCCCATGACAGGGGACTTGGAACTGGATGATTTTTAAGGTCCCTTCCAACCCAAGCCATTCTATGATTCTATGAAAAACAATGATGAAAGATATGATGTACTTTGAAGGAGAAAAAGGTTTTAATTTATTAACAATTCTTGTCCAAAACAATCCTTCATTTTTTTTAATACCCATAACTACAAGCTTTTTTAGGGCTCAGTTTCCTTTTGTTGTCTCAATTAAAGGAAACAGCTGCAAAATCAATCATCTGTTTTTTAATAATTCCAGATTCGCAGCTAGCAGAAAGTGTAGCATTTGTATGGGACATAAATGTTCAACATCAATCCAACATATTGAATCTTTGGATCATTTTAAATTTTAAGGCCAATAGCAAGAAACTATACTGGAGTAATATGCTCGGTACTGAAGTCAGAGGTGTGAGCAAGAGTGTAGTGAACTGTACCACTGTCCTTAGATAAGAATCCAACTAGAGAATCTCCAATTTATAACTTAAATGATAATCATTAGATATAGGCAGTACTATTGGGCTCAGTGTTGGGTCCAGTCCTGTTCAATATCTTTATCAGTGATGAGGGAATTAAGTGTACCCTTAGTAAGCTGGTGGATGGCACTAAGCAGGGCGGAAGTGTTGATCTGCTTGAAGGTAGGGAAGCTCTACAGAGGGATCTGGACAGGCTGGATTGATGGGCTGAAACCAATGGGATGAGGTCAACACGACCAAGTGCTGAGTCTTGCACCTGGGACACAACAACCCCAGGCAGCACTACAGGCTTGGGGAAGAATGGCTGGAAAACTGCTTGTCAGAGAAGGACCTGGGGGTGTTGGTTGCCAGCCAGCTCAGTATGAGCCAGCAGTGGCCCAAGGGCCCAAGAAGGCCAATGGCATCTTGTCCTGTATCAGAAACAATATGGCCAGCAGGAAGGAAGTGATTGTGCCCCTGTACTCAGCACTGGTGAGGCCACATCTATAATCCTGTGTTCAGTTCTGGGCCCCTCACTACAAGAAGGACATTGAGGTGCTGGAGCACGTCCAGAGAAGGGAAACGAGGCTGGTGAAGGGGCTGGAGAACAAGTGTTGTGAGAGGTGGCTGAGGAACCTGGGGTTGTTTAGCCTGGAAAAAAGAAGGCTGAGGGGAGACCTTATCGCTGTCTACAACTGCCTGAGAGGAGGTTGTAGCAAGGTGGGTGTTGGTCTCTTCTCCCAAGTGACAGGTGATAGAACGAGAGGAAAAGACCATAAGTTGCACCAAGGGAGGTTCACATTAGACATCAGGAAAGATTTCTTCACTGAATGGGTTGTCAGATACTGGCAGAGGCTGCCCAGGGAAGTGGTTGAGTCACCATCCCTGGAGGTATTTAAAAGACAGGTAGATTAAGTGCTCAGGGATTTGGTTTAGTAGTGAACAGATATGGTTGGACTTGATGGTCTCAAAGGTCTTTTCCAACCAAGTGATTTTGTGATTCCGTGATTCCTATTGCTGCTTCTAATCTATATCAGCTCTTGGTGATCCTTCTTCCTGCCATATAATGTGAAAGGGAGTGAAGATTGCCTTACTTTTTTTTAGGTCAGTACTTACCATCCAAGAGAAAGCACAATTCAAATCATGAGTGGGTTGCAGTCTTGATGTCTTGGTTTGTTCAAAAAACTACTTGGCTCTCCTGCATAACATTTGATATTGATTTCATGTGATAGACTCTGTCTTGTGTCTGTAGCTGTGCTCTGTACTTTGTTTTTGGTTTAGTGCCTTATTGATATGACTTGAAAATAAATGGGCAGGTTTGAGGGCAAGATTCTCAAGAAAGACTATAGATTTTGTTGGTCTTACATTTTTTTTTTGTTCATTGGAAGCGAATGGAAGGGGCTTGGCTTTCAGAAAAATGCAAATTACCAACGTTTCAAATTCGCATTACTTTTATGCCATCCCTGATCAAGTACCCAAAATAACCTTTGATGATCACCATTGAAAATATTGCTTCAAGAGGAACCCACCAACGTTTTGCCATATTTTGCATATAGAGAGCTTTTATGCCGTAAGAGTGTACATGTGTGTGCAGATGTATATATGCGTATGTGTGCATGTGCGTCTATATGGATTTTTCTCCTTTTAGCACAGAGCGAGATAGTTGTATGACACATTTTTTAAACCAGCAAGAAATCTGATAAGACTATTCTTTCAAGTTATTTTATCAGCTGAGGCTTTTAAACCAACAGTTTTCCCTGTCAAAAAAAGTTGAAAAAGTGTAGAAGCGTCACTTGCTGCCTTGGGTCATGGGACTTCTTTTCATATAAAAACTCCCACTGAAATACCAGAAATCTCTTGAAGCAAAGCAGAGCTCCAAGAATAGCAGTAGCTTTACATTCTTCTTTTAACATACTCTTTCGTTGATGTGATTCTTAAAATAACTGTCTTGCTTCTGCACTTTAGATGAAGACAATAGGTATGAAAGCAGTCTTCACGAGTCAGGAATAGTAAGCTTTCGTTCTGAATTCCTTTACTTCCGTGCATTTTCCATGATCCAACTTGATCCATTTTGCGCTTGATTCTTTTCACCGCTCTGATAATAGGAATCAGATTGTTTAGTTCTAATTATCTATTTTGAATCATTTTCATCATTGCTAACTGCAGTAGCCAATTTAGGAGTTCTGCAAGAAAAAAAAAGGATCCTATGTACCAAATTCCTTATTACCAGCTACCGTATTCAAATTTCCAGCCCAACTCATGTTTTTTATGATTCTCCTATGATGGCACAATTGGACATTAGATTATTCAGAAACCTAGAAGTTCTGAGATACAATTAAGTTATCTAAAACTAAAGAACTGATGCTGCATAGCTTGCTGAAGAGCTGCTTTCAAGTTCATTGTTCAAGTTACTTTGCTAGAAATCTCTTGCCAGAGATAAAGACCACAAATGTAAATAGAAGTCACTTTCAAGGAAAATGCATGGGTAAGAGTCTGCATCGGATTAGATTAGCAGGGATTACCTTTGTAAAATATTTTCCAGATAGACACCTTACTCTCTGGAAGTCCATCAGGGCTGTGTTTAGGGTGCTGAATTGCTATTACTTGTCCCTGATCACAGCAGACCACTTTGAAGTGATACTTGCTGAGTTACAATGTTTGGCTATTTGCCAGTTCATGACACTGAGCGCTTTTAGAGACTACAGTACAGATGGGACTAGAAAAAGAGAAATACATTTAAATATTCAGATAAGAAGTCTCTTCTTCTTTGCTCATAGGAAAGCTAATAGGAATAAGACTTAATAGTTAAGCTGTCCCTAAGTGAATGAGGAAAAAAAACCCAAAACATTTGTTTCTTTAAATGGAACAATTTGATATTCCTTTCTTTTTGAAGGTGACAACATTTTCTAATTCAACTTTCCTTAAAGAAAGTAATTTCTGGAAAAAGAAGAAATACCAGTCCTCAAGTAGCTCATTCATGTCTTGGTCTTTCTAGATGTTCTGTATGTGAAGCTCCTGCTATGGTAATAGCCGTGCATAGTCAAACAATTCAAATACCATCGTGTCCTGAAGGCTGGAGTTCACTTTGGATTGGTTACTCCTTTGTCATGGTGAGTGCACTGGGGCATACTCTGTGCTGAGAGAAGGAAGCATTTATTTCAGGCATTTGACCTATACTCCTGCTCTGGGAAAGTTAATGGCTGACTATGTCACTTCAGGTCTTAGGAAGGCATTATATCTCTCCCCTTTCTGGTGACTTTGAAAAGATTCTGGATAATTACTAAATGAGGATAGCACAACAGCAATTAGTTGTTCACTTTTGGGGAAATGCACAACTTGCTTTCTTTTTTTGCAGCTTCAGCACAAGATCAAGTGCTGAATAAATGAGGAAATAAGCACAATTTTTCCATTGTCCTATATTTATGTTGCAATAGCTTCCTAGAGGAGTAGAATATCAATGCCTGTCCTTTTCTGATTTTTTGATGAATAAGCCTTCAATTGCCAAATGGCATTTTGGACCTTTTGTCCAGTTTATTCAGCTGCGTCTGTGATAGTAAAATAAACAGGGTCAATGAGAAGCCTGGAGGAGCCACTCTGTAGTTCTCCATTGTGGTTAGTTATTAGCATGCTTCCTGTCATGCTCACAGCCTATTATCAACAGCCACTCTCCCAGGCAAGTTCTTGGCATGGTCTGAGAATCAGCATGGATCCAGAGCACAACTCACTGTGGTGTGGGGCATGAGTTGGGTCAAACTATTCAGATATAAATGACACCAGTCTCTGTACGCCTTCTAGGCTGGAGGGCTGGCCCTGGCCTGTTGCTAACACAGAAATACCTTGGGTCCTACTCTTAGTCCTGAAGAATTTCTGTTCATACAGCTACCTTGATGTTGGGAGTGTGCTGTGCTGCTGTTAAATGAGAGAACTCAGTGCCACCTCTGGAGCCCTTCAGCTCCACCTTCTTGAGGGACAAAACAGCAGATGGAAACAACAGAGGACAAGAAGCGGCACGTGAAGTACTATTCATGCAAGAGAGTTAATAGATGTTGTAACAGAAAAGGTGGAAAGTTCCTCTCTGACTGATGCTTTTGCATCTTCTAGCACACCAGTGCTGGTGCAGAGGGCTCTGGCCAGGCCCTGGCGTCTCCTGGTTCCTGCCTAGAGGAGTTTCGCAGCGCTCCCTTCATTGAATGCCATGGCCGGGGCACCTGCAATTATTATGCAAATGCTTACAGCTTCTGGCTTGCCACTATAGAGAGGAATGAGATGTTCAAGTAAGTTCGTCATTTATTTATCAGTATTTGAGACTCAGTCAAGCCTTGTCTCTGCATAAGAAAAGTATTGTTTGAATATAATACATGGTTCAAGTGTTGGCTGCACTCCAGCCTGGTTAGTATATGCAGTTAATGATTTTTGTAACAAAAAGAAAAAAATTATGATAGCTTTTGGAGGAATTAATGAATGTATTTTCCGTTAGTGTTTACGGTGTGTCACTTCTACCTGGCATTTTGCTTCCCAGAATAATCTAACAATGTTTGTGTTTCCACTGTGTTTATTCACTGAGTTGTGATTATATTTAGTGAGTTGTAACTGGGAATAGGCTGCTATACTGACTGAAATGAAGTTAGAATGTAACATTCCCCCTCGTGGTTGTTAACACATAATAGAAATCAATGAAATTAGTGCAGGTGTTGAACTAAGTGAGCTGAACAATTATTTATCTTTCTCTACTGTTGGAAGAAGTATCTCTGAATAAAATGCACCTGAAGGGAGAGGCCTCAGGCTTTTCTTCAGTCCCGCTGAAATTCCAATTTCAGGAATTAAGTGGTAGTAGGCTTTGTTCTGGTCTCTTGCACAGAAGTATTTTTCAACATAGTCTAATTTTTCCATAGGAATTTTAATGAAACATTTTCATATGGTCCAGTTCCCAGGTGTGCATAGCTTAGGTGCTCTGGAGTGCAAGGCAAGCATCCTCTTCCACTGCAATCCAGGCTGCTACTCCTGGTCCCCTTCATTTTGTCACATCTTCTAGATCAGAGAATGTCCTTAGCCTATCTCAGTCACTAGAGGCAGGTTGTTTAGACAGTTTTGACTGTTTGTCTATGAGATAGTTGTCAACTAAGTAGGTATAAAAATTGAGCACCAGGACTGATGGGGCTGTGTTAATTTCACCAGCCAGAAAAACTACTACTGAAAGAGCCCATTTGCCAACAGTGAAGTAAGCATGGAGAAAGACGAAAGCTGGTCAGAGGAATATTTAGAAGAGTCAGCACTACAGTTTTTTGTGTTTATGGAGTCTGACCCAGAGTCTTGTCAACATCGTACCCTTTTCTGGCTACAAAGTGTATCTCAAATTCATAAAGTAACCCCAGATCAGGGGATCTGCCCTACTATCATAATTCACAAATATTCTTCATTTTCCTATAATATCATAATCCTTTTTAAAGAAAATCTTTAAATGTAAGCACACTTTCGTGTGAAAATGCTTTATTTCCAGTTGCTAGGAATAACTCCTTATGATAGATTAGAGACTAAATATTTTGGTTTGTCTTTCTATACGACATCACATAATTCCTTTGCTGATGTTATACTTTTCTGTAAAGTCACAAGACTTAGCAGAAACTCTTAAATAGTCAAATGTCTTCAGTTTCTTTACCTAATTTTTTTCACTGCCTGAATTCCAGCGTGTCTTCAAACTGCTGGTTAAACAGGTAGTGTCTTCTGGTAAAGAAACTATTCAGCCTCATGACAGAACTGAATTTTGAAGTAAATGGAAGTGAAGGATATTAAAAATAATCTTGTGATCCTTTGTGACCAAACCTGAAAGCAAATATACATTGGAGAACTTGATTCAGTACAACTTAGAGATAAATTTGGCTGCATGCGAAGTTTGTTATAAACCTGAACACTGACTGTTTCTATCAACAGTTGTTAATGGGCCTTTTCAATTATTTGTTTTTAACAGGAAACCAACACCCTCAACTTTGAAAGCAGGAGATCTGCGCTCAAATGTTAGCCGTTGTCAAGTCTGTATGAGAAAAACATAATGACTTTTGAATTTCAACTAATTTCACACAATATGGTGCTATTTGTTTAACAGCAATGAAGCCTAGACATATATCATATGTACCTCATTGTTGTCCAATATGAAAACAGTAAAGTGCCTTTTAGGAACTTGCATAACTAACACACACTGCTTTACTGGCCCTGTACTTGCTGAAGAAGAAAAGAGACAACAAAAATAAGCTTCAAATGTTGACATGCCAAATGGCACTTTTGATCAAAATATATGTATTTTTTATAGAAATGCAATGCACTGATAGAATAAAATTCAGCGTTTATCCAGACAAAATGCAAAGGTGCTAGGAGGTATGCAGTTCTGCCTTATACTGTTTGACCCCCCTTTCTCATTCTTGTATTATATATTTAGATTCATTTTTCTTCCCCAGATAAGTTTGTTGTTACCATTATATAGGTGTCTCAAAATCCCAGACTCTTGGGTATATACTTATTGTTCTTGTACAAAGCAATACTAATGTAAAAAAAAAGAGGTTTGGGATTACAGACTGTGGTTAAGCAACGTGTAACAACCCTTTCACACCATAGAGTCCCATTCTGCAAACCTTTGCTTCTGTTTGTAATCTTTAGTGCTGTAGGTTTTCATGGGACTACATCTGGGAGAGATTGCCAAATTCGTTTCCCAAATAGGCAAGTAAGAGTTTCTGCTATGTTGGTACTATGCATCTTCTTTATGCAGTAGAACAAACTTTCCTGTGGAATAAAGAATGATCCAGCAATGGTCAATAAAAAAATATATAAATATTTTAGTAATTTATATAGGTATCAACCAATATGCAAATCAAGCTCTGTGTTTAGCATTTCAAAAAGAAGCTTACAAAAGTTTTCTTCTTTTCAGTGTCATGAATTAGATGTTAAATGCCAAAACACGATGTGAAATGTTTATTTTACATAGGCCATTTCAATGATGAAGTTGCAGAGACTGAACCCAGGTTAATAGCTATTTGTGTTTATTATAGTAAATCCTGCTTTGAACTTATAGTCTTTATTCTATATTTAATATTTTTCAGGGTTTTAAACACTACTCACACACTGAATGACTTGACTTTGAAAAGTATAAGGCCTTAATTTTGTTAATATGATGCCAAAAATTTCTTTAAAATGGTCTCAGAAATATTTCTAAGGAATTTCTATGCAATGATACCATTGTTTGAGCACATCTGTGTCCAAAAATGTTTTATAGAATATTACCATGAAATACCAAAAGATTTTTGCAAATGCCAAGGCCTTTGTGTAATTTCTTACATGTGTATTTCTTAAGAATTCAAGTTTGTAATAAAACTATTTGTGTAAAAAACAACACAAGAAAAGAATAAGTGTTTACTAATTTGTTATTAGCATTCATTTATAGAAATGAATTAAATTTTAATAAGCCACCAATAAATGCACAAGCTTGATGCAATCTTAGATTATTTTTGTTTTGCACATCTTCTAGATGTACAAAGCATCTTCAAAAGGGGCAAACAGGATACTGTATTGTTACCTCTATTGTTACCTTGAAAGAACTGGTACTAATAGACAAAAACGGCTTTTGTGTCTATTGCTGATATATGTTTGATGTGAATTCGTTACACAAATCTGCTAATATCTCATTTTAGCTCATGGAAAGCAATCAAGTTATAAACATTTTTTCACTCTTCCCTTGAATTTTTTAAGAACGACTCAGAACTGAGTTACACAGGACAAAAATTAAAATGCTCATATAATTTTGTTTGTAAGTGGGCAAGGTGAATCTTGGCTCTGGTTGCCCAAAGAGGAAATGGGCTGTGATATATTTTTCCTTGGCAAAAGAACATAATTTGTTAGTGTTTTATGTTGGTCTCCCAAATTTGTGAAGAGGCTGTTGCTGCTGTTCTGAAGTGACTTGCACTTAAAATTCTTGAGGACACTGGCTGGGCAAATGACTTAGGGCCCTGGTATAGAGATTGGACATTTCCTTTAGCATTGATTCTTAACTCTCATGGAAATTATCACAGATCATCATTTTATTTATAAAAGACCAGTCCTCACAGCAGTCCCTTAACAGCCTATGAAATATAACACAAGAGTCTGGTTATATCTAATCACCCTGATGCAAGGGTTTCCAAAGTGCCACTTGTTATTCAGAAGAAGAGGAGAAGACTATGGGGTGATTCCTTGTGGCTTCTAGGAAGAACTAAGCAGACGTTCAGCCTAACTCAGAGGATCCAAGCTGCTGCTCAGACTTCTTAATTGCATTCTACAACTTATCTCCTGGTCAGCTAGGGATTTAACTTGCTTGGTTGGAATTGTCTCAGAACTGCCAGACAGCTGAATTTATGAAGCCCTGCCTATGTGTTTAAATCAAACTCATGCGTAAGAAAATAATTCCTTTTGCTAGTGAAGGGACTACTGACTGCAGATGGGCGTGTACTAACCTGTGTTTTCTCAATTAGGAGCATTTTGGAAGCAAGATCCATTGAAAAGTTTCAACAACTATATGAACTATGGTCCAATGTCTTACTTATCTAGTAGTAATTATTCCATAACCTCCAGCTCATAAAATGACCTGAAGTATTGTCATGCTGAAGATGCTACTTAAGCCAGTGAGTAAACTTTTTGGTGGTTATTGAATACCAATCAGATCTACTGAAAGTATCAGCCCAAGATTTTGATGCCCTGGGTGAGGAAGAGCCCACGTGCTAAAGAAGAAAGGTGTGAAACACTTTGTTGCTTTCAAAATTCTGTAAGTACCCTTGGTTCATTCATTTATGGCCAGCATTGTTGCTACAGTACAGTTCATTGTGTGAACAGGCAACTGCAAACCGATCATTTGTTAAAATTGTCTTGCATAAGCTTAAGTTTCAGGGGAAAGCTTTCCTAAAGAGGTACAGCTTATTTAGTAGGCCTGACTGATTTTGAATGCAGTACTTGAAGTCTTTCATGACCCAAATAAATACATTTCTAAAACAGCAGGTGGTGCCCTTGCTCTCTTTATGGTAAGATATGTGCTAACAACTCTCCACTAACAAAGCCTTGTTCTCTAATCCAGTAAAATATAAAGCAGACCAACAGTTCTCTGTTTTCCCAAGTCACTGCCTCTGTTCTGACAAGTTCTAGTCACCAGCAATTTTCCTTCTTAGTTAGGCGTGAAGCAGTCTTCACTAAAAAAATAAGTAAATAAATCTATGCATAGACAACATAAACATAGAATATAAAGAAATAATCCAATGTGTATTTTGAAACAAATGATCTCTTTTCTGATAGACATACATTCATTTTATAATTATATCTTTCATCCCTTTCTTAGTGGCAACTTCCTTGATGAAATACACTTCTTTCTGTGTAACAGGACTCCTGAGAACAATATCCCCATACTGGGCTCCCTGAGAAATGGTTGTAATCAAACCATGCCTTTTTATGACTGAAATTGTAAAGCTTCATGACTTTTTGAGAATTACTTTCCTACCTTCATGTTTTACAAATCTTGAGTAAACTGCACTAACTACACAAGGCAGAGCATAGTCATGTAATGCCTGGGGCAGACATGAGCCACCGAGTGCCCGCTAAGCCCAGTAAATAGAAAATATGGCACCTGACACAATGGCAGACCCCTGAAAATTCAAAATTGCAAGTTTCTTGGTGTCTGCCTGTATCTCTGTCTCCTGCTCTAATAACAGCGATAGGCAATGCCTGCACTGGGACCTTCAGGAGTCATCCAGAAGCGTTCTTCTTGAGGCTATGGTGGAGCTTCCTCTCTCCTTGCTGTTCACATAGTAGCAGCGATGGGCTGGCCTCTGCATTTCTGCCTCTTTGTACAAGAAATAATCTTTCTTCTGGATTTCACATTCTGAATTGGATAACACAGTGAGAACATGAGAGACCAGTGTGGTTTTGATTCTTGGAGAAGTGCGGAGAGGGGTCAGTAGAACTGCCATCTTGTACTTCTGGAAGCTTTGATCTGTTTAGGAGATTGATTGACCGAATCCTCTGGGATGCAGCCCTGAAGGGCAAAGGAGTCCAGGAAGACTGGACATCCTTCAAGGAGGAAGTATTAAATATGCAAGAGCAGGCTGTCCTCATGTGCCTTAAGATGAACCAGTGGGGAAGACAACTGACCTGGATGAACAGGGAGCTCTGTCTGGAACTCAGGAAAAAAAGGAGAATTCATGACCTTTGGAAGAAGGGCCAGGCAGCTCAGGAGGACTACAAGGATGTTGTGAGGTTATCCAGGGAGAATATTAGAAGGACCAAAACCCAACTAGAACTTAATCTGGCTTCTAAGGTAAAGGACAATAAAAAATGTTTTTATAAATACATTAGCAGCAAAAGGAGGGCTAAGGGGAATCTCCATCCTTTAGTGGGTGGGGTGGGAAACGTATCGACAAAGGATGAGGAGGAGCCTGAGGAACTTAATATGTTCTTTGCCTCAATCTTTAATTAGTAAGACTAGTTGTTCTCTGAGAACTCAGCCCCCTGAGCTGGGGGAATAGGGAAGAGGGAGAAGAATAGATCCCCCCATATTAATACAAGAGGAAGTGGTTATTGACCTGCTACTCCACTTAGATGTGCGAAAGCCTATGGGGCTGGATGAGATTCCCCTGAGAGTACTGGCAGAAGTGCTCACTAAGCCACTTTCCATCATTTGTCAGCAGTCCTGGCTAACTGAGGAGGTCCCAGTTGACTGGAGAGTGGCAAATGTGGTCCCAATATGCAAGAAAGGCTGGAAGGAGGATCTGGGGAACTCCAGGCCTGTCAGTCTGATCTGAGTGCTAGAGAAGGTTATTGAACAGATCATCCTGAGTGCCATCACGCAGTACATACAGGACAACCAGGTGATCAAGCCAAGTCAGTATGGGTTTCGGAAAGGCAGGTCCTGCCTGACTAATCTGATCTCCTTCTATGACAAGGTTACATGAAGTTGTATGGGAATGTTGACCTGCTTGAGGGAAGGAAGGCACTACAGAGGGATCTGGACAACCTAAACCATTCTCTGGTTCTATTAATCATTGTGGATCCTTAAATGCATACATCAAGCTCAGGCTGATGCTGAGACCAGTGATAGTCTGTTATATAACGAGTCATTATTAAAAAAGAAGTATCCAGTGGCCACACAGAAGCAGTCAGCATCTCTATTTTCAGACTCAGATAAAAGTGTAGAGAGGAAAGAAATCATTCCACCCATCACTAGTTATCGTAGGGTTTATTTAGTATGACTATAGTAATAATTGTGAGCTTGCAATGGGGGGTGGAGGTACAGCATGATTATAAATAAAAAATAAAATGCAAACTTACTTTCATCGATAATAGCTGAGCAAGAAGCACCACGTGTTATTTGTGAGTGATGTGCTAACAGTCAGAACAACCTCAAAAAACAATTTCCTGAAAGTATACTTTTTTTAAAATAACCTTCCGAGTGTCAGAAGAAAGTCTTTCCAAAAAAATGCAAGGAGGGTGTGTGCAGTTTCAATTATTTCTCTCTAGCAAACAATATGCTTGTTTTGTTGCTTGAGGTGTTAACACCTGTGGGAGGATAAATCACTATTACTTCTCATGAACTCAGAAATGCTTCCTGTAGTAAAGATATTTCACCCAGCCAGGCTTACTGACTCCACCTTTAGCTCCCACTGTATGATGATGCTACTCTAAGCTGAATATTCTTATTTATATTTCAATGTTAATTTCTGAAAATATATTCCTTTCCAACTTCGTATTGACTTCAGACCAAAGAAAATAGAATGTTGCTTTTGTGTAAACAATCGAAAGATTTACAAATCTGAGTCTGAGTCTTTTAGTTTTACATATGTTAGAGAGCTGACTTCATTTTCCTCTGGCTATGTGCAGTCAGCTATATTTATTCTAATTGGTGTGCAGAGGACAGAAGACTTGACAGAGTGAAAGTTATAGATGGAACATGATCATTTGATGCTCTGTCAACTCCTGTCTTGCCTAAGAAAACATGTTACATTTCATGCAGAATTGTGGCAGGCTTCATTTGTCATCTCAGCTCCATGAAGGATGACTTACACAGCAGTAAATAAGCATGTAAATTGGCCTGGGCAGAGGAGAAAGTCCTTGTAAAATGGCTTAAAGAGCATTGATCAAGCCTTTTTATTATTCTTAATGCACAGCTTTTAGACTGATGTAACTCACTCTATGCTTTCTCTAGAATGTAGCTCTCAGATTCAAACCAAAGTGGTTGTTTCTCACCATCGGTTCCTGGAAGAGGTTCAAAGAGGAGAGTGCTAGCATATGCCCCGTGCTGTCTTCTGCCAAGGCTTTTATTATCTTTGTGGACATAGTAGCTGGCAGTGGAAGTTTTTCCCCTTCTTCCCATTTCCTCTAAATAATTACAGCAGTGTTTTTTCCAGCCTATTTTGGGACATGAACCTGTTTGTGAGATGTGATCAAAGTGCCAACCAAATCACAGGGACTTGAAATGCGATCACATGAATCACATGTCAAGAATTGTTTCTGTGTACCACTTTCAAAAATGTATCTGGGAATCCCCACTCTTTCTGTGATGACACTGATTCCCAGAAGAGTCTCAGTAAGTATTGTTTCATAGTCATATTGAGCTCGACCTCCTATCCTCGTATCATAGCTTGGAAGAAGTATTGTAACATCTGCAGGAACTCTGACAGGTAAGAAGGCACAAGTACCAGACAGAAGTGAATGAAGACTCTTGGTAGTTAAGCAGTCACATCTACAAACAAAATAACTGTTCTCCCTTCCACATAGATTACAGCTTTTTCATAGATTTTTGACCACGCTTGATCAGCAATTGGGAACTGTCAGCTGCCTCTGTCCAACCATCTGGGCCTTCTAGCATTATCCTTGAACTAAGGAAAAGACCTAGCACAGGGCAGAGAAGGGTAAACCTTTCTGTTTCACAGTCCTCCTTGACCAATAAAATATACGTAAAAAAGAAAAAATATGTTGATATTTCCATAAAAATACACCGCAGTTCTCCTTCTCTTCTGGTCAAAGGCAAATATTACTTCACGGAAAAATGGTGAACTCTGTAAAATGGGAAGGAAAAATCTGAATTGGAAATTTGAGAAATATTATCTAGATAATATATCCATATTAGTGGTGGACTTGGCAGTGTTAGGTTTGTGATTGTACTCAACGATCTTAAATGTCTTTTTGAACATAAACGATTCTGTGATTCAGTGTGGATACTTAAATACATATATCAGGCTTAGGCCTGAATAAGAAATACAACATCTGAAATGCTATAATCACCTACAATTATGAGGAAATTTGAGGGAATCCCCATAAAGATGGGGATTTCTTCACAGGAAAGGCCAAATTGAAAAAAAGTAGAAATCACACTGGCTGAGTGGACTCTGCTGAACACAAACTTATAAACCTGAAATAAAAGACATATTTAGATTGCAAAGATCACTGTGATTATTAGCAGTGCAAATGAGAAGCATAGGACTTCCTAGAGGAAGGACACTGTGACCTAGGGATCACAAGAGAATTGCTGGGATTGTGCTCAGATGAGGCGCTTTGGAGCCTGTGCAAGGTTTCACTTACAGCTGTTCAGAGAACTGGCCTAAAAAAGTTGAGTAGGTCCTACTAGTCAAAGCCTGAGATTGGTTGAGAGAACATTTGTGAAGAGGATCTGGAAGCTATGGCCCAGTGCTTGATTCACCACTATGAAAAACTTGAGCTTTTCTGTGCAGCTTTATTACCAACAGATCTTTTGTGGATATTTTGTTCTGATCTATTGTAGTCAGAGAAATGTAGCCAACAAATGTATATTAATAATTATTAGGAAGAAGTAGATTTCTTTCCAGAAACACACAGTACAGTAGAAATTTTTAAACTTTTTCTCCTCTTTTTTTTTTTTTTTCATGCAAATTGCAGAGAATCACAGAGAAAGAGAGAAGTTTTTCAGTTATTTGTTTGCTCTTGCATGGCACTGAACATGACCCCTCAGGAATGTGTAGGAGAGGAAATGAAAAGCAGACGTGGGAAGCTGAAAAAGCAGCACTTCTCCTCTATCATTAAGTATATAATAAGGTAGATTACATCAGTTGTTGGCCTAGTCTCCCTGGTGAACAGGTGTCATAGATACAGCACTGTCTAATCAAATATTAACTCATCATGTGGCAGCAAGTACTAGGAGAGGGAACATGTAAGACCATCCAGCTTCTTTCACATGCAGCCGGCTCTTCCGTGGGGCACTGAGGTTCAGTAAAGGACATTCTTGTCATTCTTATGGAGTGAATCTAATTTTATATAGTTGCCTAGACTTGCAGCAACCATTTTGTTTCTGCTTCCTTTAACAAAAGTATGTTGGATTCTAGCATATGAACATCCACAGACTCAGACAAAGGGTTATGTTTATGTACATAGTTATAAAGCAAACCCACAGGAGTTTAGCAGTAACTATATTCAACCGTTACTTAGAATAAACTGATACACAGGATTTTGTATTCATATATTTCTATATTGTCTACAATTGCAAATAAATACCATTGCTCATACGTTACAAGCAGGAAAAATGGATATGAAATTACACACAGTTGGTAAGAAAAGAAGTCAGTCCTTAATTCCTGGACCAGGTCTGTCCCTGCTGGATCACGATCTGCCTCAAAGTGTCTGGCAGTGTTGAAAAAAAGAAATAGTAGTTTTGTGTTTCAGTATTCCATTGCATTTGTTAGGCTTTTTTGCTTTATACAACCTTATATAGAATACAAAGAGTTGCAGAAATTTCAAAATGGCAGTTGGATCAGATATGCGGAGATTGTACACAAAATGTCAAATAACATGAGAGAAGGTGCCTGATGAGAGACTCTTTCTGTTTTCTCAGTCACTTTCCTGAAAGGAGAAGAAAGTCACTAATGCATAGTATTCAAAGTAAAACCTCCAAAGAGAACTAATGATAGATGTATTGAGGCAAGATTTTTTTTCAGAAATGACAGCATTTCACGTCCTTTTCTTCTGCGCTCCTGGAACAGGCATTTTAGCAGGAAAAATGATAGCTAGGAGAGGTTGTTCTGGATAAACAACTATCCTGACATATAGATTCTTACAAGTGCCTTCCTTGATCGATCCTAGCAGTTGTTTTTTCCAAGATCAGAAGCCTAAAATTCCTTCACACTGTTTCAAGGAGGGACCTAAAAACTCCTCCTGTTTTATAGAGAAAGGACATAGTAATTTGAGTGTAAATCTATAATAAAAAAAAAAAATCAGCCTTGACAGTCCTTTACAACCATCAAAGAAGGGAGATTTGGAGCTGTTTTTTATTTTCAGCAAAAAAATGTTAAGTGTTAAGGCCTGACAAATTTGCATCATTGTTTGGTGGGATTGCCTGAGCTGGCAGAACTGAAGAACAATAATGCTTTCCATCCCAAGATGTCTTAGTGCTTCCTAAAAACAAATGCACAGCTGTTGTCCCTATCACTAATTTCTTACTATCAGATATTAACCTTCTATATTCTGGAGGGGTTCTTACTATGTATTATATAGATATGTAAAAAATATCATATATATTAAAAAATCTACAGGATTTTATATGTATCTTACATCTAAGAAATATTATCCTGTCATCTGTACTACTTGTCCAAAACTTTATTAAAATTCAGCTGACGGAAAGGTGAACCAAGTATAACCACTGAAGAAGTCCTGCTCTGTAGTTTTTAATTACTCAATGAAGATGGAAGACATGCCAAGAGCTGGAGAGGTCAAGGTGCAAATTTTAGCTCTGACTCAGCTCCACCTTGAACAGAGATACAGGTGCACACTGTTCCCTTTCCACCCAGCTTGCTTTTGGGAAGAAGCCCGGTGGCACAGGAAAAGGTGGATAAGCTGGCAGTGAGCTCCAGCAGGTTCATGATCTGGGTAGTAAGTGAGTAAGGCTGGTGGGTGCACGATGGGGTAAATTTGCCCTAGGGGTGGGACACGGACAAGGCACATGGCCTACAAACAATACCTGCCCCACCATCAGATACAGCTGATGTTGTCCCGTTCTGCTTTTGCTCAAGTCAATGTTAGTCCACAGGAGCAGAGGTGGTGAGTTTTGAACACCTTGAAAAATCCCTTGTAATGTGTTTAAAAAGGATTCAAAACAAGAAGCCCCAGGCCACCTGTTGATGATAGAGCCTTGTCATTTATTTGAGATTAACTGAGTATGTCTCTGAGTTCTTTGTTGTATCACCTTCAAGATCTTTTGGATGTCTTAATGTGACACAGCCAGTGAAAGGAGGGAGTCGTCTTGATCTCTCACTTCTGGAAAGAAGACCAGTAATAGCTTGTCATCAGTTTTTATTAACACTAAATATTTTAGCAAGCTCTTGCCATTTTAGGTATTGTGGGGAAAACAAAGCAGTCATCTGCCTCCTCTAGCAATTTTCGTAGCTCATGAGACTAATCGTTCCTGTCAGGTAGCTGGATGGCTTTTTCATACTTTATAGCTGACAGCCTTTTTGGATTTGGTATTGAAAGCACAGACTTCAGCCTTATGCTACATGGAGTATCCTACATATATTAATCACTTCCTATAATTGCTCACCTTTGGAAAGAGGCACAGTTCTGCGCTGCGAAGCACAGAAAGCACAGCACTGAGTCTACAGGATTCTTACTCTCCAGAGGATTTATTGGCAGAAGAGAAATGCTTTCAGTGAAAGGCGTTGAGAACCGGCTCTAGTCTGATCTTGATGAACTTGTGATCCTTACTTTTATTTCACCCTCAGAGTGTGCTGTGAGTTGATCTAGATCTTAATTTTTTAAAATAGCTATATTATTGGTGGGTCCTGGAGGGCTTGTTACAGAAAAAGGAAAAAAGAACAGGAATATTCTCTTGGATTTGTAAGAAGAGGAGACTCATACCAGCAGAGAGAATCTGCTGCAGTAAATTTGTACTTTAAGGTTTAAGTACTTAATCCTTTTGCTGCTCCTGTTATAACAATTCCTAGAATATGGCAACACTAACAGGATGTTTTTCATAGAGATTAGAAAGGATTATTCATTTTAGTGACTCATGTCCAGCCACATCATTGTTGAAAGCTGTGGCAGATTGTACAAACAATGTGTTTTCCTGATGAAAGGGTAGCAAACTGAAGAGACTTGTTCCTATCTACTCTGACCTTTGATCTCTGTTACTGATGTAGCAGCTAAAAATCCCACCAAAGCCTATTTAGTCTATGCATCCATGTCTCCTTGTCCTTTACCTCTATGGACTATTCAGAGACAAACGCCACAACACCATGCAGTGTCTAACTCTGTGTTTTGTTTAAGATTCGTGCAACATCTGTGTGTCAATGTTAGGAGCACATTCTCATCTGGTCCTTCTTAGAAGTTTATTCCAGGAACAACAGGCCCAAGAATATTTCCTGCAATAAAAGAAACCCTCTTTTGACAAGGTAACAAGAGCAGCTGGGTGGAAAAATTTAGAGCAAGTAAATTGCTCCACAAAATGATGCAAAGATATCTTGCTTTCTTACAGTAAGGCAGGAAGTGTGGTGCTGAGTAAGGTTTTCTACTCTCGTGTTCCTCTACTACACATACACCTTTTCTAAGGGCAAACTATAGACTCCTGATTGAACTAATTTTCTGCCCTCTTAGTCTACTTGGAAAAGATTTAAATAGAGAGGATAAGAAACAAAAGCCTTCAATTTAAAAAGATAAAGCCTAGCTTGAAGTGTCTCTTTGAATATTAATTTTCCTGGCAAAATTAAACATCTTCTTATCTTTTGATTATCACCAAGAGCTCCTCTGTGGAAATCCTGCCAGAAATTTTTTCTTATGCGGGAAAGTTGATTTGCTTTCTAAGAATTGCTTTTAATCTTTCAGTTTTGTAGGTCATTTTCTGACTTGTTACCTACTATTTTATGGATGTGAAGTGTCAGGAGTATTTTGAAGTATAACAAATGCATAAGTTTGAGGTAATTTTTTTGGGTATGTTCTCTAAATAACTAATCATACCCAGTAGTAAAAGTAGTTTTCTTATATTGCAAACAAAACGGATACAAGGAGCAAATATTTCTTGGATGAATGATTTTCCTGTGAAGCAAGAAATATATGTTCTCCTGCCATCATTGACACAGCACATACTGCCATCTGGGTGTCCTGAGAAAGCACCTGTTTTGCTTCCTTACCTGCTGCTCTCGTCCTTTCTCAGTGGCCACGTCAAATTGCACTATAAACACAAAAAAGTCGTTGAATGCCAAGGTTTCAACCTTACATAATGCCATTTGCTCGGGGTTTTTGCAATGTAGTCGATCATCCCTGTTTTTCATGTGGAGGAGCTGATGCAAAAGTGCCTGCAAGCCATGAGCTGGGAGTAAAGCTGGAGTCCGACTTCTTCACATACTTAATGCCTACTCTGAGGTCACATCCACAGTTGGGTCCACAATTACTGCCAATTACCACCTGTATAAAAATTTTCCTTTTGAAATGTTAAAGCACCTTAAGAGACCATATGATAATAGTGCATTTATATAACAATTCATGCTGTAGTACTGACCTGATACCAATCATAGATAGCAGTAAAGGCACTCTTTCTGCTACACTTTCTTCCTTTGTGCCTAGGTAGCTAAATGCTGGTAGAGGGCCTGATTTTACACGTTGTTTGATATGTGTCTATATGTAGGTCACTAAGACTACATTAGGAATGCAGTGACATTTGTCATTCAAACTAAAGCATCAACCAAGTCACTGCAAGCGTTAATTATTTCACAAGTGGTTGCTCTCTGTTACGTATCTCAAGCTGGTGTATTGCCAAAGGAAGGTGGGATTTTATTTAAATGAGTCAAGATTTCCTTTCCACACTAGTTAGGTGGGACTGTGGTCCTTAGATATTTTCAGAGCAATAAGAAGACACATTGAGTAACAAACAAAAGGAAATTAAAAATGCAGATTTCTAGCTGTCCTGTATTTTCTTTCTTTGTGACGGTTTGATGAAATTCCTACAACACTGTTCAGCTTTTCAGGAACTGAAAGACAAGAAAGTATTTCATTGCCGACAGGAACTCAAGGGGGTTTGTGTTATAGTCAAGTAGCAAGAATCTGTTTCACTTGATGCTGTTGCCAAAAAGCTCAAATGTAATTTAAGTCTTTGTCATGAATTGATGAGGGTTTTTTTTCTTCCTATAGGCTGAAGTGACACCCATAAACTGTAGCAAAAATCAATATAACTTAGTGATGTATCATATAGAGAACAAATGGGATTTTTCTAGAATTTAGGAACAAGTTGTCTGTAGACTACAGCTGATGGCTTAATCTCTGTTTCATTCTGTGAATAATAGAACATATGGCTGTCTGGGCTTTACTAGATACTTCCAAAGCATCATTATTCCCAGTTAGAAATGCTATCTGCTGTGGAGGCTGATGAGTCTTTGCACTTGGCGGAGTAAAGGCACCTCCGTGATCGTATGTAGCCCAACTGGAGCCATGGCTATGACAGGAAACTGTGCAGAGACAGGGCAGCCTGGAATCTCTGTCCCTGGTCGTTATGTTCATTGCTGCTATAAAAAGACTTCTGTCACTTATGAATTTTGTCAGATCATTCTAATATGGATGGAAGGAGAAGGTCACTTTGAAAATAGCTCGTATTTGTCTGTCAATGCTCATAAGAAATTATACACATACACCAGATGCTAAACTGTCTGTGCCCTTTGTTCATAACACAGGCAATTAATACAAAAAGAAGAATGTCCAAGTGCTATAGTTTTAATAATCCCAAAGATTAGCAACTAATCCCAAACCATAATGAATTTTCCATCAGCATGACGTGTAGGTCACTGTCACTATAAATCTAGTCCAACAAAGCCCATTACCCAAAGGAATGCTCACGAACTGCAGAAAAACAGACCAGAAGCCAGGGTCAGTGGTGGAAAAAATAAAAGTAATGAAATATTGCCTGGAAGGTGCCGTATTGGTAACCTGTAGTGCGCTCAACTCAACTACTCCTCACACACTTAACCAGGAAAATTCCTTTAAGGACGTAAAAGTCCATCATCTTTTCCATTTACAGCATTTTCTGTTCCATTCCAACTTAATAATGGCAAGTCTTAGTGCCATATAGCTCGTAGGGCCCTTGTCTTTCATCATGAATGGTCTTTGAATGACTGTTAAGCATATTGGGTGAAAAGACTTGGAGTTCTGCTCAAGTACCTGAATTCTGGACAAAAGAGTTTCACTTTTGTGACTTTATAGAGAAATAGGTGTCTGAGGGGAAAAATGTGTGTCCTTGAGAAAATGGGGGAAAAAAAATCCTCTGGTCAGAGCATGCCTTTGCTAAGTATGTTATATGAACACTGCTAGTGCAGCATGAAGTACCAAGAAGTTAGTCTTAAATTGCTGTTAGTGATTATGGTGTTGTGTCATCCCCCCTTCCTCTGCCCCTTAAACCATAATCACCAGTGGGAGTTGTGATTGCTGCACCCAGCTCACTTAGACTTCGGGGTACTGATGGCAGCACGGTAGCCAAAGGCTGTCTGGAACAGTGGCCCAGATGTCTTGCTGGTATGCAAATATGACTGCAAGTCAATCATCTTACTCTATAAATAGTGGACAGCCCAGGGCCTATTGAGTAATTTTGAAGCGGCAGTGGGCTGCTCACCAGTATCTCCCCTTGGGTAGGGACGCCTCTCAAGGTTACTACTCAATGTTGAGAGATTTCTTGCTACAACACATCCTCAGTAACGGGCTAAGAGCATGCTCAATTTGGAAAATCTTAGCTAAGTGACAGAACGGTTGATTGTGTATACGTGATCCTTTAGACATAACTCATTGACAAAGTCTGTGGCTAAGTCTGGATCCAGTTGCACCCAGACTCCTCTTTGAGAAGGAGTTTTGAGAGCAAGGGAGTCCATTCTGAACTTTGTGACTCAATGGGAGGATCTCCTTCAAGTTCTGTGCGACCATGTCCTCTCTCCAGTGTATCTTGCCATCGGATCTTCTTAAACCACTGTCATATAAATCACTGAAAGCTACTAACTCACTATTTTATATCAATAACATTTGTTGTTGCTTTGCTCCATCCTTCTCACCCCATTCATGACAGTAGCTCACAGATGCCCGAGGCCACAGACCATGGAAGTCTGAGGTTCTGGTGCAGATGAAGCATCTTATGATCAATACTGTAAACCAGACACCTTCTGTTCAGAAGGCAACTTATCTAGGAAGGAAGGGGTTACTTTAAGCTATATTGTGATGAAACACTGACATGAAAACATGACCTGAGTGAACGTTTGAAATGGTATCAGAAACATCCATATGAACCAGTTGGATGGTCAGGCTCAGAAGATCATGATCAGTGGAGGATTTTCAGCCTGGAGCATGGAACAGGGTAGGTAATGCAGAGTCTATCCTGGGACCTGTGCTGCTTAAGGCTGTTATCATTGCCCTGGAGGAGGACATGGAACATATTCTGATGAGGTTTGCAGATAATGCTAAATTGGAGCTGTCTGGACAATATTCTCCATTCAGAGGCTACTAAACAGGCCGCAGGGGTGGTCCAACAAGAACCTCATGAAATTTAAGGAACCAAATGCAAAGTGCTGCACCTTGGGAAGAAGAATCTCTGGCAAGAAGAATTCCTCTGCCTGGGGAGCAGCTTTGGGGGAGGGGTTGCCTGGGCAAGAGCTGGTAGCAAGCACTGGTGGTAAAAATGTCCAGGAGCATTGTGGGCTGCATCAACACAGGAGCACAATGAGGCAGTCAGGGCAGCGGTTGTCCCCTCTGCCCAGCACTCATTGATAGACCACATCTGGATACCATGGCCCATTTGGTGCTTTCCAGTGCATGAAAGATGCAAATAACCTGGAGTGAGTTCACTCCCGTAATGCTTGTGGCTGGAGCATTGCCCCATGAGCAGAGGCGAGGCATAGGGTTTGTCCAGCCTGGGGCAGAGATGGCTTTGGGGGCACCTCATAGGCACCCCAGTGCCTATGGGAAGGGACAGAGATGGGACAACCAGGCTTTTACAGCAGCTGTGCGTTAAAAGGTACTGGCATGAACTGAAATGAGAGAGGTTCATGCTGAGTACTGAAAACCCTCTCCTGTGAGGTCAGGGGCAGGTAGAGGCACAGGCTGCCCTGGGAGGCTGGACAGACCCCATCCTTGGGGAGATTCAAGGCCAGTCTGGGCAAAGTGCTGAGCAACCTGGTCTGATCTCACAGCTGGGCTTGTTTGGAGCAGTGGTGCACAAGGGAGCTCCTGAAGTCCCTTCCAACACAATGATTTTATGATTCCATTATTCTATGCAACAATATTAAATGTAGGAGTATGAAGAGTATTTATTTTGTTGTGATGCTGCTCCCATTCAATTACGCACTGGTGATAAATCCTGGCCGGCTGCGGTAACACAGACACATGCATCTTGACCATTGGCGTAAATTAATGCATGCTTTATTGACTCTGAAGTGTTCAAAATAGCAGATGTTTTTGCACATTTTTTGCTGTGAATGGTAAATTCATCAACAGGGTATTTCAATGCTTCTTCTCAAATATGGAACAAAGAAACGAATTAAGAGTTCTGCTTTTTTCCCATCACTGTTTACAGTTCACCACCAGTATCCTGTAATACACCTAAGTGTGATTTAAAAACTATGTTTTCTTCCTAATTTGTTCTTTTTTAAGAGCTCTATTATGATTTTAAATTTTGTTGGTCGTTCACTGTAGCTGGTGACATTTCACTGATTCCTTCAGTTTCCTATATCTCCCCCTTTTTGCATTTTAAACCTATCATCACTGACATTTTTCTTTCCTTCCCTGATTCTAAATACTTCTATTGAGGATTTCTTTATTGCTCTGCACTTTTTCTTTTTAATCCATTGCACTTTTCATGGTTGCTTTATCACAGGGTTTTTTTAGCACCCAAGTATTACTTAAACATTTCCTCATCTTTTTAAAGCTTTTCTTGCTCTCTCTATATACAATGTCTATAATGTTGTCAATTAGTTTTAACTTAAACAAAATACTATTTAAAGCTTAATAAAATATTTTGCTGATTAGTAGCAGTACTATGTTTAAATAGAATCATAGCATCATAAGGTTGGAAGAAACCTCTGAGATCATCGAGTCCAATAAATAAATTTACTTAATAAATAAATTTAACCTAATCATGATCATTAATACTCAGGCAAGCATATATATTCCAAATCAGTAGTGAATATTTGCTTGCCCACCAAAATAAGGTCTGAAGTGCAGCCTATCTGAGTACTATGAGTACTTTAAGGTCTCTGTAGTTCCCTTACCTAACTTTTCATCCAGCCATAACTTCCCACAGCTTTTCAAACTCCCATGAAAAAATGTCTAATGCCATTCACTGGTTGCTACCACTTAAAAAATGAGGCTCTTTTTCAAAATGTTCCTAAGGTACTTCCTACAATACAACCAAGTCAGGGACAAGGTGACCTCTAGAGGTCCCTTCTAACCTCAACATACTAATTGTACCCGTGATTTCTCCTGCAGTACCTTCAATATCTACTTCAGTATCACTTGTGCTCACTGCTTCCAATTTTGTGCGACATCTTTTCTATAATTTTTAACTGCTTCTTCCTGAGTACATAATAAAGCCTGTGTACTTCAAAGACCCTTGAACGTGGACAGCATCATCATTCATAGAAATGGATTTCAGGTTAGGAAGCAATATCTAATGTCTTAAATAGGAACCCAAAGACTCACTCTTTTAGAACACAGTGCTGGTGCCACAGCCTTCCTGAGCACCTGATTACCAAGGTACTTTTTTTTTGTTAGCTGGGGAAGCTCTAGTTTCTGGTTACATGTATAGCAGGGACCATGGCAAGAGAGAAAATTGAACAGACCCAGGAATGGACAATACAACACTCTGAAAAATAAAAATACTCTGTGAAGTCCTTCCACATTTGATTTTACCCTTCTAGCATATCCTTGGTTTGATGGGTGATATTGCACAATGTTGTCATTCCTTCTTCGGCCTGGTTTTCTTATTCTTACAGAACTGAGGTCCAGGTTGCAAAAATCAGGGCTCCTTTTCTCGTCAGCTTGCTAGGAAAAAAACGTTGAAAGGCAGCGATTGTTGTTTCAGTATGGAGACAGCCATGCTTTGGCAGACACACAGTGGAGCTGGACCTTTCCCGCTAGGGTATGATGCCTTTGGTGCTTCATGCTTTCTCTGCTGCTTCTTTGTCCCCTCCCCACGAGCTACTTCAGCCCACAGGGTGAGAAATTGCATTCTCAGCATTTTTAAATGCTCCAGTAAGTAAAACTTAGCACGTGTAGTTAATCATTGATCTTTATTTTTATTAGCTGAGTACTAAAAGTTTAGAATAAGAGACTTTGAAGTCTTCTAAGAAATAAAAAAAGCAGGGAAGGCAGGGAAAGGTGTACTCACTCCATTACTGACTGTGTTCCAGTGACTGACACATTGCTGGGCATAATCCACGACAGCTATAGAGACTGTTGTAATTTAAAGCCATTTACCTTCTAAGGGATTTTCCACTGGCTTCAGATCCTCTGGATTTAATGAGCTCTACAGGTGTTCCCCACTCTATTTTGGAAACTTCTGTACCAAGCTCACAAAAACAGTCTCCATTTTTGGCCCTGATCTACCTTTCCAAGGTAGAACCAGACTTCTGAGGCTCACAGCAACTTCCCTGAATTTGGGGAAGGATGTTGAGTTGGTCCCTTCCAGTTTCTTACTTACTTATACATGTGGTGTACATGAGTGCACATGAATATGTACATGTAGCTTCAGGTGCTCTCAGCACCTCAGTAAGAGAAGGCAGCTCCCCTTTATGAAGCTGAGTTCAACTTCACTGAGGGAACTAAAAACAATGGACTGGGACCTTTACCCGTGAACCCGTGCATCAGAGACTTCAAATTTTGATGAACTTGTAATGAAGGCTGTGCAAGTGTCCATGATTTTGAGGAACTGGACAAAGTGTCATGAGCAAGGATATGGTAGATGAGAAAAAGAAGAAGAGGTAAAAATTTTCTGATTTCAGTGAAAGAGTGTTGCTATTTGTGGTGAAGGACACACCTTTGAGACAATCATTGAGAAGCATTTAAGGTCCAACCACTCAGTCGCACACTTTAGGTCGGCTTTGAAGTCAAACCTTTCAGGAAAGAGAATGTTGCCCTTGTAATTCAAAGATGCATTGGAGAAAAACTTACGCATGGATGTGGCATTGAATGCAAAGGAAAAACACACAAACGGAAACCAAATCACCCATCAAGCAAAATACATAAAATGGAAACACACAAGGCCTGCTTCATTTCATTAAGTAACACATCTTAATTAGGATCTTAACTGAAGGATACATTTGTGATGGGTGGATGCATTGTTAATGTTTTTTTTACCTCTTCTCATTCACCAAGTGTATTTCTTCTTTTCTGCAGTCTCTGAGAGGGGGTAGTTCCTCATCCAGGTTCTCATTCCCAGCTGAACCCTGTATCCCCCTGTTGATCAGTGCTGTGAACTTGTACTGCACCTTGTTGTCATTAAAAAGAGATGAAACAGCAACACAGAGGAGATACCTGGCAACAGAGATTTACTGTGTGTCAGTGCTGTAAATCGCAGCAGAGCTAAGGAATGGTTTTAACCCCTGAAGCCAAGTAACTACCATAAAACAAAGCACTTAGTTGTCATTTAAATGAAGCACATCTATGTTTGCAACCTTTCCTGAAGACTTTCCCAGTATTGATGTGGTCTGAACGCAAGCTTCTATCACCCCTTTGAGCTTATTTGCTTTTATTTCCCAATTGTGTGAGTTTCTTAGAAAAAGGAATGTTGGTAAGATTTTAAATTACTTACAGCAGCTAATTTAAAAAAGAGACAGACAATAAATGAACTAAAATCTGCCCATTAAGCCCCTGCTAGTGTCCATCTTCACCCTGACAAAGAGATAACCTACAAAGCTGAGCCACCTCACTTGAATTAATTTGGACATCTAGGGCAGTCTAGGAATGTACTAAAGAAAGATGTTTCTCCAAGAGACACATTCACAGTCACAAGTAAAATACAAAATTATCCCTACATATTCAATACAATTCCTGGCTAATTCAAAAACTACTACAAAATCTCAGGTTTTTATTAGCTGTGGAATTAAATGTAGTAATATGGTGACATCATTTCTAAAATTCTAAGGTCCATGTTCTTTGAGTCAGTCCTATTAAATCAGAAGTCTTATCAAGTGAATTAAGCTATAACTTTAAGAATCCTTGCACACAACACTGAAACTAGTTGTCCTGCATTATCCAGAAGCTAACAGTGTTGATCATTAGCTAATACTAGACAAAGTAGACCCCTGTCAGTGACCTCAACTCAGAAAGATTTTGCAAAAAATCCCAGACACTCTCTGGTGATAAAATATTACCTGAATGACAGGTTGAGAGAGTTAGGGCTGTTCAGCTCGGAGAGGAGAGGCTCTGGGGGGGATCTCAACGAACTTCCAGAACCTGAAGGAGACTACAGGAAAGCTGGAGAGGGACTTTCTACAAGGGCATGTAGCGATAGGATGAGGGGGGAATAGCTTTAAATTGGAAGGGAAAGATTCAGCTTAGACGTTAGGAAGAAATCCTTCACAATAATGTTGGTGAGACACTGACACAATTTTCCCAGGGAAGCTGTGGCTGCTCCCTCCCTGGAAGTGTTGAAGGCCAGGCTGGATGGGGCCTTGAGCAGCCTGGTGTGGTGGGAGGTGTCCCTGCCCTTGGCATGGACGTTGGAGTTAGATGATCTTTAAGGTCGCTTGCAATCCTTCCAATCATTCTATGATTCTATGGTTCTAAATACTCTGAGTGGCAGAATGAAGTAGCTAAAACCACTAGAGATAAAATTTCCTGGAAATTTGGAAGGCAAATGGCTTGAACAGTGCTTCATTCTGTACCCGTGTTTTGCACTCACAAATCTGCTAAGTTTTGTCGTATATGTCAAAAATAAACACCGAGTGAAGTGAAGGAACCCATGCTGATGTCACAGAAAAAGTCAATATCCCAGAGCATAGCAGACAGATTTGTTTATTAAGGAGCACAGTACTGGAAAACAGATCTCTGGGTCTTCTTTAGGTTGGATGGAAAAAACATGTGTCCTTGTTGTAAAATCTTATTCTCACTGCAAGGATGTAATCTTATTCAAAGACACTACAGGTAAAATAGGCAACGGGCTGAATGAAATCTACTTTTGCTTGACATGCTATTTCACTAAGGTAACAGACTGAATGAAATCTACTTTTGCTTGACATGTTATTTCACTAAGTTCTAAGTGCAACTTTGTCCTGGATTTTGAATATTTTTTCCAGTACCGAAGAGCTAGGGGGTCTATGCAGCTGAACACTGGGCCACAGTCTAGTGAACATGAACTCAAGCAGATGGACAGAATCATTCATTTAACCAGATAAATCCAGCTTGGTAGAAAATGGTCCTAGATAAAAAAATACTGATTAGAAAAGACAATCTTCAAACAAAACCACTCTAAAATGATACCAGTGAACGCTGGACTGTTCCCTCCTGCTGCCTTAATGGACACAGGAATAGCTGCAGCCATAAAAACAGATCTTCAAGCCACAGAGAACCTGGAGCTATTGAAGAAAGACCTGATCTAAAACCAAAGTCTACTTTATACTCCCAAAACGGTTTGAACATGGCTCTAGTCATATAGTAAGTCCAAATTTGCTTTACACCCACACTGTGCATTGAAGGCAAGCTGAGGGAGTTGAGGGGGGTGCTTGGGCTTGAGTTACCTCTGCGTTTAGGCATGAATTTACTTTTACACCAAACCCATCCTGCTTAAATTGATCTCTTTAGCCCCAGCTTGCAAAACAGGGCGGAAGCATGCAAGAACCACATACATGAGACTGCTATTTATATGGGTTAATGGACTGGTTATAAAGATCTCATTAATGTCATGTAATCGTTGTCACTTCTGTTATCCTTAGCTGGGCAAAGAAAATATTGGTAGTAATATTTTCAAGGGAATATTCTGTAAACCAGCTGAAACGAGTTATGTTACACGCAGGCTCATGTAATGCTCTGCTATGGGCTGGAGCCCAGACACACAGTCAAAAAGACTTTGTCAAACCCTTGGCTCTGATGGGGAAGTGAGGAGCAAGCAGGTTATTTCTAAACTTTAGCAGCCAGACCATGTTAGCCAGCTCATTTCTACGTGGAGCCTGGACACTGCTGAAATATCTGTCACAGGACATAAACGTTTATGATTTCTTTGATGACAAACCCCTGGGCTCAGAGTCAGTTAAGTTTATATGAATACCTGTTATTATTCTCAGATATTTCAGCTTAAAGTAAACTCGGCATACTTAGTTATTTAGCAATCAGTTACTTCATGTTTTTAGTGAGTGTGAGGACAACCATGCCTGTAGTTCACAACACCCTGCACATAGTCTCAATTTCTCAGCATGAAAGAGTGCACAGGGCCACGCACACTGGCAGATGTGTGATTTCTGCTGAAGTAGACTAAATAGTCCCTTCAAAAAGAGAAAACCCTACTGAAATAGAGAAGAGCCAGAGGAAACTCTCGTTCAGCATATTCTCTGGTTCTTAAGATTTGAGTGTAGCTGCCTCCTCCGCAGCCATGTCTTTCTTGCTTGCTCATTTGTTCTGGCTTCATGCCTCTGTTTCTCTTCTTGCTTCTATAACATAGAGTCACATGGTACACAGAACCAACACCATGCAACTTAGTTTTGTGTAATTATATGCAGCAGCCTCTTTATTTGAATAAAGATTATGGATTTTCTTCTTAAGAGTCTTGAGACTTTGCTAAGGAAATAGTTTTACTTAGCAGGAGAGTTTTTGCAGTCAGTTTCAATTATAGAAAGACTCTGAAGACGTTTGTAAGGTCCTCACAAGCTCTCCTTGCCTTTCAGTTTGAATCGGTACATTCACACACATAAAATTATCAGCAAGAGGATGTTTGGTTGCTTTTTTCTGGTCTTTATGCCAAGCGTCTTTTTTCAAGATTTATTTGGTGTTGAGCCAAACTTCAGCGGAATAACATTAGTGATTTTACTCAGGGTAAATACCATATATTTTTTTTTTTGAGAGAGATTTTAGACTATAACCTCACCCTTTAGGGCTGAGTTATGATCACAACATTCTCTCAAATAGGACAAGTCAGGTTACAGTTCTCACTATATCAACCAAACACAAAACCTGAATGCAAGAGTTCACAATCACAATGAATAAATGCCCTTGAGAAACAAGAGATCCGGTTTAGCAGAACAACAGATTAGCTTGTTATGAATAACATTTACAACAACTTCACAAGTGAAGATTCCATTCTGTTCTGTTAACTGCATAAGACACGAAGTCACAAGGTGAAACTGCCAACTGCTAGGAAAGAGAATAAAATTAATTCCTTCACCTCAGAAATAGCAGCTATTGCATCTCAATTTGTGCTTTTTTTTTTAACCTACTATTTCTCAGATAAAGGTCCTTTCCACCAATGACAATTTTGTAAGATAAATCTTGGGGGTGCTGAACTGCATTCAAAAAGCACATAGCACTCTGCAGACTAATAAGAGGGTGAACCTGTCAAAAGCATTGAAAAACGTAATCTTGCAAACACATGTGAATGATCTCTTTGATTTCAAACGAGAGTTGTGATGTGATTAAATTTTCTCATATGCATATGCATTTGCAAGATTAGGGCTGAAATCTGAAACTTAATGCATGATTTAAAAAAAGAAAAAAAAAGGAAAGTTTTTGGTGAAAGTAAAGAGGAAATAATGCCTTTTTAGGCTTTAGTGACTTTATATATCTTTCTACTTACACTATGTATATGAGCTAGTGTTTTTTGAATTTATGTGTATGGTGGAACATAGGTCAAAGTCGCAAAACTGAGCAATGAACAAAAATAAGAAAGATTACTTTTTATCAGGTGAGAGAGCATCATGATAGAGGTGCAGAGTCTGGTGTTCAGAAGCAGCCAGAAGGACAGATCACGTTAGATCTCTATCTCTGCTGATTTTAGGGTTGGAAGGTGAAGGGACAGGTTTTGAAAGCAAAATGGGTAAGTGTTGTTACATGAAAAGTCCTGAGTAAAGACACATGCAAGGCAGTGGTCAGAGACATATTCATCTTCCCTTTCCCCGTATTGTGAATTACTTAAGACTGAATTTAGGGCAGAAAAAAATAATATTTATTCTTACTATTTAAATGGCATGATTTTGTAGTGAAAGACTCACATTTTTATTGGCAGTAGAATGTCAGTCCAGAGGCCAGACTTCACCACATTTTCTGCACCTGTGGGCCTTGACCTCAGCCTAGTTAAAGGACCTATGATCATGCCCTGATGCCAATTCATACCTAGGTGGGTGCTGTTCAACTCTTAATTTTATGTCTTAAAATATAATTATAAAAATAATATTTGTTCTTCTTTATTCCTATTTGGAGATGGAATGTGAACAGAGCACGGGACAGGAAGTGGGAGGACAAAAGTTTTCTGAGATAAGGGAAGCGATTAGATCTACAGGGAGATAGATATTATGAGCTTATCACTCAAGATCAAATTGAGGGATGGAATGAATCTTACCCTAGACTGTGTTTTAGAAGTGATAAGTGGGATTCAGTTTGAGTCTAAGATGCCTAAATTATGAATACAATATGTAGCTGTCACATATGGGCAACTTATCTAAGTTCCCACCACTGTCAACAGACGTTTAGTCTATTGGATCCAGAGAGAAGTACAGCAGACAAGTCGCTTAGGGCACGATTCAGCTGTCTAAACATAGACATATAATGCCAATTGAGATGCCCAAGGCTGTGCCATCTGTTCTACAGCTGCCTCTCCTGAAATAAGTAGGACAAACAAGTCTGTATTGTGTCTGCCAGCCCACACAGATGTCTCAGATACTTTCACACACACCTGAAATGCATGCTGGATACTCATGTCTAGGGATACATTTGAACCAGTTGAGTCAAACGAGCCGCTAGGATGCTCTTTAGGTGTTTTAAACCTGGTATGATTCCCACAGAGACAGTAATTCCAAGTTACTCATCATCAACACAGGTGTACACATAAACAGGCTCTTACTGAAGGTGAGCCATGTAATCTGAAAATGATACTCAGGACAATACTAGGGGACACCTGTCTGGACTCTCTGACATAAATTTTTTTAAACAATGAAAGGAAGCAAGGCTGAATAACTTTCGCTTTGATATCTGACTTCTAAACATCTAAAACCAGGTGAAGTTAAACCCAATTAAAGGAAATAATTCCTGAAGTAGAATTGACAAGGTTGAGGTCTGGTCTACACATGAAAAAAATATTTTCCATTTAACTAGTGGTGCAACTTCATCTAAATTATTTCATACTGCTATGAAAACTTTTATTCTGCGACCATTTTCCAATTTCATTTATGTTGCCTGGGAGGAGGCTGGGGTAAAGCAGTTCCAGGATAAGTGTGCCGATATGGGATAACCCCACATTTTACTGCAGAGACAAGGGTTTGGATATAGAAGAAGGCAAAAGAGAGAAAGACTGGTAAAACCAATGTCACAAGGGAAGTTAATCAAACCATGCACAATGGTAATAAAAGGAAGCAACCATTTAAGTTTCTTCTGATTTTCTAATAGAGATAATAAAACAATGGCTCCATTTTCTTTGTTTTTAAATGATTTTTGTACTTACTGATGTTCTTTTCTTTGTGAGTCTTTTGTTTGATACAAATTGTTCCAGTATGTCTTTGAACTGCCTGTTTGAACATACAGCTTAATTCACTTCCATTTTCAAGAACAAAATTTCTCAAGCACTGAAAAGGGTTTAGAAATAGCCCCATATTCATAAAACATTAAATTCTTTGTAAGTTCCTGGAGTAGGAAATACTGCCGGTTTGTAAGACATGCAGTCTATTTGAAATCAAATCGTGTATTTAATTTAAAATGAAAGCATGTAAAAATATTTTGTTGGTTTAAGGCATTTTTAGTTTAAGCTTCCCCTTAAAACAACTTCCTCAAAGCTCCTGGGTTTTGCTGCCATTATCAGGAGTATCCAGTCCTGCAAATACTTGCGCAGGATGCAACAGTTGCCATATTCTAATTGACTTCAGTGGTGCAATATCTAAGAACAATGTTACACCTGAGAGTTTTTGCAGAAGCAAGATCACTGTAAAGTATTTCAGTTTTGCAGCTGAAGGACCTGACTTAACTTGCTTGCATAGGAACTGTGTCTGTCAAACTTAGTAGCCAGTTACTGCTCACAGTGATGCCAGATATATCCTGGGCTGAATCAAAAGAAGTGTGTCCAGCAGGTCCAAGGATATGATTTGGTCTCTCTACTTTGCTCTTGTGAGACCCTGTCTGCAGACCTTTGTCCAGCTCCCAGGCCCCAACATGGAAGAATATGAAGCTATTGGAATGGGTCCAAAGGAGGGCCACGAAGATGATCCAAGGTCTGGAGCACCCCTGCTATGAGGACAGGCTGAGAGAGCTGGGATATCTGTACTGATGCTCAAAACAAGCAATGTCTTTTTGTTATTAAAGGCCAGTTTTCTTAATGGCTGTGATAAAAGGCAATATAAATGAAGCAGAGAAGACAGTCTTTCAACTTTGCAATTTTAAATTGTTTAAAGATGCCTTTGTATAGTTTTTGGCCTTTTTTTTTTTTTTAACATTTGGTTTTATCCACGCAAATACAATCCAATTATTCCCTCCTAGGAAATGTCTGAATCATAGTCTTCAATGTGGAAACATAGGAAGTCTACGTCACCTTTACCAAGGAGTCCCTTCTGTGGAAAGTCTGGAAAATTTACAGTGTTATTTGCTATACTGGCTGAGGTATGTTTGTTCCATTAAAAACAGATGCTATTGCTTAGAATTAAGATAAATTAATTTCACAGATACAATGGGATCCTATTATAGCAATCTGTTTTGTTTTTAAACAGAACAATTTCATTGTATTCCTCATGCCTGGCTATAATATAACTTTTGATGTGCAAATAAAAGTCTGAGAATCTGACTTTCTTACAGAATATGTACAAGGTGGCTATATTTGTAGACTCTAAAAGTGAATTTGACTGTACAAGTGTTTGAATATATACCATCTGTGTTAAACATATGTTCTTTTTAGGCCCGAATTTGCTGCTGCTACTTTTTCTTTGAAATGACTACAGCGTACTTCAAACTGACTGGGCATCTCAGAATTCAAGATTGAGAGACATCTTGTTAAAACTTGACACATATTGATAGTAACTTGCTCTGTAATTAATAAAAAAAAAATATGAGTTGGATTTTGTTGTGAAATGAGACACTTCCCAATGCTGTTAGGAAAACTTGGCTCACTATGTTGAGAAGACCATGCACAGATTTAAACTTCAAAGGTGGTAAGAGAGAGGGCCTTCGGAGCATGAGCATCAGACATAACCAGAGAGCAGCGGGCAGCCTATGGTATTATTGTCACATATGGTCTCAGACACGGGAGAGAATGGAGAGCTGCTTATATTATAAACAGCTGAGCTGTGGCAGACTTCTCCTGCAGCCTTTCCAAGCGAGGTATGTTTTGAGTAAGTTTGAGTAAGTAGAGGCTTAGTTATGGAATTTAGTTCTCTTTCAAGAACATCTGTGGGTTGCTTTTCTAATTAGAAGAGCAGTCCACAAACAATCTACTTTTTGCGCTGGGAGAAGAAATGGCAACTCAGAAAGAAGCTCAGGGTTTTAGAAAGGTGCAACAACACACCAGCGGGGAAATAATCAAGTGCTTTTCAGAAGAGCCACATCACTTTTTGATACTGACATGTCACTGAGCCCTGACAATTACATATGTGATATAAAATGAAATGTCACTGGGTCTTCCATTTATTATACTCTATCATAACTGATAACCTGAGTCTTTCCAACAGTGGCTTTGATCTTGCTGTTTGATTTATGTAAGCTGACTCTAGTGCCTTGGAAACCCCCAGCTGAAATCAGTGGAGTTGTGCATTGGTGTATATTTTCACCCTGCACTTCAGGCTGCAGAGTAGGAAAATAATTTTATAAGATTGAATATTACTTCTTGAATTTTCTACTATGAAATGCCAGGATAATGTACTCAAAGTTTTTATTTTTCGTAAAGGCACCTGTTGATATATTAATGGAGAATGTGAATTTCTAGAATGCTGGCTTGGATTGCTGAGCACTTCCTGGCCAGCACTTTCCTGACTTGCAGCGTATTGAGACTACTGAGTGGATAAAGATATCTGAATTTAGCCCATGAAAATATGTAGAGAAGAGGAAAGTTTATTATAACAATAGCAACAACAAAAAAATCTTTCTAGTTTTCATATGAAAAGATTGAAAAAGGTCTTACTATTCACCCAATGCAGGGAAATCAAGTCTTGCATATCACAGCCTACTCATCTTCTCAGACTTCTTCTTTGATGCTTTTTTAAGGTTTGTGGCAGCCCATATTTTGGTGACTCCTTCCTCAACAGAATACCAGATTACTTATTTAGAGACAAGAAGGCTGCTCGCAGCTCCCCACCTAAGATAGTCTGATGTAATGTATTGTTTCATTTATATTGGCTAAAGTAGATAATTTTATTAAAAGATAAACACCTATGTAGCTTTGAAGATCTAGCCAATGTTTATTATAAGTGTATGTTATGTATTTCTGTATTTGTTTATATATAAAATAATAAATAATATTAGAATATCTCAGCCCATTAAGACCAGTGGGAAAATATCATAGAATCATAGAATATTAGAATGATCTCATTGGAAAAGACCTCAATTCTCACTTTTCTGCCTCCTAGATGTATAACATTTATTGGCATCTTGGTTGATTAAGTAGCTGCAAGGTTCCCTTATGTCACAGTTTAGCCCCAGTCTGGTCAGTTTTGACAGCTAAAACTGAGCAGTCGGGCTTCCAAATTCTCCCCACTCCCCGGGAAAGGGGAAAGGAAAATGAGAGAAAAAAGATACCAAATTGGGAAGTAAAACTACAGTTTTAATAAAATAATAATACTAATGACGAAAATAACTAGAAAGTAATAAAATACAAACAAATCTATGAGATTGCATCCGACTCCACCCCTCAATGACTATCATCACAAATGCTGCAGAGCAGGGAATGAGTCTGTGGCTAGGAGGGAGTTGGGCTCAGGAACTGGATTCAGGAATGCACTTATCTGGGATTAGGAGCAACCAGACAGACGAGGTCCTCACTGGATGTCAGCCATTGAAGAAGAAACTGAAGACCTCATGATCTCTCGCTTTTATCCCAAGTACGATGTATATTGAATGTGATGCTCTGTTGGTCAGTTTGGAGTCACCTGTTCTGTCTGTCCCTCCGTGCAGGTGCAGCCTTTTTTTCACCATCTTAAGGATGGTCTCGATTACTATAGGAATAAGAAAAGCTTTTGCCTCTCTTCATACCACTGCCCTGTGTTATCAATTCTAGAGAGAACACTGTCTGAAAAACATGGAGAAAATAAAGTTGTTTTGATGAGAAGTAAAGTCAGAAAACTGACTCTAATTTAGCTCAAACCACATTCGTAACTGGATCTGCCACTAATTTAATAGAATATAGGTGGGAATCTGTAAAGGAATGTAATACAAAGGGTGCTTAGGGCTGAATTTTTTAGCCATGACCTATGTTAACCTGTGCAGTTGCAGTGGGTCTCCTGCTTCTCTCTGCTGTCTTGCTAATACTAACAAAGACAGTGCTAGGTAAGAGTGACAGTGAATCTTCACACCTCAGAGCCACTAAGTAAAGATACCTTTGGAGATCTGCAGGAAGTAGAACTGATGGGAGAAAAATTCTTGAGAGAAGGCAAAGAGAAAGATAAGACTTGAAACCTGTGTAGTATTTGAAGCATGTTTTCTATCCTACTGATATAGGTAGTTCCTCTTAAATTTAGTGATGTCAATAGGCACTTCTAACAATTTGATACCCAAATTTTGTTGCTTGCTAGAAAATACACTGATAATCTGATGCAGAAGGATAGCCTATTTCTTCTTCACCTGGCTGTTCTTAGCCTCCAGACTGACCATCTTTTTATTTACCTATCTGTTCTTGTTTCCTGCTCCTCCTCATGAACAACTCTCCCTTCCCCTTGCTCCAGTGTTTTGCCAGGTCCAAATCTCCCTTTCTAGGCTTGCTGCTTCCTGAGGTCCTTAGTTCTGCTACCTCTCCCCACTGCCTGCAGACCTCTTCCCACCCTCACCTTGAAGACCTTTCTGTCACTTGGCCACTCCAGGTCTTGGTTTTCAATTCTGCTTTGCCCAGGCAAAACTGAAGTCTTGCTCTGCTTGTAAGTGGACTATATGGGATAGAAAAAAGCAGAAGGTTTTTTACATGTGTGCCACTCATGCCCCCATGGATTTCAAGTGCTTTCTGTGAATCTCTAGATTTTAGAACGAGTTTTTAGACTTTAAAAATTGTGCAAATCAACATCCTTTCCCCACACTCACTCCTGTAAGTGGCTGGACCTTGTGTGTCAAATTTTCCACAACAATTCAACATCCAATGTACACTTCAATCTGAAGTCCTTTATTCATATGCTTAGAGGTTCACAAATCCTATAAAGGAAGTCTTGTAAAGAGTATTATCATAGAACGTTCCAGGCTGGTTTCCTAGCAGGAGCTGCCACCAACCCATCCTGGTGTAGGACAAAAAATCATTTGTTAATTTAAAACACCAGCTACTGAATATTCTAGTAAAACACATTACACTGACATTACATTTTGGTATCACCTCACCCAAGGCTTAATTAAGACAGTTGAAAAAGCATACTGACTTCAATTAGCGTTGTATCAAGTTCTGCCTGAACAACTAAGCCACTCATAAGAGATAAGAGACATAATAAACATGGTCAGCTTTTATTTTATTCTTTTAACATGTTTGGAGAAAGGAGGGAATAATGGGTTGAGAGATGTTTCATTTCTTTTTGTCAGAGTGAAAGAAAGGAAAAATACACCCAAGATGTCTCTTTAAAAGAACAATTTAAATGGGACCACTGTCAAAGGAGATAATTATTTTTTTATCATAAAAGCTTGGCAGCCTCTTTTTAGGGCTGAATTGCAGAAACAAAATGAAATCTTTTGTGTGATGGATTGAGTTAATGCACAGCAGCTTTCTGAGTGGGGAAAAACAGAGAAGTGATTAGGTTATTTTTATTACTTCAGCTAGAGAGACTGGATACTGCTGTTAGAACCAGTCACTGGAGTATAATTAATAGATCATTTGCTAATAGAATATAGACCTTTAAAGGCAGATACCATTTGGGATTTCAGCTATCTTGCTGCATCCCAGTGGGTTGTGAAGAGTGTGGAGCTGCATGGCAGGCTCTGAGTGCTTCTCCTGGATCCTACAATGTTAATCTGGGCTGCTTTCAGAGACCTGTCCTGTGCAGACATCTAGACAGACTCCAGGGCCTGCCTGGCTGCTGTGGTTGGGCTGTGAGCCGTTCGGCAGCCTGCACATCAGGGTGTGTGCGCTTGGCTGCCAGCTGTGCCAGGTGCCAAAAAAAAAGCCCCAAACACAACTCGTTAGTGAGGAGAGGTGGGGCTGTTTTGCAAGAGGAGCCATTTTCACCATCCCAGGTTGGGTGGTAAGGGATGGCTGGAGGAGCAAAGAGCTACTCAGAGCCTCTGTGTGAGCTCTGACCTGCTGGCAAAATCTTAAGAGTGCCACAGACAGTTTCTCTTCAGTGTTACCCCCTTGGAGGTCCCCCTTCTGCCTTGTCCGTTTGCAGCTGTGACAGTGCCTGTATTGTCTGATAAGGCTAACCCAAGGTTAGCCTGAAAGAATAGTAAATTCTGAGCACCTCTAGGTCTTGCACGTCTTCACAAAAAAAGGGGTGAGGGGCAAATTTGTTCTCACTCCAGTTGCTTTCCGTATAAAATCATAGACTCATAGAATGGTTTGGGTTGAAAGGGTCCTTAATTCCTGTTGGTAATATTTTTGTAAGAGAATAGTTGCACAGAACATGAATGTATCGTTTTGGGAAAGCTCAGACATGTAAATAGGACTGCTAATAGTTGACCTAGTTGGTGAAAACAGAAAGGATACTTCTCAGTCTAATTTTAGAGTGGTAAGCTAGGGACAGCACTCCAGCTAAAATAATATAGAGCCATAGAATCATGGTTTAGGTTGGAAGGGACTTTAAAGATCATCCAGTTCCAACACCCCTGCCATGGGCAGGGACATTTCCCACCAGACCAGGCTGCTCAAGGCCCTGCCCAACCTGGCTTTGAACATTTCCAAGGAGGCAGCATCCACAACTTCCCTGGGCAACCTGTGCCAGTGTCTCATCACCCTCAGTGTGAAGAGTTTCTTCCTAATGTTTAATCCAAATCTTCCCCCTTCCAATTTAAAGTTGTTCTCCCATGTCCTATTACTCCCTGCCTTTGTAAAAAGTCCCTCCCTAGCTTTCTTGTAGCCTGCTTTAGGTACTAGAAGGCTGCTATGACGTCTGCCTGGAGCCTTCTCTTCTCCAGGCTGAACAAGCCCAAATCTCTCAGCCTGTGCTCATAGAAGAGCTGCTCCAGATCATCCTTGTGGCCTCCTCTGGACCTGTTCCAACAGTTCCATACCATTCTTCTGTTGGGGATTCCAGAACTGGACTCAGTACTCCAGGTCAGTTTTCATGAGAGAGGAGTAGAACGCACCTTGAATATATCTACTGGTCCAACAGAAAAAAAGCAGCAAAGTAGTCAGGAGCTTTAAGACAGCACCTGTAAGACAATCCCTGGCACAAAGAGGTAATTAGTACAGTATGTTCTAACGTATATTACCCTGATTTTAGAATACATGTGAGCCCTGAAGAACTAGATATAGGTTACTGTGACCTTTAAGCTGTCCTTGTGTGTCCATCTAGAAGTGACCGCTTTCTATGAAAATTAGGCCATACATAGAAGAAGGTATTTTATTACAACGTATAGTCTGAGACCCTGATGTGTAAGATATTTATAGAAAAAAAATTGCTCAAGTGAGGCTTGCTGAGTTCCAGAAATCTGCTACTTAGGTAATCTTTTATTCACATGATAGAGGCACATGATAATGGTTACAAAATAAGGTGCACACTTTTGATTTTTATATATAAAACATGACAGTATGCACAGTCCAGAGGGCAAGGTGAGCACAGTTTACCTTTGCATGTAATATTAGCAGCTGGCTTTTCAGGTACACTAATAATGGCTTGTAATGGAGTACCTAAAAAAACACATCTTCATTTATTTTCCTCAAGCGATTTTATGGCTTTTGAAGAGCTAATTTTGTATAAGGATGATCTTGAGTACCATACTGCTAGCACTCCAGAAAAGTATTCCAGCACCTGCTCTACATATATTCCTAAAAAGAAGACCAAATGAATTATACTATCTGCTATTAATAATGTCACATGTATCTCCCAAGAACTACAATATTGTAAATATTGAGCAGTTTCTATCCAAACAGTAATAGGAAGAGGTAATACACTACATTATGGTTAACCTGACTTTCATTTCAAACTGTTTTATCTATAATTAACATAAAATACTTTAAAAATGTACACCCCTACAGTTTTTGGGTATTGTTCAAAGTTAAAAACTAAAAACTCGACAAGAATGAACTATGCATATGTCAATTTGTTTATAAAACACCCTTTTTGAACACTGTGATGGATTTGGGGTAAAGTGGCTTGCTTTTTATGTTCAGGGCATACCACAGGGATTTCAATACGATCAAAACCAGTATGGTAAACCTTGAAAGCATTTGCTATTTATAGATCACTGAACTTCGAACAAGTACACATCATACACTGGAATTTGACCTTAGCAGAAATAAAATTTAAAGGGAATTGAAACTCATACAGTCGTTATACCACTTCTCACACAATATCATATTTAAAGCATGTTCTCCTAGCAGCTTCTCCAGTGAATATGGTTCATAGGTCAAAACTTTCAGCTTCATTTATCGTAGCCTTAAATATAAAACTTCCCTAAGTGTGAGTGGCTTCAGAGAAAAACAAATAATGAAGAAAGAAACTGGGACATCACATTTATGTATTTTTCAAGGTAAGCTCAAAATAAGCCTGAGAGGTATAATTCTGGGGTCTGGTCCTGTCCTGTTCCCTCCTGCCAAGTGCCAACTCTTGGACAGAAAATCTATAGATGATTTTGCAGTTTAAATTTAATTTTAGTGATTTTTTCTGTTCATAATTACTTGTAAATAATCTTTAATATAGAATTTTCCAACTGAAATTCAGGAAGTGTCAGACCTTCTATACCTGTTTTCTGTGGTTTTACACCAGATATGCATTGAATCTGACTGGCCTCATTAACTACAGATATGATACAGGGTCAAAAGTTGCACACGTGATTTTAGCTACATAGAACTGTAAAAGTCAGGGCAAAGATGTTCAAAAATACTGTATGAAAACATTCCAATCCCTAAGGAAGCGCTGGATAGGAAGGTATGAGAGCATACACCCAATGCTGGCTATGCTGTGGTAGCAAAACTGCTGGGAGGGAAGGGGAGCTGTTATTATCTTCATCTGACCTACATGGATTTGGAAGAGGACATATGTCTACAACTTCAGCCAGGGGTTATAAATACAGGATTAAGTTGCCATTCCTTTATGCTACACTTCCATTTAGGAAAGCTGAGTTACCTCAGTATTTCCACAGTTGTGAAGTACTGATCTTTGCCATAATGGCTAAATAGTCACATTTTCATTCCAGAGCTGTCTATATACTATTTATAGGTTATCCATTAAAGTCACCCCTTTAGTGAGGTTTTCATATCACAATTATATTTGGAGATGAAAACTTTTTGGTGACAAAATAATGTTCCTATGATTGGCACTCAGTAAATCAAAGATATGTTTCAGATTTTGGAGACCAAGAGATGAAAGACTCTCTGATCCTCTTAATAATCTATTCAAAATGTAGATAATAGATAAAGAGAATTGTTACAGGTATGAAAAAAAGATCTATTAAGCTATGTGAAAAGAGAAGAAATCATTGAAATTAAAGTAACACAATTGCGTTCTTCATGGGGCTGTCTTCAATAATTTTGCAATGTCCTCAGCTCTCCTCATGAACAATATAAAGCTCAGCTGTTGGTTAGCCACAAACAGTGGGGATGTGACTCTTACACTGTGTTTTAACCATGCTAAAGTGACTGTCAGCAGACACAATTTGTATTAAGTCCTGTAGAAAGGAAAGAAACACAAAATAAAAATAACACTCTCATTTAAAGAGGAGGATTTTGTACTTGTATTGGAGATGATAGGAAACTGGTCACATCAGACTCCGTAGTGAATAATTAGACCTTGTGTGTTCAACTAGAGGTGAAATGTTCTCCTAATTAAGGACTAGCTGCCGAGTGACAGAAATCGTGCGTTAAGATGCCAGAGTGAAGGAGTCATTTTACAAACTTGGCCTGTTAAAATGTGAGATCTCCCTGTAGCATATTTAAAAATCTTCATAGTCTTAATTTGTTCCAGTCTTGCTGGTACATTCCACAGGTAATAGCTAGAAAGACAAATGCTACGAGGGAGAGTTCAATCTGGAGCAAACCTGTTGAGATTTGCTGCTTTACTCTTACTATGTAGAAAGCAGGCTTCAAGAGAACAAAACCTGCAGAAGAAACAGTGGCCTTTAAAGTATCAAAATGTATCTTTGCTTCACAGCTTGGCCATTCTGTAGAATACCAGTAGAGGAACTACCGACATTTGTTTTTCTTGGCCTGGAAGGACAGAAAATCCTTCTGATACCAGGCTGATGGCGTTAAGTTTGATGAACACCTGGGTCCAAAAAGAGTGACTGTCTATGCTTAAATCTGGAATCAAAAGTCACGCAGAGATTTTATTGATAATATCCCAGGGTGAAAGAGTCCTCAGATAGTCTTTTTTTTTTTTTTTTTTACATCAAATTGTACGTGAGCAATTGTGCTGAGAATCAAGGAAAGATGAAATTATGACTTTAACGGGTAGAGAGTAGATTTAGAGGTAAAATAAGTCCACTTTCCATTAACAATTTACAGGTATGAAATCTACACTGACTTTGCTAGGAATTTGCCCCATGTAGTGCCTTTAAAGCATTCTGAGTCATGAACCCTTGATATCTGGAAGCAATGAGTTCACGGGGAAAAAACTTGCTGCTCACTTTACTTTCCTGAATTTTACTTTATTTCTGTGATTATAGGAACACCACTTTTAAAGTTTGAATTTTGCAAGATGATTATGTCTTTCAGAATGTGTGTAGGGTTACCTACCACCCGAAACACACAAATGTTATTTTTATGCTGACAGGAGCATCCTGTGATCTTCAATATCTCTAATTTTGAAATGACCTAATAGTAACTCACCAACATGTGAATGTATCACTTCTCAGTCAGTTTTGAGTGTCAAATGCTAAATGCAAATTATAAAGACATCAGGTGAATCTATAATATTTTCTGGAAGAATCTAGATCCGTAGGCTTTTAGCAGCCATTTGTGGATTTCATAAGCACGGCAGTAAAAGAACTGACTCATTTAAGTTCCGTGAAGTTAGATTACCTGGTATAAATAAGCCTATAAATGCCCAAATGGGGACATATCCTCAGACAAACAGTTCTTATAATAAAAGCAGATCTGTCTACAGTGACACAGGATAAATAAATTTGAGTTACCCAGCACCAGGCTCTGAATAAGCCCTAGTTCAGAGCTGACCCAAACTGCATCACAGTAGACACTATGCTGGGATGGAGCTGAGTGCAGAATTCATTCAATTGTCATCCTGATGTGACCTGTACAGTCTCAGGCTAATATTATCTATGGCATTTTGCTCACTTCAGATGTTGTAAGTGCACTGGCTCCAACATACGCAATGCATGCTCCTTTAATTCAAGGAAATTCGTTCTTTGCATTCATGTCAAGCTCATGATGAGCATGGGCTTGTTTCTATCCATTCTATGGCATGAAATGGGCACAATATTTCTAAGTGTTTCAGATCTCTGGCTTCAAGGAAAAAGACTGACCTGATGTTTACAGGAACAGCTTTCAGCCCAGCAGTGACCATTAAAGAGGTTGCCCAGAGAAGATGGTCTGGCTGAGTCTCTACTGCAAAAGAAAAGAGATTCAGTGACCCGTCTTCAGCCTAACAGTCACAAACTGGATTATGTCCACCCAATCCAGGGCTAGTACTGCTGAATGTTATTTGCCCTAGTGAGGGAATTGTTTAAAACAACAGCCAAGCAGTGGGAACAATCAGGAATCCAGGAGATTAACTCATGCACTTGTCTTCTCATTGGGTAGCAGGGACTGTGTTTATTGCTCCTGAGAGATGCCTTGCCTTAGAAGGGGCGGGAGGAAGAATGACTCTGTTCCTAAGCCTTCTATAAACCAATCTTCCAAACAGAATACAAAAAATGTCTTTCTTTTAGAGCTGCCAGCCTTCCAGGAACTCCCAGAGTAGTGTTTCTTTACAGTTGTCTTTTCCAGGGCAGCCTTTTCCCCACATGATCCACCTAAAAGGAAATAAATAGGAATCTACCTTCTTGTCTTATGACACTAGGAGCTTGGAAACATTCTTGATACTTGTGTATGCCTCTCACCTCTCCCTGTGCAGAAGCAGAGCCTTACCTTCAAACTGAAAATATCTGTGTGGGGTTGCTGAGCACCATCTTTGGTTTCTTGCTGTGGGCACCACAGTTTGGAATTATGCTCTGCGCTGCAGAAAAGACAAATTTGTTAGCACTTTTGTGTGTTTTTCTGTTTTTGGATTGCAACAGAAAGTATTTTGTTTGGGATCCTTTTTTTTCTTTCTCCACCATCACAGAACTGTGATGTTCTTCTGCTGTTGTTGATCTCTATATCAGCTGAAGGAATTACGCAAACACACTCTAATTGTCAATCTGGCAAATGGAAAGAAAGAGAAAAGAACAAATACAACATCACAGGATGTTAAGGAACTAATTTCTATTTTTAGGCTGGTACATTTTCGGAAATGTAAACACCTCTGTTAATAGCAGACCCTGAGGCAGTGCTCCAGGGATTATTGAATTGCTGGGAAAACTGAACTGACAGCCCTATAGGGCATACCAGTGAAGGACTTGACAAGTCTAATTGTGTTCCAAGTTGTTTTCAGCGCCAGTGGGAAATGAGTTCTGTGTCCTGGATGTACTGTACAAATGAAGTAGTAATGACGGAGGAAAGGAAGGTGGGAAGAGCAGGGTGCTGAATAAGGGTAACAGGATCTATAAGCATATGACATTTCACTAATATACTTGGCCTCTGAAACTACATTGATTACATGTTTAAAGGGATTGAGATGTGCTGTTGAGAATGCCTATGCTTATCTTGGAAATTTTAAGTGGCTGTTAGGTCTTGAGTACATCTTTCTACCTCTCCTCCCTGTAACAGTAAAAATATAAAATTCTACATTAATGGAGTTTCCTCTCTAGACACTGGATTTTCCAAATCTAGAGGTTATGTTTTCCCTCCATACCTTTATGAAGCCTAAAATTTATGTCCGCTGTGCATTAAGCTTTTTTAATAACACTGTCCTTGCTTGCACAGTAGAAGCATGTGTTCTGCAAATATCTTTTTTCTTGTCTTCCTGTCTTCAAATATGTTTTTCCACCTAATCTACTGCCTGAGTGACTTATCTGCTATCCTATGAAGTGTTCCTTAATTCAAAACCTGCGTGAGCAGGTGAAAATTCTGTGGTGCTTGCACCTGTTTATCTCACATTTAAAATTGATTCTCTTCATCAAATTTGATATATTTAACCAAACTATTTTCAGAGCATTTGGAATGCATTCATCAGCCTTTTATGTGGTTCTTTGGGTTCTGGTGGGAGGAGATAGGTAGCCTTTTATGGTTTGGATCCCTAGGAAAACTAGCTTGCTTTCTATGCATGCAGGAACAATCGTGTCATGAAAGCACCTCGTTGAAACAGATTTAACATTTCCTCTTGTTATGAGCACAGCAGTAGATTTGTGCTGTCTCTCGTTTTGGTGGCTTCTTGTTTTTTTTTCTGTTATATGCTGTCAAGCACACAATCTTCTGCAGAAAGTGAGATGTTATTTTCCTAGGGCATATCTTCCACTCGTACAGTGGCAATGCAGTGTAAGATTGGCATCATACTCGTGTGCTAGATCTTATGAGCTAGCGTTATGAGCATTCTGACTGAGGGTTTAATAACAAGACATTTTGAGGAAGGCAATTTCAAAGGGAAATTGTTGGCATCATTGGGCTCAGGAATAATCTATCTACCAGAAAAATAAAAGAAAAGCCAGATAGAGGGATGAAAGGACTTGAGAGAAAGTATGGAGGAGTGGAGGCTTGGAAAAAACAGCCAGAAAATGAGAGAAGGTCTGGAAGAATATCAGGGATGTGATGGAAAGAGATTGTGTTTCCAGAAGAGAGAAGCCTGGCACAGAAGTATGAAGTGGTGTTAAAAGGAGTCATGCATGCTTTGGCTTGGGGGCAGGAGCAGATTGAGGTTTACAATGTCAGTACTCTCCTTCTAGGGCTCTGGACTACAAAGCAGAAGGATTTTTATGTTTGGGAGCGTAAGCAGACAAACAATAAGCCCATCATCCTAAAAGGGTTACACATCCTTTTTTTGGTACGCTTAGAATAAACTGGTGAGGATGTTACTTCTCATTAAATTTGTTCAGTTAGATCTGGAGCTTTGCAGGTCCTGAAAGATACATCTATCCTGCTTAAAAAAAAAATAAAAGAGAGTATGTTTTCTGACCCAACAAGCCAGTGGCAATGGAATAATAGAGCTAAAATCTTTTTTCTCTCAATCAAATAAGTTGTCCTTTTCCATTATCTCTACTGGAAGCAGACTTTTGTCTATATTGTCCTCTGAACCATGCTTGAATATTGTCTGGGATGCGCTAAACTATGAAAGGAGTCTGCCAACAGTGTGGCTGGCCTATGGCCCTCTTAAGTTACCTAGCAGTCATAAACCAGCAAAATGCACTGCAGTTCAGGAACTAGTGGAAGAACAATGTCTTGGTGTAATGAAATTCTTGAGTAATTCTTTAGCTCTAAAGATGAATGTGAAGTCTTCAAGGGATGTTTCCAGTTTGCGTGTTTTTTTCCTATTTCTACCATGCGTGGCATGAATGAGATCAGCATCTAAAATCTGCACAAGGATGAGCATAATGTGTTCTCTCCCACTTTCCCCTATCAGAGTCATGATGACCAATTAACAGGTGTGCAAAGCCACCAACATAACCTTGAGGTGGTCATGATTTTTTAAGTAATTTTGTAATACATCCAAAAGTTCAATATGGGATGACAAGTTCTGTACTTGTTCAGGGGATAGTCTCCTGGGATAAATCTTCAGATCCTGGGGATCTGAATATTTAGAGTTGATTTGATAATTAGGAAGGATTAGAGAGATTGGCCCTAGATCGCTGAAGTCAACATTTATGAATATTTTGCTGTACTGCCAAAAAATTAATAAGTAATCTGCATTGGTGTGTATCATAGTTTAACCAGCAACGTGTTTTCCTGATGGAGAGTGTATCTGTCACACATGCCCTTTGTATTATCTTGGGATAAAGGGGCAAGGAAAGGAAATCATGCCTCTCTTTAGAAAATAGTGCTGCAATGTAGCTGAAGTACCTGTACAGGTCTATAATTTGAAGGATATTCCAATCTTCCCATCATATCTTACACACCTATAGTGTATTTATTTTTTGTTACCATGAAGCTGAACTTTTAAAGAAGTTAATAAGAAATAAGTTCATAAGAATCTAATCTGAGAGAAGCTGTAACTATCAAGACCAAGAGCTGCTATGATTACTCCGCAGACATCGACACAAAAATGGCAATATATTCTGCCAACAAACAATCTGCTGTTCCAGTGCTGCAGGACTATCAGCCCCAAATTGCCATCTGTGTCTCCTGCAGTGTTCAGTGTCCCATGTGGCTAATTATCTGGCATATGCCATCATGTGAAAGAAGGAATTGTTCTGTCTTGTTGGAGAGGTTTTTTGTTCAGAATTTAAGATATCTACACTCGTTCATCTGAAAAATAAAGTTTTTTATGGTGAACCATAAATGTTTTGAGTACTACACAGAACAAATAGGACGCATAATCTTGATTGTAAAGACTTCAATTCAAACAAAAATTTTAGAGAGGCAGGTAGGTGACTAATCATCCATTTTCAAAATTTCTTCAGATGGAAAACTGGGTTTTCAAGAAGAAAATTTCACAAGAAGTTCTTGATTTGAACTGACTTCTTTTTAGGTGGGAACTAACCACAACTGTCAGTTTGAATGTGCTGTTGCAGAGCCTTGCAAAAGTTATAGTTAGGCTGTTTGGATGTTCTTTGTGTGAAATTCCCCTTCATAAACTGAACTGCAGTCCCACAGATGTAATCTGATCTCTTGCTAACAGGAGGACATGTGGTGTGTCACAGAGATGTAGGCTAAACAATGAACCTTATTTACAGAGAAGAATGTACAGCAAATAGTCTATAATCCCCAGTATGATAGGAATATTTCGCCAAAACCAGATTCGCAGCAAATTTTCACAAGGTGATTTCATTTCACTGGTTTTCCCTTGTGGAAGGGCACTGAGTCCATGCCAACCAGACATCAAGGAGCCAGAAGGGTGTGGGATTACTACTTGAAAAGATGAAGAGAGGTGACTGGTTTCTGAAATACTTGGAGTTGACAATATTGTTAATAATCTGAGGCTGTTTTTTAAGGAACTTGGCAGACTTGTTCAACTTCTGCCGATTCTAAAAAGTTTTGAGATAAATATACAGTTGCTTACTTTAGCAGTAGAAGTTTACCTAAACAATTTTTCAAACCTTAGAGAAAGAGAAATTTGGCCTGAGGCAGCTATTCCAAACTCAAGATGAAATTAAACCGTGTTTAGATACATTATCCAATATTATGATTCATATTTAATACAACTTCATGATTATTATGACTAAGTTCATATCTAGCTATAGCTAAAATGCTTCTGCTGCAAGTACTCTGGGATAAAAACCACCTTCCTCTATACAGAACTAAGGGCAGTACTGAGCAATTCCTCTTTCATGTGCAGAGGGTCTGTTTGAAAACAAAATTCCAAACTAAGCTCTAAAGGCTGTGGGGAACGTGGAATGCAACAGCACGATCCTTCTTTAGCAGGAATTTTCTTGTTACCTCACGGAGTTAAGGAGCTGCTCTGGCAGGGCTCTGTATCTTCTCAGCTAAATCCCGTACATGAAATGATTTCCTACTGCTTTAAAAGTAATTATTAGGCCATTCCCAGAGAAAATTCAGGGTAGATCTGAAAACTCTTCAACAAGTTAACTGTGATCAGAGCAAGACAGATGTCTGTGGAAACCTCCTTAGATAAACCCTACCAGATGTTCTTGGATTTCAAATGCTGATTACAACTTCAGAACTACAATAGAACTGTAGTACTTCAGCTCAGCAACCTCTCTCAGGAGCTTTAATCCCAAGTAATTTACCAGTGTTCTTAAACATGATTTACTGTATGTTGACACTTCATCTTTTCGGGTATTTCTATTTCTTTGCCCGTATGAACCACTCCTTAAAATGGCCTCTTTCCCTGGCACTGGGAATGAACCTGGAACAGCCTGTCCTGGCAACTGTTGCTAGTTGACAGTAATTGGATGTTTTAAAAATAAAAACAACAACAAAACAATTGTTTTTCCTCATTCCTTCCCAGTAGCAGTGAATTAGTCACAGCCTTTATTTAGCACGTGTGACATTTACCTAAGCAAAGGCAACTGGTGAGCCAATTATGTGTAACAGTCCTAGGGAGCACAGATCTTACTCATGCTCCAGGCTTTGCCCTGTTGTCCTGCTTGTCACCAAGGGCTAGTCATTACTCAGGGCAGTACAGGATGTTTCTGGTAACAAAACAAACTGCTACAAGATCCTTATTGACATGAATTTGAAAGGAATTGGGTGGAGGAACCACTTTACTTGCTGTTGGGAGTACACTGCAAAGAGCTTTCCCTGAGGAGCTTCATGCCAGGGCTACAATCACAGCATTAATTGTCATCTCCGTTGCTTGCTGGCTGCTGTCCACCAGATCTCCATGAGCTCCTGCTCACATGAGGGCTCATGCAATAAATCATACACTTGTTCCTCCATCGGACGATACCTACCCCACTACCTTCCCATTCTCATCCTGGCAGCACTTATCTCCAAGCTCCAGGGAGAAGTGAAGCATCATTTTATTTGCTTGACAGACATCTGACTCATTATCTGTGGATGCAGTTGTCTTGGGAATGCTGCTGAAGTCAGGTCAAAATTCAGCAGGAATAAAAGTCTATCAGGGTAGTATTGTTTTAGTTTCTGTGGTTTCATTTGGGTTCAGGCAAAGCTTGTGGAAGTGAAGGCCTTAGGGGACTTGTTCTTGTATTAACTTTCCTTCTCGTACTGAAGTCATAGAATCATAGGATAGTATGGGTAGGAAGGGACCTTAAAGATCATCCAGTTCCAACCCCCCTGCCATGGGCAGGGACACCTCCCACTAGACCAGGTTGCTCAAGGCCCCAAAGTCATCTGGGTCTACATCACCTATGTGTGACAGAAACACCTTAACCACTTGGTATGAGGCAGATGACCTCTTGATTTAATCTCTGAAAAAAAAGTGCAGTTTTGACTTTCTGACCTGCTTGCATCGGTATGCATTTGGGCAGTAGGTTAGCTGGGGTGCACGTCCTCCCATGTGGTACGTGTCCTAATAACTGTTGATTTTCCTTTCCTGCAGCCTCCTGCCACGGTTGTGACTCTAGTTCATCATATTCTTTGCATTTATTACCAGCATCTAAGAGAGAATTTAGTCAAATGAAATGTTTAATGCAACATGTGAAGAATTTTCTCAAGGTTTCCCCTTTTCTTCAACAAGAAATACCAGGAATAATTCTTGGTTAGTGCCAAATTGGATATTTATATTAAATATTAGGAGGAAATTTTTTCTATGCAGGTCATGAGGCACAGAAACAGATTGCCCAGAGAAGCTATGGCTACCCCATCTCTGGATGGGGCTCTGAGCAACCTGATCTAGTGGAAGATGGTGGTTGGAACACGATGTTATTTAAATTCTCTTCCAACCCAAACCACTCCATGGTTCTATGATCAATTATTAGAACTGTCTCATTTCTGACCAGCCTTGTGTGTTGTCTGTGTTTCTGTTTATCAGCTATCTCACTCAGAAAAAAGTTCTTCCTTTTCTCTGGCACTATCTGGAATCAAAAATAATGCTCTCATCTCCCAGTTTCGTCTAGTTATCACCTTGCTTCTCAAAGGAAGGTGTTTTGATGCATGCATTCACATGAGGACATTCTTTAACTCTATCAGCTGGTGATTAAACATTGCTTAAATTCAGAACATGTAAATATTTTACTTTTAAAAGCTACATTGCTATACATAAAAGCCTGCAGAGGTGACTTTGATGTTTGAAGATAGTTGTTTGGCAAGCAGTGTGGGGTCTGCTGACATGATTGCTAAAAGAACATATTGTGCTAATTTGCAGTTATACTAACAGAGAGAAGAATACTGAACTATAGAATTAGGTACAAACAGCGGCCTGTAAATGGGACCTCTGTTATGTCTGCTGGATTTCCTGAGGATCTGGCTCTAGTTTAGAGCATTTCTTTATTTAAAACCCCACTGTTGAAAAGAGAGATGTATTGGATGTTCCAGAGGAATGCGTAAACTGTAAGCCTCTCAGGAAAATGAGATTTTCCTTTGATGCTCGCTACCCAATTCATCTATCTTCACCTGCTTTTTCTGTCCTGGCCAATTACAGAAGATACATTTTAATACATCTATCGGTGTTACATATTTTACTGGATGAATTAAGAGGTTCTGACCTTTGCAAAGTCTCCACAGACGAGTGTATAGGATAGCAAATAAGTGTAAGGACACTGGTCTTCTAGTTTGGCTTTACTGAGAGTACTTCAAAATGAACTTTGATTATTCAGGCAGGAGTGATTTAAAACACCTGCTCCATTTTTCTGCCAGAAGTTATCACCCCAGCAGTAGAGGCAGCAGAAAAGGTGATATACCCTTCTTTCAGCTACAGAGGTCACATCTTGGTGTTTTCACTGAAACTGCAATAAGTCTTGGCTTTTGGGCAGTAATTCCTGGCTGTGTGGGCAAGCAGCTGAGAGCAATAACCCCTTAAATTATTCCAGCATGCATTACAAGAACTCCTTTAGAGGCCCTCTGTGTAATCTTGGACCCATATTTTCTAAGGTGTATTTGCTCTTATGAAGCTTTGTGTATATGCTGTATGTTTGCAAGTACCTGTGGTCATGAGGCTTCTCATGAAAAGGAGAAAACTGCACACATGAAATTTTCTTGTGTGCAGCATGGCTGGACTTATAGTGCTATGATCATAGTAATGTGCTTTTGGAAAGCCTGTTCGTCTGAAGTGGTTGAGAATGGCACCATGTTTCAACCCCTGTCTGGGACCTGACATCATGAGTCAAAAGTCAAACATTTCTCCTTCACACCAGAAGTCCACAACATGCCAGGCTTTGGACATCATGTAAACATCATGTAAAGCTCTTGAGGATTCTCTGGGGTTCTCACAGAAAGCAAGATACTTCTTTTTCTCTTCCATGAGCTGAGAGTAGCTGTCTCACACTGGTGTTTGTCAGGATGCCGTGTCCACAGGTCCCTGGCTTTATCCTGCACTCAGAAGTTTGCCTCCACACCAGATTTGGCATCTGCCCTACTAAATCTGGCTCACAGATGGAGCTGTATTGTTCAGAAATCAGTCCAATTACCAGTATCTTCATGAAATATCTCATAACATGAAAACTATGTGGGTTAGGAAGAAATGATGGTACAACTGTGATGTTTGTGGGTCTGGATTTTTTCTGTTGTTGTTAGAGGGTTAATGATGTGCTATAACCCTACATAATTACTATATTCTTAATGGAGACCAATAAAAAGATTAATACAGATGTTCTGGAATAATTACCTTGGTGTCACTGCAATGAGCACAGTCTACGAGGGGGAAAAGTAAGAGCTATGATAATCCATATCCCTCTTCACCAGCACCTCCTCTGCTGATCTAGTCCTTCATCAAAAGCTTTAACTACACTTTTGAAGATGAATTGACCTCACTTGACTTTAGACTGCTGGAATTCTCTGAATGGGTATTACTTGCTCCCTTGATTCTTGGGATTTCTTTAGAAACTTCTGATTTCATAGAGTCATAGATTATATTTCATAGAGTCATAGATTAGATTTCATAGAGTCATAGAATTGCTTGTTTGGAAAAGACCTTTGAGAACATCAAATCCAACCACACCTGTCCACTACTAAACCAGATCCCTGAGCACTTCTTTTAAATACCTCCAGCGATACTGACTGAAAGACTTCCCTGGGCAGCCCCTGACAGTGCCTTTCAGTGAGGAAATTTTTCCTAATGTCTAATATGAACCTCCCTTGGTGCAACTTGAGGCCATTTCCTCTCATCCTATCACCTGTCACCTGGGAGAAGAGACCAACACCCACCTTGCTACAACCTCCTTTCAGAGAGTTGTAGACAGTGATGAGGTCTCCCCTCAGCCTCCTCTTCTCCAGGCTAAACAACCCCAGTTTCCTCAGCTGCCTCTCATAAGATATGTTCTCCAGTCCCTTCACCAGCTTCATTGCCCTTTTCTGGACACACTCCAACACCTCAAAATTTGTTTCCCTTCCTATCTTTCCTCACAAGCAGATTGTAAATATTGCAGTAAATGAAGACTTAAGCTCTACATTTCTTCTTAGAACAATGATCTTGGGAAACTTTTTGACTTTCTTCGAAGAAAAAGAATGCATAACAAGACACCAGGTACTTAAGGCACTTTTCCTCATACGCCTTACCCCAAATTTCATTCGTCTGGGTTCCACCTTGAACCTGTTTGTAGAGACTTTTATATCATAATTTCAGGTTGGAGGTGTGTGGATTTTTAATGTGATTATAGATGTGGGGACAGATCAATGGTGTCTGAGAGTATTTCAGACATACTGTTTCAAGGATTGCTGTAGACCACCTGCACCAGTTTTCACAGTAGACCTGCAAGAGAATATCTGCGCTGCACAGTGGTGCAGTGTTCATAAAGCAAACTTGCTTTCTGCAATAATTTGCTTGCTTGCTAGGAACCTTGCTCTTGAGAATCAGTTAATAATAGCTCATATATCTGAAGTTGGCACTCTATTGTGGAGTGCAGTCTTAGTCTTAAGAGAATTTAAAGGATGAGTGGCTATTACTGATCTATAAAACATTACTGTGCAGCAATTTATTCCAGGAAAAAAAAAAAGATACAAGGAGAAACTGTATTCATTACATAAACAGCACACTTCGACAAACAAGATTGACATTCTATAAGAAGCACAGTGAGAATAAGAACTTTATAAAAAAAAAAAAACAAGAAAGGAACAAACTGTTACAGTCTGATGTAATTCCAGTAATTTTGTGATTGAGAATTTCCACCCACAATGCATGAAAGGAAAAGCACACATAGTCTGGTACACCCAGTATGTATTTGCTTCCTCAACAGTGGCAAGCGCGTCAGATGTTGACATTATGGCTTGGGTCCTTTGCTTTCCCCTTGACCATTGACAGAGATGTCATTGCTTCCTAAAGTTAGGAAGGGGAAAATTTGTACTTTGATAATTAATATCATTCCTAATTTGAAGAAAAAAAAAAATAACCTAACACACCCAGCTATTTAATTGGTGATTTTTTCTCCAGCATGGCAAAAAAGCTTATTGGGAGGAAAACTGTGTGATAGCTTACAGTTGACTCCTTTCAGGCAGCAGTAATAGAAACTGCCCTTTTGAATATAATTACATATGCGAACAATTAGTGGGATCTGCCAAAGTTTTCATTGCTGTGAAGTTAATCTTTCATCAGTTAATCATCAGTTACAGGAAGAACAGCAGCTATGGCCTCAATTATAAATGTTTGTACTAATTGATAGAAAAGTGTACATGTGTGTATATATATATATGTAAACACACATACCAGTATTTCAGACACAGACCAGGAATTTCTGCACTTCTAAAAGTAAAATCCAACTCATATTTTACATCTCCACTTTTGAAAATGGCTTTGTGTTATGCTGCAAGTTTTACTGACTTTGCTTACCATTCAAATTTATGTTACTCATATAAACCAAACCTGAACATCAAATTTTGGAAGGTCAGTTTTTGGCACTGCACCTCTGGAAATCCTTGAACCACTTAGAAAGAATCTGTAAGAATAAGTAGAGGTCTAGCAAATGTAAAGCATGAGAAAAGATTGAAGGTACCAAGGTTGTTTAATCTAGAGAGGAGCAGATGGAGGGGAAAAAATTAATAGCTTTTAAATATCTGTATTGTCTATTTTCCAAACCAATGCCTGATAAAGCAAGAAGTAATGATCTTAAACTGTGGTAAGGGAGAGACAGATGAGATGGTAGGAAATACACTGTAATGGTATGGCGAGAGTAGCACTGGGAGAGGGCTGGATTCTCAATCATCTGGAGATTTTAAAGAGTAGGTTAGAAAATATTCCATCAAGAGCAGCCTTTGGAAGGGAAGGTGGGGGAAGTAATAAAGGGCTTGAATTGGCAATCTTTTGAACGTTTGTTTCTAGATTACATGACTTCATATGTTGGGCTGTTATAATAGGCTATCACACTCCCTCAATACCCTTTCACATATTCACAATAGATTGGGGACAGATTTCATCTTCCAGATCAGGATTACAGAATCATAGAACCAAATGGTTGGAAAAGACCTTTGAGATCATCAGGTCAAACCGTAACTGTCTACTACTAAATCAGATCCCTGAGAAAAGCATCTACCCAGCTTTTAAACACCTCCAGGGATGGTGACTCAACCACCTCCTTGGGCAGCCTCTGCCAGTGCCTGAGAACATATTCAGTGAAGAAATTTTTCCTAATGTCTATCCTGAACCTCGCCTGGTGCAACGTGAGGCCATTTCCTCTCGTCCTGTCACCTGTCACTTGGGAGAAGAGACCAACCTACTCCCTGCTACAACCTCCTTTCAGGTAGTTGCACATAGCGAGAAGGTCTCCCCTCAGCCTTCTTTTCTCCAGGCTAAACAACCCCAGTTCCCTCAGCAGCCTCTTGTAAGACTTGTTCCCAAGCCCATTCAGTAGCCTTGTTGCCCTTCTCTGGACGTGCTCCAGCACCTCAATGTCCTTCTTGTAGTGAGGGACCTAAAACTGAACACAGGATTAGAGGTGCGGCCTCACCAGTGCTGAGTACAGGGGCACAATCACTTCCTTCCTGCTGGCCACCCTGTTTATGAGACAGGACAAGATGCCATCTTGGCCACTTGGGCCACTGCTGGCTCATACTGAGTGGGCTGTCAACCAACACCCCCAGGTCTTTCCCAGAATGCATCAGTGGAAAATTTACCACCTCATATTGTTGCATGCAGCGGGAGCATACAATTTTTTTTATTTTATCTTTTCAGTCAGCTATCAGAGTGGCTTATGTGGATGCTCCAAAACCATTTCAGTCAAAATACCTGAATTAGTAAAGATCTAGTTGAAGTATACTTGCTAATCAGGCTATTTCACTTGACTGAGCAGTTTCTGCCTGTAGGTCTCCAGCCCCTGCCCGTGGCAGGAGGGTACTGGATGATCTTTAAAGTCCCTTCCAACCCAAACCATTCTATGATAAGGAGGGGTTGAGGCTGGACTACTCAGTTAAGCACGTTTCCTTCACTCTCTCTTAAGAATGTGTAGACATTGTTTTGACCATAGTTGTCCATGCTAATCTTTCTGTTTCTCTACCTGTCATCCTTCATTTGAGGAACAAATCTCTTCACCACTTTCTCATATCCAATTAATTTTTAGGTAATTTTTACTCTGTTGGACAAAATTCATACATCAGGGGTTGTACCTCTGACATTTTTTACTGGACGCAAAGTTAATATATGTTAGGACAAGTTACAATCAGTGCAAGACAGACTGGGGTTAGAGGCTGTCGTTGTCTTCAGAAAGAAATGGGCGAGGTAGATAATGCTTTATTGTTGATTCAAATATCATGCTCGTTTCAACATTGCCTTTCTGGCAAACCAGGTCCGTTCTTCAGGAACTGCCAACATGAAGCTGATAATGCCCTACACGCAGAAAAATCAGGCCAAGATGTTATAGTAGTAACTGGCAAGGTCTCCTCTTTGCAACAGCTTGTTAATATTCAGAGGGTAACTTGGACATTCCAGTTCTTTGCTAGCTCAGGATATAACTTCAGATTCTGGGGAAGAAAACAGAAACTACTAAGAGATTGAACCAACAGTACTTCTCAGTCTTTTATGCTGAGATCAAAAAGGATTCTGAGATAGTGTACTTTATGTTTTGGTGCCCTGATTCAAATTGCCCTGCAACCCCTGTTGTGTGGGAAGAGGAAGGCAACTCAGAGCAGAGGGGGCTGCAAACACCTATGAGCTGTGCAGAAAGCCACCCCAGTTGAATGCTGGATAATACAATAGCTGGAGGTGCCCTGAATTGCCCTGTTTTCTCCTGGGACCTATCCCAGCCACTGGGCTATGATTGGGATGCTTTGAGGATCATGTGGATCTTCTTGAAGGTGGTCTGTGAATGACAGGGCCAGACAGAGAAGACAGAAGTAAGAGGGCAGACTCAGGAATGATGATCAGTTTAGCAAGGAGTTGACCTTAGCCTTATAGCTGTGACATGCATCAGGTATGCCAAGTGCCCCTATCACAATGTGAGTTATTCTCCTTCCCACCCAGTGCCCCTGAGTGAATCTGTATTTACCATACCAGTGTGTACAAATTTTGACCAGAGCTGGAGAGTGCCTTCAGCCCTGAGTCACCCATGCCCCAGAGCTATCCCTTACCTGTACAGTCCCTGGACAGAGAGAGGAGACTGCTGCCACCACCTTCTCTTTCTCTAGCTATATCTGACAAGGGAAGAGTCCTCATCTGCTGTAATTTTGAAATGAAAGCAAGGAAAATGTTAGGGACCGTGAATCTTGAGGGAGACGTCTGAACAAGGTGCTTGCACCCAGAGTATAAAAGAAATAACTCTTGGTTGGTTTAGCATTGTCCTTATTCAGTATCTAAGCTGTTGTACATCTCTGTGGTGTGCTTATTTGTAGCACCTACTGCACTGGCCACTTTGGAAGAAGAAATATTTTGCCAGACTGGAGGGAAAATACTGATGAAAGACTTTGAAGGTATCATACCTTAGTCAACTGCTGTGCCTTTTTTGAGACTATGTAAAAAGCTGAGGCCAGGGGAGATGTGTTCTTGACAGGGATAATCTTTGTACTATACAGATATTTAGTTAAGGATATCATGAAAGTGGATGTGTTTAGTAATAGATAGCAGACTGATAAGCCTGAGCCTCTGATGGCTAAAAGGCCATCAAACCTCAAACTTTCTTCCAGTTTATTGAAACCTTGCATCCATCTGCCACATCTCTAATCCTACCTTGCATTTCTGGACCCTCTGCATTTCTCAGATGTACATAAGCATGACTCACACCCCCCTCCATCTGCTCTGTGACCCATGTTGGGCATAAGAACCTTATATTGCTGCCATGGAGCCAAAGGGCTCCATTCAAACTGAGCACACTTTTTTGGGTGGGTATAATGCCATCTTAAAGGGATCTGAAGATTTTATTGCACTTACATGTAAGTATTTGGATGATGTAGTGGGCTATAAATGTTTGAATCCTTATAAAAACACTAAACTACAACTACTTTTATAAAGATACAAACGCAATGGAAGATGAAAACGATTTCCAAAGAGCTGATCTTTTTACAAGAGTTCTTCAAGATTTAGAACTGTCATAGAATTTAGCATGGCCCTGATCATCCACGAATTAAAGACATACATTTGCTCTTGGTTTTTGTGATATTTGCAATTGCTCACTTGATAAAGATACATTGCTAATTTTGCAGGAGACACAGTAGCTAGCATCTGTATTTCTGTGCTGGCTATCTGCTTCCTATATTTCTGTGCTGGCTATCTGCTTTCAAAGGCACACACGTGCAAAGATGTATTTCATTTGGATTAGAAGTTGAAATCCTTGCCAGAGGCAGCATAACACTGATGAAGATCAATAAGATATGTTTATGGTGTTAGAAACATCTATAAAAATGGAAGTAGGTTCCATTTTCTAAGTCAGTCCTTAGTTTACAGGTTTACTTAGTTTCCAGATTTACTTGCACTAATGTAATGAAATTTAACAACATAGTATAAAGTATATCCACAGTTTCTTTTAAATAGCTCTTTCTATCTCTAAAGCATCTTTGGAAACACTATGTGACATGATAGAACTTATAAATCAATTGCAAAAGGTGTGTGGCAGGGGTAATTAGTAACACTGTTATTAAAAAGGACATTATTTTGCATGTGTTCTGGTCAGAAAACAAAGACATTTACCAGAGCAAATCCCACTACCTAGAAATACAACATTGCCTAAAACATTTCAACAACATAGCCAAGGAGTAAGTCACTTCAGGAAATGAGATGTAACTCTGGTTTAGCTCCGGAAAGCAAGCTGAAGCAAGATTTTCTGGAAATAATCTCGCAATCTTTCCTTGCATATAAATTGCAAGGAGCAAGAGACTTGTAAGAGTTGTAAAGGCATGTTTTGATGAGCAGCCTGCTCCCAGATGCAGTTTTCAGGGGCTGGTGGGAGGGAGCAGTAGCAGCATTCTTCGTAGGGTCACCATTCATACTGCAAACGGGACGTGTATGGGAACTAGAATAACACTGGTGCTGTTATGAATATGAATTAGAAAGCACCAAAGTGGATATAATTTATCCCTATGGCATCCAGATGCCATGGAAACACACCTCATATAAGCCAGGATATTTCTTTTATGATTTAAATTCCATTTCTTCTGGCCCACGTGAAGCATATGAATACCACCAAGGGAGAATTCACATATAAACTACCAGATCCTTCTTAGCAATTTCACACCTTTTCCAAAGTGACAGTAAGATCATTTGTATGATCGCTGTGTATGTTTTAAAACCTTTAGTTGCTTCAAGAAGAAAGAGAAAACTCTTTGAAGTAAAACTTTATTTAAAGCTATGACTATGACATTTTAGTAAGGAACGCTCTTTCACAAAACCAGATTGTATTGTTCTTCCCCTGGATGAAGAAACAGCAAGAACAGGCTTGTCTAATGAAGTTATTATTTCCTTACAGAGTGACTGAATAGAAGGCCCTATAAGTTTTTAAAATCTTTCTTAATGTTTTATACAACTTTTATTATCTATTTTTGTAGCATGGTTCTCAATCTCAGAAAGTTTGGACTCATTGTGAGAGGGCAGAACAGATAATTCATGCACTAAAGAGGGGTATAAGACAGTGGTGTTGTTGGAAATCTACTTTAGGAATAAAATCTAATCTCAATCAATTTTTTAGGAAAGGGAGAGACTTCATAGCAAACACTGAATTTTCTGTAGTATCCTAAATGTTCACTAAAGACCAGCTGAATGCTTGATCAGCTTGTACTTTTTCAGAGTCAAATAAGCAAAGTCATTAGAATTGTTTGAATCCTCCCATGAAGTTTCTGTGGCTGAATTCTGTAGGTTTGTTTCCTGTTGCAGAAGGCTGATGTTATCACTCAGTCACTCACCATCTTCTACCTGCATCCTTCAGCTCCTTCACAAAAATATAATGGATCTTACAGTGTTGAAGCTCAGAAAATTTCAAAAGTGTTTCTTGTTAGCAAATGAGTAATCCTTGCCACCTCTGCTTTCTTGTGTTATTAAGACCTGCTTGCACTGCCTGTGTTTTCTTATGTCTAAATGCTGCAAACACTTGCATTCACAAGTATTCTGTTTTTTCACTATCTACAACAACTTCACTGGTGAAAGGAACCTGTATGTTTATAAATACCTGGGGGAAAAAAGTGAGTGCTATGCTTAACTCTCTGGAACATTTTGATGATGACAACTGTATATTTATTTTCTTTGAGGTTGGTCAATAGCTATTGCCAAGGTGCATAATTGGACTGCTGCTTTCAGTTCAATTAAAGCTATATTTTTCTGTAGAGTTTATTCATTAATAAACTAAAAGTCAGGTTTATTCAATATTGTTAAAATATTTGCATAAATATTTTCTTACAAGTACTGAGACCACTCTGTGTTGCCTACAATATCTGTTTTACCTCCCAAGGCTGTTTTGGTAAAAGCCATTCTTTCTTGCTTTATTTTTCATTCCCCTGTTACGGAAGACCTCTGGCAGGAGTAGGCACTAGGAGTATGTTACAGGGCTAGCTTTGGATGCCACCATCACTAACCACCTGCATGAAGTTATTACCCCAAAGAGCGTGAGCAAAGCAGAACATGTGCTCACACCTTGACTGTTCCATATCACACTTAAGCTGCTGATGACAGAATATTCACATTAAGATGCTAAAGTGTAAATCACATGGATTTCTGGCTGGTTTCTTCTGTGAAAACGATGGTGACCACCAGCAGAAGGAAAAGCAACTACAGGTTAGAGGAGACCCATAACGTCTTCAGTTACTCCAGCTGTTGACCAGTGAACGTGATCATCTTTCAGGGTAACTGCAGTCAGAGATAAACACTGCAAATTGTACAGATGTATCTGAACATGCTTTGAAGTAGCTACCTTGGATACTGCCTCACAAACAGCTGAGGCAGCACAGAGCCGGCTGCAGGCTATGTTTCCAGTTATTTATTCAGCTTCACAGGTGGTTTGCATAATCCAAGCTGAGAGTCGTGCTGCCATAGCTACACAGCAACAGCACTCCTACCAGTTTAAAGTTAGACTGGGCTTATGTGCATGAGCTCCAGTCACAGCTCCACACAAACAGACCAACTCTGCCCTTATTTGTTTGTACAGTGGGGTTTCAGTTGCCCCCCGGGGCCTTCAGTCATTGCTGCAATAGAAATAATAATGAATCATTAATAACTTCTGCTGAATCATTTGAAAACTATTCACTGTGCAGTTGATGTTTATTTATTAGTGCAGAATAGGTGATGCAACAAAAGACAGCAAACAAATTGAGCTGTGGAATGTTTTGCTTCAATTCATTGTACATTTTCTCCTGGGGATAATTATGTCTTAAAGTTAAAGCAAATTATGTGCATTTGTGGCTGGAAAGATTACCCTTGCCTCCAAATATCTTCTTAAAATTGCTTTGTTTATAAGTCCTATTATTACTTTACTATTAATGCAGTACTGATAAAGCGTCTGGAGAGAGGCGGTTTTTTTTCCAAGATAGAGTTATGAGATGTCAGAACTGGGTATGTTCTGTCCTCCTGTTAATATTTCTATGTTCTTTTGGCACAAATTCATGCCAGCCTCCACCTTTGGACCCAAAACAGCTAGATGGAGCTCTTTCCTCTCTAATTAACAGGAAATTGTCTTAAAAACTAATTTAAAATCTTTGGACCAATCTTGCCAATGAAAATATTCTCATTTTTTAAATAAGATAGCTCTGAGTAAGAGTTATGTAGGAAGATTTTGCAAGATTAGACCCAAAGGCTTAAACTGGGATGATGTTAATAACACACATGTGAACAGAGCTAATTCTGCAGTGCATGGACTACTGACAAAAAAAGCCAAACAACTGTTCTATGATTCTGTGATTCTATGAAATAAGATAAAATAAATGGAGAACTATTTGCCTTAAAAATATGCACATTTAAGATATACATAATTTATATAAATTAATTAGTACGTTTTGGAAAAGTAAAGGTAACTAATAAACTAATAAACACCCTCATCCCATCACTGCTTGCCTTTGTAAAAAATCCCTCCCCAGCTTTTCTGTAGCCCCTTCAGGTATTGGAAGGTTTCTCTAAGGTCTCCCCAGAACCTTCTCTTCTCCAGGCTGAACAACCCCAACTCTCTCAGCCTGTCCTCATGGCAGAGGTGCTCCAGCCCTCTGACCATCTTTGTTGCCCTCCTTTGGATATGTTCAAATAGTTTCATATCCTTCTTATGTTGGGGATTCCAGAACTGGACACAATACTCCAGGTGGGTCTTGTGAGAGCAAGATGCCTTGATAGAGCTCACCAAAAAGGCTCAGGATACTCATGCCTTTTGCAGCTGTAGATATAGAATGCCCGTGGGCTGCTGGCACCTTCTTTTCAAGCTGAATAGGCTCATTCAGTGCACTCAGGCCCTTTAGAGTTGCTTCATATCCATGTGTCACTAAATCATGAGTCTGTGCTGAGGGCTACATTGCCAAGGATGGGAGTGCTCCCTTATTTCAGGGAGCTTCTTACTGCATGTGCAAGTCAGGTTCATTTGGCCAACACATTGCAAGGTGGAAGGCCACACAGAATAACCTTGGTGTCAGAGACCTCCAAATTATGGGTGTCTGCACTGTTTTGCAGTGTTGTAGGGAAACATATTATGGACTGTGAGGAAGAGTTTCTTCAAAAATCTGTGCACAACCTGTTGCACTCTGCACACGAAACACCCAGGATGACATTCTTGTTCTTCTTGGGAAGTTCTCTGTTCTTTCATTCATAGAGAGTATCTGAGACAAGATGATTAAATATTCCTGTTTTTTCCAGAAATGAAATCTCATAAGGGAAATCAGAAAGTTTATTAAAAAAAAGAAAAGTCTTCTAGATTATAGTCTTCCTTCTCCTCCAGAAGAGGCAACAGAGGATTTCTATAGCCCTAGAGGACCTCAGCTGCTCACTGGTAGCACTAACTACTCTATCCATCCTGTTTCAGCAAACCTCCTCCAACTAAGTCTTTGCCAGTTCTCTGCCTCCTATGACATTTTTCTGCATATCAGTACAGGCTTTGACTCAATAATTCCCAGGAAACCACCCCCAGCTCTCCATTGATGTGACTCTCCTGCTCTCACAGGTCTTTCATGGAGTACCTTCTCTAGGGGATGTAGTAGGCAGAATGTACCTGCAGCTCAGGTGAAAGGGAGAGTGTGTTTTGCTGTTCAGCAAAGATCTGACAGGAGAAGAGGGCCTTGAGGGTAGTTTGCTTGTATGTGGCACTGCAGGGAATTGACAGCAGACAAAATAATGGGAGGGAATCTTGCTGAAGGCTCTGTTATTTGAAGCCACTTGGGGGATAAGTGTTGTAGTGGAGTTAGCTGGCCCTCAACGGTGAAAAGAGACCCCCCAGAAGGAAGATTCTTCTCCCATATCAGACAAAGCCCTCTCTTACTCCTTTTTCATTCTTTTCAAAGAATGTTTTAGGAAACAATCTCCCATCTCTTTTGTGCATTGGCTTTTGCCTTAAATGCTCAATTCACAGAGAGATGCACTTCCAGCCTCACAAGTTGCCCATGTTCCTTATCCCACAGAGACTTAAAGCTGAAGCCCTAAAGACTGTTTGTGTCCTCCCACATATGAAGCACTAAGGGACCAAACTTTCTGCAGTGACACAGTTATTAAAGGAACCACTGATACACCCTGCTATGGTGGGCCATCAGTACCTACAGACCTTGCTGTTCAGGGATTGCTCTCTCTCTGCCAGGCTGCCTATCTGTCATTGCTAGTGTGGACATCTCTCTCAAGTCCCTTTCTCCTCCAGCTCCTTCTCTTCCCAGGCACCCAAGATTGAAAGTATGAAAAAAGGTGGAGGAGTTGCTGTTGTTACTACATCTTCTGCTCCTGAGCTCTGGCTCTTTTAAGCAAAGAATAGTCCTTGCAGCATTAACTCTGAATTATCTCTCTTTGCTCCTTCTTCAGCGCTCTTTCGAGTGTGAGGTACTGCAGCATCCTCTGGGGTGGTTTCTTGAGCCTTCTTTCAGCAGTGTTGGGATGGGTGGGTATATATGGTGTTGTAAATATGGTGTTGTAAATATGGGGAAGCCTTCCAGCATCTACTTTTCAGCCTCATGAATGAGGACAGGAATGGGAGTAATAGCAGTATTATGCGTGGTACCATCACTACATCTTCAGATAATAACCCAGTGCATATAGGAAGGGGAAGGGACCACACAAGGGTGTCAGTCTGCAGAAGTGTAAGAGGAATGGATCACCATGATGTGCTGTGTTTCCAGCTCACCTGAACACCTAAACTGACCTAGATGCCCCTACTGGGTGGGACTGGGTGAATGGTTTCAGATGTTGCTACATGGAAGAATTCTCTGGCAGTTTATAAACACTGGAGAACAGTTTGCAAAAGTGGTGAGAGCAGTAATATGCTAAACCACAGCTCTAAATACACAGCTGTAATACAGATGCTAGAGGTTCACTCCTCTTCCCAACATAGAGACATGAATATGAAACGATACCCTTAAATATACCCAACTTAACTTGGACAGCTTGTAAGTGCTGCAGGTCATAGCGGGAATGGCCAAAGGAGCAGAAGCCCCTAAAAGTGCCTTCACATGCCTTCTGCAGAGTTTAAGGGTGGGCTCTCTTAGTTAGTACTAGTCTAGTGACATCATGATCCAGAGCATCATGTTTTAACAAGCAGCCAAATCTGTGGTGGGCTCCCAACCACAGAACTTTTCAAGTGGACACAAGTGTTCTCCTCTTCTCACAGTGTGATTGTTTTCTTCAGAAAAACTCTTTCTCTACTTGAAATATGTGCATCTGCTGATGCTACCACTGTGTTATTCAACTGCCCAAGAAATTTGCAGTCTGTTCATCTCATAATTTAATGAAAGTCATGATTTCCTCAAGGCTCTGTGAATATTCTAGGAGAATGGGTTGGTGTCTGATACTTTGACAGCCAAAAAAAAGATTGCAAGTTGGAAAAGGAAACAGTGACAAGGTTGGGCTGGCAATCAAGGGGATCGGCAACAAACCCAGAGTAGTCTTTGCAGAAGTTGAAGGGTCATTTGCAAAAGCAGCTGAGGCATGACAATTATTGATAAATAGAAAGGCAAAGATGGCACTTGTTCCTTTGCATAGCTGGAGAGACGCTTTATGCTGTTTTGGGATCTGTGGAAGAGTCAAGAGCTTCCTCAAACCACCGATACTTCATGAAACACCTAGAGATATTGTGTCCCACATCCCAGTTTGAAACACCCGGTCTCCATGGAACATCAGAGCACTTCTGAAGTGGAGATTTCATTTTACTTTTCCCCAAGGTGAATTTAGTTTGAGAACACCAAAGTCACTCTGTCACTTGAAGCGAGATGCCAGGACAAACCGGAGACTCTCTTCGAAACTGTACTGCTGTTTCAAGCCACAGCATCAACATAGACATTACCTCACAAGCCCCACAGAGTGAAGGGAAACAAGCTAAGATTTTCATGCGGGTGTCCTGGCCCTGTAGTTGAGATGTGCCGCTGTGGATTGGTGTGATATCTGCAGGATCCCTAGTTTCTTCTCCATACCTGCTTTCTATTGTGAGGAATTCAGGTATAGACATGCTTTTTTTTTTGCATCTGAATCACCCAAATATAAAGTTGGTATTGAACATGAGCCAACAGCGAGTCCTGGCAGCCAAGAGGGCCAACAATGTCCTGGGGTGCAACAAGCCTGGCATTGCCAGCCAGTCGAGGGAGGTGATTGTCCCACTCTGCTTTGCACTGGTGCAGCCCCACCTCGAGCACTGGGTGCAGTTTTGGGCATTACAGTATAAAAAGGACATCTAACTACTGGAGAGTGTCCAGAGGAGGCCATAAGGCTGGTGAAGGGTCTAGAGGGGAAGTCTTATGAGGAACATCTGAGGTCACTTGGTCTGTTCAGCCTAGAGAAGAGGAGACTGAGAGGGGATCTCATAGCTGTTTACTGCCTTCTCACAAGGGAGGGAGGTGAAACAGGTGCTGATCTCTTCTCTCTTGTGACCTATGATAGGACTAGAGGTAACGGGAGGAAGATGTGCCAAGGGAGATTTGGATTGGATATTAGGAAGAGGTTGTTCACCCAGCGGTGGTGGAGCACTGGAACATCTCCTCAGGGAAGCAGTCATGGCACCGAGTCTGCCAGCATTCAGGAAGCATTTGGACAATGCTCTCAATCACATGGTGTGAATGTTGGGAGTGTCCTGTATAGGGATAGGAGTTTGACTCGATGATCCTTTTGGGTCCCTTCCAGCTCAAGTAATTCTATGATCCTATGGTTCTATGATTTGGACCTGGAAAAATGGGAGTATATATGGGTCAGGAATTCAGACCTGACTTGTAGGCTGTCTCCCCTGAATCTATGATGTTGCAATGCAACTGGGTAACTCCTGTTGTGATCAAAATGGTCAAGGTTGATGGCAATTCTTAGGCATATGTGGAGGGCCTTTTTTGTTTCTTTTTGCAGTATACAATCCAATAAGACACCTCCCAAAAGTCCTATAGTATTGAAAATACTGAACAAAAGTAATCTAATAATTTGGGACAGTAAACTTATCCTATTTTACGTATTTTTTTTTTAAATTTCTCTCCTTGAATTATACTTTTGGAACTAAATGGAGTGGAAAAAAAATAGACTGGATTTTTTTATTCCACCAAAGTGTAAAAAAGGACTGTGATTAAAATCAGTTGTTTCCTCTCTTTAGAAGATAATGTGCAAAAGCTTTGTGTGTGTTAACTCATATTTTGAAAGTGAATCTTTGACATAGAATTATAATCATTAGTAATGAAATTAAAGCTTCCCAATTTGGTGTTTGGCATTTCCCCTTCACTACTTTGTATCTTCCAGCTGGATAAGCATCAATGAATCATCACAAGGTGTTCGCCTGAGGTTCACCTCTGTGATCACATCTAACTTTATTCCTTACAACTTGAGGGATTATCAGGAACATAAATTAAGAGTTTTGTCTATTTATTTCAGCCATTAAGTACAAATATTCAATTTTATAAATATTTTTACACTTATTGTGTGATATTATGAGATTTTTGATCTGTTTTGCTCTTTTGATGCATATCTTTGGAAAAAGACATTCCAATATCGCAAGATGAATCATGGCTGAGATTTTGGAGACTATCAAGAACCAAAAATCTACTGCAGTACTTGACAAAAACATTTATAATCAGACCTGTTTAATTCTAACTCAATCTCCAAGTCCCATTTCTATATAGGCTAGAAGAACCTTCAGAGAAACTAAAAGGTGATACAAAGCCAGATAGACAGATATCTGGAAAAAGTAAGAGGGGATTGACCACATCTGGGTGATGTTCTGCAAAACAAGGAAAAGCAAATGCCAGTTTATCTCATTAATAGTAATATCTGGGGTGAAGAGTCCATTGACAGTCATGGGCATTGAATGAAGCTGCCAGTGGAGTCCAATCCACATGTACACTGCAGCAGCAAGATTCGGGGACTCAACCTGGAACACAAGGAAGTAACTCCTGGCATGCAGACTGTCCTGGTTGATTGGCAGAGCCATAGGAGAGGTGAATCAAAGCAAATTTAATTTTAAAATGTCCCTGTGTTATCAGTGTCCTGTTGTGCTGGTAAGAGTCATTTTTAGTGTCCTTGGTTTTTCTTCTCCCATTTTGATCAGCATATGGAACATATTCCCAGTATAGCTCATAGAATCATAGAAACATAGAAGCTTCTCTTCTTTCAGATTCCTATAGTTTATCTATTTTAAATCTTGCACTTAGAAATATTATGTTTGTCATCCTTCTCTTTCTCTGGTTGTTTATAACACTCAGTTGTGTTATTTCCGATGCTAAAATGTAGGATGTTATCAAATGTCTGTGGAATGGAAGTAAGCATGTCTATAAAGGGATATTCTACATAACTAGATACTTCTCTGAGGTGTGGGAGTGTACTGACATAACCATCTGAGCCTCCACTGATGCCTTTCAGACCCCTTATCATACCCAATATGCTTCAAGTGTGAGAGTATTTTTGAATTTGTAATTGAATATTAACTATTTCCTGTTTATTGTCTCAGATAACATGGTTAGGGAATCTGGTTGGGGAAAAAGTGATGAAAACTATGCCAGAAAACAGCAAGATTGATAGAGTTGTCAGGCTGAAATGGATCGGTTTTTTCCAGGCAGCAGATACTTCAGGAAAAGTCACATCTAATATCCACAGAGTTGATTTCTAATGCCACTGATAGTATCCTTTCCTGATCCATTAGCGATCTAAAAAATTCCTGTCCTTCTGTATGTCTGAAAAATGAGTCCTAGAATGGATCAGAATGTTCTAAAATAGAAAATCAGGAAGACATTGTTTCAAATGGAAACATTGGGATTAACCTTTGTGATGCTGGTGATAAAAAGCAACAGCTGTGCAAAGTCATCACCAACCATACCTGTAAATTAACACACTGCACTTTGGTGAGGAAACTATTCTTTGTTTCATTATATTTTTTTTTCCTTCCTTCCACCCTCTCCACTCCCTTAAACAAGGAATCTAATCACGATAGAGGGGGCAGGTAGGAAGAGAAAGAAGAAACAGCTAGTGGAAAGGTATGGCTGGGCAAGTTGGCAAGCAGATTAGCAAGGTGATGGATGATGCTCAGGAATGTTTGCACAGTGTGCCTCCTTAATTGCTCTACATGAAGTAGTGAACTAAAGAAGGAGGGGCTGATTTTCTTTTTTTTAATCTGAATTTCTCACATGACTAAATTTTCAATTCATCAGACTCTTTTCCTTGAAGGCTTGAGCTTCTTATCATTGTAGCAATGAATATTCTCATTTTTCTGCTTTTTACATGCCTTATGCATTTTGTTGTTCAACTTTTTGAATAACGATAGCAATCAGGTTAATGGTTACAAAAGGGAAGAAAACCACATGATTACTATCTTTGAATTACGTACTAGCTGATAGAGTGCAGTACAAGACACTGTCCATATCATAAAATCAGAGCATATGAGAGTAAATCAATAGAGGAGAGCTTATTCCATCAACTCCCATACGCCTATTTCAAGTTTTAGGGAAGATCTACTCAGCTCTCGTGAGAACCCACCTTGAGTACTGTGTCCAGTTCTAGAATCTCCAACATAAGAAGAGTATGGAACCGTTAGAGTAAGTCCACAGGAGAGCTGCAAAGAGGGCTGGAGCACCTCTGCTCTGAGGACAGGCTGAGAGAGTTCGGGTTGTTCAGCCTGGAGAAGAGAAGACTCCGGGGAAATCAGGCTGGATGGGGCCTTGAACAGCCTAGTCGAGTGAGAGGTGTCCCTGCCCATGTCAGGGAGTTTGGAAGTGGGTGATCTTTAAGGTCCTTTCCCACCCAAACCATTCTATGATTCTATGAAACACAGCCAATGGCAGTAAGCTCCCTGCTCAAAAGCATCTTTGCTGCCCTTGTTGTGGGCTGGAGGTGAGGATAAGTAAAATAAAGATTCTGAACAATCTGGCAGAGGTAGCATGCTTCTGCTCTCTCCAGCTGGGTCCTATACGTTCATTTGCACAGGTGAAGGGGGGTTTTCCTCGTTTAGATGGTAAAATTTAAGTACGTATTCAGTAAAATGACTTGGAGAGTTGCAGTGCAGTTCCACTTTGTTAATTAAACCAGAGCTGTGTTTAATTCATTTTGACAGCACATTTCTTCCTCCTGTTATGTTGGAAACAGCAGGAATTCTGCTTGCTGTTTAATGGTTCCACAGAAACATGCAATTACAGAAATTGCCTATCAGTCTTCATGTCTCTTACTGCGGCCAACACAGTGAAAGCACTGAAACTTATCTGACCAGATGTGAACTGGGTGTGTGTCATGGACGCTTTCCGGTCCCTCCAGGCAATCACAGGCAGCACAAATTTGTGTGTCAGTAAGGGGACAGAAGCATAACTACAGATATTCTTAAAGGCTGTCAAATTCCTTAATTCTATTTAGAAACAACCACTGTTCTCACTTATCCCTTGGGCTAACGCTTAGAGTAGATTTAAGTACTTACCTAACATAAAAAGTGAAAAAGAGAGTAGGTGTATGGTGTGAATCCATGATGATGCACAGAATAGTTGTTAGACACAGTAAGAAGAAATTATGTTTCTTTCCATCCATCAGCTGTGTGAGTTGTAACCAGAGAAAATACAGTCTGGCAATGAAACTGGAATCTACAACAGTGGCCCACCGAAAAAAAAGACATTAGATGCATAAAAGAGAAGAAAAGAAGCATGGCTTTTGGCAGAAGAAAAGCTGGCGGTTTCCTTCCATCCACATCTGCACCTTCTCTCACTAGAAGAGTTGAAGGCCAGGTTGGATGGGGCCTTGAGCAGTCTGGTCTGGTGCGAGGTGTCCCTGCTCATGGCAGGAGGGTTGGAACTGGATGATCTTTAAGGTCCCTTCCAACCCAAACCATTCTATGATTCTGTGATTCTATTTACTCACCATCATAACCATAGGGTTCTTTTTGAACAATGGTCCAGAAGAACACTAAAAATTCCAGAAAAATGTTTGAAAATGCTACCTTTGTCCATTATACACAGCATTTTGACCTGCAGCTGAAAACACAAGAGTTCATTAGATACCACTGCACCTCTATGAGACAGAAAAGGGTTGTTTCCTCTCTTTTGCAAAGAAATAATAAACAACAGCAATTATTAAAGCTCAATTATAAAGCTACGACAGAAGTAACAAAGGTTAAAAAAAGAATGAAGTATTCAGATTAGTAGAATGCAGGGAATTGTTCATGTAGGCTAACCACAACCTCGTAAGGCCAGTCTCTATAGACACTACATGGATTTAGGATCATAGGATCATAGAATCACAGAATCTTCTGGTTGGAAAAGACTTTTGAGATCATCGAGTCCAACCGCACCCATCATCCACTAAACCATGTCCCTCAAAAACTCATCTATCCTTTTTTTTAAACACCTCCAGGGATGGTGACTCAAACGCCTCCCTGGGCAGCTGTGCCAGTGCCTGACCACCCTCTCAGTAAAGAAATTCTTCCTAATATGCAGTCTGAACCTCCCCGAAGATGAGCTGCCCTACTAAAGCAGGCTTCCCTTCTCTCTCTTTTTGTGTGTGTTTCGTTCTCTCAGCTTCTGAACACAGGTGGCCAAATGGACATGGCTCATAAGCAGTTTGGAGAAAAGTCCGGACAACTCTTAAATGCTTGAGGTTATGCTGGAGCTGAGGCCATAGGGCAATCCAGACCTTGGGGTAGGGAGGAAGCTACAGACTCCAGCACTGGCCTTTCATGTTCCTCTTCAATCCCACGATGAAGCAACCCTACCCTTGGCCAGAACAACTTCTTTCCTCCTGGAATCAGCCCTCATGTTTCCCTTTTCCTTGGATCTCCTATGTATGTTTACTTTATGATTCTTGATCATGCAAATATGCTCTACGGCTCCTATTGGCAGGAAGACTGATTACTCTGGAGTTATTTAAGAAATTGTGCTAAAATTACCAGGGAGATGCCCTTCAGAATGAGATACAATGTTTTAAAGGTATTTTTAATATTTTAATTTAAATTAAAAGGGGTTCCCGATGGCATTAGAGTTAAGCACCAAAATATCTTTAAATCTGTGGTTCCTAATCTGTGCTGAATATGCATTACTACCTTAGGCAAAACAAGACACCTGAAGGTTTAATATTTGATCTAAGCCCTCAGCTGACATCTATCAGAGCTGGTCAGGTGCCCATTCTCTTTTTTTTCTGCAAGAAAGCTATTTATACATTCTAAAACACATATTTTAATTATTTTTCTCTAATGAAAGCATCAAATTGTCAACTATTACATGTTATTTCACTTTCCTCTCTGACTTATTCACTTTTAGCGTGTGTTTGTCTTAGTGAGCAAAGAAAGAGAGCTGGGACATAACAGCCAACGTAAAAGAGCAATTCTTTGGGTTTTTTTCAGTATGCAATGACTTGCTTGGTGTCCTGGAAATTTATGTCCATGACAGCCTTTTTGAATGGCCTATTTGCCATTTTCAGTTTGCTCTACCTGTGTTTGCATATGTGTGAGTGAGCGTGCGTGTGCGCCGATGGGTGGGTGTGCCTGCAGAACAGTTCCCATTGATGAGAAAGGTGAGGAGGAGATGTTCAGGAGATGTTATGAAAGACTTAGAAGGAAATAGCATGGGTGGCTGCCAGAGTGTATTAATTATTAATTTTTATAGCTTAGAAGTTTTTAGAAGCCCAGCTGTTCAGGGCATATGTTTGTACAGGTACGTGTATGCGTACATACGTGTGTGTACGTGTGTAAATATAAAGGTTAATGACTCACGCTCTGTTTAGTCAATGAATGAGTAAAAGTGCCCAGGCTTAAAGCAACAACTAGCAGACATGCCTGAGAATATCCAGCCTGGTAATCATCACCCAGAACCCATCAACAGTGAAATTTCACTTCCTTGAGAGTTTCTGATGGCCTTGATAATATTGTTGCAGTTTATAGGACCCTTTAAGTGACAAAGAGAGGTATTTTTTTTTATTTTTACAAAAGTATCATGCATATTTACAGGTGAATGATAACACTTAAGACAGAGGATTCTTTTATTCCAGGAGGAGCCATGTAGCTGGTTTGAAATGGTAGAAGTATGGTATTCCCGTAAATGGCCTGTATTTAAGGGAACAGTTGCAAAACTAGCCAACATCCAACCTGGCATGAGAGTTCATTTTGTATTAATTTCTGAATAACTTATGTAAAAATTTCATATGGACAAACCACCCTAACACAAACAAGTAGAGAGAGACAAAGTTTTGGGGTTTTTTGAAAAAAAAAGAGCATTAAGACACTACAGCTGAGCACAAAAAGTGTTCTGATTTTTGTAATGAATTATTTCTTTGCAAAAATGAAACTCCTTTTGTTTGATTTTCATCCCTTCTTCAGTAGCAAGACCTTTTTGCTAACAAGCCAGAAGGCCTAGGTCTGGCTCTTTTCTCTAAGTGGATTTGCACACGGACCTCCAGCCCAACAAGCAGCGTGCTTGAATGCTCTGAAATAAGTTGTGTTCTTAGATTCCCTAGCTCAAGCTTTCCTATCTATATGGAACCCTGAAACATGCACTGAACTTTGTATTTGAAACTGTGAATAAGCTCCTTTAAAAACACCCAGGAGTTTATTCTCTCTGTACAAATGAGTATTTAAGAATTTTCTTTCTTCTTAGTGGAAAAGGTTCAAATATATTCAGATGGAGTAGGAAATCTCAGATTACCACATCTTGGATGTCTGAAAAAGTATTGATAAATTTCTTTCACGTGCTATTTATAATCAATACTTACATCTACCCTTTCTTTTCCATTACCTCATTGTTTCCTTTAATTACCTTACTTGGAAAAAGTTTCATTTTTTCTAAGGTTTTGGCTTTTCTTCTTTCACTTGTTCATTTCAACCAGAAAAATGCTTTTATTTGTTCATGTCACAGCGTTCCCCAGCTTTTGATCTCAAAAACTTGGTTGCACCTGTTATACTTTCCTTTCTTAAAACTGCAGCGAGCCAGTGTTCGTTGCTGGCCAGATCATGTGGTCCCTGACAGAAAAAACTTGAGCAAGTAGCTTTCAGAAGTGGCTGCAGAGAGTGAACAGAAAGGACTCATCCTCAAAGTTGTGATTTCCTGACTTGCAGAATGAGCAGAAGCCAGACTAAGAGAATTTCAAAAATTCCCTGGCGTTTTATAGCAAAAGAACTTTTGGAATTTTAAGATTGTGTGTATGTGTATATATATATATATATATATATATATATGGAGATTTTCAGTAGTCAGCAAATTCCATATAAGTTTAGGTTTCTTTCCAGGTTTAATCAGGGGTTAAAGCTAAGACTTGTACAATTCTAGTGTGAAAGGTTCATGCAAAAGGAATCAGGGCAAAGAGAACTGCAGATTCTGCTCTGGCAGACTTAGCTGAGCCTGGAAAACCAAGGAAGGCACAGACAGAGGGTTTGCATCTGAGAAGGCCCACTAGCACTGCAAATGTAGAAACTGAGCACTGAGCTTGTATAGGAGTGGTTAGAATTTTAGTCCATTTGTAATCTACCGGCTACTGTTTACAGGAGTATTAGGTATGGTTACACCTGCAAATGTTAGAGGACAGTATGTTCCTATCAAATTACATTGTAGATTATAGGTCCAAAACTTGGCTGATCAGACCACTGAAGTCCAGGTGGCTGAGTTTTGTTCTGGTTGTACATATAATATACACAACATAGAATCATAGAATCATTGAATGGTTTGGGTTGGAAGGGACCTTAAAGATCATCCAGCTCCAACCCACCTGCCATGGGCAGGCATGCTTCCCACCACACAAGGCTGATCAAGGCCCCATCCAACCTGGCCTTCAATAGTTTCAGGAACGGGGCATCCACAGCTTCCCTGGGCAACATGTGTCAGTGTCTCACCACCCTCATCAGGAAGAATTTCTTCCTAATATCTAACCGAAATCTTACCCCTTCCGATTTCAAGCCATTCCCCCTCATCCTGTCACTACAAGCCCGTGTAAAAAGTCCCTCCCTGTTTTTACTTTAGCCCCCTCAGGTACTGGAAGGCTGCTCTAATGTCTCCCCGGAGCCTTCTCTTCTTCAGGCTGAACAAGCCCAACCTTCTCAGCTTCTCCTCAGAGCAGAGGTTCTCCAGCCCTCTTATCATTTTATGTTACTTCTCTGGACTTGCTCCAATAGTTCCATATCCTTCTTACGCTGGGGATTCCAGAACCAGACACAGTGCTATGGGTGGGATCTCACAACAATGGAGTAGAGGAGGAGAATCTCCTCATCCTGCTGGCCACGCTTGTGATGCAGCCCAGGATTCTGTTGGTCTTCTGCGCTGCAAATTTATATTGCCAGGTCACAATAAGCTTCTTATTATTCAGTAGCCCCAAATCCTTCTCCGCAGGTTTGCTCTCAATCATGTCAAAAACATCCAGATCTTCTACTCTCTTCAACTCTCTTCATTTTGGTACTCTCACCTTCAAGGGTAAGGTCAGCAGCAAACCAAGGATCAGTGAAGATGAAAATTCAACTTTAGCTTGTGTTTGTCTGTGTAAGTATGTGTTTGTAAAGATGATAGAACAGACAGCACTATTGTGAAAATAAACACCTGCTCTGCCAAAATCTGGGGTGGTTGAGGCCAGAGGTTTATTGAGAGCTAGAGAATAGTGCTGTGGGGCATATGCCCAACATGGTGCAGAGGGAAAAAAACGTTCCTCACCTAAACAGTTTTCCTCAAACTTCTTTCCACACATAACTGCCAAGACATGTCAGGGCTGAACAGTAGCATTGTAGCTGATGTCATTACACAAGTGTTCGAAATCTGAATGATGTAATACCAAACACGCACCACGTGTGGGTAGAACCTGCTGAATCCCCACTCATGAAGGCCTCCAAGCAAGTGACAGTACCCTTGGAAGGAGGGAAGCGCCTTACACCTTGTAGGGTCATAAATAAATAAATTCTGTCCACATGTTTTATCAAGTAAAACTTAAAAAACTGTTGGGAAAATTTCTTCAGTATTCCTAAATGTGTAGATTGAGGATGTTGGGGGCTTGGGAAGTCTACCCAGTCCATACACTATATGTATTTGTAAAGTACTGACTAGATGTCTGGAAAAGCATGGACCACCTCAGGTTTTGACAGCAGTACAACTCCCTCTTCAAGTTGCTTTGTGTTACCATTATGCATACTATTTACACAGCTGCTAGCAACATCTGGCCACCTCCAGACACCTGGTGGTGTGAGCCATACATGTTTGTTGATGTGTAATTCCTTGACTCTCAGCAGCTGCTTGCCCTTCTCCCACCCCTTCCTCTCAGGGCACTTTTTACTTGAAAAGCATCATCTGTCTGGGGCAGACTTTCGCCATCTCGGCACCAGAGACTCGTTGAATCATGTCAATCCTACTGCCAGCTGTAGAGCAGCCTGTTTCTCTGTATAGACCCCTCAACCCTATGGCCAAGTACTCACATACATTTCCAGTTTCCCTTAGTTCTTATTTAGCCAGCTGCAAAGCAAAAAAAAAAAAAATCACTTTGGTCCCTGAAGCATGTAAAAATTTAAATGCCCACCAAAATATGTCTCTAATTGAAAAACAGCTGGGAGAAGTTTGTGTACTTTTTACAAATAGTAGTTAACATTCATAAATAAAGTTTAAAACAATTCCGTGACTAGGTTTGGGGTAGCAGTTCTGAGGTAGATGAGAAAAGAAGGGTAGAAACATGAAGCAATGTACTAAACTCGGTTTCTGTACCAAAAATTTTGATGGCAGTAAATGCTGTATTTCTCTTTCAAAAATATCATAACGAATGTGCATGTGATCAAAACCAGAGGAACTTGTTCTTCAGTAACTACTAAATCAACTGGAGCAGTAATCAAAACTAGAATTACAAAACATTGCGATGAATGTAATATAACAGAGGCAAATAAGGTCTGCCATTGTTAAGAAAATGTTTATGAGAGTCTCAGCACAACAGATTCCAACAAATGAGTCTGACAAAACCCTGCAAGAATTCCATTTTCTGTGAAAACCTGATGTTTGGACAACTTGGGTCCTTTCAAATTTTTGCTGAAATGCCAGAAACTCCTATTAGGTGTGAAATCTGAGCACATATCAATGGCCTTCAGCACTCAAAGCCTTTAACCTCAGCACTCTTCATCCCAGGAAAGAAGCCCAACTCTACAGCACTGATATTCTTTTTCCCTCCCTCCCTCATTCTCTCATTCTCTCATTCTCTCTCTGTCTCACATACACACAGACACTTATTTTGACACAATTTTATATGATCTTAACATACCTACAAAAGTTGCCACTGAATATTTATTTAGAAAGGAAGGACATTTGAAATGAAAGTTGAATTCCAAATTAAAAATGTTTTGCTGAAAATTTCCAAAACTTCCTGAATAAAAAAGCACGTAGTGCTGAGATTCAAAGTGCTTTTATTAAAGCCTATTACAAAATCTTTATAATTGTAGCTATGTATAAAAAATAATGTTATCTATTTTGGATTAAACAGAGTTTCTAGGGATTGCTGGAATCAAAAGTGACTGCAGGAAAAACATTTTTTTAACCATCTGAACTGTAATGATGATCTCTGCTTGCAATGTAGCATCAGTAATAGAAATCAAATGGTGCTAGGACAGACAAGAAGAGGGAGAAAAATATGGTTATGTAAACTGAGAGCATGCCAAATGATGGTGGTCACATCTAAGAACAACAAAGCAACAGAAACCAAAACCTGAACTGAAGTTTCATGGCAATGGACTAAAATGACGAGAATTATGCAGAATCCTCTACATCATGAGAGCGTGAGATAGTTCATTCTAGGACGAAGACAAGTAACGGACTAAAAGACAGAAATGAAATCTTGGAAATTTAAATAGAAAGAGAATGTAAATTTGGGGATTCCTTTTATGGGTCTCATAATCAAGAGAAAGGAAATTGTGAAACTGGGAAAAAAGCCATTTAAACATGGTTTAAAGAAAATACGGTTTATGCAAAGTATAATTTTCTATTAGCTCTAATTGCTAGAAGAAAACTGAAGCTAAAGGCTTAGCAGGATTTGAAAAGTGATTAGACTTTTATAGAGATAATAAGAACATTCACTGTTAATTAGACAGGTTAAGAAATGTACAGGATATACCCGTGGTATAAGAGAACTACCAGTTAGTGCAAGTTAGGTAGATATTTTCCCATGGTTAAATTATTCTGCACCTGTAAATTCTGGGGTTTCTTTCACCTTTTGGTGAATCATTTGTTGTCAGACTCAGGGTAGCAAACCAGTCTGTGGATCAGTGCTGTGTTGTCAAATAGTATTTCCCATCCCATAAACACAGTAAGGTTAGAGAACTATATCTGCTTAATTCTAAGTCCTGGATCCAGATCTGGGAGAGATGAAAACCTGTATAATATCAATATTTTTCTCTGCCCAGGTACATTTCTTCAGACAATGCGCAGAGTTGTTGAGACCCTCATGATCCTGAAAGCTTATTGCTCTCTACAGAGCTTGAACAAAACTGGCTGATGCCTTCCTAGAAAAGTCTGTTAGGATCAGCATGGGCTGCTTTGTCTAAGAAAAGCTATCAAAGACAACAGGTATCTAAGATTGAGCAAGATAAGCTCTAGGACAGATCACAGCTGGGACTGATGGATGTGCTCTCTGGCAGCAGAATTGATGACAACTCAGGAGACACTTGCAGTTCACCAAGTGTCTCGTGAGGTCTTGGGTTTTTAGGCCCCCTTTCAGCCCAAAAACCTCTTCTCTGCAAAAGCAGGAAAGAAGAAAAACAATATTTTCCTGCTCCTCATCTCACAGCAGAGCAGGGGTCTGGCTGTAGCACTTAACCTGGAACTGGGGGCTGGGAAGAATTTGCTGATCTCTTAACAGACATATTTTCAGAGATGAACTGAATCATTTAAAAAGGATGAGAAAGTTGTAGCTCTCAGCCTGACCCACACTGAAATATGGATTTCTCTACATCTGTGTTAGTAGCTTCTTTTAGCTTTTCAGGGAAACATACCAGTAGAGAAGATCATTTATTCATTGACCTCATTTGAATAGCATTTGCAGCTTTTTTACCATCCAAAAAAAGTGCTGCTGTTATCACAGTACTGACCAACCGACCTACTCTCAATAACGGTGGGATGCTGATCTGTTAAGGGGAGTGAAAGAATTTGTCTTTTAAAAGAGGTTGGGAAATTATATTAGAAAGTGTATAAAAAAAAAGGTAAAATAAAATGGCTATCCTTGCTAAGCCTGTTTACATCCAACATTGTCTAGTAGATTAAAATAACTATACAGGAAAACTGTGTCTTTTGTGGGTCTTTCTGTGGGTCTGATTAAACAATTGAACGTTAGATATGGTTCTCTACTGGCTGTTTTATCAGCAGTCTGACCTCCCATGTTTTTAGGATTGTTCTTAGAAGATTATATAAGATGTGAAAAATTCAGTCTGTATTTTCTGAGAAGTTCTGCTTATTCAATATTTCATGTTTCTTTTGTGGCCAAGCCTAGAGGCGGTAACAGAGAGCACTGTCTTCTGCAGTCTCCGAAAGAAGAGATTTTCTATTCTAAAGGTCTTATTTAACTAAGATTTCTAATAAAGTCTTTTATCTGTAAAAGTAATGCTTGACCTGAAAATTACTTCAATTCTTACAATAAGTTTTAAAAGTCTACTTTCCTGGCTTATAAAATTAAAAAATGAACTCTGTTGATCCCAAATTTCAATGTAATATCATTCTTAATTGTCATAATAATTGGATACAATGTTGTAAATAACCTTTACAGCTTCAAATGTGTGGATACACAGACAAAATATGTGTGGTTTAACTGGACTAACATAAAATGACAATTTTTTTTTTCATATCTGACTGATACCTGCATAACCTATGAAAAGTCAAACAACTAATATAGACATTTCCATTTAGAGTAAGGCTTAAAATCTACAAAGGAAAATATTACATAATTAAATGATGGAAAAGTAATTGTGATGTTTCTCTGCACATTTCCACAATAATATAAAATATTTAAAAAACTCTTTTATTCTTTCCTGAACACATCTAATTGATGGACTTGTTTTACTGCTGTTTTTAAGAAATTATTGAAATTTTTGTAGAATCAAAGAATACCAGGTTGGAAGGGCCCTCAAGGACCATCTAGTCCAACCTTTCTAGGCAAAATTACAGTCTAGACAAAATGGCCCAGTACCCTGTTCAGCTGAATTTTAAAAACGTCCAACGTTGGGGAATTCACCACTTCCTTGGGGAAAGCATTCCAATAGCTGTTTGTTCACTTAGTGAAAAATTTTCCTCTTATTTCCAATCAGAATCTCCCCACGAGTAACTCGTATCCATTACACCTTGTCTTTTCTATGCAAACAACTCCTTGTAAAAAGACAGTCTCTGTCATCTTTGTAGTCACCCTTTAACTGCTGGAACATGGTGATGAGGGCTCCCCCAAGCCTTCTTTTTGCAAGGTTGAACAAACCCTCTTGTCTCAGCCTTTCCCCATATGCCAGGCTTCCCAGTCCTTTGATCATCTTTGTGGCCCTTCTCTGAAGCTTCTTCAGCCTATCCAAATATTTTTTGTATGGTGGGGAGCAAAACTGAACACAGAATTTTGGGACGTACATGTATGAACATTCATGGCTATTTTTAGGAATGTGTGCTTTTTCAACTGAAATCCAATATGCCACAATATAAAAAACTTCAGACATGTATTTTTCTTACTTGTGTATTTTCAACAATTTTCATTGTGTCTGTACAATTTATATGTTTCTAGTAAACAATAACATGTTTTGCAAGAGGCAGAGATTTAAATACCAGCCCTGTGCAATAGAATACAGAAATGTTTTTAAGATTAAATTACAGTTGCTATGGTTAAGTAATGTCAGATCCCCTCATTTTTACTTAGAAGTAATTGAAATAGGGTCAAATGGAAAGAGATACTAGTCATTGGAGGTGGTGTTTTTTTATACAACAGCAGCTATCTACAACCACAATACCTTCTTAAGGAGCAGCTCTTTAGATATTGGTATTAAATTACTTCCTACAAGAAGATTTTTACCTGTTTGTTTTTTGAAAAAAAATGCTAGCAATGTTACTGGTCACTTTTAATGCTGGAGAAACCTGTTGATAATACCAGGTTAGTCCGTGATATTGTCAGTGAGAGAAAAATGAAATATGTTCATGTTCATTAAACAATCAGTTGAGGTAATGCAAAAAAAATCCTCTGCCCCAGTTCTGATTTCAATTACACTGTGTGAAATCAGACTGATTCTGGAATTAGTCCTCAAATAATTCAAGGAAGTTCGGAATCAATATTACAGCCTTTGGAGAAAAAAATCTGCCCAAACATTGTTCTGTCACTCAGCTGTAATGTTTCAAGTTGTTTTTCTGAGTCTAAATAAATTCTTTTAAATCTCCTTGAAAATGCTTTTGAGATTAAAGGAATAAAGTTTATATTGTCATTGTCACTTTATACAATACTCAAGCCATTTGATTGTTCCTATTGCTCAAGTTACAACAAACTTAAAGAAATGTCATACTTTGTGAGGAGTTTGAATGATATCACTGTATAAAACAGCGCTCACCATCAGGGAATTAATCAGAGTTTTTATAAAGAGGTTTTGATTATTTTCTACAATATATATTAATGTTTTTAGTTATTTAAAATGGATTTTAACTTTTATCTTTTAAACATTTTTTTAAATTTCTTTGAACATTTCTTTTGTTTATATACTCTATTCTCATGTCTTCTCTTTAGTGTTCATTACCCAAATTCAGGCTTACGATCTTCCGTTGAGCTGGGGAAGCTGAAAGGAGAGGAAAAGGTCCAGAGAAGGGAGGGAGCAGCAGCAACTCCGCAGAGTGTAGTCACATGTTAACGTTGGATAAATTTTTCTGTGTTTTGAATGGTTTATGAACCAAAGGTGTAGAGATAGACAATAACTTCCCAAATTATTTGCATTTCTCTTTATAAAGGTCTGGCTATAATCAATATTAATTATACAAGACCCTTTTTCTATGCATAAGGTTCTCTGTTTTCATAAATGTGGTGCTTTCCATTAATTCCATTGTCCTCTCTTTGGTTTTCAAATCTGGGCACCTTACTTTGTCTCCCACAGAAACAAACGCCAAGGAAGCTCTCAGTCTCCATGAGTACATTTGAGCTCCTTTCCTGCTGGCAATAAGTCCTCTCTCAGAAGCAAAAGCTGATCAACTGATTAGGTAAAGTACAACTTAGAATCAGAGAATAGATTAGGTTGGAAGAGACCTTGAAGATCATCCAGTTCCAACGCACCTGCCATGTGCAGGGACACTTCCCACCAGACCAGGCTGCTCGAGACCCCATCCAACTTGGCCTTGAAGACTTCCAGCAAGGCGGTATCCACAAATTTCCCTGGGCAACCTGTGCCAATGTTTCACCACTGTAATCATTAAAAAGTTGCTGCCTTGCTGCAGATTAATCCTCACTCACACTGTTAGCACAGCTGGCCCAAGCTCCACCGTGCAGTGCTGGTTGTGAGGCTCTGCCTTGCTGTGTTGCAGGCAATGGGCACTTTGGCAGCTGTGGTCCTAGAAATAAAGGAGGTAAAGTTCATAGAATCATAGAATTGTTGGGTTGGAAAAGACCTTTGAGACCATCAAGTCCAACCACACCTGTCTACTACCAAACCCAAATACTAAACCTGCCATGTGGAAACCTCCAAGTTCTTCCTCCAGCAACATCTGCCTTTCCATTCTTGTGCACATGTTATGCTATCTTTTAATATGATAGAAAACAAGTCTGTTTGCAGGGTGCTACCCATACTCCTCGTTATTTTCAACAACAATTTTATGTGTCTCAGCTCTGATGATGATTACCCTGATAAAGGTGATGGTGATAGGCATGAGGGTGTTCATGAAAGCATAGTGAGAGGTAATTCAGGATACACTATTTCCTAGTAGTTTGAAGTGAGTTATTTCTTTCGTTGCATGACTTCTTTATTACTCTACATATTGTGTGAACATAAACTCTTTCATGTCTGGTTACTTTGTTCATCGTGTGACTGTTAATATACTTACACAATTTCTTAATTAAGAATTGCAAAATCTTTACTGCTTCATCTCCCTTGGTCCTGTCTCAAAATTAACCTGATGAAAAAAAATGCTTCCACACAAGCTATGTGCTGTACAAGGACTTAAATAACCAAGGTGGCTCTGTTGCACGCTCCCTGCAGACTTGCTAAAGCAAAAAAGTTGAATACATCCTCGTTTGCCTGAAATCTTCTGTTTGCCATGGAAACTGTTTTGCTTGTTGCTTCAGGGTACCAGTACTGATACTTGGAATTCACAGGACAGTTTTTTATTAGAAGAAGCAGTTAATTGTGGATCAAGAATTTCATTAGTATAGTCTTTAAAAAAGTAACACTAAAAATAAATAAATTCAAATTTCTTTACTTCTGAACACTGTAATACTAAGGAGGAGGCAACTTCCATTTTCAGGAATTCAGACATAACCTTTTGGTCTGTAGTTTCCCCCCAAAAAACATTATTTTTCAAAAAAAACCCACTACCTGAAGGCAACACACACTGCTGGATTTCTCTTTTCCTCCTGGTGTTGTACTCACTTTCTGACTGTCTCAAAACCAGCTGCAAAATATATCAATACTACCAGATCCTGTTTCTGCAAGCCCCGGGGAAACCTATCAATTCACATAGTTTTGGTTTCGCTGTTGCTTTATTGGATGTTATCTACAGCTGCCACTGACCAAAGGGATGTTTAATTACTGCTTCATTATATTGACTGAAAGATGTTTACTCTATGCATTACCTTTAAGCACACCTATACCTGTAGATTTTGCCATCTTTCATCTGAATGTAAGTCTGTTCTCCCAGTGCACAAGGTGCTGTACATTAGTCCAGAAGGCAGGAGCTACCCTGCACATTGGACCACCGGTTCTGGAAGATCATAATATCATAGAATGGTCTGGGTTGGAAGGGACCTTAAAGATCATCCAGTTCCAACACCCGCTGTCATGGGCAGGGGCACTTTCCACTGATCACCTCCCAGGCTGATCAAGGCCCCATCCAACCTGGCCTTCAACACTTCCAGGGAGGAGGCATCTACAACTTCCTTGGGAACTGGTGTCAGTGTCTCACCACCCTCATCAAGAAGAACTTTTTCCTAATGCCTGATCTAAATCTTCTCCTTTCCAATTTTAAGCCACTCCCCTCATCCTATCTCCCAGGTAAAATCATGGAGCAGATAATCCTGGGTGAAATCATGTGGCACCTGCAGAATGGTCAAGAGATGAGGCCCAGCCAGCATGGGTTTAGGAGGGGTAGGTCCTGCCTGACCAACCTGATCTCCTTTTACGACCATGTGACTCGCCTGGTGGATGAGAGGAAGGCTGTGGATGTGGTATACCTGGACTTTAGCAAGGCCTTTGACACTGTCTCCCACAGCAGACTCCTAGAGAAGCTGGCAGCCCGTGGCTTAGATGGGAGCACTCTGTGCTGGGTTAGGAATTGGCTGGATGGCCGAACCCAAAGAGTGGTGGTGAATGGTGTCTCATCCAGTTGGCGGCCGGTCACCAGTGGTGTCCCCCAGGGATCGGTGTTGGGTCCCGTCCTGTTTAATATCTTTATTGATGATCTGGATGAGGGGATTGAGTCCATCATCAGCAAGTTTGCAGATGATACCAAGCTGGGAGGAAGGGTTGATCTGCTAGAGGGTAGGATGGCCCTACAGAGGGACCTGGACAGATTGGAGACATGGGCTGATTCTAATGGGATGATGTTTAATAAGTCCAAATGTCGAGTACTTAATTTTGGACACAACAATCCCATGCAGAGCTACAGACTGGGGACAGAGTGGTTGGAGAGTAGTCAGGCAGAAAAGGACCTGGGAGTGCTGGTTGACAGGAAGCTCAATATGAGCCAGCAGTGTGCCCAGGTGGCCAAGAAGGCCAATGGCATTCTGGCCTGCATCAGGAATAGTGTGGTGAGCAGGACCAGAGAAGTTATCGTCCCCCTGTACTCGGCACTGGTCAGGCCTCACCTTGAATATTGTGCCCAGTTCTGGGCCCCCCAGTTTGGGAAAGATGTTAGGATACTGGAATGTGTTCAGAGCAGGGCAACGAAGATGGTGAAGGGGCTGGAGCACAAGCCCTATGAGGAGCGACTGAGGGAATTGGGGCTGTTTAGTCTGAAGAAGAGGAGGCTCAGGGGAGACCTCATTGCTCTCTACAACTACCTAAAAGGAGGTTGTAGTCGGGCAGGGATTGGTCTCTTCTCTCGGGTGACCAGTGACAGAACTAGAGGGCATGGACTTAAGCTTCGTCAGGGAAAGTTTAGACTTGATGTGAGGAAAAAGTTCTTCACTGAAAGGGTAATTGATCATTGGAATGGGCTTCCCAGGGAGGTGGTGGAGTCGCCGACCCTGGAGGTGTTTAAGGGGAGACTGGATGAGGCACTGAGTGCCATGGTTTAGATGATGGTTGGTGTTAATGTTGGTGTTGGTGTTAGTGTTGGGTTATAGGTTGGACTTGATGATCTCAGAGGTCCTTTCCAACCTTATGATACTGTGATACTACACACCCTTGTAAAAAGTCCTGACCAGCTTTCCTGCAGCCTCTTCAGGTACTGGAAGGCCACTTTAATGTCTCCCCAGAGCTTTCTCTCCTCCAGGCTGAACTACTCCAACTCTCTCACCTGTCCTCATAGCAGAGGTGCTCCAGCCCTCTGATCATTTTCCTGGCTCTCCTCTGGACCTATTCCACGAGTTCCATATGCTTCTTAGGTTGGAGGTTCCAGAACTGGACACAGTACTCCAGGTGGGTTCTCACAAGAATGGAGTAGAGGGAGAATCTCCTCCCTCGCCCTGCTGACCACACTTCATTTCATAGAATCACAGAATCACAAATCTTCCAGTTGGAAAAGACCTTTGAGATCATCGAGTCCAACCGTATGTATCTTCTGTGAAACCATGTCCTTCAAAAACTCATCTACCCATATTTTAAACACCTTCAGGGATGGTGACTCAACCACCTCCCTGGGCAGCTGTTCCAGTGCCTGACCACCCTTTCAGTAAAGAAATTCTTCCTAATATCTAGTCTGAACCTCCCCTGGCGCAACTTATGACCATTTCCCCTTGTCCTATCACCTGTCACTTGTGAGATCAACACTCACTCTGTCACACCCTCCTTTCAGGCAGTTGTAGACAGTGAGAAGGTCTCCTCTCAGCCTCCTCTTCTCCAAGCTAAACAATCCAAGTTCCCTCAGCTGTTCCTTCTAGGACTTGTTCTCCAGTCCCTTCACCAACCTTTTGCCCTTCTCTGGATGCGCCCCAACACCTCAATGTCCTTCTTTGTAATGAGGGGCCCAGAACTGAACACAGTACTCAAAGTGTGGCCTCACCAGTGCCGAATACAGGGGCAAAATCACTGCCCTGGTCCTGCTGGCCACGCTGTGTCTGATACAGGCCAAGATCTCATTGACCTTCTTGGTCACGTGGGCACACTGCTGGCTCATATTCAGCCAGTTGTCAACCAACACCCCAGGTCCTTCTCCTCCAGGCAGCTCTCCATCCAGTCTTCCCCAAGCCTGTAACACTGCATGGGGTTGTTGTGTCCCAGATGCAGGACTCAGCATTTAGTCTTGTTAAACCTCATCCCATTGGTCTCAGCCCAATGTTCAGATCCCTCTGCAGCACCTCTCTTCCTTCAAGCAGATCAACACTGCCACCCAGCTTAGTGTCATCTGCAAACTTGCTAAGGGTGTATATTGATGTATGTTGGCCTTCTGGGCTGTGAGTGCAAATTGCTGGCTCATGTTGAGCTTCTCATCAATCAATACCTCCAAGTCCTTTTCTGCAGTGCTGCTCTCAATCACATTGTTCCCCATCCTTTATTGAAACCATGGATTATCCTGACTGAGATGTAGAACCTTGCACCTGGCCTTGTTGAACCTCATGATGTTCACACAGACCCACTTCTCCAGCTTGTACTGCTCCCTCTGCCTCATATGCACATATTGAGGGAAAAGAGAGTCTTTGATGTGACGTTATAGCCTGGGAGTTTCCTCACAAGGGAAGGACGAGGAGCAGGTCCTCACGAGTGAAGGACAAGGAGCAGACACCGATCTCTTCTCCCTGGTGAACAATGATACAAGAAGATTGTGAAGGGTGTAGAGGGGAAGCCATATGAGGAGCTACTGAAGTCACCTGGTCTGTTCAGCCTGGAGAAGATACTGAATGGGGACTCATAGCTGTTTGCTGCTTCCTCACAAAGGAAGGAGGAAGAACAGACACTGATCTCTTCTATCTGGTCACCAATGATAGGACCCAAGGGAATGGCAGGAAGATGCATGAGGGTAGGTTTTGGTTAGATATTAGGAAAAGGTTCTTCGCTCAGAGAGCGGTGGAGCACTGGAACAACTCCCCAGGGAAGCAGTCAGGTGCTGAGCTTGACAATATTCAGGAAGCGTTTGGACAATGCCCTCAGTCACAGTGTCTGAATGTTGGGATTGTCTTTACAGGGACAGGAGATAGAGTCAATGATTCTTGTGGATCCCTTCCAACTCAGGCCATTCTATGATTCTATATATTTGAGATCATTTTTGCATCTTAATAGAATCATCCAACTGATCATGGAAGAGGCTGACCGGTTCATTTGGATAGAAGATAAAATGTGCCTGAGTTCATGTGGGCCTTTGTGGTGAGGCAGATGGGAATCAAATGCTGGAATCAAATCAGACTCAGTGAACCTGTACATTAAACCCTTGCGTTTTGCTTCAATAAGTTGCTAGGCATACTAAGTTAATACTTGCTTTGTGCCATAGGGTTAGAAATATTTCATTTTTTGCTCTGAACTGCAAAGAAAAGTCACTCTCAAAGCTTTCAGGTATAGAACAAAGTCTAAATGCCCATACAAAGGGAGAAGGGATTTACAGAAGGGATGAGGCAAACCCTTAGACGCCTCACCTCTCCATGATCAGTCACCTTTTATTCTCAAGTGTGGCAGAAACAATTTCCCACACTTACTCTGATGTAACATTTGCTGAAGACAATGAAATTATTTTGATTTCAGGCCTGAAGAAGCCATACTTTTCCAAAAGGCTGTGTTTTTTTTTTACTGGCTGGTTTAATAAAAGGTATTACATATTCCTACAAGGTTTATCAAATGTACCTTTTGGCCGTTCCTTCTTTAGCAATACAATTAAAGCTATGATTGGCTTTTAGAAACACAGAATTAAGGACCTGTGCCTACTAACAAGTGCTCCTCTTGGATTTAAGCATCTGAATGTCCCTAAGAACAGCTGGGATAGAAATGCAATAAGTGCAAGACAAACGATGTGTAAATGAACAAATAGAAAATCCTAGAGGAGCTCCTTAGCTGCAAAATGAATTCCTCAAAAGATTGTTCTAGATATTAGATCTTGTCTTAAGTAGGCACTAGGAATTGCAGAATTACATTCTCATTACATTCTGTAACAGGTCTAGAGGAGAGACACAAAGATGTTCAGGGGGCTAGAGCACCTCTGCTACGAGGACAGCCTGAGAGAGATGGGGTTTTTCAGCCTGGAGAAGAGAAGGCTCCAGAGACACCTTAGAGCAGCATTCCAGTGCCTGTACGGGGCTACAAGAAAGCTGGGGAGTGACTTTTTACAAGGGCATGTAGTGATAGGATGAGGGGGAATGGCTTTAAATTAGAAGGGGAAAGACTTAAATTAGACATTACGTGGAAATTCTTCCTGATGAGGGTGGTGAGACACTGGCACAAGTTGCCCAGAGAAGTTGTGGATGCCCCCTCCCTGTAAGTGTTTAAGGCCAGGTTGGATGGGGCCTTAATCAGCCTGGTGTGGTGGGAGGTGTCCCTGCCCATGGCACGGGGGTGGATCTGGGTGGTCTTTAAGGTCCCTTCCGACCCAAACCAGTCTATGATTCTATAAATCCTTTTCAGCACAAAAACTTCTGGTAGTCTAGCAGCAAAATGTGCTACGGAACAGACATATGAATTTGTATAGGAAGGAATATGAAAAGAAATATTCAATCTTAGAAGACAGAGGTTTTAATTTTCCAGGTATTATTGAGATTATACAGCTATGGATGAGGACTCTTTTAACACTTCCCCTGTAAATTCTTTTCTGTAGATCATTGACTTCTGATTCATTCATTTGGTGCAAAACAGAATAATTACAGACTTTAAAAGCCTGTATCTTTACTACTGTGGGTGTTCTCTTCCCCTTCTTTTTCGTTACTATGCCAAATTGGTAAAAAGAATGATTTCTCAATTTATCTTTTAGCGCAGAGCTCATTATGGGCAAATATTAACCACTATTTCATAACTTTTAACAGATGCTTTATCTTCTGAGGCGTGAAAATATGTGTCTTAAGAACAGTGTCTTTCCTTTTTTCTGTAGGCACTATCACTGACATCCTGCTGCTTGGAGATCAGAAGGGCTTGGATTTATTCCTGCTTGACTAGTACAAGGGCAGACCTGCATAGAGACCGGCATACGTTTCCTTGAGAGAAGCTGGCAGCTTAAGCATAGTAGGAAGAGTAAAATTCCTGCTTATCACCTCTGTGTTCCATCAGTAGGGGAAAAAATGGGGCAAATAAGTGGTTCCTCAAAGCAGCATTTTGCAGGCTCTGCTGCAGTGCTGTGGAAAGAAGGAGGTGAGTGGGCAGGTGGTAGCACATGATGGCACCTTTGGCTTTCTGTACTGGGGATTGACTGGTAAGATAGCACAGGACATCAGGGAAGGCAGCTTACTGACAATACTGATAATCAGATGCAGAATATATCCTCTCTGTGGGTATTCTGCATCTTCCTAGCCCACTGAAAGGGAGATGCAATGCTGACTGCTCTGCAGCAATCGGATGATAGCCACTTGAGTTAGAGCTGCAACACCCTGCATTTCAACTGTGGGGCATAATGGAGGAGAACACAGCAGAACAGAGCCTCACTTCATCTATTTTCCTTTCTGATTCCCTTCTCTGACTGTTCCTCCTTTCCTCCTTTGCTTCCCACCCCTCTTACATCATTCCTGTGTGTCACAAAATCACAGAATGTTTTGGGTTGGAGGGGATCTTTAAAGATCATACAGTTCCAGGCCCCCTGCCATGGGCAGGGACACTGGCCACCAGATCAGGCTGCTCAAGACGCCATCCAACCTGGCCTTCGGTACTTCCAAGGAAGGGGCAGACACAACTTCCCTGAGCAACCTGTGTTGGTGCCTCACTACCCTCATCAGGAAGAATTTCTTCCTCAGGTCTAACCTAAATCTTCCCTGCTCCTTATGCTGAGTGGTTGTTGAGACTTTGTATAGGCAATCTTGGTAGTGTCTTTGTTACTGAGCTTGCCTAGGAATCCCTGCACATTTCATTATTTAGTGAAAAGTTTCAATGCCTTATATTAATTTTGAGTTGTGTAACACTACTGAATATTACTACTTTGCACTAGTTTAGAACCTTCATCAAGAGTTCTCCAACCATTTTCAGATTTTCTATCATTTCTACTCTTCCTAATACAGAGCTGGGTAAACTGAGGCATAAACATGCAATTTGTCCATTCCATGAAGTAATTTCACCGAGAACACTCTGGGGTCCAGGACTTATATCACCTGTCAAAGTGAAGTTGCTATGTGATAATAGTGCTACAAAATAGCCTTATCATCTCTTTTCATTCAGAACAGTCTGATGAAAAGCATGCAAATATTTGACTTGCATATTAATTGAATGGCCCTTAGGTAGCCAGGCTATCTAAGGACAGAAGCCATCTTTCTGGATTTGGGAAAGTCTGCTCACGTTCATATCCACCTGCATAAATTTGTCTTACTTCTTCAATACCACTGAAGCATGATGCCACCAAAGCTTTGTGCCAATATGTTTCCCCAGGATAAGGCTGCTTACAAGTCTTTTGCCATTCATGAAATTCTCTAAATATTCTCTGTCATGTGCAATATCTCAAAGGCATAGCAGTAAGAAAATGTGTGCTATTTTACAAGGTTGAGCTAAATGCATTTCTTTTGCCTTGTGCTTGAGATGAAAAGAAACCACGCAATTAAATAAGGAAGTCTGGGGTATGTTTTATGACATCGTATATGACCACAAAAGGGAGAGTGGTGATTGCCATTGGTGTGTGATATCCTTTAGTAACCTGACTCAGAGAATATCTCTGCATCCTAGAATGCCAACGTTTTATAAAGTCTGCAGGCACATCAATCTTCAATAAGAGAGCTCACCCCATTAAAGCATTTAAAATTAATTTTAATCCAGGGAATTCAGCTCCTGTCTTTAAACCTTTACAAACAAGTTTAAAGCTGCCATGTGCCATAAATTCATGGTGGTCTACAGAGATTTTTTTTATAAGCTGAAGAAACAATAACAATTACATGGGGGATTCATCAAGGCCCAGTTGGAGTGTACAGATAATACACTTAAAGAAGAGTTCTTTCTACCTTTTACAATGGCTACTGCATGTATAAATTCTACAGAAAAATATCACTGTGATAACGACTGTCCTTTAAGACAGCTGTGTTAGAATGAAAAGACAGAATTGCTCCTTTATCCATGCGACAGTAAAAGAGCAAAGTAAGTATCTGTCCCATAGCCAACACATTAAAATATAGGTGCAGTTGGCCATATACCAGGATGCTGAAATTTTTCCTGTTCTGTTGCAAAATATGAGGAAATATGCTGCTGCTTGACTTCATGTGCTTGTTCTTATGGAACTGTGCCAACAAATATTGCATGTTCGTGGCTTTGAGATGAAATAACACAGAATTTCAGCTCTTGTCCATTTAACTTCACACTAGCAAGACATTGTACCAACAATGGCCCATGCGTAGCCAATACCTAACTGACCACTCTTTGTCTTCCAGACTGTTACAGTTTTCTTCCTATTTGGCCTCTGTCTCCTCATGTAGTAAGGCAACACTCATTCCCACTTCCTCTTTGTCAACACACCATTATCGGTGCTAAGACTCTTCCCTGGAGCCCACACACGACACTGCTGCTTATTGAGCTGACCCCTGAGACCTCACTCTGTTGCTGTGCTCTTTGGCAGCAGTGCCCTGTTGCAGTCCCAAAGGCAGTGACCCCATTGCACCAGCAGGTCTCAGGTTGAAGAACCAACTGCTCGTGGGATGCTATTTGCCATCCTTTCAGGTTTGCTGATCCAGTTCCCTGCAAGGTTACACTCCAGCCTCAAAAAAGTGAAATGATCCAGGCTAATGCCCACACCACTCCCCCAATACTGCACTAAAAATAGTAGTGCTGTTTTTTAGAGCTCACTTCTTCAATCCTAGAAAGAAGCAGCTGGAGATGAAAGAAGATGGACATCTCTTAAATCTGCTTCCCAGGAGAAATCTTAAGTGAACCCTTATGCTCATTTATTTTCTGTTGGTATTTACACGCTGACTCCAGTCATAATTAAACTGGAAAATCCTTAGGGCAGACACTAACCTTTTGTTCTATGTTAATTAGCATTTTATGCAACAAGGCCTCTATGACTTGACTTCTGAATGATACAAAAATCAATGTGTTGTTTTTTTCAGCTTTGGGGGAGAGTCTGGCAATCTTCACACACAGAAGATTGACACGGTCTAGAATCATAAAACATGCTCATTAGCTGAATGCTGCTCCTAAAATGATAAGCCGTTATAATTCAGTTGATGTTAAGACTTGAATGATCAAATTAAGGATTTTGAGTTAGTAGTCTACTGTACTTACTCTCATCTCTCCAGGCTTTAATTCAAGCTGTCTGCACAGTCAATAAAGGAACAATGCATTGATTTACTCCCAGTTTAAATTTTCAATGTTTTCTGGAGTGGTTGGAGTTGGAAACATATTTATTTTCCTAAGTTAAATCTTGGATTCCTGGGGGATTCCAATGGGCTGCTAACTTCTTAATAGCTGCCAGGAGCAGCTACTGACCAAGTGCCTTTCCTTTTCTGGCTCCAGTCTCCAGGTCAATTAGAAAACAGTAAATATTTTCCACGAACTTTTATAAAAGAGCTACAAAAACTTCCCTGAGGGGAAAAAAATCAGGTGTATTTAAAATATTCTGTACAACATTAATATTGTTTGATTCTGAACACAGGAAATGATTCAGTTGCTTAACTGGTTGGTAAGAAACAGTGAAAGAGGGAATTATGCTATATGAAATTTTTTTCAGGGTCAGTTTTTCATTAAAACTTTTAAATCATGCATATTTGTGACAAATAGAAACCACATGGGAATTTAAGTTATTGTTTGTATAACGTGCCAGAGAAAGAAATTCAGAGCTTTTTATGAGCATCAGTGAAAATTTAGGAGTTCACAAACTGTCACCAGTCTCATTAATCACTCTGCTTTTTAAGAATGTAATTCTGACTATGCCAGACAATTAAATCAAAGTTAAGGCCAAACCTTGCCTCTGAATATGCACACACAGTATCCATTTAAGTTAATGTGAAGACAAAATTCAGCTCTTAAGCCTTTTAACTGATAAAGTCCTTAAATAGCTTTACAGTCAAGAATTTCCTGGCAAGACTAGAGTTTTCTAAAAGCATGCAACCATATTTCATTGTAAAATAGCACATAAATATCAAGCTACATCTTGAATTGCAGCCAAATGCAACACTATATCAAGCAGGGCTCTGAAGTGCTACATACAAAATCAGTACTGTTTCTGTTCAGGTACATAACAAACAAATTTTCACATACATACATATCGTTGTATGGAATTAGAACCTGCCGTTGTCTTTTTTTTTCTCATTTATTAGCTGTTTTGCTAAAAGGAATATAACATCTAGCTTTTAAAGTCGGAGGAGGAAGTAAGTGAAGAGTATTTCAAGGAGAGTTTTATACTTATGGCCGAGTTCTGATAAACTTACTGCTACTGGGTACTGCTATATCCCTCTAGCAGCTAAACAAGGCTGAGTCAGTAGCTTCCTCTAACAATCAAGTAAAGTACTTCTGAGTTTAAGTAGCACAAAAGTTTTGATAAAAGCTTTTTAAAACACCCACTCATTTTAGGTAGATCTCAAAAGCCAGTGAGGAATTTTAATATGTCAGAAAGTAGTGATGCAATTAATGTCTTTCAGAATATAAATTCCTATTTGTCTGTTACAGTGAGCCCATGTAGATCCATTCTTATTTAACATTGTATATGTTATAATTTTTCATCTCCTCTTCTAAACCTGATATTTAGCGTTATACATGGAGGAAAATGCAGTTAAGCAGTGAGTTCTCTGTAGGTGGGATTTGAAGGAAGTGCTTAATGTCTTTAAATTGCACAGGAGGAGATTTAGATTAGATATTAGGAAGAAATCCTTCACATTGAGGGTGGTGAGACACTGAAACAGGTTTCCCAGGGAAGCTGTGGATGCCCCCTCCCTGGAGGTGTTGAAGGGCATGTTGGATGGGGTCTTAATCAGCCTGGTCTGGTGGGAGGTGTCCCTGCCCATGGCAGAGTGTTGGAACTGGAAGGGCTTTAAAGTCCCTTCCAACCCAAACTATTCTATGATGTAATGAGGAAAGAAGAAGTTGTGTTGGGATGCAGCACTGAGGATGACGTTTTCATAGTGATAAATCAAAGCCATCTCTGCAGCAACACCATGAACAGATGTTAGTTGCTTTTGTTGAGGCCAGAGAGGAGCACTTTGAGGCAGTAAGGGTAATAAGTGCTCAGACTACTGCTGTGTGAGTGAAAAACAACAGAAGGCGTAAGACTAAAGAGGAACTGGCTCTGAGGATAAAAAGTGATGACAGTAGAGTACCTACAGATAAATAAGCTTCCTTTCCTTGACACGTTATCTGAATGTGTGTTCACATTTGGGGTCTGTATGTAACATGACTGAAAATGAATTTTTCTTTGTACATCAGTAATACCTGTAATGCTGCAGCTCAGCAGTTAAGGGTTCTGGAGAGAAAAGGAGACAAAGACAAGAGACATCAGTGTGACCTTTCTGAGCTGTATCTGACTAGGAAAGGGAAGCATAATTAAAGAGATCTACAGAGATTACTTCAGTTCTGATGGCCAATCAGCTCCTTCAACTTGAGCCCAACCATCAGACAGGTGCTGAACTGACTCAGTTCACTGCCTGAACTTCTCACATAAATCAAACCTAGTGACAGCTACCGAGCAGCATCCGACAGTGCTTCCAGGCTGTTTCACAAATGGATATGCTCTTTGTACAGAATTGGAGGACATATAGGGTAGGTTGCTGGAGGTAGTCTCTCCCAAATCACCTGCCCAAAGCAAGGTCAGGGCTTGCCTAGTCAAGCGTTGGATATCTCTGTGGATGGAATGTCCACAACATCATTGGCCTCCTGTTCTAGTGTCTGACCACCCTCGTGGTGAAAATGTTTTTCTTGTATCATGTTGGGAATTGCCAATGTTACAGCTTGTGCCCATCACCTCTCCTCCTTCCACCTTGCCTCTCTGGAAAGAATACAGCTCCATCTTGCCGAGTCCTGCACCTGGGACACAACAACCCCCTGCAGCCCCAAGTTACAGATTTGGGGAGGAATGGCTGGAGAGCTGTCTGTCAGAGAAGGACCTGGGGGTGTTGTTTGACAGACGGCTGAATATGAGCCACCAGTGTGCCCAGGTGACCAATAAGGCCAATGGAATCGTGGCCTGTATCAGAAACAGTGTGGCCAGCAGGACCAGGGCATTGTGCCCCTGTACTCGGCACTGGTGAGGCCACACTTTGAGTACTGTGTTCAGTTTTGGGCCCCTCATTACAAAGAAGGACATTGAGGTGCTGGAGCACATCCAGAGAAGGGAAAAAAAAAGGTTGCTGAAGAGGCTGGAGAACAAGTCCTAAGAGGAGCGACTGAGGAATGGGAGTTGTTTAGCTTGGAGAAGAGGAGGCCTCATCGCTGTTTACAGCTGCCTGAAAGGAGGATGTAGCAGAGCGAGTGTTGATCTCTTCTCACAAGTGACAGGTGATAGGACAAGGGGAAATGGCCATAAGTTGCGCCAGGGGAGGTTCAGACTAGATGTTAGGAAGAATTTCTTTACTGAAAGGGTGGTCAGGCACTGGAACAGATGCCCAGAGAGGTGGCTGAGGTGTTCAAAAGACAGATAGATGAGTTTCTGAGGGATATGCTTTAGTAAGGGGACAGGTACAGTTGGACTCGATCATCTCAGAGGTCTTTTCCATTAGATGATTCTATGGTTCTATGATCTTCTTTATACCCCTCCAGGAAGAAGCTGTGGACAGCAGTAAGGGATCCCCTTCACATTTTCATATGGATGAGTAAACCCAGTTCTTCAAAGCAGCAGAGAAGAGACCTAAGTCTAATCACATCATCCCCCCCTAGTCATGCCCTCACCACTCTTAAGTCAGAGCTAATAACAATGCCAGTGGGGAAACAGCATCTTGTTGCTTCCATTCTGTTCACTGAAACAGAATTTCTTGTGAGCATTCTTTGTAAACTAAGAGCTTCTTATAACAAAGAAAAAAGGCCCTTATATCTATGATCAAGGTCTTATTCTGGAGACAGTGGTTCTCAAGACACATGCTACAGAAAAATTGCTAGCTTTTCCATCACAGCACAAAAAAATATTCATTCCTATAATTCCCTGCTGTCTGGTTTTTAAAAGAAACAAAATGGAACACCTGTCTTTCAGTAAAAAGTAACTTAAATCAGAATTTAATTTATTAATGTTTTAGCTTTTTCACCTCATACCTTTTAAGTTTTCAGAGGGTAGGGTTTTTTCACATTCTTGCTTTTGTAAAAAAATATGCAGCAACACATCAAGAGCCCTAAGACACATAAAAACATACTGAGTTTTTTCTTATTTTTCTCCCATATAAATTAACCTTTCTTGAAGAAGCAACATCTTCTTGAAAAAACTTCCATTGAACACACTTGTCATAATTGCATTCCATCTTCCCCATGCATGTATCTGTTCTAGCATTCAATATTCAGAACATCATAACTCTCTTTAGCTAACAGAATTCATCCTATGGAACAAATTAGAGTTCTTCTGTATTGATTAGTAATTCAGTAACATTGGGAATTTGTCTGCCAAATGGCCCAATTTTAAATACCAAGGCATGAGGTTTTGCTTCATCTTTCACCAGTGCTTATTTAAAAATGGTTTAATTTTGTTTGTTCCATTGAGGCTGGTGAGAAAAAACCCTGCAGGTTTATCAAGTCTGAATGTTCCTGCAAACAACGCAAACATAGATGAGGATTCATTCCATGTATTATACATATATATTTAAACATACATAACGACAGAATATACACAGAAAGCTTTTAGAAAGGGCTAGGGATAAATTGCATCTCGGTAGAGTCCAATTAAAAAAAAACTTTAATAAATATTTTTGATAACCTTCAGCTTTGCTATTTTTATTATTATACATTTTTTGAAAAAATTTAAGAAAGTCTAATAATTAAAGAAGCTATAGAAACGCTGCATGCTGGTCCAAATCCAACTCTTATCTCCCTCCCACTTAAGATGAGGGACATTGAGAGGGTTGTCAGTGTTATGCAGACATGTTTATTGTAAAACTACTGATTAAAAAACAGGCAATGACTTCTGAGAAGGACAATTTCTCGTGGCATGCTCAGTTCAAAGCCCCATCCAACTTGGCCTTCAACACTTCCAGGGAGGGGACACCCACAACTTCCCTAGGCAACCTGTGCCACAGTCTCACCACCCTCAGCATGAAGAATTAAATAAATAATCCAAGGGGTTTTTTTCAAAACAACTTGCAAAAAGCATCAGTGTTTTTTCCTTTGTTGTTTCGGAGTTTTTTTAACCCACTATTGTGGCTGGCATACTCCACAAAATTAAACTAACACAACAGAGGAAGGGCAGGAATAAGCAGAAAATGCAGAAACCTCTTAAATCAGCTGCCATCTGAAAAAACGTTCCTGTAACTACATCTTTGTGTGATGTGTTGGAGGAGTAAAGAGTATTTTTATGAGTATAACTGCAGTGATTCATGTGTTTAGTGTTCTGGAATGTGTTGAACATATGGTGTTGCAGGCTTTATGTAAGTGACCTTGCGAGTTTGTATTTTTAAATCTATTATGGAACAGCTAATGAATAGGTTCTGATTTCTCCTTTCTACTGGTGTAAACCTTAAGTTTCTGGTAAGTAGACTGTTCAGAACAGACCCTGCAACCGTTTCTGTAGGACAAGCACTTCTTCCATCCCAATGGAACAAATTCTTCACAACAGGATCTCTTGGGAGAATTTTTCTCCTGGTATATTCTACGTTGGATTTTTTCCGTGGGAAGAAATGATGTGAGCCATGATAGCAACACAGAGAGATACTGTATACAAAGTCTTATCATTTTCCAGGAGTACAAATAAACTAGAAATCATTCTGCTATTCTTGTTCCTTGACACAACTACAAGGTATAACTTTACTAGTGAGAGACATGCTGCCAGGGAGCATTACTGGGCCCAGAAACTCCCTCATCACTGGTGCTCCACTGCAGGATTTTGGCCTGGTATCCTGTAGATGCTGCGTTGAAGAAAACAACTTGTTCTGGACTTCTCAGTTAGCCTGTTGACTACCTCAGAAAAAAAAGAAATGGTTCCTCTACACTAGGGCCAGTTGAATCTTTCTTGCAAGTTTTACAATTTAGCAGGAAAACCTCAGTGTGTCCTGGCATAAAGCAGCTTTCACATGGAGAACCTTCAAGGCCCTAATGGCATATTGTAGGCAAATACTTTTCCTTTGTCTTGTGCCTGAAATTCCTATGCTAGGCATTTAATTATTGCATACTATGTTTAGCTGGCTTATAAATAGTGCCCTAAAGTGTGATAACTGCAATTTTTCACCCTGAACAGTTAATTCTAAATATCAGATCAAATCGTGTCAAAGTCTTTTAAGTGAAAGGCCTCAATTAGTAATTTGTGGAGTTCTGGACTGCCTTTGGTGACACATATGGTCTGCAAGGCCTCAGATGCAGAAATTGATCAGAATAGCTGTTCAAAAATAATTATTCCTCTGAGCCATTCTGCAGGAACTAATCCAAAATGCAAATGAGCACGTTCCAGAGTAATTACTCTACTTACAATGCAGAGTAAATACCCTAAAATAAAATAATTTCTATTCCAAATTATACTCTCTGTATAGAAGAGTCATTCTAGAACACAGGAATAGCAAGAAAAGGCGTAGACTGTGTTAAGATTTTGATTACTCATATAATCCTGATGTCAGTATTTTTACTAAAACCTACATTTCTACGTTCCTAAAGCCATTCAGAGCATGTGTGGTTATTTCAAGCACATTTACAAAGCTCGATGACTTCGTCAGATGTATTTGTACCAAGTAAAACATAAATCAAGTTTGAGTTCATAGGTTTGCATATTTAGTACGGAGATAAGTAATTTTTTTTTATAATTTGGTACACTACATCCAATGTAATGAACTAGTTTACTTGCTTAAATGATAAATTGACTAATGCCTCATTTAGCTGAGCATTTATTTTTGTGGCAGAGCAAGTTCACATGTCATATTTCCCCATCCATATGCTCTCCCATTGTACAGCTGCACAGTGAACCAGGCTGAGAAACTGATAACCCAGAAAAACATCCAGAAAAACTATATCTTTTTAATTTGTATTAATTTCTCACTCCACTTTGGGGCCCTTATTTGGCACCATGCACATTTGTACCGCATGTGGATTATAAAGGGAAAGGAATAGCAGGCTGACAATGACATTCCCTTTTCCTTTATTCTCTTGGAACCTTACATTGCTTTATCTAAATGTAGAAAACTTTCTGGGTTTGAAAGTGGTAAGAAATAATTTCCAAAGCAAGAGTCAGTGTGTGCATGTATGTATCCAGTTGCTATCAATCTGGCCAATGGCACAGTGTTGTGAAAGAAGGTCAGAGTCCTTCATCACCTCTCAGTATCCATATTAATTAGTATCGTATTTAAAATTACGTTAACTTTTTTATTCCTTATAAGCTGCTATGCTGACTTGCCAATATTTTAACTTCTTTTCTTTTTCCAGTGGCCTCTGAGAGTTTGGTTCAGGTCTTTACAAGTAGCACGGACTGCTTAAAATTATATTAGAACACCGTAGTTCTAATTATTTGCATGCAAAATTAAAATGCAAGAGAATAATTATGCACAAAATGTTCTCTTGTCTAGACAAAACCTTTCAAGGATGGCAGGATGGGGGAAGGCTTCTGTGCTTCTCTACAAGTAATTCTGCACACCTTCTGTGCAGAACAAGGACGCTGAGGACAATGTCTCTGGGACAAGTCAGACCTGCACAAGACAATTACAATTACGTTTTGATAGTGTCAGGCTGATGGCTCCTAAGCCATGGATTGCATACTACGTGGAGTAAGGCTAACATATCCTGACTGTGCTGGCTTTACTTTATACCTGACTTTAGCATGAATAATGACCGCTGATTAACAGAATCTTCTGCCAGCACAAAAATCCTGAGTGGCAAAAGACAACTGGTCTAGAAATTCATGGATATATCGTGTCAGACCCCACAGAAAGTCTACTCTTAGGAGCAGTCCTTCAGGCAGAACAGTCAAGTGTGAAAAGAACCCTGAAAATGTCTTCTTGAAGACATCCTGCTAATTAAGCAGTTGAAATTCTAGCAACTACAACCTTAGAAAATGTTTCGTGAATGTTGGTGCATATCTTTGTGCATGTGCCAGATTTTTAAATGTATAGTTTTTCCATTGCCAGGGATACGAATGTGAAAATGTCTAATAAGTAAGCCTTGAGTCAAGCAGAAAGGAGACAGCCAAAAAAATCTGGCTAACCCAAGTCACTTTTTGATATTTCTCTTAAGAAGATGTCTATAAAGCACTAAATTTTAGGACCAAGGCTTTTTACCATTCCTAAAGTGTTAGCAGGAAGAGCACAGCAAAAAGCCAGGGCAAATAAATTGTTATGAAAAATCGTTACCGAGCAGACACAGAAGCCAAATTAAAAACAGGACTACCATCACTTTATTAAGAATCATACTTCTAAAATGCATGCAGGGCCATGCTTCTCTTAGTTTTGCCCTAAGATCAAATCCTCATTCTGCAAGCAGTTATCCACAGACAAGCACACACAAACTTCTACAAACAGTTTTATTTTATTGTGTACTGTAGAAATTGTACATGCCATATCTTGTGAAGTGTACTTTGTCCACAAACGTAAGCAGTCTTTCCAGGAATGTGAGTACAGGCTGTGCAGTTACTTCCATGACTGAGTACGAGATGTCATGATTTGGGTCAAATGATGGATGGCAGGGGACCCAGGGCACAGGAGTCATGTGTCTGAAGTGCGTGTGTGTGGGTATGTGATGGGGGCATCTCAGTGCACCGCAGATCACTTGCTGGGAGGGTGACAGAGGAGGGAAGTTTATCTCCTCTAGAGTCACAATGATAACTGGGTAACTGAACAGCTGACTCCTTTCCAGCTGATGGATGCCGAACACCAGCTGCAGCCTGAAGTAGAAAAGTAACCATGGCACTGCTCTGTATGTGCATCATGTTGGCTTGTCCAGGCAAGAGAGCATCCACATACAAACACAAGGCTGATAGCTTCTGACATTTAAATCATGCCAGAAAACTCTGTTTCTGCTGTGTCCTTTTGTAGCAAGTTTTTTATTATCTCATAGAGAAGACTCAGTTTCTAAGAAGTAGAATTTCAAGTTGTCTTCCTCATATGAAGATGCAATGTCAACAAGTGATATTAGAGAATCATAGAATGGTTTGGTTTGGTTTGGTTTGGTTTGGTTTGGTTTGGTTTGGTTTGGTTTGGTTTGGTTTGGTTTGGTTTGGTTTGGTTTGGTTTGGAAGGGACCCTAAAGATCATCCAGTTCCAATCCCCTTGCCATGGGCCGGGACACCTCCACTAGACCAGGCTGCTCAAGGCTCCATCCAGCCTGGGCTTCCACACTTCCAGGGAAGGGGCAAAAAAAGAGCAAAGCTGAGATTTTATTTGGGAGCCAAGGATTTCCTTGAAAAATGCTAGGGGTGGATGACAGGAGTACTTTATTTGCCTTTTTTATTTGATGGCCGTTTGACCTGTTTCTTACAGTAAAAAGTGGGGTTTATTGCTATTTCATATTTGCTATGTCATTCATTGTGGTACTTTCACAAAACTCTGGCCAACAGTAAGCATGGTAGAAACTTCCTCTTACGACAGGAGTCACAGGAAGACATTATTACAAGGGCTGAGATGTAAGATAGGACTTAGGGATCAGAATACAAACCAGTCAAATATATAGAACTAAACCTGCAATTCTAGATTTCCATTTAGGTAGTGCCTTGTCTTGCAAGCTCCCTGAAGGAAACTCTGTGCATTTCGTCCTCCCCTTCTGGGAGCACTTCAGTTGTTCCAAGTGTGATTGAAATTTAGCTGCTCAACTTCAGTGCACTTGATTGTGCTGGGGTTCCTAATCTGTTTAGCATCACTAGAGCACACCTACAAAGTACTCACAGGAGTGTGCTCCTCAAATAATGTTATTGGTACCACTTCTTAAAAAAATGAAAAAGCAGTGTTCTCTTTCATAATGTAGTGGTCACAGGATTTACTCAGGAAATAAAGAATCCACTTCAGTGCCCTCAGATCAACATCTATCTGACCATGTCATTGTCTAGTAGTTTCTCTTCTCCACCTGTTAAAGCTAAGCCACCATACAGGAGAGATTTCATCTTTACTGGAGAATGAAATGGAGAGACATACTTATGATACTACATCATAGTAAGCTAGCACTGAGCTGAGAGCGTGGAGTCCTTTGTTACCATTTCTAGGACAATTTCTCTATGTCACCCAATGGCTATTTTATTTAAAACACAAAGTGAAAGCTGGGAGAAGGGACTGGAATCCAGTCACACTCTGCTGTGCCTTCAATTATAAGCCAATGAGTAATTCTTTTTTCTGTATTACATGCTTTATCTCTGGCCTGCCATTTCTGTAATATCCCCTTCACCACAAGGTGAAAGAAAGAGAGATGATGGCCTTCACGGAGACCAATAGCATAATCTCTGAAAAAAAAACCCCTAAATTAGTCTGGGACCTTCACAGGTTGGCTTAGGTAGCTGAGAAAGGGTAGAATATGTTCTTCCCCCTAAACCTTACACAGATTTTGTAGGACAAAAGTCTTCTAGCCTGAACCACAAGCAGCTAGTGGAAAAGGCTAGGAAAGGAATTGGACTGGAGAAACTATATGATTGCATTTTTTTTTGCCTAGATGAACACAGAAAAATGAAATGGGAGAGACAACCTGTGCTGATGGAGAAGCTGTAAAGAAATCCAGAAATAACAGTATGGAAGCAGAATTTTCCCAGAGTTAACTGTCCCTAGGCAGATTTTCCAGAAGAGAAATCAGATGAAAGTTACACTCATCAAAAGCAGAAAAAGGGGGAAATTCCCACAACACAATCATCTCAGAAGAAACTCTTCGTTCTAGCATTGGGATTGAAAAAAAGGACAGAAATGAGCTGGAGACTCTGTGACCTAGAGACATATCGCCATTTGACTAACTTCCAATTTGCTTTATGCCTTGACTGCTATCCTGTTGGAGAAGGTGAGGCACAAACTTCCTTGGATTTGTTGAGGAGACAGCACGAGTGTTTGCACTGCTTGCATGGGGGAACATAAGGTGAGGTGGAAAGATGGAGCACAGTCATCCAAGTAGTACATTTCCAGGGGCTGTACAAGCAGTATCACATCACCGCCAGCGTGACACATGCCTCAGGGCACCCCAGTTCAGGCCTTTTGCCCACATTCCCTGCCACCAGTCTTCTTTCCTTCTCGAATTGTGGGGGATGAAGAGCTTTGGGTCTCCAAAGATGACCTGAAGGGGCAGCCTGGAGTTGATATCAAATTGTGTTGCTTCTGCTTTCTCTCACAGCTGTCACAGCTTATTCCTCTGTTTGCTTCCAAGCCAACAGCAGCCTCACCTGTTGTCAGCATTCAGGCTCTCAAGCTCTTTAAGCTCGCTCTCTGCTGAAAGATGCTCCCCAAGTGTCAGCTCCAATCATGCCTGAACCACACAAGTGAAAGTGCAACCCCAATAATAGTGTGCAGAAATTATATTGCAGTGATAAATATTTGAATGATTAATCATGAGTCATATGATTCACTCTGATAAGCTAGGCTAGAATAGCACTGCTATCTTGATTCAGGCTCTGAAAGGAGCTAAGATGGCTGCTGCAGCACCTAAAGGCAAGCGGCCCTTCCTGAGTTTCAGGAGGCTCAGTTTGGATTGCCTTCTGACTGTGTTGGTGGCACCTAGACACAACAATTTCCTGGGTTATCCTGGAGGTAGATGCCACAATCTGTCATTTCTAGATTGCAAGATAACACATTTCCCAATGAAATCTGGACCCTAACTTACTCACAGTAGTATTGTGGTAGTTTTGTTCTCTAATGGTTTTCAAAGCAATGTTTCTGAAATTACTTTTTGTGTACACTGTGTTATTAGCAGGTACCTTGCACAAAGCCAATAGAGATCAGTCAAGTAAAATGACTGTGCTAATGACTGGCTAATGAAAATGAGACCCAAGTTATTATGGCATCACATCACCTTTTGAGAAAGTAGCAGCAGCAGCAATAATTATTGCCTTCTAAGATTTTAGTGTGCAAGTCCTACTGACTACTGAGATTGGTAGAGGACTGAATTGCCTGTTCAACTGGACTATGTGGATACCTCTTTCCTCACTAGCTTCAGTAACCCTAAGACTCAAACTTCTGTAAAAACAACAGAGGATCCTTGAAGGCCAAGTAGTGAGCTCTTCCTTAGAGAGCAGTTAAAATACTGCAGCCAATGTGTGCATTTAAATATACACGTGTGTATGAAAATGCGTCTGTAGTAGAGACAATTACATCAGCAGTGCAACAGGAAGGTAGATGGCCTTTCCTGTTAGAGTACAAGTGGTCCTTTAAGTAATAGCACAATTGCATAACTGCATGGAAATTTAAAGCTGATCTCTGTTTGCTCTAACAAATGTAAGGCTGGCACCCTGTCAGTAATGACTCAAGTAACACATTATAACACTTCAACCATATTGAACTGTGCGTCACCAGAAGAGTTATTTTGTACTCTGTTCTTACTTATGGAGGAAGAGCAAGTGGTTGAATGGATTTTTTTTTTTTTTTTTTGGTGAGCTGTGGGTTTCCATTCACTTTGACTGAAATGCATTGTAACGTGACATGTCTGCAAGACTGGCTTTGTTACAGAAACACCTTACCTGACTGTTGTTTTTAGAGAGAAACTGGGCTTTACCCAGTCCCCTCTACCGTAAGCACTGGTGAGGTAATGAGGTCATAAAAATCAGTAAAAGAAAAAGATCTAAGGGTTTTAATTCCACTGTTTGACCTCTGTGAGGAAAATAACTCACTCTGGTTTTCTCTCTGCTTTTCTGCAGAGAGGTCTACAGTTACAGCTACTGAAGACCACTGACCAAGCAATGTGAGTTGGAGCAGCTATGATTTCATTGATTTCATCCTCACTTTACCTCTGTGTAGTAATACTGCCCTATCCTTCCTGAAGCCTTGTGGTAGTCCAAAACATGTAACACAGTTTTCTCTGCTGTATTGTTGTGAGGATTTTGTTTGATTCTATTTTAATCTTTATTTTCAGAAGCAGGCAACTCCTCATGTTAGCCAGTTTATCTTCTATTCCGAATAGCAAAACTTTTTTCATTCATTTACTTATTGCCACTATTTAAAATCACTTTTCCTCTTTAATGTCACAGGATACAGTACTCATGCATGTTATAACTGGCTGCTTAATCTGGTGTTTGGTTCAATGCAGAGTTAACCCTTTTTTTCAACAGTAGCTGTGTTGGTATCCTCTTTTTTCTGCTTTTGTTCTGACAAAAGCTCTTTCTCTGTCTTCCTTTCTGTATATTTGCTGTAATGCAGCTCCTAGCTCTGCTACCAAAAGATGAAAGTGAAAGAAAACTTTGCGATGTCTCCCTTGCTTAAGTGCTTGAGGCAACATTCTGTAGGCAATGATTTTCTCTGTCACCCTGTACAGTCATTCACCGGGTTCCCCTTTACCTGCAGAAATCTTGCAAGTAGCAATAGGAGATAAACCAAACTATAGAGCTTGTCATGGGTATTAAGAAACAAGAAGCCTTGTCCAAAAGTGCTTTAAACAAAATGTTTGCCTCCTTTTGTTTTTAAACTCATGAGGCATACATGATTGCTTACCTTCATATAGAAATCTCATTTTCTGAAGTGTCTTGAAATCTTGCACCTCGTTAAATGGACTTAGACACTAAAGGGGCAGATGTTACCTTTGACAGCGCAGTTTTTGGATCGTGTAGGTACTTTGCATATTTTTGTGTAACCTTAAGCTATAAAAGAGGCTACACTGTACTTCAGGTTGTCAACGATATAGAAGAAACAGAAGTCTAAGATGACAAACTTAGTTGTCACTACTCTGGAAATCAGTGAAAGAATTGGGCAGTTGCAGTGCACAAGACTATTTTCAACTACAGTTCTGATGCACTCCTTGACAATTCTAAGTAAATGGTGATAGATGGTGATAGAAATAAAAGTCAGGTTTCACGTGGGAATGTTTGATGCAGAATAAATGCAGATTCTTTACACTACCAGTCCTGAGGAGTTGTGTTTCAGAGAATGTTTTCAAAACTAGCCTGGGCTACATCAAAAGAAGCGTGGCCAGCAGATTGAGGGAGGGGATTCCCCCCCTCTATTCCACCCTCATGAGAACCCACCTGGAGTGTTGTGTCCAGTACTGGAATCCCCAGCACAAGAAAGATATGGAACTGTTGGAACAGGTCCAGAGGAGGGCTAAGAAGATGATCAGAGACCTGGAATCCCTCTGCTATGGAGGACAGGCTGAGAGAGTTAGGGTTGTTCAGCCTGGAGAAGAAAAGAATCAGGGTAAACTTTATAGCAGCCTTCCAGTACCTAAAGAGAAGGTGAGGAAGGACTTTTTACAAGAGCCTGTAGTGACAGGGTGAGGGGAAATGGCTTTAAACTAGAAGAGGGAAGATTTAGATTAGACATTAAGAAGAAATTGATCACAATGAGGGTGGTAAGACACCGGCACAGGTTCCCCAGGGAAGCTGCAGATGTCCCCTCCCTGTAAGTGTTTAAGGCCAGGTTGGACTGGGCCTTGATCAGCCTGGTCTGGTGGGAGGTGTCCCAGCCCATGGCAGGGATGTTAGAACTGGGTGATCTTTAAGGTCCCTTCCAACCTAAACCATTCTATGAAATCATTCATAAGTGGGTTTTGCCATTGCTAATACTGCACAACAACTCCTCTCAGTCACAAAAAAACCCTGAAACTTATTAAGATATGAGTATTATTGACTTCAGAAGAAGACTGTTTAAATTTGGGCTTTGACTCATGTTTAAAAGAAGATTTAGCTGGGAAGTGGCTGTGGTCCCAGATCACCACCCTGCCCAAAGTTTCAGCCACAATAAAAAAAATGTTTAAATAGGATTGACACCAATCCCCTACTGCTGCAATTTCCAGCATGATATATTAACATATGATTATCATTAATATAAAACCACTACCAGTTTCTGTTTATGACTATAGGACAAACTGTAAACAGAGGTGATTCAGATGTCTGTCCTGCTCCATTGCTGCTGGGAGAGGGATGGGATAGTTGCAAGTGTAAGCTGCCTCAGCTATCCCAGCTGAATTAGTCAGTGAATATGAGCCTGAGCCTTCTCAGGAACTGTGTTGTAAGTTTATTTTACCTTAGCTGGAGGTATTCATGTGTCCATCTAAAAGCTTCACTGAAAGAGATCATTAGTTCCCAGACAAGCAAGTAAATAAGCCCTAATTAGACTGGAATTAGGGCTGACAGTATATTTCAGAGACCTAATTGTTACTAACCTTGCATAAAAGATGTAGATGATAAAAAAAAAAAAAAGAAGAGAGACAGTGAAATCTTTGACAACATCTGATCTTGCAGGAGATACAGGTGTTTTTCCTCCTTGTTTTTGTCTGTTCCTGAGGAGTCTTGTTAAGGCTGTAAGATAGCAGCTCTGGGCCATACCCTTTCAAATCATACCTACCACTCATCCCTTCCTTACTTATTCATTGTCTCATTACTCATCCACTCCCATCTATCCATTTGCTGACATAATTCACTGCTTATTTCAAAATTATCTCCCCATCCACTTACTGAATGAGGGATTCAGCTACCTCAAGGAGATTTATTTTCTGTTTTAAACTTATTTTTCCTACAGTTTGGTGGGTTTACTTTTGCAGAAGGAGCCTGCTGCTGGCACAGTCCTTCCCAGAAATGCCTCAGGGTGCAAAGCTTTTGACCTTCTCCGCTTCCCTCCCTGTTGCCACTGAACAACAGAAACTCCACAGGAGCAGGATGAACTTCTCTGTTTCCATCCATGTAAGGCTCTAGACTAAATTACTGACTAAGGTTAGTAATAAAAATAAATCACAACACTTTTTATTAATCACAGTGTTCAAGCTCAAAAATTTTCTGCAGTGTAACTCCCTCAAAATTACTTTATAGACAAAATCTAGGACATTGAAAATGAAACTTTTTGAACTTTAAAACCCAACATCAGAATTTTTGGTGATGAAAGGTCCAAGTTATCTCTTCTCAAAGAACTTCCTAGTACTGAACTTGCTCTACAATTCCAAAACTATAGGTAATACTTCATTTTATAGAGCTTCACAGCATTATGCTTTTATTTAACACTGAATCCCTTAGACAGAGAAAGGTCTTTGTTTTTTAATAGAAGTTTTCTAGCAGTCATTGTTATAAAGAATGCCCAAGGCTTAGAAGCAGACTTAAATACACAGAACTCCAAATTTAGCACATGTAAAATTCTAGGCCTAAGCCAGTCTCATTAAATTTGCTTGACTCATGATTCTTGAATGCTGTGATTGGAAACTAAATAAAAATACATTAAAACTTCACATTATTCTAATAATGATCTTGAAATCTAACATTATTTTCTTTTTTTTATTTCTAAATGCAAAAATTCTTTCAAAGTTGTGAAAATAGCTTATCCCTTTCCACTTCATTTCCTATCTAATTTAAAAATTATTGTTCATTCCCTGCTTCCGAAGGATTTACCTGAATAAAACAAACAGGACAGTAAAAAATATTGCCTAGCAGTGTATTTGAACTTGAGAGGAATTTTTCTTGAGACTGGAGAAAATGAGAGCAAAAATCTAACTCTTGCAAAATGAAGCTATAATTCCCATTGAGTTGTTTGAAAGATCACACATCTGAATTACAAAATGGCATGTGCCATAGCCTCCTGAATAATCATATTTGCTTAGGATCAATGTATCGAGTGACTGATGGAGAGATGTCCTTACAGTGGACGTTATGATATGTTGTACATCTACAGAGAATATGCACTTATGCTTACAGAGCTGGTTCCCTTATATTTCCAAGTATACTGTATCTCTATGTTTATGATTGCTTCAGTTCATAAATAAGCCAATGAGTCACATTCTGTGACCATGCATAACATCTAATGATGACTTACCATTAGATAAAAGGAAGGGTTTTCAAAGATGTGCTGGGAAAACTCGTTCATCCCTTCTCATTAGTACAGTAACTGGGTTGTGTCACTGGAATTAAGCTCTGGTCAACCAGGCTGTTGCTTGTTGTGGACATTTCCTCACTGATACTACCTCATACACATCATGTAGCTGTCTTGAGAGGACTAAGGGCAGAGAATAAGCTCATCTTCTCCAGCTAAACCTCCCATGCTCAATGACAAACTTCTTTTCCATTTATTTTCATCCATTCCTGGTGGCGCTGTGGCAATTGTGTACTGTAAGGGAATGGAGGACTTTGCGCCCCAAGAGGCAGGTAAGAATATACAGACACAATGTAATATAAGGTCAGAAAATACGACTTTATTACCTCAAAATCTGCCTGAGTCTCCCCAACAACGACTGAGTGGAGACTCACAGTAATCAGGAGATGTTCACAGTGTCATCTAGCTTTACCCATGGTGAGAAGCACAGGGTCTAACATATCTTAGCTTTTATGTGTTAGGTGGTTACGTGATCAGCACGTGCAAGCAGTGGATTGGTTTAGCTACTGTTTGTGAAGCCAGGTGCGTGATATTGTTTATATTCTAGTTGCTGGCTAAAGTAAAAATAAAGTTATTTTTGCAGTATGTTTTTGTACAAGTGTGTGGGAAGCCTGAACAATGTGCATCGCCCAGTCATCTCTTAATTCTTCTGCAATGGTCCATACAGGTACCTCACCATGTGCTCCCTCTTTGCAACCTGCTGCTCACAGGTGGGTGAGAATAGCAAAATTCGTACCCAGCAGCTCCCTTTCCCTCACCAGAAGAAATAAAATCAAAGGAAGTTGCCCTGTGGAGTCACTGCAGCAGGTGGGCTGAGCTCAGCATCTTTTGTTTCAGGTACAAGACCTCTCTACTTCTGCTACAGCTTTGCAAAGACAGGGCTTTTGACTTTGCCCTAGTACAAAAACTATTCTTGTCTATAAATTATAAAAAAAGTCTGCCAGATCTTCAGATTTTTGGTTGGTGGTTGTTTTTTCCTGCTGGAACAATAGCAGGAGGAGACACTCTTCTAATAACTTTATTTTGCTTTACATATTGATACTCCAATAATACACTGAAAGCTTGTAAATCATAGGCTGAAGCTTTGAGGCAGTGAAAAGTTTTAAGTGAAATCTATTAGACTTTGTCAAAAAGTCCATAGCAGACCAAACATCAACAGTCATGGGAGGCACTTGTTGGGCTGTGCAGGAAGCAGTGTGCATCTAAACTAACCCGAACTCAGCACCCTTCTGGGCTTGGCCAGCAGGTAGGGAGGTCATTTGCAGCTCGTCAAGGGAAGCAACTGCTGCTGGGGAGAGCCTGAGTGGGAGGCTTGGCTCGACTCCCTGGCTGGACTCACACACAATGGGCCCATAAGGGCTCTGCCAACTCCTCGCTGGTGTCTGGCTGCTGGCTGGCAGATGTAAACAGCTTCTTAGCTGGAGGGTGACCATGGCATTCAAAGCCAACACACATACACACACAATGAACGATTTTATTTGCTCATATAAATTGTTAGACATTTGCTGCCAATTATTTGCTAGAAGTTAAAGCTTAAAAGCCTTCTGCAGTCCTTTTCTAGCTCTTTCGCCCGTACTTCCCCAAATACAGCATTGATGTTTCTTTGGCTCTGAGCATTGTGCATTTTGTTATTTTTATTTAGGGTGATAACTAGCCACTGGTACTTCATTTCTATAACAAGAAGAATATTTTTGGTTTCCCAAGCAAACATTTTATCTCTCACACATTTGTTGTCCTGTTAGGAGAAGAGGACCTGATCTCCCAAAGAGTGAAGGTGCTCAAATGTAGGTTTGCCTGGGCCTTAGAATGAAAGTGGTCAACATTTTGGCTCTACCATGAGTCTTGTCTTAGTCAATGACTGCAGGAATAGGCCAATGTTTGTCCAAAAAAAAGGTGCAGAGAGCAGTATTATCCTTCTTTGGCATCTTTTTTGAGGCCTAAGGGCATTAAAAGTTTTGTGAAACCTAAAATTTTGTTTAATATTTTGCTGCTTGTAATCTTTGACTCTCAGTTTCCACTTCTTACAAAAAAAAAACAGGGAAGAAACCTTTAATTTAATGAGACATTTCTCATTATTGCAGGCAATGTGACTACTGTCTGCTTTCCCTTATTAAAAGTATCTTTTAGGCTTTGTACTCGAAGGACCTTTCCTTTTCTCTCTCAAAGCTAAGTTACAATATTTTGACAGAGCCTCTACATACTTCAGAAATTAATTGACTTCAGGCTGTTCCTGTTCTTTGCATTCTCATATCAAGACAATTACAAAAGCCTCTTAATTTTTGTTTATTCCCCAATTTTGCTATCAACACACCAGAATGAGGATCTTTAGAAAGAACACTTACTTAGTATTTCGACATATTAAAGATATCCACTCTTTGTGATTAAGGGGAACGGATTGTTTAATCCTCAGGTGAATTTTATTTCATACAAATAGTATCTTAGGGTCTGTAGAATTTATTTCAGCTTATATTTATTGCTTGATATTTTTTCTCTGAGTTGGAAAGTGGACTGTTCTCTTTTTTTTATAATGCTAGTACTGCTGTGAACTTACTACCAGCCAAGTACTTCAAATTAAAACAATACACAAAATATGTACACAAATCTCTCTGCAGGGAAAATATTTGATTCCAAGTCTGTGCATACACAGAGAGGAAAAGGGACTAAAAATTTCAACGTAACTTAGAGTTGTGGAATAAAGCTCTACACAGGTGTGCTCCCTAAATGCAGGTTTCCTTGAAGATGGGTTCTGCTGTCAGCAGTCCAAATGTGTATTTTCTCCAAGCAATACCATATTTGGCTTGCATCAATAGCTTTGACAAATGTATTTGTTCTTTATCACCATATGGTTGAGATAGAGATAAAACCTACTGCAAAAATGATCTCTCCACTACTCCAACATAAATTCATAACCTACCTTTCAACTATTCCTGATTTTATGCTATGATGTCACTTATTTAAACCTGGAGATTCACACAGCACACAAATGTAGTGTCTGTTCAGTTTTGTTGCTGAAGGCAGTTCGCTACAGAAACAAGGAACTCCATGAATTCCCTGTGAAACGAGGGGTTAATATAATGGAACGAATCCCTTTATTAATTTAAGCTCCTATATCATTGTTCAATGCCTTTCATACTGCTTGGGCTTTTGCTGCCTGCCAACAGTATCTCAGTATGAAGCTCTGAAACATCAGAATGGATGTCCGTAACCTCAGTAGCATTACTCTCTGTTGGTATGACTGGAATGTTGGCCCTGCACAGGGAAACCACATCTCTCTTTGTTAACTCCTACTGATAAAGCAGAGCAGGAAACCCATGGATATATCTTGTATGAAAATTCATTTAGCTTGTTTGAGGTGGAAGAAATCACGTCTCATTGACCTTTTATTAGTTTACCAACAAAAATAAAAAAGGTGGAATTTGTGAGCCAATGCATGGTGGAAATGGTACACTCTGGTGTAAAATGTGTTATAGAAAGTTTCTTTGCGTTGTGTTGTCTAAAGGAAATAAATAAATAAAAGTAACTTCCATTTAGTTTTATTACCACCTGTCTTTCAAATCAACTCCATATTTGTGAACTGTAGATCTTAAACTAAAATGTAAAATTATTGGCTACAATAGCAAGAAACAAAAGAAAAATATTCCAAATTAGTGATAAATGCTATGTACATTCATATACATTCTATGTGTAGTAGGTTACTCTTTGATTGTCACTGATTACTTACAATTCAGCTTCCACTCAAATCACTGCGAGAGTACCTTTACTTAATCAGGTATTGACAAGATTTGTTCAAGTAGTATGTTTGATCTCTGCCTATTTTCTGCATGCATGTGCACATGAGGTTTTAGAACAAATATTTTCTTGGAATGAACTTGGAGTGACCACACTGTTTACACATGATAAAGCTGCTGTGTGTGAGAATGTCCAAATAAGTGTGTCAGAAACGTGTTATGGAAATGAAAGGTACACATTTTAGAAGATTTTTTTTTAAAAAAATATTTATAGAGTACTTTTTAATACTTGTGGTACACGTCTAGCAGCAGCTGGTGCAATGCAAAGAGAGGTATGGGGTTTTGTCTTTCTTGCTGAGATCTATTATGGTTTCAGAACCATATGTGCACCTTGCATCTTTAAAATATTTATTATGTTATATTACGTTACATTACATTACATTACGTTATGTTACGTTATGTTATTCTATGCAATTCTATGCAATTCTATTCTATTCTATTACATTACATTATATTACATTACATTACATTATATTACATTACATTACATTATATTACATATCACATGATATTTTATATTTTATTTTATTTTATTTTATTTTATTTTATTTTATTTTATTTTATTTTATTTTATTTTATTTTATTTTATTTTATTTCAGTTGAAAGGGACCTAAAGTGAGCATCTAGTCCAACTGCTGGATCGATTCAGGGTGGACCAAAAGTTAAACATGTTGTCAATGGCGTTGTCCAAACACCTCCAAAACACTGACAAGCTTGGAGCACCAACCACCTCTCTAGGAAGACTGTTCCAGTGTTTGACCACCCTCTCAGTAAAGAAATGTCCCAGTGCTGAACGCAGTACCCCAGGTGGGGGCTTATGAGAGTGGAAAGAGACTTGGGAGTGATGGTGGACAGGACACTCAACATGAGCCAGCAGAGTGCCCAAGTGGTCAAGAAGGCCATTGGCATCCTGGCCTGCATCAGGAATGGTGTGGTCAGCAGGACTAGAGAAGTTATCATCCCCTTATACTTGGCACTGGTCAGGCTGCACCTTGAGTACTGTGTCCAGTTCTGGGCCCCTCAGTTTAAGAGAGATGTTGAGATGCTGGAGTGTGTCCAGAGGAGAGCAACGAAGATGGTGAAGGGGCTGGAGCACAAGCCCTGTGAAGAGTGACTGAGGGAGCTGGGGTTGTTTAGCCTGGAGAAGAGGAGGCTCAGGGGAGACCTTATTGCTTTCTATAACTACATAAAAGGGGGTGGTGGGCAGGCAGGGGTTGGCCTCTTCTCTCATGCGATCAGTGACAGAACAATAGGACATGGTCTCAAGCTTCGTCAGGGGAGGTTTAGGCTTGATATTAGGAAAAAATTTTTCACTGAAAGGGTGATTGGCCATTGGAATGCACTGCCCAGGGAGGTGGTGGAGTCATTGTCCCTGGAGGTGTTTAAAAACAAATTGGATGAGGCACTTAGTGCTATGGTTTAAATGATGAGTGGGTGCTAGTGTTGGGTCATAGGTTGGACTAGATGATCTCAGAGGTCTTTTCCAACCTTGTGATACTGTGATACTGGGAATAGAGGGGCAGAATCACCTCCCTTGACTTGCTGGTCACGCTTCTTTTGACATAGCCCAGAAGATGGTTGACCTTCTGTGATGAGAGTGCACATTGATGGGTCATTTTGAGCTTCTCATCAATCAACACCCCCAAGTCCTTCTCCTCAGGGCTGCTCTCAACCCATTCTTCACCCAGCCTGTGTTTCTGTTTGGGATTGTTCCAACCCATGTGCAGGACCTTGCACTGGGTCTTGTTGAGCTTTGTGAGGTTCGCATGGACTCACCTCTGAAACCTGTCATGGTCCCTATGGATGGCAACTAAGGCAATATAGCTGTGGGGTTTAGGTTTAATAAAAGCAGTGTACAAAAGAAATCAGCTATTGTAACTTGGATAGAAAGAAATCTATAGGAAAAGGACAATCTGTAACATAGCAAGTAATTGACTTACAATAGAATGACTCGTGTCTCAACTTATGTATATGGAGCACAGATAGTAGATACTCCAGAGCACGGCACACACTACCCTAGGCTGCAAAACAGCAGAAGTACTTAGGCCAGAAAGAGCTTGAGATAGGTACAAATACTTTAAACACTGTTAGGAATGGGGGAGGACAACAATTCCGAATTTAGTAGTCCCCATGCTCAATGGAAATTGATGCCTTTCATGCGATGAGGGATAACCTTGGAGATGCTGACACATGCCAGGGAACTAGGTGCAGAACATAAAGTGTCCTCTACCAACTCCTCTGCATGATGTGATGTTGATACTCTTTAATTGAAATTCAGTGATGTAGTTTGTTTTGTCATTTCTCAAACTCATCCATTTTTCCTTTCCAAAATCCACCTCAGAATGACTAAATTAAGGATATATAATTAGTTTTTCTACCAAATGTGAAGTGAAATATTGATACGACAAAATAGAAGTGCTCATCAGAATTCACTTTGGCTCAATAATTTTTGTCAGTTTTTAGCAAAGAAGCAAGAAGAGAGATAAAGCTTTCTCTGAAGGACTCTTCTGATGGATAGCTAAGACACTTTTTAAAGAATAATTTAGTGATTATTAAGAATATAAGAAACATTGTTAAAATAGGTGCTGAACTCCAAAGACAGCAACTATAAGTCAAAGTTATGTGAGGTACAAACTTGGTGGTGGTCAGGAGGAGAATGGTTAGAAAGACATTTTTAGGCTTCCTTGTAGAGATATTCCCTATCATGTAAACCATTATTCAGGACTTCGACCTTAAGCCATCATTGCAATTTTGTTTCGGGACTGTTGAAAGTAGTCCAATAAGCTCTCTGTAAAACAAAACACTTTTAGATGGCAATCAGCGGTACATGAAAATTAAACCATTCTCAGATTGTTTAATGAAAGATTGTTGTAAATTGTCCATATCTCGTCCTTGGAACCATTTGAACTGCTTGTCATGATCCTTAATAATAAAAGGGCATGGGGTGGTCTGCAAATAAAATTAAAAGGTTAAGAACAGACATATCTGGTCTTAAAAGTTTGGGACCACTGTTTCAGACACTTCTTGCTATTTTTTCTTCTTATTATTACCCCAGATGCTAGTTTGGGAGCACAAAATCTGAGCACCTACCTCATATTTCAGATCAACTTAGCTTTCTCTTTCCCCCCTCACTGAAGCTGTGAACTCCTTTAATCTATTCCCAAGGCCCTCCTGAAGTGACCTCATGTGTGAAATATAGATACTTTGAAATACATTAATTTCTTAACAGTTTAACCTATCCTTCTCAATTTTCTGTATCATAAGCTATTTCAGACATGAGGCTGGCTGTTTTTTTTTTCCTAGATATAAATTTAGAAATATGGGACATTCTATGCTTTCTGTAAATCTTGTTAGTTATGAAGTTGCTGGAAAATTGGCTTAAATCTACATTTTCTAGGTATTTTAGAAAAAGTTCTCACTCTGTTTTTCCATGTATAAAGGAATACAATCTCTGCCAGCTGTCTCCACAAAACAATTAATTTATTTCACAGTAACTTCAACTGCTGTCTGCAATGACTTTACGTGAAGCTTTAAATAATAGTTTTGCAGGTTTAAATTCCTTTTTTTTTTTTTAATTTAGAGAACCCTCCACTGTAGAGTCTTTCAATCCCTACCAGAAGAAACTGATATCTGTATATCAGAAAAGTTAATTAAAACAAAATTTCTTGTCTGAGAGAGAACAAAATCCATAAAGAATAGTCTTTGTACTCCTTGGCTGGCATAACTTACCTTTAAGAATTAGATAAACAACTCCTAGAGATAAATATAGATACATTTTTTCTTTACTGACTAATGAATTTTAGTGTGTGAGTCTTTGGCAGTTTAGCCTGAACTGTTATTAAAAGGTCCTAATTTTATAGAAGAGCTTGTGTTTTCTAGTCTAGTCTTTCGGTTTGCCTAATATGAGTATCTGAAAATTAATATATTCAAGATCCAGTTTCATGGCACATAAAGCTCAGTATGAGCACTGGCTTCAAATACTCTTTTCCCTTACTCCTCCTGCTGCCCTGCACTGTGGCAGAGAGCAGACCCTTGGCTCTGCAGAAAAATCGCAGCAACATGCTGTGATGTTGAACATGGAGCTGAAAACCCTGCAAATAAACTTTTTGTAGTGTGAAACTATGGCCTAGAAATTGCTTGTCACTGTAGAAATAGCAGGTCTTCCTGTTCCAAAATTTGAAAAATCATCCTGCTCAGTTTCCTCCACTTATAAGTGTCATTTAAATCGTGATCATTGAACTCTGTGTCTCCTCATAAAACCTGCTTACAGAGCTATTGTTGACTGGATTTCTTTTCCATTATGATTGCATTTTTTGGATATTATAAAAATGTGGAGGCATTTGCATGTATGCAAAGACTGTCATTGCCTGCTGCAACTCTTCTTTGAGGGAAGAGGATGTAGATTCATTCCTCCAAAATAACAGAGGTTGCATCCGACTAGAGTCTGGCAAGCACTTCTGTGAAAAAAACTTGCAGTGTGAGTTTTGTATTGTAAATTCTCTTTTTGTTATTCACCTGTCTGGTGCCTGTGGGTGGAATTGGAATAATACAAGAAAAGTGAAGATTTTTCTTAATAGGATCATAGAATCATAGAATGGTTTGGGTTGGAAAGCGACTGAAAGATCATCCAGTTCCAACCCCCCTGCCATGGGCGGGAACACCTCCAGGCTGATTAAGGCCCCATCCAACCTGGCCTTCAACACTTCCAGGGAGGGGACATCCACACATTCCCCGGGGAACCTGTGCCAGGATCTCAACCACTCTCATCAGGAAGAATTTCTTCCTAATGTCTGATCAAAATCTTCCCCCTTCCAATTTAAAGCCATTTCCCCTCATCCTATAACTACAGGCCCTTGGAAAAAGTCCCTCCCCAGGTACCCTTCAGGTACTGGAAGGCCACTCTAAGATCTTCCTGGAGCCTTCTCTTCTCCAGGCTGAACAACTCCAACTCTCTCAGCCTGTCCTCATAGCAGAGGTGCTCCAGCCTTCTGATCATCTTCATGGCCTCCTCTGGACCCGTTCCAACAGTTCCATATCCTTCTTATACTGGGAATTCCAGAACTGGACACAGGACTCCAGGTGGGGTCTCGTAAGAGCAGAGATAAAGGCATTTATGATCAGAAGGAGGAGTTGCCCTCCCCCTCCAACACAGAAGGCACCATCCTACACACCGTGGCATCCTGTGCTGGAAGGAAACCTATTGGCCCTGTAGCTCCCCTGGTAAATTCAAGCCTGATTAAATATTTTCACTCATTGTTAAATGTTCTCTGTAGAAGGTAGAGTAAATAGATAGTATATAGGACTTCTGGCAAAAGATAACACTCAGGGCACTAATTGATCAATGATAGTGACAATCATAACCCTATCACAAAATAGCCTTTTCTTAAGCAGAATTAAGTGCAAGCATTGAATGCCTCTGCCCACAAACACTACCCACTGTTCTATACTTTTCACAGACGTGACATTTAGAGAAACCATAGCTCTTGAGCTTTTCTCCATCAAATATTACTTTGGTACGTTAAATACGGTACTTGGTTGTATCCTAACACAGAACAGGCTAGATTGCAAATTACATCTATTTGTGGGTCTCCAGCTAGTAAAGAATAATTACTAATTGCTGATTTTCTTCACAAGAGGACATAAGATGATATCTTTTTTTTATTAAAGAGAGTCACTTTGCTTCTAGCCATAGTCCCAAGGGTATTTAGATAACAAAGGCCAACTATATACTCACTGTTGCAAGTTAGCAAATTACTTAGGCTTTTTATTTATATGGATTGATAGGGCATCTGGGACATGATTGTTCATTACAAGAAAGCTGACATAAATACATGAAATGATATTTTAAGATATGACAAAAGCATTAAGCAAGTGATGGCATATTAGCGATGATTTTAGCAGCTATTTGCTTAATCTATGGCATATGAGCTAGTATATTTAATTACAATTTTAGGTGCTGCTGATACTTGTGCTATAAATAAGGAAATTACATGTGGGTCAATCCAGTGTTTGGTTGAAGAATTGTTTACTTGACATACTGATGTCATTAAATTATTATACCAGGTCACTGGATAATCATGGTGACTTTTTACAACAAGGAATCATCTTTTCATTGAGTCAGTTTCTAATTCAGTCCCTGAATTCCTTTAGTTCCAGATTTATTTTAAGCAATATATACAGAGGGGTTCCAACTGTATTGGTGTTTCTTGCATCTCTTTGTATGAAATTGAAGTATGATTAACTTGCTTTGTCAGTCAGGTTTCCTGATATTGCATGATAAAAGCAGGATAGGAATGACTAACTGACTTGAAGCTCCCATGTCTTCACTGACCTGCACTGCTTCAGGTTAGTCCTTTTTATATAAGAGTTGCCTTCATTGAGCAAGATGTGACAGGCCAGCGCAGAACTGGGAAGTGAGCTATTGAATCATCTCTGGCAATGATTAAGACCAAGGCTAGAGCTCATTTCCTGGCTCTTGCTTATTTAGCAAAGTGTACGTTCACTGACCTCCCTGAGGTCTTGGTTAGACATGTGCAGAGTGTTTGCTACTGACTTATCTGGTATAGTATGAACAGTACATGGAATGGATGTTGCTGTGACTGACAGCTCATAAGCTCTTAATGGAATTTATCACCTTGTTTGCATTAAATCAATGGGAATGAGAGTTCAGTGTGTTTAATTTGATTAAAACTAGGTGAAAACTGTGCTAGGTGAAAGGTGAATATCACAAATTCACAGTTTTATAATTGCTCAACTTCTGTGGTAAGACTAGTTTAATGAGTTCCCATCCTTTCTCCTCCCTCCATCTCAGTAGGTCCTCTTCTCCCCCAGTTGCTTATTCCCACGCCCTGTCCCCTCCAAAGCAAATGTTATTTTTAATCCAAATCAGTTCAGAGATCCAGTTTAGATTGCAGTTCCACAAACAGTTGTGTTGACACAACTGTGGAGGTGGTACAATATGGGGAGGCAGGAATAAGTAGTTAGGGACAGCATATTGTGAAATGACAGCTAGAAAGAAAGCTGGAAATGAAAGACATTTTATATTATACCTATGGAACCACTATTATAATTATACATCAACAAATCAGAACATAAAACTCAGTAGAAAAAGTCAACAAAATAAAACACCTTTTCTTCATACAAACCCTAAACCTCCAGTGTTCTGGTAATCTGTCTATTTCTGGTCTTAGTTCTGCCAAGCTGAAGCAATAGCTGAAATGTTCAAGACTGTCCTGAATTATAAAATGGGTTGCATATGTTGTTTTCTTTCTCTTCCCTTCACTACTGGGTGAGTTTAGTTTTCATTTTGAATGCTTATGCCAAACTTTTTGTAATTCTACTGTCCATCTAATTCCTCATTCAGTTTTCAAAGTTAAGCAGTAATTAGAAATATCACTGTGGAAAATGCGTATTTTAATTATTTGATGTGGTCCAGCCTCATATGAAATAGAAACTCTCCAAAAGCAGAAGAGAATTGCAGAGAACCCATTCTTACCTCAAATTCAAAATAAAATGTTAAATCCCATAGCTTCTTCTCATAGCTCTCTCCAAACATGGAGGAAAAATAATGGAGAAAAGCAAGATAATGTTTTGTTTCCTTAAAGAATCTGAAAGAAGGGAACTCAGAAGAAAGCACAATAAAGTGGGCATCTGTATCATGGGTACAATAGATCCTTTCCACATCTCAGTGATTCCACGGACCAGCTCCTCCCATTTGGAAATTTGTAGATGGATATATTTGTTAGGGGCAAAGTGATGTAACCATGCAAATAAGTGTCCTCAGTTCATCAGTCTCCTTTGCCACACAGCCACTGAGATGCAGGTGGGATGAGCAGGGAATGGGTAGCCAGGGGATTGCATGCTTGAATGCCCACCTGCTACCTTTCTGAAATCCATTGCCTGTTCCTCTGCAGAGCACTTTTGAGTCCTCCAGTAAATCTTCCAGTAAAAATGAGATCCTATTTTTCCAAGGTTGGGAAAAAAACCCTGATGTACTCTCAACTTCTTTTTTTTTTTTTTTGTTGGGTTCTGTTTGTTTGTTTGTTTGTTTTAACCAGCTTTACCTATTCATAAAATAAAGTAGAAGAAGGCAAAAGATTTATCGTCCCTTTGGGTTCTAATAACCCACACAGACACATGATAACAGGGAAAGGGAAACAGTGAGAGAACCACACATCAAACACTGTTCTTTTTTAATAAGGAACGTGGTGGAGAAGGAAGGAGGCAGGATCAGCCAGGCTTGCTTTGAAAACAGATTTGCAAGAACTTTTTGTCTCTAAAATTTTTCTGTGATGTTTTTTAACAATAGAGCAGACTGCCCTCCTCTCACATACAGGGCAAGACGAGGCCTTAAAAATTTACTTCACATTTGTCTCCATTGCGGTATGTCTATTGCTTGTGGTAATTTTATGATTGCTTTCCAATGGCTTAGAGGCATAGAATATGTTTTATTTCTGTATCAATATCATAACAAATTGCATTCAGCAAACAAGAATCTGCTAGGGAATTTTTTTTTTCATTATAATATCTCAGCTAATCCACAGCAAATGAATTCTAGCAGATTCATCTTACGTTATCCTCCTTCACCTAATCACTCCTTGACCTGACCCTCTGCCTGTCATTACCCTGAGAGTGCCAAGGACCTCCCTGTCCCTGCCCAACCCAGAGCTCCCCTCCCTCTGCCCATGGTCCAGGACCCCATACCAGCTCCTGTCTCAGTAATGCCAAAACAGCAGGGTTGATGTCCTCTTGCCCACAGCCCTGCCCTGCCTTGGCCAGGCTCCATCAAGCCAGGTGCATCCACAGGCCCATGTCCTTACCTGGCCTCAGCCCATCCCCATTCCCACAACCCTGTCTGGCCATCCAGGTTTTGTCTGGCCCTGGTTCCCCTCACCAGGTCTGATCCTGACCCCACCCTTGGACTGATATCGCAGTCTGCCATCTCCTTCACCTTGTCTTCCTCCTTATTTCTGCTCATGTGATGCATTGGCTAAAATCGCCTAATTTTTTCACCATTTCCTTCAGTAATTTTGCTGAACTTATGCTCTTCCTCAGAGACAGAGAGCATGCAGTGCACCCACTTGTCTGGAGCTACATAGATATTTCTTTGCAAAGCAACCACTACCAAAGCTGTCCATACTTCAACACAAGTCTAAAAAGACTACCACTCCAACTGGGTAGATATGCTCTATCATACCCATTGCCTGTGCCTAAAGGCAAAGAGTCTCCAGGATATTCATTGCTTGTTGGGATCTCAGCCATGGATTGAACCATTTATTTTTGGCTGTTCCTGTGCACTCTCTACAGAAATACTGCACATTTCACTAATGTATTCAAGCTTTTCTCTGTTCTGTATCAATTATCTGATATTCTCAAGCTAAAAACAAGCCAAGAAACAAAAAGTTGTGCATGATGGTGGAGCAATGAAATGTGCAAAGTCAGCTCTTACAGAGCTGCAGATTCAGAAGCCAGGCAGAAATCTGAATAGACAATAAAATTAGGAACCAAATAATTGTTTTCTTGTCTGAGTAAAAATTCTAAAGTATTCCATGGATTTTTAGAGCTCTCTGATAGCTGTGGATTTCATATTATCAAATTTGTTCTCAAGATTTCTTTGCAATGCAGGGTTTTGGTATCATAGAAAACAGAAGTTCCGGCTCTCCAGAGGAGCAAACAAAACATACAGCATCTTAAAATGGAGGTCAATGAACAATCTTCCTTCTGACATTTTCTTCTGTATCTGCTCATTTCTGTTCCTGTACTGATATTTATCTCCTCATTTCTGCCAATGGAGTCATTGATAAGATATTACTCAATAGCATCAGCTAAATGTTCTAAGCTAAGAAATATTCCAAGAAAAAAAAATAAAAGTCTTTTTAACCCAGATTATTTCACTCATCTAATTTAGAGCTCAGCACTGAACACTCTTTCTCATGCAACATAGACGTGGCTAAGGAGGTGATAAATTGTTGTACAAGGGAGGGAACGAATAACAGGAGTGAGAAAGAATGGAAATCTATTAAATTTTTTTTTCTGCCAGAGAAAATGAAGTCTGGAACTACACTACAGTGCTTTTTTGAGTTGGGCTGGAGGACATGAAGATTAAAAAGCACTGATAGCTGCCAAGGACTCATCCAAATCAGCATCCTATAGGATATAATGCAGATGCTGTGCAACACCAGGGAATTTAAATAAAAAAAAGAAAGTGCCATTAAAATGAGGCTTCTAGGTGTAAGCATAGTTGGTTACAAAATTAAAATGTCTATCCTTCAACAGCAAATCATTATTTTTCTAGTGGAAAACTAGAACAAGTGTTTTTGAAGAAGTGCATGAGAGTTGGTTTTGCAAGAAAATTTGCAAGAAAACTTCAAAGAAATAAGAAATTAGACCGATCGTGAGATTTTGGAACTTTATGGGGAAGGTATTACCTGGACTAGGAAAAGAAGAGGTTTTTTTGTTATGTGAAGTTGTGTGCTCTTAATGTATTAGCTGACTCCTTTAAGTCTATGGTGTTCTCAGCGTAGGTGCTGATTAAGAGCTTAGACTTGTGATTACTTTATGAACAGTCACGGCAGTTTAAGGTGTTTACACCTGATGTGGTTTGATAGAGGAATCATCCTCCAGCACAGGTGGCATGAGAGATCTTGGGAGGGTTTCCTAGTCATGGGTCTGGTCGGCTCAGTATCTGTATGGGTGCCTGTGGCATGGCAGGGGGAAACAGACTCCTGGTCTATCCCTGACGTCAGCTGAGCTCGAGGGACAAAGACCTTCTGCTGAGGATTAGTAACAAAGCTCAGAGTGGCTAATGGTAAGCCCCAGTTAGATGCAGAAATGATCACCTCTAACACCTTAAAAACCAAATTAGCTGATGGAGCCTCCGAGCTTCCCCCCCCCCCCCCCCCCCATTTTTATCCTTCCTGGATTACATTGAAGTGAAACGTGATGGGACACAGCTCTCATCAGAGTTTAGGAAATTATCTGACTGAATGCTAGGCTTGAACTCAAAACCTTCCAAATGTATCTGTGATGATTATATTGAAACCAGAAATAAACTTCTGTGAAATAATAACAATACTGTTATTAGGTTTGACATTAGTAAAGTGCATTCATTTCTCAGTGCTTAGACTGAGCACCCACGGCCTCTAATAGACCACAAAACTGTCAACTGCAGGCTGAAAAAGAGCTTAAAATGCATATCAATTTGCAGTAATTTATTATTGGCCATTCTAGGAAAAAGCATGGAATTAGCTGAATACGTCTGTCACTAATAAATTTATACCAAAATGGGATTCCATGGGATTCTGCTATCGTTCAAATAATATTAAACATGCTCTTAATAACTTTGCACTGTTAATAACCTTCTACTGTTAATCTCTGCATAATGTGAAACTATGAATTAAGAAGCCTTTTCATGTACAGAGACAGAACTTCATTTAAAGACCTTGATAGTGCAAGAAGCAGGCTGAAATAAATCCATATTGCAGTCAGCTAATGGATATAAAGAAGGACTTGTGAAGACAGTAGCAGTGCAATGTCAAATCTATTTTTTGCACAGTTTCCTACAGAAAATACTCCCATTAAAAGCAGGAATGTAGCAATAAATGAGTGGCTTGTGCTAGCTAAAAAATGTAAATGGTAAAATGATCAATGAGGCTGCTTAAATAAAATTTCTTTATATTTGGTCAGATGGAAAATTAAGATTAATGAACTCTGATTAATCTCATATTAAACTTTGGATATCCACTGGCTTGGCAATACTAAATATTCTATTCACTTTTTATCTTTATATCAATTTACAAGCCAAGACTTACGCTGATTTTATAAACACATTTTGTGCTTATCTTAACTTTCTAGTTGTGCTTATCTTCATTTAACTTTGGTTAAGTTAAAATCATCCTGTGGTATTGACGACTTTTAATTTACATTTTTCCAATAACGTTTTTCTTTTGTTCTTAAGTGCAACATTATTTTTTATTTTAATAGGGTAATTGAAATTCACCATAATAATAATAGCTTATTCAGCTAACATATCCAGTTGGTGTACCCCTGCCACACAGCCTGGACAGATCGCAGCGTTGGCAAAAATATTTTTCTGGCAACACTCCTTTCAGAAAAATAAAAGGCTTTCTTTTGTTATTTTTTTAGGGTCTGAGGCTGTTTAACAGGGAAAAAATATTCCTAGTTTTGAAATACAAGCATGGTTTACAGAGTGAAGTGATTTAAAAATTCTTTCTAATTATTTCATAATTAATAAAAATTAGAACTTCTTCCTGCAAACCCTGCTGCTCTTGTGTCTTTAGCCCATCCCAGCTACAACACTACTACTGCTGTTCTCATAACAAAGCAGTAGAAGAGCATGTCCTGTTTAGTGCATTTATTTTAGGCCTAACTTTATGCAGATGGAGCTGTGGAAAGAGGAGAGTCACACTCTTCAGCCAAATATTGGCAGGTCATTCTGTTTTACAGTAATGCCCGCTCTGCAGGAGTATTTCTGCTAAAAAAAAAAAAAAAGAAGAGGATCGGGGACTAACTGCTGCTACTGAAGCCATGTGGTACCGAGAGGTTTGTGCCTGCACTGCTCAGGCAGATCTCCTCAAGTAGGATAGGTGTCCATGCTGTGAAGCACATTGCTCTGTGATCTTAGAGTCATAGAATCATGGAATGGTTTGGGTTGGAAGGGACCTTAAAGATCACTTAGTTCGAACCCTTCTGCCATGGGCAGGGATACCTCCCACGAGACCAGGCTGCTCAGG